>OW203983.1:38224809-38836309 GCA_934047225.1 Ypsolopha sequella
AGACAAGAAAGCTCAAAAAGGAATATTGATTGGCTAATTGATTAAAAAAACATATATATTTATGATGGAGATGAAGGTTACAGGATTTGGGATAAAGTCAATCACAACTTAATAAGATCCAGAGATGTGACATTCGAAGAGACACTGTTACTAGGACACACTGTCAAAGATGACATCCCTCAAAATTCTGAACCATCAACTTCAACCAACAAAATGCTTCGATATGCGAGATCATATGGCTGACGAGTTGTTTTTGTTTTGTATGTTTTTCAAGGTTCTTTATTTAACAGAATAAATACAATGGTATGAAAACTTACAACACAGTCTATAACATAATATTACTTTGCTTTTTAAGGCTTTTACATGCACCTGTTAAAGCTTATGGCAATTACATTAAAATAGTTTTACATAGAATGAAAATATTTTCTAAGATGAAATCATACCTTCTACTTAATATAAACAATTTGCTGTATTGTATATTTGTTACAATGATAAGGCCCAAAAGGGACAAAAGTGATAAAACGTTGCACGTTGCTTTATAGGTTTAAGAATAAAGAGGGCTAATAAGTTTTACGTATAACATATAACTATTACTTGAAATAGGAAATAAAAGATTAAATGTAAACAAAACACATCAGGGGGTAGGTTAACAAAATTATCATGCGAGCATAAAAATGGAATGCGGCCGCTAACTTAACCGGAGTCAAGGAAGTAGTGATGCGGTAATCTGTACGATCGATAAGTATCGATATATGATAGGGTACATAGCCGGGATTTTCCGATGGATGAAATTAATTTGTTTATGTGGTGGGGATTTTTTTCAATGTAGAATTTGTGTGAAATTTTGTGTACATATGATTTTAGTGTAGGTAAGTTAATGGCAGAATGTAGATTTGGCTGAAGAGTATCTTGAAAGACATTACGGATGAGGAATATCCAGCTACCCTTTGCATAGATAATGAGTCTGCAATTAGGCTAGCCAAGAACCCACCATATGAATTTCATCAACGAACGAAACATATTCGAATAAGATCGTTCTTAGTGAGAGAATGTGTCACAGATGGTGTCATCACTGTGCGCACAGTGCCAGCAACCAGGCAACTTGCTGACATGTTAACAAAGCCCCTTTATGGACTGAAGATTATTGAACTCTGCGAAATGGCAGGCATTCAAAACGGAGCCGGATGTTAAGACATCAAAGCCTTCTTTATGTAATCTATGCCTGCCATAGATACATTTTTAATATTGTCAGCATGTCTTGTGTCAATTGAATAACCTAATTAAAGATGTAACATATTGCACATTCCAATCCTTATTCATCGTAAAGTATCCACCACTTTAACAGGAATTGCATGATTGTGCAACACAGAAAATAATATAGACAGGATGTGAGTATCATGGCTCACGAATAGGGAGCTAGTTAAGTTGAGAACGAAATTCAGAAACGTGATCGTACTTGCGAAGACCAAAAATATCCAAAAAGAAACACATTCGTACACATATTTTTCACCGATGCTTAATAAGACTCGTGGTACCACAGTTTAACGTGCCTTCCGAAATATGCAGACCGAATATAAACATGCCCTTTTGAGACATTCGAAACATAAGATCACACAGGCAGTCTTATCTCTTTGTAAAATTACTGGGTGCGAATCGAGGCTAAACAAAGGAAAAGATTTTTCTAATAAGACCGCGTAAACGTTACCATAAAGGTGTGACGCGATGCTGCGTGCGTTCGTCAGGCGCGTCGTACACTCCGCGCTGCTCAAGGGACGCGTCGCAGACGTACACCAGGTACTCCGCAATCTCTGCATTCCCGCGGCGCGCGCACACGAACAACGGCGAACAGCCTCCTAGTGAGCGGTTAACCACCCTGCGGCGCCTCGATGGCCGCAACCTAATATGAAATCGTGCATTTTATTTCTGAAATTACCGGCATTTTGTCAGCCATGTGACCTTTACAAAATAAGAGTTAACACTGGTTAAAATTGTACAAAAGTAGGTAGGAGTAAATGTAAACCAGATAGATATTTGTTTACACATTGTTTTATTAAACCAACTATCCATTTATAAGGCGGCGAGGAGGAAACGAGTAAGCACTACTTAGGTGAATGCTTTATATATTCTAGCCTAAGATGGGAAGTATTTGGTAATGATCACATTAAAGAAGAAGACCTCAAGTACCTCGGGTACTCAGACATATTAAGATATATTAAGAGAAGTGGAAGATTTGAGGAGGGAATGCAACTGGGACAATAGGATACCAAAGCTCCAAGCAATGGGAACTGGATGGAATAGCTCCAACTAGAGAGCCGACCATCCGCCTGTGCCCAGTAGGCGTCCCACCTCTAAATCATCATCATCCATTTATAAGTAACCAAACCAACCCTGGTGACAATAATTCTTAACCTGTTTACTTACGAATGGATGAATTTGCCAAACATAAGTATATCTACTTCTATAGTAATCATTTTTTTTATTTAGTAAGCTCTATACATGTATATCATTAATATAGGTAATCTATCTATTTTAGATTAGCTTGTCTGACTATATTATTTGCCCTCACATGAAAAAAGCCTATTAGTGAATTAGATTTTGAAAATTAAACTCCAAATAGGTACCTCTCAAGTGTTGTCCGTAGACGGGTGGAGAGCCGAGCACCGGGCGCCGAATGACGACACTCCCGCATCAGCTCACGAAAAACAGCATCTGTGTTAAATTCAAAACAATTGTACATGAGCTAAACTACTTTGTAATAAATACATAAGTTATGGAGTAGGAAGATATGAACCACGGAAATATAGAAATCTGAGGAAAACAAATAATACACAATTGTAGAGAAAGGCATTAAGAGAGTAGTGTTGCAGTTTGTTTACTTACATCATTCTTGGCCAGCCACCACACCACAGCTCCGTCTTACCATTAATGTACAGTCCTTTATCCAACTTGTTGACAAATTTTTTGTTTTTTATAAAAAAAGCATTTATTACAGTCTTCTTGATATATTTCGACATGTGTCAGCATCAGTGGAATAAAAATAAACTGTTCATATTAGTTACAAAATAATGAAATTTTTATGAAATTATAAGAGGGGTAGCTGCAACACTCTCACTCTTACCAAGTTTATCAGCAAGCAAGAGCAAGCATGGTGGAAAGAACTACACTCCCTGGCAGAAACCACAACCGTTACTTATATTTGTTGGACATAAACGTGAAAAGCTCCAGTGAGATAGGTCATGAGATAAAAAAGTAAAAAAATTCCTTACCATGCGGTCGACATCTAGGCATCTTTGTGGTTATCTTTTTATGAAGACCCAGAAATTCTACAGTACAGAAGATTGTGCTCGACACTTATGCTTATTGACACTCAGACCGTAAGAACAAATAAATTCCGAACTCTTTCGATTGAACCTGGATCTCAAGATTGAGAGGCCAGCATTATACACCCGAGTGCACAATATTCACGATTGCAGAGAAAGGACTTCAGATTTTTTTAAACTACCCCCTATCGGGGTAAAGCAGCAGTGATTTGAATATGTACAATTAATTTCAATACTACCCACCTAGCTGTCTCTTGGAACGTCTAGTCACTCGAGCCTCTGCAGACCCTGCTGCATCTGATCCAACGTCCGATCCCGCGTCTGAGCCAGATTCCACCTCTTCTTCCGACCACATCTTTGCTCAGCGCCACAATTGTCCAGACACAACTATGTACGTAAATTTCAGTCACAATTAGTGCTCAATTCGAGTCACAACCAAAGAAAAAGAAAGAATTACAATTTACAAACAATACGTATTATTTTATTTTATTGTTTATGGCTTCTGTTAATGTGTGACACATTTAATTCCGCCAATCGTCGAACAAAATGTACATAGTGTTTTCTTCGTGTAACTGTTCGCATATGCGATCAAAACGTTTATAAATATATTATATTTAACTTTTACGAGCTTTTGATTAGTACTATTATTAAAACAATTAAAAAAATTATAACTCGATGTATGATTCGACTGATGACGGCCCCATACCGAGGGCCGAAATATATCGAGTTATAATTTTTTCAATTGTTTTAATAATAGTACTAATCAAAAGCTCGTAAAAGTTAAATATAATATACCTATTTAAAAATGTACATAATTTATTTTTGTTTATATTTTGTTTTTTATTTTCCCACTAAGTGGAAAGGCAAAGGGACCTTAGCCCATACAGCCACGTGTGAGGTAATAGTTATTATCTGTTTATAGCCACTATCCTCTTCTGTTGAGGATCATCTGAAAGGTCTGTCCTGTCTTAGTCACTGTCCTGTCGTTTCCACTATAATGATAGCCTTATAACGCAAATACAACTGGGTTACATAAAACACACGAAAAGGCACAGCCCGCACTTTTGTTCCATTGAACAACGCACCGCACTGGTTACGGCGATTTTATATCACTGTCAGATGACTGCCAGTGTCTCCATGTGAAAAATTTAGATTAGGTACCGTGTACATTATGTACATTTACATGTACATAATGTACACGGTACCTATTCTAAATTAACATGTACATAATGTAAAATGTACATCACTAAATAGTCGCCTCTGAAGATAGCCGCAAGCCCCTTTCTATTTTTATTACTTTTCTTCAATGTACAGACACACTGGGTTCTACTCTTTTATTACATTGATATACAAGGTGAATTGGTGAACATCGTCCAAATTCATACTTGAGCCTTTGTAAGTGATCAGCATCATGAACCAGTAACGATTTTTGTAAAATTCATAAAATTAAGTTTCGTCTCCCCATAGTGATTCACTCAGGACTGGGAGTGAATTACTATGGAAAGTCGAAATTTCATTATACAAATTTCACAAAAATTGTTATCGATTCATGATTCTGATCACTTACCGAGCCTCTAGTATGAATTTGGACGATGATCAAAAAGTCATCTTGTATAGATGATTATTATATTATATTTTATTATTATGTCTTTTAAAAACAGTAAATAAAATTTTCGTGAGATATATTTCGGGCCATTGGGGCCCGGCATCAGTCACAAATATATCTCACAAAAATTTTATTTAACTGTTTTTTCAAAAAGTCAATATTAAATATTAAAAAATTATGGTCACTTAAAACCGATGGAACAGCTGAGGCATGTATTGCTTAGCTTTTGATCGGTAGTTATTTACCTCTCAAGAGTAATAGAGACAGTGTTACTCTTGTACGGAAAAACGTTTCATGAGTGATAGAGATAGAGATACATAAAGGTCATTTATTTCAGCGTGCGGCTGTAAATAGAGCCTAGCACTTCAGTCTGGTTAAAAACTTCTTGGTTAACACCATTATGGGTCCGTATAATGTCTAATTCACAACTTCAAATGGCCGTTTCGCATTGCCAAACTTGGTCAATCGGTTTAGTAAAAATAATATAGTTAGTAGACATTCTCAAGTACCCAAAATCTGTGTGCACGACGATCTAGCTCTTCTAGACTTCATTTTAGATTAAATTATTATTTACATCATTTCTTTAACAATAAATGGTATCAGTATCAATTTATTGGTTTCATAGAAGGATCTCTTTAACATAAAACATCATAAAAAAGGCCTTAAATCAGCATCTCAAGTAGCGTGCAAAACCAAATTTTGGTTTTCAATACAAAAAAATCCTTGTATAACGGATGCAAATATCATAATTTACATGCAAATACCATATAGCTAGATCTCTAAAGTTATTAAAAACAGTAGAAACGTACTTCTAAATGACCTAGAATAGTGTTATTTCAGCCCGTGCACTTTTACTGAATCAAAATATGTCCACACCATAATTTGTGAAAATACGCGTTCAAAAGTTTGAAAACGTGTTACTAGAATTCATTTAATTAACCCTTCCGCGCCGTTTCCTGGAGTGAACTAGCCGCACGCACGCAGACGTTATTCGGTTTTCGCTCGATACGTGTTCTCCGAGTGTGAACAATATTCATCGTCATTCACGTATCGTTCAAGTTCCGGTAAGTATACTTAATATTACGTTAATCATGTATATAGATCTTAAGGTTTTGGTAAACAACAAACATTTAATACCACGTAGCAATGAAACCTAACCTTACATTTTGATGTAAATGTAACAAGAGCAGAGGAGAGGACTAGGGAGAGGCGAGGCGAGGTGGCGTGAGCGTTGGTGAGGAGAGGAGAGGAGAGTTGGGTTATCTGTGGAGAAGTGTTAAAGTCGTCTGTGGAGACATGTTTTTGTTATCTTTCTAGTGGAGTAGTGGACTCTTTTCTTTTTTTGATATTCTAAATCTATGGATATAAAAACTGACAATTGGAAAAATAAAGAGAAAGTAATTGATTTTCTATATCAAGTTTATTATTCCGCATCTTCGTTACATAAGTAATTTAAAAATGTCGTTCCTCGTCATGTCCTTACCAGACACAATTGACGGGGATGGTAATGACAATTTAGATTTGGTTATGACTAATATCTCTTTATTTATTATTTTCTAACATAAATGAAAAATTATCTGGGGGCACGGCAGTGCCCCCGCCGAGTCTCGCAAAAGGAACGGCCGTACCATCCTTTTCTCGAAGCAACTCACGGCACTTTCAACCCCCCTGTATCTTCGTTGTGGGTAAAACTAGAAGTCTGAAATTTCAGTTACCAAGAGTACTTACTGATCCTACTTCTGACCCCAAATTACAACTTTGTACCTATATTTGATTACGAAATATCTCAAGTCAAAGTTCCCTTATTTTGTCACTGACTGACTGACACATCATCAAAAGTCTAAAGGTGTTCTAGCAGGCCTACAAACTTGAAATTTTGCATGCGGTTAGTGTTAAGTGTACATTGCAACAAAAAAATATAAAAATGTTATTTGCGGTTGGTAATTTAATATTTCCATACAAAGTCTATACAACATTTATGTTTTCAGCTACATCTATAAATTTGTGTGACACTAGATGACGTTGGTGGTATGCTGCTTTGCATTAAAGACATCTACCACGAAAAATTCTACCTCGTAGATGGTAAAAAGTGTAAAAAAATGTATACCTTTATTTACGAAAATAGAGCAAACAGTAGTAAAAATAAAAAATAAAACCGTTAAAGTGCGAAAAAAAAACCGGTAAAGTGCGAATCGGACTCGCGCATAAAGGGTTCCGTACCCCTACACAATCCGGGTACGGAACCCTAAAAGTAAATAACAACAATATAGATGCCATAGCAACATTAAGGCGACAAAAAACAAAGCGATAAAACGGTAGCGCCTGACAAACAATTCGGTACCTTTTTAGTACGGAACCCTAATTTTCATTATTTTACTTTAAAGTATTTACTGCAGACTGCCCAAAGTTTAAACTTGTACTTGTGTGTATTACCGTTCTAAAGATAGAGTCTTTGCTATAATAATCTGTTCCTTGGGTAAGGAACCCTAAAAAGGGTGGTTTATAATGTTCGACACATTCACAATTAGCCTATTTAAGAAGTGAAAATCAACATTTCGTAATTAAGTCACTAAAAAAACGGTAAAGTGCGAATCCGACTCGCACATAAAGGGTTCCGTACCCCCACACAATACGGGTACGGAACCTTAAAAGTAAATTGCAACAACATAGATGCCATAGCAACATCAAGGCGACAAAAAACAAAGTGATAAAACGGGATAAAACGGTAGCGCCTGACAAAAAATTCGGTACCTTTTTAGGAAGGAACCCTCATTTTTATTATTTGTTATTTTACTTTAAAGTAGTCTGCCTAAATTTTCAACTTGTAGGTACTTGTATGTATAACCGTTCTAACGATAGAGCCTTTGTTATAATAATCTGTGTTTTGGGTAAGGAACCCTAAAACACATTAAATAATCAACATTTCGTAAATAAGTCGCTATTAAACCGGATAAGTGCAAGTCGGATTCGCTCACGAAGAGTTCCGTACTACCATCACACAATATGGGTACCAAACCCCACACCATTATGGTAAATACCAACAATAAAGATGATATAGCAACATAAAGGCGACAAAAAACAAGGCGCTAAAATGGTAGCGCCTGACAAACAAATCAGCACCTTTTTAATAAGGAACTCTAACATTTATCTGCCCAAAATTGTTGTATTATAAAGATAGAGCTGAAACAAATAACGTCAAATAATTGGACCCCCCTTGGATTTCCATTTCATATTATTATTTGCCGTGATAGAGGACAAAGTAACATATATTATGTGCAAATATTTACGCGCTATATTCACCTATAACGGCTGAAGCTGTAGACCCCTGTGATAGATGGATAGACAGCGGAGGCTTAGTAATAGGGTCACGGAACCTTAGGATACGGAACCCTAAAAATCAAGGTAAAAGGTTATTTATCCAGTAAAGCTTACAGGAAAAATAAAGCGGCTAATGTTGTATTATTTGTATATGCATCCTCTATGATGTAGGTATAATGAAATGTCTATGTACTCGTGTGTCATTGAATAAAGACCAGCGGGCCTATTGTGTATCTCTAGTTGCCTTCTGGACTGGGTGTCTATCATCAAAAACATAGATATACTATCGAATTCCGATGTCCTAAGGATATTTTCGCACTTGAAGTGACGACACAGATTGTTAATAGTTCAATACCCACTAAAGGCAATTTTGAAATTTCAGTTTTTAGCTATGTTTTTGATAATAGGCACCTCGTGCAGTTGGCCACTAAAGATACACAATAGGGGCTGGTTTAGACTAATAATGTACTCTGTGGTTTAGACTGACAAGCCTGCCTTTTACTTCATGGTCAAAAGAAATATTAACCTGCCTGTTGCATCTAATTGTGGATAATAACAATAATAACTTACCGTAAAAATGAATATTGCAATGTAACCTGAAATATTGTCCACACCTAGTTGTCCCTATACCTGGAGATGGTTCATATTGGTTATATTCTTTGTCATTCTCTATGTATGGGAACATTGAGTCGTCGTATGACATTAGGTTTGCGGTAGTCGAGTATATGGTAGCGCTTTGGGATGAAATGCAACTTTATACGTGTGACTAGTGTTTTGCGTGGTGCGCGGGCTGCAGGCAGCCCGCGTGAGTTGTAATTGTTCTTTGTTGTACTCTATTCATTGTTGTTTGTTGTTGCATTTAGTTGTTGTTGTAACTTTTTCGTTAACGTGACAGGACAAGGTATCGAGTAAAAAACACGTTTGAAATTGAGTTGAAACAGGTGATCAGACGACATTCAAGTAACGGGCAGAAGTCAATTGTACCACGAAAAGTCATCGGTCATGATCGGGTGGGAAAAAAGTCATCGGTCATGATCAGTTTTCAAAATTGTCATCGTCGTAACCGTAATAGCGCGTTAAAATACGTGTGGTAACTTTGATTCCATTGAAGTGGACTAATATTTTGCTATTGTGTACTCTGACAGTTGTCAAAGGTCCAAAATATACACGGTCGAAATGTGCTGGAACCAACTTTCAACGGAGTCGAATCCCGCTAAGCCCAAGCTCAAACGTTTGGAAGATGCGTCCAAAAGAAACAGTCTTTTAATGCTCTCGGGGTAAAGTGAACTCGGCCTCATGAACTCACATACTCGGCCTTCGGCCTCGTATGTTCGTTCATCGGCCTCGCTTATACTCGGTTCGGCCTTCGGCCTCACAGGCTCGGCCTCCGGCCTCGCCGCTTGGTACTGTTTGGCCTCCAGACGATTCCTCCGGAATCGTCCTCCGGGGTCGGCCTTCGGCCTCCCTAGGATGACATCAGATATGACTCTGGTAGCCGCGGTGTTGTGCTCGGCCGAAAAACGAGCATGTTCGGACTCCGAACGCTGCCAGCTCGGCCTTCGGCCTCACTGGCGCGTTCTCCGTCCTCACATGCTCGTTTTTCGGCCTCGCTATAAAGACACTTGTAGGCTCGGCCTTCGGCCTCGCCGGGATCCTTTACGCGAAATGTTTCCTCTGACAGCTGTCAAGTGTCCAAACTGTCAACGGTCGAAATGTGCTTGAACCAATTCAACGTAGTCGAATCCCGCTAAGACCAATCTCAAAGGTTTGGGAGATACGTCCAAGTGAAACTGTCTTGTAATGCTCCCGGGGTCAAGTGAACTCGGCCTCATGAACTCACATACTCGGCCTTCGGCCTCGTATGTTCGTTCATCGGCCTCGCTTATACTCGGTTCGGCCTTCGGCCTCACAGGCTCGGCCTCCGGCCTCGCCGCTTGGTACTGTTTGGCCTCCGGACGATTCCTCCGGAATCGTCCTCCGGGGTCGGCCTTCGGCCTCCCTAGGATGACATCAGATATGACTCTGGTAGCCGCGGTGTCGTGCTCGGCCGAAAAACTCGCATGTTCGGACTCCGAACGCTGCCAGCTCGGCCTTCGGCCTCGCTGGCGCGTTCTCCGTCCTCACATGCTCGTTTTTCGGCCTCGCTGATAAGAAACTTGTAGGCTCGGCCTTCGGCCTCGCCATTAGATCCGGAGAAACGCCCGACCAATTTTTTTTCTAAAAAGTGTCAAAGTCCCTGTCGGTTGTCAAAAAGTGTCAAATTTGACAGTGGATTCGTAATCAGCGACCCCACCTGCCCCTTGATACCGAGTTTCAGGCGAATCGGAGCACTTTTTTGGACCTGTCAAAAAAATGTCAAATTATGTCAAATGTCAAATTTTTTTATGCGGTCGGGTAGCGCTCGGCGAACCAATCACTAAAGTCGAAACCGCAACTCGCTAGGACTTACGGTTCGGGAGATATGGCCGACCAAAGTTTTCGTAAAAAAAAATTTTTTTTTCGACTTTTTTTTTTTTATTATTTTATTTCCAGAAAGATCTCGCCGAGCCCTTTTCTCAGAGTACCATGAACATGGGTCTAGCTCCAGCCGTTTGGGAGATACGGGCCGTTAAAGTTTTGACACCGGGGGGGGCTAGATCTCGGCGAGACCTTTTCTTAGACACCCATCAACATGGGTCTAACTCAAGCCGTCTCGGAGATACGGGCCGTTAAAGTTTTGACATTTGAAAAAAAAAAAAAACTTTTTTGTCACCCTATGGTCCGACCCCTGGGGTTGTACCACCTTCCGTTCCGAAGATATGGCCAAATCAAAATTTTTTTGTAGTAAATTTTAGAAAAAAAAAAATTCCCATCCCTAGTGACCGGGGACATCCCTAGGAACTGCGCCCGCTCGCGCTTCGCGCTCGCGGGCTTGTACCGGCGAACTTCGCCCGCTCGCGCTTCGCGCTCGCGGGCTCGTTCTTTCAATAATGTCAAAAATGTCAATTTTTCCCATCCCTAGTACCCAGGTACATCACTACGAACATCGCCCTCTCGCGCTTCGCGCTCGCGGGCTCGTTCGTGCTCGTTCGTAGGCTCGCCCTTCGGGCTCGCCTACTCACTCGCAAAACTCCCATACAAAATCCCATACAACGACCCGCCTCACTAAAATGTCAAAAACCCATGTCAAATGTCAAAAAATGTCAAATGTCGAGGTTTTTCCCCACTCAGTATTAGACACCCAACATTCCATACATACATCACTACCACCCCAAACGACTCCTTCCAACTAAACAACCATGTCAATGAGTCAGTGAGTGAGTTACCGTTTTGTAGCTTTATATATAGTCAATGAGCGTGGAGACACATTAAAGCTGACCTGTACCCGACAGCAATGATGAAAACTACCACCTACGGTTCCGTATCCGAACTTATGGCAGCCACTTCTTTGTATCCATTTACTTTCGATGTTTACAAAAATGGCCGTTTGAGAGGATCATTTAGTGGCGATCCTGGGACGCCAGTGAAACGTTTACAATTCTCTGGTAGTTTCTTAGGTGGTCATTATGAAGTGCTCCTTCCCGATACTAGTTTCTCTGGAGTATGTCCAAATGATCAGTTTAAGGGAGTGCGCTTTAATAAAATCCGTAGCTGACCTGCAAGAAATATTACCCGAGAAGAAAAAAAGGAGGACTACCTACAAAAAGAAATGAGATCCCATCAAAAACATAAAATGTACAAAAATGTCAAGTCTCGCAATGCAATCTTTCCACCCTAAAAAGTTGTGAGATCTTATGTAAAGCCAAGTCTGTTATTTTAGTTTGTATCGAAGCACCTTTTCATTTTAGTTAGTAGGGAGCACCTATTTAACAAATGTATCATTAATCGTTTCCTAATTAGTTACCTACCAACATTAAGTGACTGTATTAATATTAGTCATCTTTATTTCTCTAATAAAATATAGTGACTTGGCAATCGCAGAGCACAAATAAAGCGCTGATGCGTAGAAATATCTTCTCAAATCGCTAACAAATTGGTATTAGGTAGATATGTTGTATATGTTGCTGTGCGATTGCGAAGTCACTATATTTTATTATAGAAATAAAGATGACTAATATTAATACAGTCACTTAATGTTGGTAGGTAACTAATTAGGAAACAATTAATGATACATTTGTTAAATAGGTGCTCCATACTAACTAAAATGAAAAGGTGCTTCGATACAAACTAAAATAACAGACTTGGCTTTACATAAGATCTCACAACTTTTTACGGTGGAAAGATTGCATTGCGAGACTTGAAATTTTTGTACATTTTATATTTTTGATGGGATAATGATTTAACGGGCCGATACTTTCACATAATTGCGTCATGTTCACGGAGTAAATCCATGAAAGCAATGTGTAATGTGTCGAAATATAGAGATGCTCATTTTAAAACATTATACATCGTTTATCCCGTTAAATCTTTATAACTATGATTGAGTAAAATCACATTTTTATAAATTAATAACTATGATAAATATTGTATATTTCAGACCCAGAAGCTATGTATAAAGGAACTTGGAGAAAGAAAAAGCCAAACGAAACTGAAACAAGAGGAAAAAGTATGCTGCAATGAAGGAAAATCAAGAAAAGTATGGTATATTGAAAGAAAAGGAAAGAAAAAGACATCAAGGAAGGAAAAAAGAATTAAAAAAAAGTATTAATGACATGACTCCCCGAGAAAAGAGAGAAAAAAAAAGTGAGGGCTGAATAAGAAAAATGAACAATTTCCTATCAAATCAATTTATTGAAAAGATAGATATCAGCACAACAAAACAATTTAGGAGCTAAAAATTTCAAAGTAAAACAGTACGAAAGATATATAAAGAAGTTAAAAAAGAAAAATGCTCAGGAACGAGCTAAAATCAGTAGACTATCAAAGAGTAACCATAAAGCAACAAATGAAGAGCCAGAAACCAAGGAAAGGAGAAGAAATCTAATTAAATATATAAAGGAAAGAATTCCAAGTTTTTACCAAGGAGATGAAAATAGCAGAATCTATTCAAGAAAACAAAAATTATAACAAAACAATGATTATAAAACCAAAACGATATTTACTTGACACTCTAAAGAATTTGCATAGAAAGTTAATGAACACAACTCCCAGAAAAAGAGAATGTAATGAATGAAAATGTGAGCGTTGTAAAGACAAAGTTACCACTTAAAGATCGTAAGATTGATTATTATAGCCTATTAAAAACATATTTACATTTGTGCTGCCTCTCATACAAAAATACGTTATTTTATTGCAATGATTAATTTGTTATGATTAGGAAAAAAAATTGTTAAATACTAACAAACGGAGTCATTACCTGCCTTGAAATGTCATTACTTTTCTTTGGTTTTTTAGTCTTTGGTTTTTATTGGTTTTCATGCATAAATATTTTTTTATAAAGGTTTTGTTTCATTTACATACATCAGTTTCTGAATTAACATAATTTAAACGTACTTTTTCAAACCATTTTCATACCTATAACTTATCATTACCATCCTCTCGTTGGCATTACCATTTTTTTGATCTTGTATATCTTCTTTAATTGTTCTTCAATTGTGTGCACACTCAAATATTAGTAATAGTTATAAACATACAAATCGACCTAGAGTACAACTAATAATAAATTAGACATTTTATCCAATTTATCCGAAATCGAGATTTTCAGAGAAACACGTACTTCTGATCGGCACGTCTTTGCAAAAAACCATTGATGTAAAATTTTGAGGCAAAAACGCAAAAAGTTCAAGTTAGCTCGATGGAAAAAAGTAACGAAGTTACCTCTAAATTTTATGTTTTTCGAGTGTTAAAGGGCCTTCCTTAAATCATAATAGGTACCAAGTCAACATGTGACCCAGTCGGTTAGTTTTAGAATATTTTAATCATTTTATCTAGAAGTCAAGTTATTCAATAAAAGCTCTGTTTTTCTAAAAGGAAACGTCATAGAGTTCAGTTCTGATTGATGCGAAATGAGCTGTTTAATCTGACTTTATATCTTGCTTTATATGGAGCTTTAATAAAATATTTTTGAGTTCTGTAACTTTCTGTTCCGTTCGTCAAACGAAGAGAAAAAGTGTGTTTGAAGACCTCATCTCAACAATTATTTCTATCGAGGAAAATGTACCCAAAAAGGTTGTCTAATTTCAAAACCCTACAGTATATAGTCAAAATGCAAATACCAGAACTTTATTAAAATTTTCCTTGTATTTCGTGAAATACACAAAAATGAAGCACCTCTATTTTTTACATATCGCCTTAAAGTGACATGCGGCCCCGCATCCGATCTTACTAGAATACCACTAGCAGCAATGTATACTTTTTCACCAAATTTATAGGTTATGTTTTTATTTATTTTTGTTGATTTTTTGTTCTTTCTCGGTCCATGATAAAATGAGTTAAATTGGTGATGCCGCAAGTAAGGGTCGTAATACGGCGTGCTAGGCCGGGTGATGTGGCGTCTCGTGGGGTGCTGCTACGAGCTGGAGCCTCTGAACATCGCGGCGCGGCTTCGGCTGCGTTTCTGATGTCCGAGGTAAACAACAACGATAAAATGTATGCAACTTACCTTGTAACAACTGGTACAATATTCATTATGTAAAATTTGGGACTGTCGCTTTTGGGGGTAAATGGCGTGGGGAGAAAGGGGGTTTGCAGTTTTCCCCTGGTATCACCCCCCTCCCCGCCCAAACCATTTGTTTAACCATCATCTTTGATGTAAACATCGGCATGATTAGCACCAATGCACTCTACTTACAATAGTCAAGTTAAGTTGGTATGTAATAAACTGTAAGTGGGATTATCGCCATAATGTTATTGCCGTACCTGTTATTGTGTGGTGGTACGGAACCCTTTGTGCCTGAGTCCAACTCGCACATGGCCAGTTTTTTTAGAATTTATCATTTACATGTCTAAAGTAATTACAAATAGTAGTATTGGGGATGCTAAATTGAGAATTAAGTATCATTAGTGTAATTAATGAAAAATACAGTTTTACACATTGATTCTAAGATTGTCACTCAATAGTTAGGGTGCAAGCGAGCATTTTGGTATATAATTTACTCATGTGTCTTTCATATTAATACAGTTAATAAAATATTTTTTATATAACATACTGTGTAAGGGCTTTTTATTTTTTGTATTTTACATAAATATAAATACAGTTTTAGGTGCTATATTTCGACCTCTTATTGGGGTCGTCATCAGGTCAATAGAAAAATATTATATATTATATAGGTATTTGAAGCTAGAACCACTGGCATCTATTGACATAAAAATATAAAAAAAAGTATATTTGAATTCATGATTTATATTTATATTGTATTAAGTATTAATATTATAGGTATTATAGTTCAAGTCAAAACAAATTGATATGGTCCAGTCACTAAAGGTCCTACATCGCTGCGATTTTGCACACAATGCTTCAAACTTGTATTTAAAAAAACCGGTCAAGTGCGAGTAGGACTCGCGCCCTGATGCTTCCGTGCCATTTAAATAGGTTAATATACTAAAATAATTTGAACAGAAATTACAAACATAACACTACCTATAAATTGTATGAAACAAAACTACAAAATTACGTTGGTTGAGTATTCAGGGCCGTAACCCTTAAAACTACATCATAAATCGGCGTTTTCAGTATTTGTTGTTTAAATTCAACATATGGTACTTAATATATAGAAATTTCAAATTCCTAACTTACTTTGGTCTTTGAGATAGACCCCGTAGCAAAAATGGTCTAAAAATCTTTTATAGCCTCTCATTTCTTTATTTTCGAAGATAAAAAAAAAAAATTACACTCTACTTAATGAGCAATAGTGGGGTAAGAACATTTTTTTTTTCGGCTCCATTTTCGTGTATGAGGCCCGTATCGTATTTATTTATGAGTAATTATTCTGAGTAATTATACATTTATTCTGTTCTAGATATAATAAGAGCTATATGCTTGACACATTGTGATATAGGTGATTACCTAAATAATTACAAACTCGTATTAGTCCATATTTTTTGATATTGATTTTTATAATCTTTTATAACTTAGTATATATATTTAATTGTTGAAATTTTGTTTTATTGTAAAGTTATGTCTTTTGCTATCATGTTTAGCTTTGGGAAAGCTTTAATTTTTTAGTCTCGGATATGCACCCGCATGCTCTCTGTCAAAATGATCACCACATACAAATAGTGATTGTTTGTTTGGAGGCATCTTTGGGATGTACTGACTGATTGATAATTGGTGTCCATTGCTGAAAACTGAAATAGTCTAGGATTATATCAAAGTTTTCTTGAAGTTCTTAGCTAGAGTTTGAGGTTAAAAATGAGCTACAGACGCAGCTTAACCATCTTATAATTATTTTAGGTTATTAGTCCGTCCGAGTTGGCTGCCTCTGTGGCCGTGTAGTTCACCTATGCTAACCCAGAGGCGCATTTTTTTTTTTAAAATTCTAATTTACGGTAACCAACGGAAACTTTGCGATGGCAACATACACAATACATAGGTAATAAGGTTTTGTTGAATAACTATTGAGTGAATTTTGGATTTAAGTGTTCTTTTTCGATTAATTAGAAAAAGGCGGGTTTTTCACAATCCGGCTGCGATAGCACTCTTAAGTAGAACTAAAAATACGTGAATTTAACGGTTTTTTACCAAAAGTGTAGCCGAATGTGCTTTTATTGTTTTAGATATAATCAAAAAAAATTTACGAGTCAAACATCGAAATTTTTGTCTAGCTTGATTTTAACCAGTACAATAACATATTTAAATAAACTTCCCAGAATTGCCAAAAGTACACTTCTTCTGACACACGTTTTCAATTTTGCGCCCGCGACGAAATCGGCACGATCGTATTGTCCTGGTAAGTTTCATGGAGCGTGTCCTTATAGCGAAATGAAACAGCATTACATTTGGCCACGCCCACAACTGAGTTGGTCGCGTCATGGTGTCTGTTCTTCAGATTTTGTGTTTGAGGCGATGTGAAGAAAGTGTGTGAGTAAGAGTGTGATATTCTTTTTATATCGCTTTTTAGAACATTACAATATTCTTTTTAGATGACTTTGCCACACGCCACAGAACATAATTATCAGTCATTATGTCAAAAGTGTATAATTACGTAATTGCAAATAATCCAGAAATCATTTATTCAATAACTAAGTTCACATGATCATGATCTAGGAACAAAATTCTTTTGATTAGGTGTCTACCTAACTATCTAGGCCCTAAATAAAGAAAACGGTAATACCAGTGCAGGGCGTAGAGTAGATCGCCCCCCCTCCCGACCAAACCCTCTTTCCCCCAAAAGCGACGGTCCCCATTTTATGTTGATGTTATGTTATGTTTTGTTGTGTTTGTATTAATATTTCACGTTGAGGTTTCTAATTAACTAGCGACCCGCCCCGGCTTTGAACGGGCATGTATTATACATATAAACCTTCCTCTTGAATCACTCTATCTATTAAAAAAAAACGCATCAAAATCCGTTTCGTAGTTTTAAAGATCTAAGCATACATAGGGACAGACAGACAGCGGGAAGCAACTTTGTTTTATACTATGTAGTGATTCTGCCGATTCAACATTTATTTATATTGCTTGCAGTTGACGTTGCAGTGTGTGCTGCTATGCAGTGCAGTAATGTTCATCTTCATGCATGTCTCAGTGACCTCGCTGTTGCTGCTCTTGCCAGCTGTAGCCGCAGCGGTCTACCTTATTGTGGTTGTCACACACCATGTTCTAGCAGAGAAACATATTCAGGTAAAACAAGTCCACTCCGTTAAACATTATAGGATTAAATAGTTATATAATATTGTTAATTTGAAATAGTAAATAGTTAATTGCTTTAAAGCGAAGTATCGGTTGCATTTGCTGGCCATGCAAAGAAAAACTAGCAAAGTCCTATTAAGAACCCGCTCCGAATCGTACTTCATACATATCTATAAACCATAATAACTCGCGAAAGTGGAACAATTCAATAAAATAAATTTTAAGCTTTCTTTTAGACGGTCAATATGAAGTGGTGTATGTCCCTGATTGTTTCACAAACATCGCGATAAAGACCAGAAAAATATTTAAAATAATGGGTTTTCGCCCTAAAATCGAGTACTTTTACAAGGCTTCGTTAAGTGACTTATGAACACTTAACAAGCAAAGGAAGCACATACACCACTTGGAAGTATCATCAATATTCTAATTAATTAAAACAGAATAAAAAATAACAAGTAATCGAGGCACATTTAAGATATTCGGAAATAATTATTATTTCCAACGCAAAGGGCGAGACTCGCTCAGCACAGTTCGAACGGCGTGGGGAAAAGTGTGAGGCGCTTGTTTAGATCAGCCAGCCAAATATGCACTTTATTGTCGCGATACGTCTCGCTTCGCATCGGTGTTGGCGTCGTCCTGCACCGGGTTCTTAAGGCAAGCAGTGGTGCATTGTTTTAGTACAAATTTTGTTAATTTATTATTATTTTTATTTCATATTCTTTTAATTTGTTTTCATACCATATTACATAAATATATTAAATATAATATTCAATGATAAGTATTACACTCACATAAATAGTATATAACCATATATATCTTTACATACTATATCATTTATTTCTTAATTAAGTTACTCAAAATTAAAAGTTCCGCACGTCGCTCTTCCACGGTTCCGGCAGAATGATCAGTGCTGCATTGTGAATCTTTGCAGCAAATACTGAGTCGGAGCCCTTTTACTATTGTAATATGTCCATAATTAAGTATCTGTATCATTATTGTTATTGTTTAAGCTTGTTCCGTTTCTTTTATTGCTAATGTAAATATTTAATTGTGTTGAATGTGAATTGTGTACCTATTGTAATAGTGAATAAATGTTTTATCTATCTATCTATCTATCTATGTAATTTCATCTCACCTATTCGAAAAACGGCAATTGGCTTTAGAGGATAGCGAGAGCCAAAGTCAATATCATTCTCATGGGAGTTTGCGCTTTCTCTCTTCTAATTGGTCCACGTTCGTGCTTCTGATAGATTACCGTCAGGTCAGAGAATATAAAGTATCAGGTGGAACGCATAATTTTTGAAGAAGTTACTGGTCGGTTAATTAGGTATTGGCGGCAATGCGCACAGAAAAAAAAAAAAAACTATATGCGTATTCTTCTTCCTTTTGATTTCTTTTTTCTCTGAAGTTTTCACGCTAGTTGTCGCTAAGTTATTGCAAATAATGATTAAAACGAGTTCGAGTAGTGATAGTGATATAATATTAACTCCTGTAAACTTAGTAAATAATGTGCAACAATTATTACCACAAAATACCAGCCTTCAGTCGCATAACGTCCACTATATCAAAACCACCGTAGCTTTTTATTTTTCTCATGGGTAGTGATGATTTGATGAAAAATAGTGTGCAGTGCGCGCCAATCTTTTAGTCGCCTCTAGGCCGCTCCACATTCTCGCGAGATATTCACGCGAGGATCTCAGAAGATTCTCAGCGAGAACTGTAGTGAGAACTTCTTTTGGGTACACACTCACAAAGTTCTCACTACAGTTCTCACGCTCGATGACGATGGACGCTGAACCATGGATGACGATGGACCTTGCGGTACACAATACAACCGTTTAAATCAGCGGCTCGCTCGTTACTGAGAAACATGCGAGTGTGGAGTCAATACACGTTCTCGCGCTCCTTTGTCTCGCGCAAAAAAACCGACAAAAGCCGGAGAACAACGAGAGAACTTGAGAAGAATACGCTAATCGCTTCCACATTCACGTTTCTCACATGTTTCTTGCGTTCTCGCGAGATTCTCGCGAGAATGTGGAGCGGCCTTGAAGCTAGCCCCAAGAATCGACGCACTAGCCGTTTTACGGTGTCAGGGGGACGTTACAGGAGCGAGGGCGCGGAGCACACCCGCCTGCATGCCGCACCACACCCCCCGCGCCGTTCGGCAGGTGTCAACACTATGCGTTAGTGTTAGTGCTACGTCCGTACACTACACACGCGCGCGTTGTATGAAAAGTACGTTCGTGGAAAAAATTCTATGATTCGTTAAGTTAATCGTTGAATCTGTTTGTGTTGCCTTTATTTGTTGTTTTGCTGATTTAGTTTGTTAAGGTTTATTGTTGTTGTTATGCCTCGCGGTCGTTATAGCGTTTTAAGGCGACAATGTAGGAAAATGGTGTTTATATTAATTTGTTTTAATTGAACAGTTATGATTGCACTAAAATACTAATATATATTAAATAGGTAGGTACAACAAGTACACTTTCCCACTTATAGTAAACATTTAATAGTAAACCGTTCATATTATTGTTTCCTTGACTGTACCTGCGCAAGCTTGCACTCGTAACTCAATCAGAGGCGACTAAAAGATTGGCGCGCACTATATCACTCGCTGCCAAGATATTTTGTTCTCAGGCGGCGTATATTGAATTCCTCGCTACGCTCAGGATTCTACTTTAAAAAACCCGCGCTGCGCTCGGTCTTCGCTTTGAATTCAAAATAACGTCCTCGACTTACAAAATATTAATTGGGCCCCTTCTAACACAAAATATATTTCCGAATTTTATTTTCATTATTATTGTTCGCAAATTGCATGCGCTGTAACTGTCTAAATAATTTACAATGACGTTTATTTAAGAAGGGACAGAAAAAAAGTATTATTATTTCTTGTTTTTGGCTTCAATAATGTGTAATAATGTGTGTTACATTTAATTCCGCCAATGTCACGTCATAAATCAAAGCACTGTATTAATGAAAAATTATTTCGAGGAATTTGGTATCCTGTATCTACAACAAAGTACAGAAGGTGATCAAAATATAAAATAATAAAAATATTACTGAATGACACTGACTTGGGATCATAGACAGTAAGAGACAAAACCATGAAAGCATGGATTAAAACTAGTCCATTGTAATAGTTATTAGTATATTTTTAATTTATTATTCATCTTCACACTTTACAGGCTTAAAGTTAATTCATAGATAAACTGATAACAGTAAGAAGTGATTGGGACAGGTAAACAAAAATTTATTTTTTCCCTCATGAAAAAAAATTCTTGTCTAGTATTTTTTATCCTTTTATTTATTTTAAGCACAAGTAAATTTTCCCTTTTTAAAAGGAAAATATATTAAAAGTTTATTATTAGTTTATAATATATTATTAGTTTATTATAGCGTAAGGAATCCCCCATTAATAAGTCTATGTAGTTTACTCTTATGTTTGATTTCGTGACATTTACACGCTCCTCTTTATTTTTTATTTTTCACCCAAAGGTTGCCTGGAAGATATTGATATTAGCAATAAGTGCCGCCTTTGTACACTGTAAAATATATATTTTTTCATGTTTTTGTGTAAATGTACATTAAGCGCAATAAATAAAATAAAATAAAAACCGGCCAAGTGCGAGTCAGACTCGCGTACCTAGAGATCCGTATTGTGGATGATAAATTCAAGTTTGTAATTAATTTTCGTGAATTTCTCAACAGTTTTATTTTTCCTGTAATCTTTACTAAACACGTATTGCCATGATTTTTTCCATATTTTTTGGTCCACCAGTTTTGGAGATAAGGGGGGGACATATATATTTTTTTGTTTTTCCAGGATTTCGCGAAATAGATGCAATTAAATAATTAAACTATATATTTTTACAATTAGCTTTTTAATAACTACAATTTGATACCAATATTGTATTTTTATAAAATATTTTTTTTATTTATATTTCTCATTTGTGCTCAACTTTTTTGAAATCGCTATCGTTTTCCTGTGATTGGCCAGTTATGATCTATAATCGTCATTTTTTTTATATTTTTGGTTTACCAGTTTTGGAGGTAGGTGGGCGGACATACATATTTTTGTGATTTTTTTTCAAGATTTTTCGAAACCAGTGCCAGTAAATATAGTAAAAGTATACTTTTTTACAAGCAGCTTTTTAATGTCTACAATTTGATATTCATATTGTATTTATAGGATAATATTTTTTATTTTTCTCACTTTTATTTTGGAAATATTTTGAACAATTTTCAAATTTTTTACATTTTCGTGATATGATATTGACATACATAGGTATTTTTGTGATTTTTTTTCAAGATTTTTCGAAACCAGTGCCAGTAAATATAGTAAAAGTATACTTTTTTACAAGCAGCTTTTTAATGTCTACAATTTGATATTCATATTGTATTTATAGGATAATATTTTTTATTTTTCTCACTTTTATTTTGGAAATATTTTGAACAATTTCCAATTTTTTACATTTTCGTGATATGATCAAATTAATGCTTTTTTGTGCCAAATTTCATGTCTTTATTTTAACGGTGCTAAAGTTATGAGGCTGTGACATACGGACGGACGGAGGGAAAACTGAGTCTCACCATAAAGGTTCCTTTTGTACCTTTTACATACTATGGGACCCTAAAAAGCCATGATCTTGTTAAGTTTCTAGCCCTTCCTCTCAGCAAGTCTAATCGAATGGGCGGAGTTTTATGTATGTATTTTGACGTATTTGTATTTATTAATTTATATATCAACTCTTTTGTATTTATTGCCTCATATTTATTATTTATTCCTATATATTTTTGTAAGTATATACTATTATTAATTCTAATTCAGCCAATTTTTTATTTACTTGTTTGACCCCTTATTATATTTAGTTAAAGTATATTCAAGCTAACCTGTAACAAGTGTATATAATGTACCTATATTACATCAATTACATACAATAAGAGTAGAACCCAGTGTGTCTGTACATTGAAGGAAACTAATAAAAATATAAAGGGGATGGCATATAGAACACAAATCAGTGATTTTTAGATTTCTTTTCTGTCTGTTTGTTTGTTCGCACACATCTCCGCAACTACTGAAGGGATTTTGATGTAGTTTTCACAGGTGGACGGGGCTCAATTTGAAGCAGAATGTAGGCTTTATTTCATTCAAATCGAACGTCGGAAAAAAAGTTATCGTAATTTAACGATTCTAGGAATTTACTTTTTGACCTCTTCCAGCTTCTGCTGCAGGAACGCAAGGAGTTCGTTAGCGAATGCTTCATATAGCGCTAACAAAAACAAGCGTCGGTTTGTGCTGCGCTAAGCGTTTAATTATTAAACCATCCATCAGACAGTGTTCGTTCACTGCTGGACAAAGGCCTTTCCAATATCTTGCTACGGTTGGAGGTCCTCCATCGTCCTCATCCATCCGCTACCCACGACGTCCTTCAGGTCGTCGGTCCAGAGCGCACGAGGTCCGGCTACGCTACGTGGTCTCTATTCCAGCGATAATTATTAATATACAAGGTGATTTTTTGATCATCGTCCAAATTCATACTGGGGGCTTGGTAAGTGATCAGTATCATGGATCAATAACAATTTTTGTAAAATTCGTTAAATGAAATTTCGACTCCCCATAGTGATTCACTCGGAACTGGAAGAGAATTTCTATGGGAAGCCGAAATTTCATTTTACAAATTTCACAAAAATTGTTATTGATCCAAGATACCGATGACTTATCAAGCCTCCAGTATGAATTTGGACGATGATCAAAAAGTCACCTTCTATAAATAAAAACATGACCATTTCAGCTTACTTGCTGACTGACTGACTTTTGGTTATAGATCTATTATTTTCAGTAAAAACCATTTTAATGAAGAAATTTAAAGCCGATTTCATTGAGTATTGCATATATGTATATATATATATATATATATCTATACAAATTTAATTACTCTTGTAATAGACTCTAATGTAAGGAAACCTGTATGCCCACCCATCTCGTTTATTTGTAGCAATGTGAATCTGTGGGTCTACCGCGTAATTCTCATTTTCATCAACATCAACTTGAGATTGAAATTTGACGTGCGTGCGACGACGCCCGCCTAACATGCCATCTCTTTTGCACGCGTTGAATTTCGCATGCATTTGCTTGAAGTTGATACAAATGAGAATTACGCGGTCGACCCACTGGTCTATGTTTTGTTATGAATATGATGCCCGCAGGGATTTGGTCTACAGCTGCTCCAACGATAACCAGCTATATAGCCTGCTGTTGTTTGATGATGTTTTATTCTATTCTAGTTGATGCAACGAGAAGATGCTGGCTTTGTCGCAGAACTGCAAGCTCCGCTGCTGGTGGATCCGAGACGGTGCCATGTGGAGATCGTGAACAGGCAGCCATATGTTGACATATCCATGGAGCATGAGAATCACATTCATAAACAGGTTATTTAGTAATTATAGTTAAGGAAATATAAATGACCCGATTCGCCTTGTAACTTACTTACTTTGTGGAATAACTTGCCTATCGCTATTAAACGTGCTCCCTCGTTGCCTGTCTTCAAAAGATTACTTAAAAATCATTTTCTTTCTTTGTAAATGTTAGTTAAATCCCTACTTCTGCCACTAATATTTATTTACTTTTGGTTTACGTATTATAGTATTTATTTTTGTTATATATTAGTGTATATATTTATCGTATTATATGTATTTGTATGTACAATGTTATACTTGTGTATTTATTTTAGGTATTTTGCTATCCATTTGATTATTATTATTTATTTTGTGCACCACCTTCGCGTTATTTTTTCCAACGATTAATTTCCACCCAAAGGTTGTCTGGAAGAAATCGCTATAAGTGATAAGGCCGCCATTTGTTACCTTCTCTCATAAGTTTGTTCTTTTACCTTATTTTATTAACTTTGGTGTACAATAAAGAGTATTTGTCTTGTCTTGTCTTGTCTTTGTAACTACAACCTCTTTCAAACACATACAAGCTCGAACGCGTGCTATATACAGGTTGAAAAAAATTCAAGGGCCCTGGAGGGGAACTACCTTAAATCCTTTAGTTAGCTCATTTTACTGAAAGGAAACATTCCTTTATTTTTTAAAAGAAACAAAACTGCATTCAAAGATCTTCTAAAATTTTCTTGTCTCACCGGGAACTGACCCAACTAAAATTTAAAAAAATAAACCCTCGGTATTTTATTATACAAATCGGTAGGATTATTGTTCAGGATAAAATTTGTCTAATAAACATTTGGTCTTACACTCATCTGTTGCACGACATACCCATGAAATTAATTATTTATTACAAGTTCTTTATTAAAAATACCTAGTACTGTACTAGGTATTGGTACCAAGGTATACCAAGACCGAAATCAATATAAACCTTTGTAACCGGGTCACGTGATCATCAATCTGAAACAGTGTCGTGCTGCTATAGCATTTTGTCAATTCTTCCCACGGGGTTAGGACCCATACTACCACCATAATAATCCCAGAAAATAGGGCAGGGGCTCTACCGCGTAATTCTCATTTGTATCAACTTCAAGCAAATGCATGCAAAATTCAACGCGTGCAAAAGGGATGGCATGTTAGGCGGGCGTCGTCGCACGCACGTCAAATTTCAATCTCAACTTGATGTTGATGAAAATGAGAATTACGCGGTAGACCCACAGTTCCCTAGGGACGGATCAAATACAAATACCAGGCGGGCTAAGTTTAATAATGATAATTTAACTGAGCTGTTAGAACGACGCTCAGTTTAGTGCTGTTATTTTCTTATGTTTTTCCACGGGGTATGCTATATTCCGTACTGTACAAATATAACTGCCAAATTGTACTGTAAAATATTGGTCCCAAAAAGTTTGACCGATTTGATAGGAATACAAATGTTTTTAATAAGATTATGATAGGAATATGAACAAAAAAGCTAATTTTACGCGGGCGATATAATAATATACATATTTTATCAAAATTCAAAAAGTTTATTTTGCAAAGTAGGTATATATAATACACGTTTCACAAGTCAAAATTTAATCTTATAAAAATATATGTAATAAAATAATAAATGTACATGAACTACTTAGATTAAATGTTTATTTAATTTATGTAGCAATATATATACGATTAAAATTATAGGTAAAATATTATTATACAAGGTGAAATCCAATCAACCGCCCGAACCCACACCGGAGACCCGGCCAGGGACCAGGAACAGGTTCAATGATCACCAACCGAGCCCCCAGCACTCAATATTATTTACCCCGTCGACTTGCAGTTGGTCTGTGTTTTAACATATGTATTTGTTTGTTACAGGTTATTGGCACGGTCTCGGTATCAGAGTGGCAAGGCTCCCAACGCAGCGGGTTTCTTCATGCGCTCGCTGTTCACAAAGAGTTAGTACCTACTACGAGTTTTCATCACATAGTTGCGCAATTGGTGCAACACTGCCATAGGGTTTGACCCAGTAGCGAAGTCAGACAGGGATCCATACCATTCTTTATTCTTTAATGTACACAGAAAAGCAGTTAAAACATATAATACATTAAAAGATATGTACACAAGCGAGCTTATCTCTAAAAAGAGATTTCTTCCAGCAAACCTAAGCGGGAAAGGGAAATTTTATTAAAATAAGTAATCATACATACGATACGTGTACTACAAAAGATATATCCTAAATAATATATATATATATTACGATACCTGAACAAAATATACATACATAATTATAATATACTTACCTATAATACATATAAAGTATACATAAACTTACCTATTTACTATGACAGTGAGAGTAGTGCTCTTTTAGCTTTTTCTTGAAAAGGCTCTTGGTGGGGAAGTTACGAATACTGTGCGGTAATGAGTTCCACAGTCCAATTGCTGTAACATTATATGATTTGCTGTAAGCCCCAGTGTTGTGTACAGGAGTTTTTAACAAGAACATGTTAGAAAGACGTCGGGGCTTATCAGGAGAATACAGGTATTGAAAGCGATCACTTAAATAAGAAAGGGACAGTGGGCTCTTAATAATATTATAAAGGCGAGAGAGGATATTATAATTGCGACGAAGGCGAATAGGGAGCCATTTTAACTCAGAGCGAAAGTGGGACACGTGATCGAATTTGCGCAAACCATAGATGAAGCGGATACCCAAGTTTTGAAGCCGTTCGAGTTTGTTTAAGAGTTCCTCGGTGATATCAACGAAACAGACATCAGCATAGTCAATAAGAGGAAGAAGAAGGGATTGAGCGAGAGTGATTTTTGTTTTAAAGGGTAGAAAATTCTGGAGTTGCTTTAGGGACTGAAATGCACTGTGTACTCTCTACGGCTAATATCATTGATATGAGCAGCCCAAGAGATGTTGCTATCAAATATAACCCCTAAATTTTTTGCTTTTTCAGTAAATATTAAAGGGATCCCATTATAGCACGCAGGAGGTACCGACATATTATTAAGCACGTTAAGCATATATCTACTGCCAATAAACATGATTTGTGACTTATTTGGGTTGACAAGCAGACCATATGATTTTGCCCAATTAAATATGTTAGAGAGGTCATGGTTTAACTCTAGTAAGGCTGTTTCCACCTGATTTACTGGAAAATGACTATATATTTGAAAATCGTCTGCATAGAGATGGTAGGAAGAAGATAACGTTTCAGTGATGGAGTTAATAAAAATTGAAAACAGGAGAGGTGAAAGGACGCCACCTTGCGGTACACCAGCAGTAAGCTCGCACTATTCTGATGTAACATCATCGGAACGAATACACTGCTGACGACTGCGCAAATACGAATCAAACCATTCCGTTACTAGAGGAGATACGTTAAGAAAGCGCAGGACTCCCAGGAGTATATCAAAGTCGACACAGTTAAAAGCGCTACTGAAGTCTAACAGGGTTAGCACAGTTACTTGTTTATTATCAGTAGCAAACCTGATGTCGTCAGTAACCTTGAGAAGTGCAGTGACAGTACTATGTCCAGGACGGAAACCGGATTGAAAACGATTAAGGAGGTTATTTTGGGCCAAGTACAAGGACAGTTGTTTGGAAACATCGAAATATTTGGAAACAATGGCTTCTAAGACTTTGGACAGGATAGGTAAGATGGAGATGGGTTTTATATAAACTTGCTCGGGATTCAAACACGGCACTCGCGACAAAAAACATTTTTGCTCTCGTTGCACAAATAACTATTAAGGAACACAAAATTTTGAATATTTATTCGATCAATTAAAATGGTTTTTTGGTGATAATGGCCGTTTTCTTAACAGCTGTAAAGTACTCTGTAAGTATAAATACTGTAATGTAATGTAAAGTTAGGGTTAGTCTCCTTACGTTTTCTTGTAGCTAGAACGGTTCTGGTAGCCCTTTGTGCTCCATCTCAACTTTCCAACCTGTATTTATGTGGCACAAGGGCAATGATAGCAAATATTTGTTAAACTATATTATTATACGAATCAATAATTAAATAAAATACTTTATATTATAAAATTATACAGTTTAAGATATATAAAAAGCTTTTCAAAAGTGAATATATTTTATACCATTTTAACTATATAAAGGAATAGGAATGATCATTCACTCTCACTTGCACGGTCCATCTATTCGATTGCTTATCTGAGATATAACTTGTGTGCAGGTGGAGCGGGCGCGGGGTGGGGCGTGCATTGCTGTCCGCCGTCGTTCAGTACGGGGTCGACGTGGGGCTGGAGTCTGTGGAGGCAATCACGAGCGAGCTGCAGCACCGAGCTAACGACCTCTTCTATAAAGCTGGGCTAGTATATTATACTCAAAGAGTAAACTAATACAAATTATACATTTTTCCTCTATGAGTAGTAGTAATAAGAGCTAGTAATTGTTTCATGATTGCGTCCCTTGACAAGCTTCGATCTTGCAGTACGTATGTAAAGCATTACTTCATGTACACGCTCTGTCATTGTATGTATATACCTAATGGGTAAATTGTTTATTTTCAGGTGGGAGTCCCGAGGGTCGTATCATCGTCGGCTTTGTGGAGCCGCGTTGACTCTTATGCTGACTCACTTTGGCAAGGATCTGCCTTACGCATAATGCAATCTCGAGCGTAGATATAAGAATTATATCGCGTGTATGTATACAACTGAATTGCACGATCATATAGTACCATTTTTGATTTAATTTTGTATAGGTAAGAATGTGAGACTTTATACGTAGTCTATGACTTTGTAGTGTGTAGAGACAGGATTATATGCAACATTAAAAGCTTGAAATGCGCATGCAAATATGCACGGAAAATGATTAAAATATGCATGAAAGGTGTCCAAATATGCAACATTTTTATTTAAAAAACAACATACAAACAGTAATTTTTTTAGACAAATGTATCGGTTACAAATTATTTTTCATTTTGCGACTATTGTAAACAAAAACGATCAGGTTCTAAATGTTCGGTAGTAAGATTATGCCTTCGATCGCTCAAAAAATTTTCATAAGCAGAAAAGGACAGTTCTACTACACCCACTGAGGTAACTGGGCAGTATTTGAATTTGGGTGCTATGTTGGCACTCATTGTTTATGGCAAAAAGTTCACCCGTCCCATTAATAAAACTATCAATTCAAACAACGGTTCAAAGCCTGGGTTTATTGTTCAAAATGTTTTCAAACTTTTCTTTAAGTTTACTCGGGAATTCTCGGGCGAAGATTAAAATATGCATAATTGTGCGACATGCAAATAAATACATAGTCCGATCTCTAGTAATGTGTAAGTAAAATAATTTTTGAAGGCTACTTCTATCATCACATCTCTTCGCCTGTTCAGAACTTTTACGTCTCTTGCGGGACGGACTTCACGAAAGAGGTCCCGCAGATCAAAGCATTTTCAATAAAAGTACTTTGATATGGGAGTTATTTCGTGGATAGCTTATTGGGATAAGCTTACTGACTCGATTTGCGTATTTTTTTACAGATTTATTTTTTAACGAGGGATATACTATAGTATAGTTTTACTATAGATTATTACGTTTTTTAATCGTTAATTATTTGTTATTATTCAATAGAAGTTAATGCTTGTTTGATCGGAATAATAGTAACTTATTAATTAATTATAGCACAACACAAAACTTTTGAAATTTTTGAAGTTAGCGATAGCGATATTTATCACTTTTAGTATGAAATCGTGTCAGATGACGTCACGCGACATGCCGTTAAGCTCACTTTGATTGCTAATAACTTTGTAATTTTTTGAGATATCGAAAATATAATTTTACTAATGTTTTAAGCTTTTTAAACGCAATTGATTTTCATAATAATCTTTGCCTACTCCCATACTGCATGTGGCAATTTGCAACATCAAAAGCAGTTTTATAAGTACTTACATTGTTTATGATGTTATAATATTACATTATGACACACATTATGACGCAGAGATTTTGCGCTGCGATTGGCCCAATCAACAACAGAGACAAGAAATAAGTCCCAAGCTTATTTCGTAAGCCACGCCCCCTTTATCCTGATTGGTCTTCAAGTCGAATACCGGAACGACGCAACCGATGTTCATGAACGAATGTCTTCGTATTTTTCGTGAAATTGTTAGTTGAAAATATTGTAAATAAGGACAATATTTTTGATGGTCGTAGATAAAGTATTGTTTGCAACTAAACTTAATAAGACATTGGGACACTCGTGCAAAATTATTACGAAACGAAAGAAAAACACTCGTGTCCCAATGTCTCAAATTATTTTACAGTTGCACAAAATACTATTATGTAGGACACGGGCTCATTATATATATATATATATTTATTACTGGCCGCTATTAATTCCTTCCTCTTTGATTGAGTACAGAGGCGACTTAAGAAGTATCCACTTAGATAATTTAAAGTTGTAACTCTGACACAATCCGCTGCTTTTATTTTAATAATTACTGCCTAATGTAATGTATGACTATTTGCTTGACAATGATGATTGATGTACCATCAATCACTGATAATTGGTACAATAGTATTATTCTGTGATGTTATTATGATATTTATGTGTAACAGGCACTTTTTTTGATCAATCTCAATGATGTTTCTTATAAAGCAAAGGAATACCAAAGTTATATATTACGATGACATTCCGAATGCTATTTTTAGGGCTCAGGTCCTCTAAAAAGGCCGCTTTGGATGAATCATACTATGATTCTGTTATAATGTCGTCTCTCTTGCACGCGTGAAAAAATTCTGACTCTATCCTACTTTCAAAACATTTCATGATTCACCCAAGTCGGCCTTTTTAGATCCCCTGGTCCTCTAAAAAGGCCGCTTTGGGTGAATTATATTATGATTCCGTTCTAATGCCGTCTCTTATGCACGCGTGAAAAAACTCTGACTCTATCCTGCTTTCAAATCATTTTACGATTCACCCAAGTAGACCTTTTTAGATCCCCTGTTCTGTTTACCGCGGAGAGGATTGTGATTTGCGGTGGGAAAGAGCACATGTTGCGTTGAGACCTGGATAGCTCAGTTGGTAGAGCAATCTCCTGGTAAGCGAGAGGTCCCGGATTTGTATTCCGGTTCAGAGCTCCTCGGTCCAGATTTACTTTTTTTTCGCGTTTCTATATCGAAATGATATCATGTTAATTTGTATCTCCTTGTGATATATAAATCGCCAAGTGTTAATAGAAATTTATTTTTATCATAGTTTTTTATTATGATGGTATTATTTTTCAAGATCACTCGTCTTTCAACGAGAATAACTGAAAAATAAAGTCTGTCATTTTATTGGTTTATATTCATATTAAGTATAGAATATAATTTGTAATGATAACGATTCGTAGGGCCTAAGTAAATCTTTGAGCAATAAAAGGACTATTTTTATTGTAGTTTTTTATACTAAAGCGTATTTGCTAAGTACGAGTATTTGGTAAATAAAATCTACCAAATTGATATTCTTAGTTTTATTTAATACTACTCAACAGATGACTTGATTTAATGTATGTTTGAGACCTTGTGGTACAGAAATAATTAGCAGTTTCTGTTTTTTACATATAAATAGCAGTTGAATTTCCTCCATCTACCGCTTCTTTCTGAGCAGCAACCGCAGTTTTTTAGCTGCCACTAAGACCTGTAACAAATTAATGATGCTTTTTTCTTTAAGAGGATAGGCCTTGCCAAATATTTAAAGTTGCCCAATTTATTCTTCCTGGTTAGAAGAATGTAACTACACCCACCGAACTAAACATTTATGGAAGCATAAACTCGCTTAAAAATTGACTCCACCATTTATGTGCCCAGGTGGGCAAAGCTTATATTTATATGTATTACGTTGATCAGTCTTGCCCTGTCAGCGGTGCGCCGTCCGCATTAGTGAGCACAACAAAATGCCGGGCTGCACCGTGAAATGGTGCATAAGCAACTCGAGCAAACACTGCAAGAGTCATGGCATCAATTTTTATGCGTAAGTATTCGAAATTTTCATAAATTTAAAACCAAAAACTCTAAAAACGAAATAACCTTATTGATACATTACCACGAATAGTGCTTTTTACATTTTCGTCTTTAATATAATAACATAAAGACTACGACTATGTCCATTCTTTTCGGTGCGGTTCAAGTCTGTGATTGGCTGGAATCGGGATGGCGTAATAATCACTAGCCAATCATATTGCGATTATCGTAGTGAGCTAAGTACGTGTAGTATACTCAAAATCACACACAACCTCCGTGTCTCACGGGGCCATAATCCTAGGAAGGGATGTACTGAGATAGATTTCCAAAAAAATTTAGTTCGTTGGCTATAACCACATTTAGAAAAATGGTCGCCGACCTCCGGGATGGAGATGGCACTTGATGATGATGATGATTTAAGTTTTGTAGCATAATAATTGAGCAAATTTTAAATTTATGTATTCAGTTTTGTTTAATTAGTTACAAAAAGGTTGTTTACAATCCGCCTGTTAAACGGCTTTCAAAACAGAACAGACGACTATTTTTTTTAAATTGTAGTTTTTACAGTTCTAATAACAGATACGAATTTTTTACTCCTTTACTACCTATTAGAATAAAATAGATAGATTTATTAATTAAATATCTTTTACTGTCCAAAATAAAGACTACAGGGGCTAGCACGCGCCAGAGATACATCGTCTATCTATCCTACTTACGCGTTATTCCGCGTTTATCAATGTGCGAGAGAGCAAGTATGATGGAAAGACACTGTATGGACGGCGCGTGTTAGACCCTCAGCCCTCGTACTGTTAATGTCCATATAGTCAATAATTGAATTAAACTTTATTACTTTTAGTAATAATACTGTTTATAATTATTTTATTATTAAAAGTAGTATTTCAGTCGGTTTCGTGAACACTAACAGGACGTTTAGAAAATCAGTTGTGGAATTGTGTAAGAATCGTACGACATAAAACGTACGATTTTAATTGTCAAACTGGCTAATTTGCTTAGGTGAATAAGTAAGGTTTTAAGGGAATCATTGAGTTAGCGGCCGCGGCCGCGATAGGTACAGATCGTTCAGAGTTATTTTACCTCTAGGCTGATCGAAAATGTTTCTTAAGTATTGGACATAGAACAGCTGTCAGAGGTAAAATACCTGTGAACAGTCTGTATTTGAAAAAAACTATCGTCTTATTCCTGCTGCGCGGCGCACTTGCAAGCGAGTCGCCCCGCGCGCTTCCCGCAACCTTATTCTGTGAGGCGTCCGTATTCTGGTAATGTAAAGAGGTGCGATTGTGTAAGGTTGGTCATAGATGATAAATCTATACCATTGTCAAGGATCGTGTAGGGCAAATTCGAACTGTGTAAAACTGTCCATAAAATGAAGACCGAAAAGTAACCGAAGGTTTAGTGTTCACGCTACACTACGTTACCAGCATGACGTTAGAACATGACGTGTCATTCGCGTGCGCATGCGCGGATGACCACTCACCCCCCCCCCGCCGCGCGCGGATCGAGGCGCGCGCGGGCGCTGGACTCTCTCTGTTTCGTCCGAACTCTCTAGAGAGTGACACGTGTACACACATTCGCGACGCCACAAACAATATCGCATACGTCTCAGTGTTGTGTTCGCAGTGTTATATACCAGTGAAGTGTTCACGTTACTACACTGCCCTTTCTGCACATTCCTGACACAAACGCCGTCTGCATCATCCCAACAAGGAGGGACGCTGCACAGCGCATTTGCCATCGAGAACAACATTCCAAAGCAAGGTCAGTCAGTTTACCCACAATTCTCTCGTGTCAACCCATCCGTTTATCCTCTTTCATCATCTCTGCATTCCTGTAGCCAGCGGCTACATTTTTGATCCTTCGAGACCGTTTTCGAATTCGAACCGTTAGAACCAGCCCCCTTTTCAGCCCCTACAGTCCATTTTCACCCGGTTACATATTTCGGCCCCCCCCGCCCCTTTACAGAATAAACTCAGTTTGTTATTATTATTCAGCTCAGATAACATAAGTATATTCATTCAGCCCAATTGTTTATTACAGTCCACTATACTTCTTTATTAAACCCAAATTTTACGAGATTTTGCGAGATATTTTTTCGGTGCGAGTATTTGCTTTATTTCGTGTATTTACGTAAGTTACGCACATACGTAAAACCCACGTATACGTAAGTTATTACGTAACGAACGTTTACGTTTACGAATTATTACGTTACCAAAGTTTGATCTGCATCATTGGATTGTCCGCTCATTTAGATCCGATTTCTGCGAGGTAAATACATTCTTTGTTCGTTTACGCGTTCGAGGCTTGTAGGTAGGTATTTTATTCTATAAATAGAATTTTCGACGACTGATGTGTTGTTGTAAATATACTGTTATGATATATTGCCGTCAGTTTTTTCGTGTTATTGTCTAACAAGTTCATCGGCCCTTTTCGATATTTTTGTGTTGCGGTAATCTCACGTCGCAGTAATAGTATTAGACAGTTTGATCGTGTTATTGTCTGCTTTTTAACCGGATATATATATAGCACAAATATAGTAAAAAAAAATTTTTGTTTTTTCATCTCATCTCTGCTCTTATTGTTTATGGTACACATATAGGGTGTTCCACGTTGGTGTATCAGCTCATATACAGGTTGTTTTTTAAAAAAAAAAAAATATTTTTTCTTCTCTTTCGTGTTTATTTAAGAGTTCCGTATTCCGTTTGAACATAGTCATTGTTACTTCATCCGCGCAAGTGTCTCAGCTCTGTTCATCTGTCTCATTATATATTTTGGTTGTACGTCCGCTCTTATAGTTCAGTTCAAAATCGTTGCGTATTTTGTCTTAGTAATCAACCACCTACTTTAACAAAATTAAGATGCCTTCGAAATCACAAGCCGCGATGTTTCGTGAGGCCGTAAAGGCGATAGTTCTGTTAAAGGAGATCGGTGCGGCGGTAGAGGCAGGCGACAGAAAAACTTATTCTGTGGCGGATTTCACCGCTCGTTACGCAAACATACAAAGCGTTAAAACTAAGTTAGAGAACGTATATTACGAGATCCTTGACGATGAGGATTTGTCCGACGAAACTGAGGCAACCTACACAAAAAATTTTCAGTCGGCACTTAGCAACTATGATGCTATCCTAGTGCCATTTGAAAAATTAAATGAAAAATCAGCTCTTCCGGACAAGACGCAACCCCTCAGCTCAGGTACACCCGTTGGTGTTTTACCAAAGATACCCATACCGGAGTTTCATTCGAACGTTGAAGAATGGCCCTCATTTATTGCCGTTTTTAGGAGCCTCGTCAGTGAGATGGCTACAGTTTCGGATGCTGTAAAGCTGCATTATTTGTTAGGCGCCCTAAAGGGTGAGGCACATGATATGGTGAAACACCTCTACCCTACCAACGAGAATTATCCCATAGCCATGGAAATTCTCACCAAGCGTTACGACAATCGTCGCGTACTCATTGACCGATTTGTGGACATTATAATGAACCTTCCGCACATCCACATGCGCTCGGATATCCGCACATCGTTCTTAATTCCGCTTATCTCAGCGCAAAGCGCTCTCCGCAACCTCGATCTGCCCATGAAAGACTCCGACTATGTTTTCGTGTCCATGGTGGTGCGAAAACTGCAAGGCGAGCTCCGCACTCTTTTCGAGCGGAAGTACGGATCTCGTGCAACTCTGCCCACGCTCAAGAACCTCATTGAGTTTCTGGAAGAGCACGCACGCTGCAAGGAGAATGAGTCATCGTTCCTTGCGTCACAGGAGGCTCCTTCTTCATCACGGCTCGGCCCGTCAGAAAGGCTCGCTCAGCTCAATAAGCTGCTTCAACCCACTCGAGGTACTCCACGTCAGCCCTACCAGGCTCATCAAGAGTTCCGCCCCATAGCTCCTCGGCAGGACAATCGCTCCCCCCGTCCTATTCGTCAACCATTTATGGCATTTGAGACAGCGCCAGTTTACTCGGCCCGATTATCCCCATCACCCACTCGCCGACAGGATTATTCGGCTCAACCTTCTTCCCCTACTGGTGGTATGCCATGCCCATACTGCAGGAATAGGGGACACAAACTCATCGCATGCCCAGGATTTAATAACCAGCCAGTTCAAGGTCGGTGGGACTTTGTGAACTCACGCAACCGGTGCCGACGCTGTTTGGGTCCTCATTATGAGAACGAGTGCAGGTCTACACGTGCATGCAAGGAGTGTGGGCGGTCTGACCACCATACTTCACTGCATCGCCATGGGGCCATGTCTCCGACACGCTCATCTGCTCATTTGCTGCCTCCGTCTCTACGTGAGCAGCCCAGACAGCGCTCAGCGCATGAGCCTCAGTACCGTTCGGCACATGCTACACAGGCATATACGTCCCATTCCAACTCGCCCACTCAATCGCGATCGCCAAGTAGGTCTCGGGTAGGTAGTCAACAGTGACTACCTACAATAACAGAGCACTATGAAGGCGAGGACGATCAGCACTCAGCACACTCAGCACACTCATCACACATTCACTCATCACATACACACTCAGCTCATTGTCACTCAATGACTTCAACTCCAACAGAAAATTACTGTAACTCCGCACAACGTGTAGTGAACGTCACCAACACGCCAATTTTGTTGCCAACCGTCTCACTTAAAATAGCAGACGTAAATGGTCAATTTCACTCAGCACGAGCCTTGTTGGACTGTGGAAGTATGCTGACTCTTTGTTCTCAGCGCATGGCCACAATTTTAAATTTGCCATTAAAACATAGATCTCTAAAAATCGCAGGAGTTGGAAATCAGCACACACAAGACTCAAAGGCATCAATCACAATTGTATGCCGCCCTACTCACCGTGACACACCTATGATCACGGCCACAGCCCATATATTGAAGAACGTAACTGGGTACCTACCGTTGGAAAAGGTTCCAGATCTCGCTCAGTTAACAGGTCACCCGCCGATTCCTCTTGCTGATCGAGAATATCACACACCAGCTCCGGTTGATCTAATACTAGGATCTGACGTTCTTGGTCAAGTGTTAGACGGAACCAAGGTTTCGCTCGGCCCTGGCAAGCCTATAGCCTTCGGCACGATATTTGATTTTACATTGATTGGACCTTTCGAAAGTTTACATACTTCACCCACGAATCAGGTCAACTCAGTTCACATTGTCGGCTCTCACACGGACTCAGAGCATTCCACTCATGACATTCACAAAAGTCTTGAGAGGTTTTGGGAATCCGAGGAACCCCAAACCTACAAGCATACCAGCCCATTAGAGGATCAGTGTGAGGACATTTTCCGCACCACAACTACTCGTGAACCATCAGGTCAATATGTGGTTACACTGCCCTTTCTGCACAACGCGCCGACATTAGGTTCCACTCACGCTATTGCGCTACGCAGGTTTCTCAATTTAGAGAAAAAGCTGCTAGCGAACCCGCCCTTCCGCTCGAAATACGTAGAATTCATGTCAGATTACATAAAATTGGGACATATGTCGCCGTGTCACCCCAATACCTTTGCTCATAAATCCCATTTCTATATCCCACATCATGGCATATTCAAGCCAGGATCAGAAAAGTTACGCTGCGTGTTTGACGGAAGTTGTAAAAGCTCAAATGGCGTCAATTTAAATGATTGTCTCCATACAGGTCCAGCTCTTCAACAAGATATTGTTGACATTATCATGTCCTTCAGGATCTACTCACAAGTTTTCAGCACAGACATCCGAATGATGTTCCGAAATATACTCATTCACCCAGAGCAAAGACGTTTTCAACTCATTCTCTGGCGGTCTTCACCCGACCAGCCCTTGCTCACGTATGCCCTTAATACCGTCACATATGGATTAAGGTCCAGCCCATACCATGCCATCCGCACTTTACTCCAATTGGCTGATGACGAAGGTCATCGCTACCCCCACGCTGCTCAGGTCCTCCGCAAATCAATATTTGTGGACGACATTCTCTCAGGTGCAGATTCTGTGGAATCTGCTCAGTCGCTCCAAAGCGACCTGATCGAGTTACTCGCCCTAGGTGGCTTCCAGCTCAGTAAATGGACCTCCAACTCGCCTCAGCTCCTTGAACGGTTCCCAGATGACCAGTGCGACATGCCCAAGGACTTTGACTTCAGTCCCGACTCTAATTCCATTAAGGTTCTGGGAATACAGTGGATTCCTCAAACTGATGAGTTCACTTATCGCATTTCTCTGCCCACTCATGCTCAAGTCACAAAGCGCTCCATTCTCAGTACAGTAGCGTCTCTTTATGACCCCAATGGCTGGGTCACTCCAGTCATCTTCCGCGCAAAGATTCTTCTCCAGAAGCTTTGGCTCCTGAAAATAGGATGGGATGAGCCTATCTCTGAAGAAGTCCACACAGAGTGGCAACACATCTCAGAGGATCTTCCTCAGCTCTCAAACCTCCGTTTACCTCGGCACATTTGTAAGTATAAGCCCACGTCTACTTACTCACTTCACGGGTTCGCGGACGCATCAGAGGCTGGCTTTGGTGCCGTTATCTTCCTTCATGAGCGCAATACCACTGGACATGTCAATGTACACCTAATCATTGGCAAGTCCAAGGTCGCACCCATAAAGACTCGTCTCTCAATCCCGAAATTGGAGTTGTCAGCCGCGACTCTTTTATCTCAGCTCATGACTCGAGTGTCAGCCCAACTGTCAGCTCATATAGCCATTCAAACACACACATGCTGGTCAGATAGCACAATAGTGTTGGCATGGCTCAATACCCCACCTCACCGATTACAGACTTTCGAGGCCAATCGAGTGGCTAAGATCACAGCTACTTCAACTAGCCATACGTGGAGGCATGTGCCCACGAACCTCAACCCTGCTGACTGTGCAAGCAGAGGCATGTCTGCCCAGTCTCTCTCACTTCATGACCTTTGGTGGTCACCCAGTTGGCTCAAAGAACCTACCTGCACTTGGCCCAAGATGCCACCCGCTCTAGGCCATCATGCTCTCCCAGGCCTTAAGCCCAAAAAGGTACCAGCACACATAGCAGTCCCAGATATCGATCTGGACTTGCTCACTCGCTACAGCTCACTTGACAAGCTCGTCGGAGTGACGGCTTGTATTAAAAGGTTCATATTCAATTGTCGGCACAGCCCAGATGCACGGCGCTCTGGTCCGTTGACAGCTAGTGAACGCAGGGACGCTCTGTTGCACTGGGTCCGCTCTGTTCAGCACAATGAGTTTGCTGAAGACATTAATCGTATCCAGACTGATAAGGTTTGTCCCGTTCGGCTCCAGCGTCTCTCGCCCTTCATAAAGGACGGCCTCTTGAGAGTCGGTGGTCGTCTCTCTCACGCGTCAATTAGGTATGACGCTCAACACCCACTCATTCTACCCAGCTCAAGTCCGCTCGTAGATCTCATTATAGATCACTATCACACAATACACTGCCACCCTGGAGCTGACACATTACACGCCATATTACGCCAGCAGTACTGGATTCTGTCCGCTCGTCGTATTATTAGACACCGCGTGTTTAAATGTATTAGATGTTTCCGGTGCCGCGCTCAGCCTAAGGCTCCGCTCATGGCTGATCTCCCAGTAGACAGAGTTAATCCTCAGCCAGTTTTTAGTCACGTCACGACGGACTTTGCTGGCCACTTCTTCGTTAAATCCAGCACGTTGCGGAACGCGAAACTCATAAAAGCGTACTTTTGTATTTTCGTTTGCCTCGCAACAAAGGCGGTTCATTTGGAACCAGTCTCTGCACTCTCAACGGAAGCGTTCTTTGCGGCATTGCAACGTTTTATCTCACGTCGCGGTACTCCGGTTCTCATTCGCTCAGACTGCGGCACAAACTATGTAGGTGCTAGGAATCAACTCATTGAAGTTCAGAACTTCCTCAGGTCAAACAATGATGCAATCACTCACAAGCTCGCGAATCAGCACATAACTTGGTTACTGAACCCGCCTAAAGGGCCTTGGTTCGGCGCACTGCACGAAATAAACGTAAAATCCACCAAGCAACTACTTTATCGTGTGATAGGTGAACAGCACCTCACTTTTGAGGAATTCTCTACTCTTTTGGCTCGAATTGAGGCTGTACTCAATTCAAGACCCCTCTGCCCAATTTCATCCGACCCTACGGACTTTGAACCTCTCACGGCCGGACATTTCATTATTGGTCGTCCGCTCACCGCTCTACCTGAGCAGTCTTTTGACGACAGACCCATATCTGCTCTTAAACGGTTTCAACTCATTCAAGCGCTCTCTCAGCGCTTTTGGACTCTCTGGTCCAGATCCTACCTCCATACCCTGCAAACCCGCTCCAAATGGCTCTCCCCTTCTTCCCCTCCTCAAGTGGGTGAACTGGTCCTCATCAAAGAGGATGACCTGCCTCCGCTCCAATGGAAGTTGGGAAGAATTCTCCGCACGATACCTGGCAAGGATGGAGTGATACGAGTTGTGGATCTGGACACAGCTCATGGAAATCTTCGACGACCTGTGTTCAAGATAGCCAGGCTGCCGTTGGATTCAGCTCAAGAGGAGCCGCAGCCCCGGCCCCCCCAGGATGTTCACGCTACACTACGTTACCAGCATGACGTTAGAACATGACGTGTCATTCGCGTGCGCATGCGCGGATGACCACTCACCCCCCCCCCGCCGCGCGCGGATCGAGGCGCGCGCGGGCGCTGGACTCTCTCTGTTTCGTCCGAACTCTCTAGAGAGTGACACGTGTACACACATTCGCGACGCCACAAACAATATCGCATACGTCTCAGTGTTGTGTTCGCAGTGTTATATACCAGTGAAGTGTTCACGTTACTACACTGCCCTTTCTGCACATTCCTGACACAAACGCCGTCTGCATCATCCCAACAAGGAGGGACGCTGCACAGCGCATTTGCCATCGAGAACAACATTCCAAAGCAAGGTCAGTCAGTTTACCCACAATTCTCTCGTGTCAACCCATCCGTTTATCCTCTTTCATCATCTCTGCATTCCTGTAGCCAGCGGCTACATTTAGAAATGACCGATGGTTTAAAAAATGCGAAATGAAATTGCGTTTTATTGTGTACTACCTACGTAAAATGAAATTTGATAACTTATTTACTTTAAAATTATGTCAAACACAAAAATAATAGATCTTTTTGAATACATTTTTTAAATCCACCACAAAAATTAATTTTTATAATTTAAAACATAGAATTCAATCGAAACTTATCTCCATGCAACTCGTATAACCAAACGCAACAATTGAAGGAAAACCGAGTTTCAGCTGCTCGACCCCAGGTGGTGGCATAAGTTTACTACTACTCAACAGTATATGTAGTTGAAGAGCTTGACACGGGATTACTTTTTTTACTAGATGTGATGTCTGAAAGAGACAGCGCTATATCTTATCGTATTATTTGTCTTCGTCCGAGTTTTGTAGTTATAATAACGCGTCATAGTTTCGAATCAATTCAAGTGTCAAGTCAACTGCAACTGCAAAATATTTTTGAATCGGTCGGTGTTTTATTTTATAGTATGTTTCTTTATTATATTAGTATGACGAAATAGCAACCGAACCAAAATACAAAAACCGGCCAAGTGCGAGTCGGACTCGCGCACGAAGGGTTCCGTACCATTATATATAAAAACAGCGAAAAAACATGTCTGTTGTATGGGAGCCCCCTTAAATATTTATTTTATTCTGTTTTTCAGTATTTGTTGTTATAGCGGCAACAGAAATACATCATCTGTGAAAATTTCAACTGTCTTACTATCACGGTTCATGAGATACAGCCTGTTGACAGACGGACAGACAGACGGACAGCGGAGTCTAAGTAATAGGGTCCCGTTGGTTACCCTTTGGGTACGGAACCCTAAAAAGTAAGAAAAAATATTTTAATCTGTGGCCGAACTGCCCTAAACCTTTTCATAATATCTTTCCTACAAAAATATAACCCCAAACTGTGTTCATATAAAAAACAATTCTTATTTCTGTGCCAAAGCCAAGGGTTTTGACTAAAAAGCTCCACAATTTTAATTTATTGAACATCATTTATTGATTTTAATGGTAGAATAAAAATTGTTTTACCTAATTTTATTCCAAAATAATCAAAAACACTTACCGTTAAACGATTGTCATAGACAACAAGTCGCCGCAATCATTTGACATTAGCGATGAACTAACAAAATCTTAGACAATTCGAATTATCTGTCAATCTTAACAAATCATTCACTCATTGTCTAAAATAACAATACAAATCGTAAAGCATCTATGAATACCATAGACAATTCAAATTGGCCGTTTGACAAGTGAAATGATTAGTTTTAAGCTATCAAATGAATACGATTTCATGACTATTTTCTTACACAATCGCACCTCTGATTTTCATGTTTAGTTTATGAGTTTAGCGAAAGAATCGTTAATTAGAGTAAAATAATAACACATGTTATATACGTAAATAAATCCAAAATTTGGGTTGATTGGTTGTTTAGTAAGACTAATTGAACGGGCAAAGTTAGGCAGATATTTAAATTTATTTGTAGCGTATTTGGATATTTATTTGTAGCTATTCTGGAAGGATGGGTTTTTTGTGCGAAATTTTTCTGATCTGTGCAGAGGTGTATATATTGTATGTAGAGCATGTGTGTAGAGTGTAAGGCGTTCATGTAGTTAACCATAATCATGTTGCTTCTGATTATTGGTGGTATTGCACTGAGGGCAATTTTTGGTATCAGCCCTTTCGGTGCTGCACCAATTTCCAAACATTTTCCTAAAAATTGTAAATGGGTATAATATTGGGAAAGTTTGGCTGTTATATTTTTTATTTTATTTACGATTTCCTTCATTTACGTTAAAATGTAAGTAAGAAGGTTCTAATTTGATTAACTGGCACGTTGCGAGTATTTATGTTCATCAAAATTATACTGACTTTGACAGAAGGCTGTAACAGATGATCAAGATTTTGGTATTTGTCAAAAATGCACAAAGGAGCATATAACAATAATTAAAGATGTTTTTGAAACGTGGATACGCTATATTGAGACGGCAGTAAGAAGAACACAGTGTAACCTATATAGCACAAGATTAGAGTCCATCAAACGAGCAGCAATAATTGTGTGGGTTCTGTTCCATATGCCTGCTTCAAGCAGTCCTCATCGAGTTACGTATTGATATTGGAGACCGTCAATAGCCCTCTGAAGAATGGAGAGAACTCCTTTGAGTCTCTGGCTGCCTTCGAATGTCTTGCGCACACAATGCACTGTATGAAATCAACTGCAGCTCTTGGGACAAATGCACGTGTGGTTGCGTCTCTGCAGTTTTTCAATTATGCACCTCGACGTGATTCTTCAATCTTTGTTGCATAAAATCTTTTTATTGTTGTTGCACTCGAAAAGAGTTATTCGTTCATAAGTTTATAATATAATCACATGTGCGAGTAATACTTTAATAAATATATAATATTGCCTCTATTGGCCTTTTATTTGTTTTTTATTTTGATTTATTTTATTTTTGATGTAAAGATTATATTTTATGCTCTGTACCTATTTGAGACCGAGGAGTCGTCGACCTTTATTTTGGTAAACTCGCTTGGCTTTACCAGAACCGTAGTACTTTATTATTCTTTTATTACCCATTATTTACCATTTATTATTGTCTTCTACAATGTTAGTTTATTTAATAAATGATACAGCAAACTAACCTAACCTATACATTACACATACACTTATTGCACAAAAACAAAACAAAAGGGAATATTTACATTACTATACACCACACACCACTAGTTCACAATATTGATACAAAATCGGAATCGTCAAATGCACTACACTACCACAAAAACACCTGATATTAGCCAAAATTTTCTTTCCACTTTCTATGTGTTTTTCATTGCCCGAAATAAAGACATTTTATTTTTTTATTTTTGCGTGACGGGAGAGTGTCGTTTGACTCTAAGTGCCTGATTAAATTTAAAAGCAATAATCAAAATCGTTAGATCTTGTTTTGGTATTTTTTTTTTCAGGCGCTATTAAATATTTTCAAGCTTTTTCCTTCTAAAACAAATTGAATAAAAAAAGAATCTCATAGGAATCTTTACTTCTTTGAACCATACCTGAATATGTGATGTCTTCTGCATTTTAGCCCGTATTTGGTGAGAAACTGATGATAAACAGTTTCTTATTTTTATGACTTTGTAGTAACGCGTGAAGCTTATTATAGCTTTAAATGATAAATTATGTAAAAACGAATTCCAAGGGGTCTTAGAATAAGAATCAACGTATGTTTATGCAGAGCTGCAATTTTCTAAAGCGACAGGATGCAGCGTCTTCGAAATTCTAAAATGTCGAATTTCACATTTTGTCCGGGATAATCGCCTTAAGATGTCAAATGAATACGATTTTCTTACACAATTGCACCCCAGAATACGGTCGCGTCACCAGAAAAAGCCCGTGCGGGCGGGCAACGCGGAGAGGGGAGGCCAAATGTATAAATCGGCCGCGTGCTGTGTAGGGACTATGTAGTATACAAGGTGACATTTATTTATGCAGCCAAATTCATACTGAAGACTCTGTTGGTAGTCGGTGTTGGGAAAATATTTTCTTCATGTTTCTTCCCAGCCCCGAGTCAACTAAGGAGAGCCAACATTTTCTTTAACAAATTTCGCAAAAAGTGTTATTGATCCGTGATACTGCGGGTCTACCGCGTAATTCTGATTTTCATCAACATCCACTTGAGATTGAAATTTGACGTGCGAGCAAAAGAGATGGCATGTTAGGCGGGCGTCGTCGCACGCACGTCACAATCTCAAGTTGATGTTGATGAAAATCAGAATTACGTGGTAGACCCGCTGATCATGCGCTGATCACTTACCAAGCCTCAAGTATTTATATAGCTGTATAAACAAATGTCACATTAAAGCCGATTCTGAAGGCTTTAATTTTAATTTTATTACTGTCAAAACTAAATTTTCTCTATTGCAAAATATTCCTTACGTGTAAGGTGCAGAAGCTAAATTACTTTGGTAAAATTTAAGTTTTGACAGCACCAAAACTAAAATTAAAGCCTTCAAAATCGGCTTTATTGTATCATTAAGTTTACGTTCTGTATCTATACTCTATTTTAATACGGCAAATAATGTTTGTAAACAACTTTATAACCTAAAAGTGTAATGTACGTGAGTTCACTTTTATTAGTTTAAACCAAAATGTATAGGTATAAAAATGCTTTCTTACATCATATTTCATCACTTAGGTTACAAAGTTGTTTACAAACATTATTTGCCCTATTAAAATAGAGTATAGAAGATGTCCGAAGTAAGACATCAAATTGACTATAAGTGAACATCACTAACCTTCAGTTCAGGGAGATGGTTCTTATTGGCGCCCTTAATCGCAGTGTTGGCTAGACCAGCCAACAGCTTCTCCCTAGTGGCCTCCTCGGTATTATCACAGTCTCTATCCAACACCCGCCCTAGGAGCTGAATGGTTTGGTACTTATCCTTGGCGGAAAGGGATCGCCAAGTGGTCTTAATGAGAGGAAGAACGGTGCGCGCGGTTAGACGTTTTGTTCCAGACTGAATATAGAAAATATTAAATATATATTAGTTTTGCATGTCTAATTCCGCCACTGACTACTACGGATTAAGGTCTGAACTTGCTTATTTTGCTTTTACTTTACAATATAATATGTCTGTAGCATGGTCTAGGTTAGATTCAAGAAAAAAAATTTGGGCAGTAGTTATAAAATTACAAATTGAAATTTAGCTTTGTTTGGCATTATCTTTTTCATTTGTAAGATCAATATAAGTATACAGCCTGGATTCGCTGAATAGTTTAAAACTGATGATGATTATTTGCGATTTTAACGCCGGCTCCTAAGTCTTCCTCAAAAAATCCAGCCTGTCTGTATAATATATAACCCAAGATCCCATCGTAAAATTCTGCACCTATCTTTTGATTTGAATTAAAGATTACACATGTAGTTATTCACAGCCGCAGGGTTGCCATGGAAAATCTTATCACAAGTGCGTTTAAACTCCAGTCATTTCACAAACGACGCGAATCAAGCCGTTAAAACTGTACCTGAGCCTAGAGCATGACCAACTCCAGTCTATCTAGGATTGGTTTGAAGAAATTCGGACTCTCCTTGTATTGAAAAAAATATATTTCGTTTATTAATCTTTTCTCTAGGGATCTTACGTATAAACAATGTACTAAGATTTATACTTTTGTCAAAAAAATATGTTTTGCACCCTCTCTTTTTTTGGTTTTCAAACGTTCGCTTGAAGAACGCGGATAAGTGATCAACTTAATTTTTTTTTCATAAAATAGGTAATAGAAATATGAAGGTATATCACCTAAATTCAATATTTTTTTCCCTACAAAATATTTCAGTATTAGCTAAAAACACACCAATTTGTTGTTTCGCTGCGTGATCACTAGTATTACGCGTCTAAGAAAAAGAGGCCAAAGAGCCAACATATAATCGCCTCTATGAAAAGCAAATAAAGTCTTTGCCATTAGACTTATTGTGCTGGACGGGTAATAAAAAAAGTTGCTAGAGTATGCCATCTTCTTAAGACATTGCAATAAGTCGTACAAGTGGGAAATAGGAACTTTAATTAAATATATTGTAGTTCATTAATTTTAACGAAAATTTCGTTTAATTAGTTCGAATTCATTGAAATGTATGAATTACAATATATTTAATTAAACTTAGATTGCTCATCTAGTTCCGATTCGTAACCCTTATCGCAATGTCCTAATGGCTTGATTCGCGTGCTTCATGAAATTAATTAGTTTAAAGGTACTGTGCCAAGATTTTGCATGGCAACCCTGCGGTGGTTTTTTTGCATGGCAACCCCATGTGCAATCTTTCATTATCGATAAACAGATAGGGGTAGAATTTTACGGTGGGATCTTTGGGCTTAATATTTATGTATACTTATCTCTTAGATGGAATAGCTCCAAATGGAAAGCCGACCATTCGCATGAGCCCTGAGGCCCGCCTAAACATCATTATATATATTGTTTCAACTGGTTGTTGTCGCTTTATTACACATAAAGGATAATAAATACCTGGTCATCAGCTTTCAGTATGAGTCTCAAGGCAGCGCTTCCCACCTCGCACGAGGCCCGCTTTGAAACACGCATGCCCCGCAATGCGCCCACTAGTCGCATTCTTACTGGTGGCTCTATCGCGGGCAGCGATGCTACAAGCACCGCGGTGAAAGTATCTACCTGGATTATTATGATTTAATTGAGGAGTGTCATTTCAAAGTGACTTATTTCCACTTTTGAAAATAAATTAACTAATGATGGGAATCGATTTTTAGCATACTATTACACCATTATAACAAATTGTGTATTACAAAAACGCTCAATTCATCTCTAAATTTGACTTTCAGTTCACGTATCTAAAACAATTGCGCTTATTTCCACGTCATTTGCTAACAGTATTCAAGACACAAATATTCTTTTACAAACCGACTTATTTCCAATACATAATTCGAGTCTAGTCGCTTGTCACTAGCAAACAGATTTATTTCCATTCCACACATTTCATAGATTAAGAAAAGCTGCGGAAAAGGCACAGACTAATCTAAAATTCTTTGTCTGTGCTAAAAAAGCCTGTAAGCCAAGACCAAAGAACAAAAAAAAGTTGTTTTCCTGTAGTCCTGAACAAAGTGACTTATTTCCAAATTATTGAGTAAGGTTTTACTTTTATACATATTTTTTTGAATTAATGTGCTAGTGTCAGAATTACTTAAATACGATCTTGTTTCATGGTGACATGAAAAAAACCTTTTTATATATAACACAAATTAATAACGTAGAAGTTTTTGGCATTTATTTAAAAATCTGATAAGGTGGAAATAAGTCCTTTTGAAATGACGCTCCTCAATTACAGACACTACTAGATCTGCATTATCTTCTCTTTTTAATGACTGGTAGGTGATAGCTAAATGAAAACATATTTAAACAAGGTACAACTGATGGATGACGGCACTGACGTGACAGTGTGCGCTACTTCACTTCTTGGACACTGAAAATGTAAGACATAAGGCACTTCTGCACACTAGACGAGTCAGGTTTGATTCGAGAGCTGTCTTGGCTGGGTAACTTGTGGAAGGAAGTTACCGAGCAGGAAGTACGATCGCTGATCTAACGATATAGGCGTTAATTAAAAAAACCAGTAAGTACCTGCTCTTTACTGGCCACATTTTCGAGTATATGTAGCAGCAGTTTCTTGCTCCGGCCAGCATCCTGAGTGCCTCCCATACTCACACTGACACACGCCACGCACACATTCAGAACCTCATCGTCACTCCAGTCACTGTTATACTGCAGCAATTCTGATACACTATCCAAAAACTGGAAAACAAAAACTCTTATTACCCTTTTATAAATGTAATTTTACAGGACAGATAAGAAGTTATTACTGAACAATAAAATCAGTTGGATTACAGCATCATGACAAAACTTACACAATCTGCAACCCTGTCTACTGCAACATCTGCCTCTTTCAAACATACCAGAAACTCTGTGAGAAACTCTTTATCGTTGCACTGAAGATGTGTTATGAGTACTTCTAATATATCAGCAGGGGAGGTTGTAGGCTGTTTAGCTATTTGGAGAGAATTTATAGCTGTAGATAATGTCCATTTGCCAACTTCATTAGCATTTGTCGAATCAGTTGCTAGACACTCAAGTGCTTCACGAACTTTTTTATCTATTGCAGCATCTTTAGCTCGCTGGGTTGCTAGTACATCTGCATCTGGCATGCTAAATTGGCTCTGTAAATTTTGTATAAAGATCAACTTTCATATTGTTGACACAATGTCATAAACATGCATTCTTGGGTAGCGTTCCAAAACGCCAGATGTTGTCTGTTGAAGTAGAAGATATCAAAATTACTATCTGTCAGATAAAAGTAGCTCAATGCTTGGTTCCAAAACCTCAAATAAGATCGTTTGGGAACGATCAAACCTGAGCAACTTTTTCTACTGACACAACCAATATTTTGCTTTACAAAAATTGCTAGATTAAAATTTACAAAACATGAACATGGGGGGACGGGCAGAGATGGTCGGATAAGTTTTCTGTTGTACATACACAAATATGAAACATTTTTTGAAGTGGATAGGTGCTTCTTTATTCGCATCTTGTATAGGGGCATGTTCTGAACTTGGTATGTCACTTCCGGAACGTCTTTTTTAGCGATAATTAGATTTATGATTTAATTATAGGTATATAAGAGTATCCTTATTTAAAAAAAATTAAATGGCGTTTTAAGCGAATTGCGCCATTCTATGGCATATCTATGGCCGCCATTGATCACTTCATCTGTAATTGAGTAAAGAGGAGACATAATTTACGGTTGTATCTCTAACACACCCTGCTGCTTTCTTGTTTGCTTAGTAATTTTTCTTTGTTTAACTTGTTCAGTGTGATCATGATCAGTACTGATATGGTTTAATTTAAAGATACCTGTCCATTTAAACCATACAATTTTTGCCAGAACTATAGTCATCATTGATCAACAATGATAGTACAAAACAAAACTAAAACTTCAGTCTTCTGTTTGGACATTTTTCGGTATTAGGTTACATTAGATTTGCGGTTAGATTAGTTACTAACGACCATAAAATAAAAATAAACAATAGTAATTGAATTGAACACGAAACTAAACCTTATTTGTAAACAAATACGGAGAGATAGGGTCTACCAGCTGGTACCACCCCCCTCCTACCAGGAGATAAGTAGTTTTTTCTTATATGCAACCAACATAACAAGACACCTGATACCAACAAGTTGTTGTTCCTAGCCATGGTTCTTTTATGTTCTTTTACATGTCCTTTTTCCGCAACCTCAAGTTTTTTATGTATGTCATAGCTGCCTCCAATTTTTTAAATACATTCTCTGAACAGTCTAGGAGGATAATTTTGTGCTATGAGGCTGGCTTCGTATCGAAAATCCACACCCTTCCAGAATTCGTGAAGGAACTCTGAACAAACTATATTTTGAAGGGTACATAAGTTCAAGCTTAATTTCAAAGAACTTTCAAATTTGTATTTCTCAAGAGCTAAGAACATCTTGATAGCTGTTCATATATTAATAATATCTTTCTTTTTTTCTTAATTCTTTATTGCACAAAACAACAGGTAAATGTACAACAGGTGGACTTAATGCTAAAAGCATTTTCTCCCAGTCAACCGGACAGAAAGTAAAAGAAAGTTACAGAGGCAGATGTGTAAAAAGGCTTTACAATTTAAACAAGAAATAAAAAATACATTTATGTACTGATAGATAAGTTTTATAATTACATACAAATTGTAATATAAAAAGTAAGCTTCAGAAAAAAATATTATAATGTATGAAAATAATATACTATAAAAAAAAATACATAAATACTTATAACGTTACGAATATGTATACATTGTATATATATGAATATAATATAAAAATATACTTACATAATAATATAATATACATAATGTATATAATATAGTAACACATATGCATATGATATAATTAAAGACGAGAGTAAATTACTAGTCGTGAAATTTTCAGATTGCTATCTTGATACCAAGTTTACTGTTTAAACTTCAAATTTCTTCAGGATCAAACACTGACTACAGGATAAGGTGTGCAATTTCGTCAGGATCCAACACTGACAGCAGGATAGCATATACAATTTTCAACGCGTGCGACAGAGATGGCATTAGAACCCGTGTCGCGACCACTAGTTTAAGAACGCAGCCCTGGAGGGTGCCACCAGGGGCTAGCCACTCTCCCTCCTTTAGCCCCTACTCCACCAACCCTCAAACACTGCAGCTGGATTCTTAAACAAACCCAAGGAAAGTGGGTTGGAAAACAAATAATGTAGCCGATTTCGAAGGCTTTAACTTAAGTTTTACTGCTGTCAAAACTAAATTTTTATCAATGCAAAATAGTTCATAAGTGTGAAGAACAGAAGCTAAATTACTTTGGAAAAAATTAAGTCTTGACAGCACTAAAACTAAAGTTAAAGCCTTTAGAATCGGCTTTATTGTATAGTTATTGTAATAGTTAAGTTAAATTCTTGACCAAAAAAAAAAGCTAATAGACACTTACAGGACTCGCAGATTTGTTTATTGTTATTTCAGGTATTTCAGGTAGCTCGTCATCTTCGAAATCACTCATTTCGATAAGTCGGTGTATTTATTCAATCAATCAAATCACAAGTTAACAATAATTTCCTTCTTTTCGGCTTCGGAAACTTATTATTTTCTTGTTTTTTGGTTTCTGATAATTTGTGTAACTAACACATTTAATTCCGCCAATGTCACGTCATAAACTAAAGCACTGTATTAATTAAAAATTATTTCGAGGAATTTGGTATCCTGTAAATCCTTGTGATGAATGCTATGATCTACAGATTTAACTAATTAATTATATCTTAAATGACTAATTACTAGATGAACTTAAAATTACTAAATGAATACCTATTGCTATACCTTGACCGTCCTAAAGTTGGCCTTTCCTAGGTTCGCGGGACGTAGGAGGGGGAACACGCTGGGTGCTTCCAATCTCGATCCACGACTTTCAACCCTCGAAAATTTTGTGGCGTGTTCATTTTATTGCCTAACATTATTGGGTAATTTATCCAGACTGCAATATTGGTAACAGATACCTGTATGTATTCTTGAATTTTTTTTGTGATTCCCATACCAAGTTTAATAAGAAAACACAAAAATAAATAATTGATAAATATTTTTAGATTTTTTTTTGCTATCATTACTATCTCAATCAGCCGAAATGTGTAGAGATCGGAACGAATTTAGTCGAAGTTAGAAACGGAATAATTATTTTTGGTTGTGAGTACTTATGAGTCATGGGTTGAACATTTTGTTACGAGTTCGGAAGTACCCAGCGCTTTTCACGCGCATGTGCGCACGGATACACAAGGCATTTCAGTACCCGTTTCGTTGCTAAGCAACGCTTTGTTTTTAAATAAAGCTATGTGCCTGCCACACATTTTGTATACATGGATTTACCGACTCTGCGTAATAAAAAGTTAAACCATCAAGCAAAAATAATGTTATTATTAATGTAGCAAACTATTTTAAAAAGAAAAAAGAAGGAGGAGATGGCAAGTAATAATTTATGGGACTTGGGCAAAAAATTGTACCTTGTAATTTTATTTCTGAGACCTTTTTTAGTGTTCCGTACCCAAAGGGTAACCAACGGGACCCTATTACTAAGACTCTGCTGTCCGTCTGTCACCAGGCTGTATCTTATGTACCGTGATAGTTAGACAGTTTAAATTTTCACAGATGATGTATTTCTGTTGTTGCTATAACAAATACTAAAAAACACAATAAAATAAATATTTAAGGGGGCTCCCATACAACAGACATGTTTTTTTTTACGTTTTTATAGATAATCGTACGGAACCCTTCCTGCGCGAGTCCGACTCGCACTTGGCCGATCTTTTTTATTTTTTACCTCCTTGGAAGATGATTTTCTGAAACAAATCATTCTCAATGTCTTACCAAAAGGTTCAATACCAATTTCCATTGTTCTTTTTATCGTGTATATTTAAAAAATATAATGGGTATATATTGTGTTTCAGTGTATGTATACGTTTACTATTTATTATCAAACTCTCACACCATAGTCATATTTCTTAAATTGGTCTTTAGACACATCATAACTTGGAAATACCGTGTGTAACCGTGCGCACCCGCCCCCTTGCGTCCCGCAAAACTAGGAAAGGCCAACCTTAGGACGGTCAAGGTATAGTATTCATACATATTTACAATTTAGTATTATTTACTGATATAAATTTCGACAAAATGTAAACAAAGAAAGTATCAACACGACTTAGGGCCTGTTTCACCACTTCCAGATAAGTGATATCCAGAAGATAAGTTTAAAAATGGAACACATTTTGTATGCGTTATATGTCACATATAACTATCAGGCACTTATCTGGAAGTGGTGAAACAGGCCCTTAATAAGATTGCATTAGGAAGAAAGTTATACAGAGAGAACTGAAGTCTAGGAGATAAAAAAAAACTCAGACTCGCGTACCTAGGGTTCCGTATTGTGGAGGTTATGTTTAATTTTGTAATTTTTTTGTTGTGAATTTCTCAACCACTTTATTTTTCCTGTAATCTTTACGTAAACACATATTACCATGATTTTTTTCATATTTTTCGGTCCACCAGTTTTGGATATAAGGGGACATACATTTTTTTATGGTTTTTATGGTATGGACAAGGATTTCTCGAAATAAATATATAGCGAAACTATATATTTTTACAATCCGCTTTTTAATACCTACAAATAGATACCCATATTGTATTTTTATAAAAGTTTTTTTTATTTATTTTACTTCATTTTTATATTTTTCATTTGTGCTCAACTTTTTTAAATCGCTATAGTTTTCCTGTAATTGGCCAGTTCCGATCTATAATCGTCATTTTTTTTCATATATTTTGGTCTACCAGTTTTGGAGATAAGGTAGGGACATACATATTTCTGTGGTTTTTTAAAGATTTCTCGAAACCAGTGCCAGTAAATATAGTAAAAGTATATATTTTTACAATCAGCTTTTTAATATCTACAATTTGATACCCATATTGTATTTTTAGGATAATTTTTTTTATTTTTGTCACTTTTGTTTTGGAAATATTTTGAACAATTTCAAATTTTTCATATTTTTTTTTACACCCTAATATGTGGACAAATTAATGCTATTTTTGTGTCTAATTCCATGTCTTTTTCCTTAACGGTGCTAAAGTTATGAGGCTGTGACATACGGACAGACGGACAATGGAGTCTCCCCATAAAGGTTCATTGTAGGTACTCCGGAACCCTAAAAGAATATGGTCTACAGAATCTTCTAAATTTTAGCTAAAAAGACTGGGGTACAAGCATAACAGGCGACAAATAATGGATGTATGTAATTTATACGCTTCACATATAAATGACATACATCCATTATTTGAAATTTAAAGAACCAAGGACTACTAGGGATGTTTGGTTGAACTCGACCATAGTACTTCCCAACTGATTTCTAGGAGTCAGACCAAGCAGCAGGACCAAGATTCTTTCAATCTTACTTTGGCCAAAAATCATGGTGGTATAATTTGAAGTGAGTATGTATAAGCTAATAATAAATGGGGAAATAGCTACTGCCATGAGAAAGTGGAAGGATCTTCCAAGAAAGAAGGGAAGCTAAAGAAGGAGAGCACAGAGTCAAATTAACTGCAGTTCCGGGATGTTCAGTAGGACATACTGTTCTTTTTGCAGTTCCAACATTAAGGAGACAAATATTTAAATAGACAAATAAATCAACAAGGTCACACACCGAAATGCGTCCATCTTGTGAGACCAAGAGATATGATGACCATTGAAGTCACCCAATATGAGAAGAGGGGGAGGAAGACAAGAGATTAAATCTCGAAGAGTAGGAAGAACACTAGGATCTGGATTAGGAATATAAAGAGAGAGAAAAGAGTAATCCATAACCCTGACAGCAACAGCATTGATGTCTTGGCTATGTGGGGGAGGAAATTAAATTAAAAGGAAGATAGCGTCTGACCAGCAGAGCAGTGCCTGCATATCCATCATCTCCAACACTAAGTAAGATATGCTCTCTTGGGACATGACCAACTTAATGGAACATTGACGGTGTTCCAGATCTGGACAGTGGCCAGGTGAGAACCACGGCATAATAAACAAGTTGAAAGCTGTGAATCAACAGCACAACTGATACCAGAGAGAGGTTGGGCACATTTACATCACCTTGGCTTTGACATACACTGAGCAGCTATGTGACCAAACCTACAACAGCTCAAATATTTGATAGTAGGGAGTTGATATGGTTCTACTGGAAAGTAAGTGTGGAACATGTAAACTTTAGTAGGTAGAAACTGTCCTCTAAAGGTAATTATAACTCACTGAGTAGTTACCCAGACAGGGGAACCATCTGTAATATTCTTTCTGCTCAGCCGTCTTGCCTTCAGAACTTGTCCACAGGCACCAGGCAATTCCAATACAACAGCCTATTCCTCCGTGGACCACTCAACTGGAACGACTTTCTCGAGGCTTATACGGGTAATATTGTATGATGGAAATTGAGCTTTATATTTGTTGTTTGACAGCAAATTGCTGTTAAAAATTTAGAAGATGAAAATTCTACTGAAATTTGGTTTCTTCCAAGACTTTTCAAAAAATCTTTGCAGATATTATCATCAACTTATTGGTCTTTTAAAAATTTTCGAAATTTGATTGGACGAATCGACGTTCCTGCTGCTGGATCCAGCTCTTCACGAGAAACATGAACAATTTAAGGACCTAAGTCCGATGAAACATAGGATTCGAGTCCATGTCAACTAATTAATTAGGTACTATTGAACTAATATTTATAGTACTTACTGATTAAAAAAAAAATCATCAGTACAGTGCTTTGGTTTATGACGTGACATTGGGGGAATTAAATGTGTTAGTCACACACATTATCAGAAGCCAATAACAAGAAATAATAATAATAATAATAACTATTACTACACTCACAAGCTAACACAATATGAAAGAAAACACAGAAAATATAGAAATAAAGCCAAAATGAGATTTTGTGCAGCTCACAAACACGAAAGCGGAAGCCCTATTTTTAGTTTTTCAGGAGTTATCTAACAAAATAAACAATTATTATAGGTTATATAAGTTATCCTTCGAAAACTTATTCTTGTTTAAATTATTATTACATACGGCTTGAACACTCACGAGTGATTGTTGTTAACTACATGCCAACGGTTTCACCTCACCGATACAATTTCGGCATTATTCTTATTTGTTTGGTTTTTGGTAGGTATTTTGACATTTCCATTCAATTTCAATTGGGTAGCGTTCTGAAACCAAACCCCTATCGTCGAACAATTCTAGTCGGATGAGCAATACGTTTTAAAACCGGTCAAAATGGAACAGTCTTCGGACCTCAGAATAAGGAATTATTCTTATAATAAGCTTCGGACTAACTTTGTTGAGATTCGGAACGGACATAGAGTAATATCGCACCTTCAGAATGATAGAGACTTGACTCAAAAAATCAAGTTTCTGGGAAACGATCAAGAAAGATTGGAAGTCTTGTAACTTTTACAATAAATCGTCAATATTTCAATATCGACTCATAAAAAGCAAACTATTTAATTTTCTTGACATGGTTTTGTTTATTATCTACTATTTCCGTATTAAAAAATACGCATTAGGCGATCTTACTATTTAAAAAAAATTAAGTATTAGATGGTTCAAAATTGAGTCTTTATTAAACTGAAAAATATATTTATTTAAAGACCTATGTTTGTTTAGGACCATTTAGATCTAAAAATGTTTTATTATTTATTGACAGAATAGTAGATAGTGCAGACTAATAATAAATAAGCAGCATATTTTTGAGACACAAAGCTTATTTATTTTCTTGCTCTTTATTTAAGAAATTAAAAGTCGTTAAATCAATTTATAAAATATCTCGTAAACATAAAAAGTACTTCTGATACTCAAGACAAACATAAATAACAATAATTACGGTAAGTGGCTAAGTTTCAAAAAAAGTGTACCATAACGCAGATGTTCAAGTTTGTTTCGCAGAGGTATCGTTCTGCAGATGTCACGAATGTTAGGAAAGTGTAAAGATAAGGATGCATGCATAGTAAAAATAATAAACATGGTTAATTCTATAATTGTATTGAAGAAAAAGACTCCGTCTCAAATTAAATGAAATTATAAGGCTATAAGTAACATGCATTACTAAATCATCTCACAGAGGTCAATAGATTTGTTAAACTTATAAAATATTGTACCATCTATTTTCATAATTCGTGGATCTTACAAATTACAAAATTATCATCATACACAGATAACAAACTCTTCTAACAGAAAAATACTTTAAACTTTCCAAAAAAGCAAATACAGATAAGTTATAAAAATATATGTCTGTAGGACACATTTTTATTACAAATGTACACTTTTTTTGACACTTAGCCAAGTGGGTACCAGAAAAATAATTTTAGTAATGTATCTTATGTAATGTTTTCAGTCTCATTTGAATCATAATTATCACATTATAGCAGTTTAATCTAAACAGACACGTTTCGTTACGCCAATTCACTTTAATTTTTATTCTAAAATTACGTTTCGGACACAAATATTTTCCAATTTTGAGTATCGATTTTCACAAAAAGTACGAATTTCCGCGGAAAAAGAACTTTGTTATGAAAAAAGATAGCCAGCTATTGATTGCACACCTCATTAGAATTAAATAAAGGACACACAATATAAATACCAAGCCCACTTTTATATTACAACATTTTCAAAAAACCTGAAATGAATCTCTCACTCAACTTAGACAACTACTCGAGCGATTCACTCACTCAACCGAATCTTCCTATTACTATTACCACCAGGGTTGTTAGAACTCGATTATGATAAATAGTCGATTTTTGTCATCACCACTCGCAACAGCCCATGTACTACGCCGTACGCCATCTATTTATTTATTTATTTATTTATTTATTTATTTAGGAACACCAACAAGAAATACAATAAACTTACTTAAATGGAATAATCTTAAAATGTATACAGCTATTTGTTTTCTTAATTAAAGGCATCCACATCATGCACCAGTTAAGACAATTATGAACAATTCTTAAACTAATAGGAGCATTTACTACTCGTATATTCTATAAAATATGAAATTAAAACTAGGTTAACAAATTTTGTGCGAAGATTTTTTAAAATAACAGGGTAGGTACCTACTTATTTTATGCTTTGTGTTTATTTGTGCGTGTAGTTTTTTTGGCTAAGTATTTACTGACAGAGGACTTGAAGGTGTTGAGCCCGGAGAAAATATCAATATCTGCTTTGGCGTATTTGGAAATAGCATTGTACTGGCGGCCATATCTACCAAAGTACATTGAAAGATTTTTTCATAGCTGAAAGTTGAAGCTTTAAAAAATCCCTCAATTCTGTTCTGAGTTATGTACCTATTAGTTGTTCAGGGTTGAGTTTAGTTTGATCTTCAGATAAATGCATTTACCTGAGGATCAAACTGAACTCAATCCTGAATTCATGAAACATTAAATAAATTTTATATCCGTGGTTTGGTCACCCACCGACGCCTAGCGATCATGACATCTCTTTTGCACACAATGAATTTGTATATGCTATCCTGCTAGCAGTGATGATCAGGCGTTCAAATTGAACGCAGCTCAGTCGTCGAGTTTGGAGTTGGGAACATTGAGTAAAAATATTTTGGTTGGTTGCGAAGAAAGTTAATAAAAATAATTGACTGGTTTTGGTTGCCACGTGCCATTCGTTTTCCGAATTAAAATTAATATTATGTCGGCTGGAAGCTCTACCATGGACCCGACTAGGGAAAAAGTGATACAGGATTACAAAAAAAAGCTAAAGGAACACAAAAAAATGAAATCGAGGCTCAATGAGAGTGAGTAAATAAATCGCTACATATTGCCCCGATTTTGCCGAACCATTGCCATAATTTTATTTGAATTATGATTTATTTGAAGGCACATGCGGTACATGGTCAATATTAGGAGGCTTCAAGTCAATTTGGTACAATAATAAACTATTATTGTACCAATTTACTTGGATTATAATTCTGTTTGTTCAAAAGTCATTGTATAAACTCTTCGCCCGATTACCCACGTCTACCCACATCAATAATAATTATTAATATTAAGATGTGGGTAGGCGTGGGTAATCGAATGAGTAGTTTTTTACTCGCTCTACGAGTTTATACAATGACTTTTGAACAAACTGAATTATAATTTCAGGAAAAAAAAACATTGGTTTCCTTTATGTGTTATAGATGGCGCTAGAGTTGAGTGGAATTTTATGATTGTATAATTATTGAATATAAACAGAAAAAAGTTGATATAACTTAAATTTTAATAATACTTATTACCTCGTCACATGTGAAAGAAGGTTTATAGTTCAACCTGTAATTTAAAGTTGGGTGTACAATACAGTAGCGCCACTGAGTGATGGCACCTATGACGTTTAAATGCCTACAAAGTATCGTAATTATTTATAAGCAAGTGTGAATTAAAAAATGTAATACTTCATTGTTGATAGTGATGTACTCCTTTTTTCGGTTATTATTTTTCGATTTGAATGTTGCTTTATTGTGCAATAGAATTCGTATAGAAACAAAGAATTTTTTTAAAATAAGTTTCTGATTTTTTTATAGGTCGTGTTTGAGGTCGCCAAGTTACGCCATAATATTTAATTAAAAACAAAACAATGACGAAGTTAAACTAAACGAAAATAAATGATATTAAATACTTTTTTCGATTTAGATATTTAAACATCTCTTGGGGGCCCCGAGGCACTACACCGCATAGCCCTCCGATAGCTACGCCACTGGTTTTGGCACATTTTCCTTTTGTATCATTATGTTAAATGTTGAATGACGTGTCTAATGTTGAGTAAACTCACACTTGATTTTTATTTTTCACCGAAATTTTAAATTTACCTCATCACTAAATGCAGCTGTCATAAGTACCATCACTCAGTGGCCCTACTTTAGTATTATTTGACTAGAGTTGCCAACCGTACGAGGTTCCTCGTACAAATGCGAGATTTGTGGTAATTATCATTATCATTATAATATACATTATCAGCCTCGTACAATTATCATTTTGTGATTTTTCAATATAGGCATCATTTTGTAGCTTTAAGGGGCGGTCATGAAATCACTATAAACCACTATTTTCCAATGATATTATAATTAGAGATGTAATATAAGACTAGAAGTTACTACTTACTTACTTAGGTACTTAGAGATTTCGTACTTTTGAGCAATTTTCGTTTTTATTTTATTTTACGTGATTAATAATTTAAAGATTTTTTAAATTTAAAATAATAAATAATCAATAAAACATCACTTGGTATTTATACCAAGTGATGTTTTATTGAATGTATGTATGCATTCCTTTATATTATTTATTTAGTCTCATGAATATATATATATATATATATATATATATATATTTATAGTTTCTTCCAATCTTTGATTGTAACTTTAGCTTTACTTTTTCAAATGATCTCTTTTATTTTAATTATATCTTCTTAGTGTCACTTTGTTAGCCATCTGTACGAATATTGTCTATTATTTATATTGTAATCTGTTTACCGGCACCCATGGTACAGAATCTCCATGATCTAGTCTGGGAGCCACTGAATACTGTTTTGCAAAACTTGCAAAAGTAAATTTGATTATGTAAAAAACGTCCTAAATTCAACAGTTTAATATGCCTTATTTTTGGTTTTATCACTGTTTAGATGCATGAGGTTTGAAAGCCAAAATACGAGATTTTAAGATGCTTATGGGCATTTTTTTTTGTATTACCTCGAGTTTTTTACCAGTTTATGAGCTAAACATATCATGTTTTCTAAAGTTTTTGTCCCATAATGGCAAATTTAATGTCAAATTTATTAATCTCTATTATAAATACAATAAAACTTTAAAAATCCTGTGTAAAACTATTTTATGAAGGTTTTCGTTAAATGAAACCCTCATATTTTGCATGTCCAACCACCAAAATTAAAAAACAAACTTCGTAAAATTTTGTTGGATTATCCAACTTGGATATTGTTCATTTTGGATTGTGATACTTGTTCTAGGAAGACAAAATCTTGAATTTACGAGAATCACACTTAGATAATACAAAATAAAGCCCAAATATGCTAAAAAACAAGTTTAAATCTTGTCTACGATATTTTGAAAATGAGAATTCCATTTACGTTTTCACGATTTTAGTACTATTGGAAATTGAAATTCCACCATGTAAGGACCTTTTTTTTTGCATCTAGCAACATTTTTATTTATATGGCAAGCCCATTATGTTATAACCCACGCAGATAAGGAAAAGATCTGTAAATGGCGCCCGCTAGCATGCTATCTCGCTCACAACCTATCGCTGTCTATACTCACACAGTGAAGTACGCGCTGCAAAAATATTATAATGATGATTTTTTTATTATAAAAAAATGATAAAGGATGCTGCTGGACCAAGCGGTTTATAAAACCTTTGCCCCCCTGCTAAAGCAATTTAAACATAAATAATAAATACAAATAAAAAAATCCAGTGTTATATTTACCCTTGCTCCTTATTTATTTTATTAATAATTGTTGTCATTATTAGTATCTTTAATTAATAATAATAAAAAAGGATAATTAATAACAAAAAAGGCAGTAGGAAAAATAAAAATCGATGTTTGAGAACTCGTTTTGTCAACCGTACCATAAGTACCCGCCGCCATTCTCAGATCTTTTCTTTATCTGCGCGGGTTATAGTTGATTTTTCAGTTTTTGCTAGAAGTCAAATAGAAATTGGCTGCGTCGCTCAGTGCAAAAATCGAAGTTCCATTACATTACAGAGATTCTAAGGTAAATCTTGTACATTTTGTTATTTTCCCACTGTAAAAAGCTGTACTTATGAGCATTGATTATCAACAAAACCAAATTTACGGAAGAAATGTTTGTATTTAGTCTAGAAGTGGGTTAAATCTTAATTCAAACACTGTTCTGTGCGAAATACGTTACTTTTTACATTACGATTTCGTTAGTAATTTTAACGAGAAGTTAAAAAGTAACGTAAAGGAACATAAGGCCGCGAGCACATTGAAAACTTTCATTGTGATATATTTATATGAAAAAAGTACCTTTTTTTTTAAATTTTTGAGCAAAGCCAAAACTCACGGTGGGCCATTTGAGTAGAAATTAGATAATATGTTACATAATTATAGCAAAGTTTTAGAAAAATATGGATAATTTTGTGGACGCTATAGGTACAAGGTGAAATTTTGATAACTTTTTTCCTACAAACAAGGTATTCTACCTATGAATATGAACAACTTTTACTATATTTTACTTTTACTTTATATATATTTACTATATTTATTATTATAAATATAATCATTTATTAAAAAATATGGAAATTAAAAAAATGCCTATAATATAAATATTAATATAATAACTTATTTCATCTTTACAAGGTTTTTATTATATATTATTAAAAAACAAAAAAATTGTGTGGTTTTATTATTCAGTGTAGCCTATGCCTTATGATTACGTTACCTTTCTTTACGTTACCGTCTGATACAAAAAATATCATTTTTTAATTATATTTTATGATTTTATTAGGTAATGCATGTAATTTATATTTCCAATGATAGACACATAAATAAAAGGTTTAAAAAAAATACACCATCATGACATATCTTGAAATATGCAAGCAACAATGAAAATAGTACACCATTTTGGCCACCTGGTAACGTAATGAACATAAATATCGCTGCAACTCTGGATTTATTAATTTTATTTATACATTTTAGTTTTCATTTCTCCAAAATGTTTATTTTTAAGTATTTATCGGCCTTTGATATACTCAATTATGTTTTGTTTTACTTTTATCCTCAAAAGTTGATGGTAACGTAGGGGAATGTTTTTTTTTACTAGACCGCATTTAAATCACATTAAAAACAAATTTAGCTGGTATTTTATCTAACTATTGCTGATTTCAGATATATTAAGCTATTATAAATGCCCTGAACATAGCCAATCATATATAAAATTATATGTTGAAAAAAAAACGCATTTTCATGATCAAGGAATATAATACTCTCTCCGAGAGTTCATGATGGTACAACTTATGAAGAATATGCCCTTATGTACGAGGAAACATATTCTACGGTTGGCAACCTTATTTGGCATTAACAAATTTTGTTCATGTTTTTGGAATGAAATGAAAAATATGAAAATATTGAAATTGTATGCATTATCGGAAGCCAGATAAAATGGCATTGAACTGAATTGAATTGAAATGAAATGAAATATGTATTGTTATGATTGTTGTCAAGTTGGGCTTATTTTATTTATATAATTTATTCTTTCTGGGATCTAGACGGAAATTATGGTTGTGATGGTCGACAGTTGCTGTAATTTATATTATTATAGTAAGTCAATACAAGAGTTAATAAACATAATGCGCAGAAATGAGAACATTTTCAAGGTTCCGTACCACATCTTGGAAAACCGAAAACCTTATGGGATTCAAAGATTTCAAAACTTTTACTTTTTCAAAGATTTCAAAACTTTTACATTTTGAATCTTTGATAGGATTACTTTGTTGTCCATCTATTTGTCTGTTCTTTGTGTCTGTCCGTGTGTCCTTTTCCAACTTGAAAATGAATATTCAATTCTGTTTATGGTCTAATAGCATAGCCCAGCAACATTTAATTGCAGTTCAGGGGATTTAAAAAGGCCGACTTGGGTGAATCATAAAATTATTTGAAAGTAGGATGGAGTCAGAGTTATTTCAGGCGTGCAAAAGAGACAGCATTAGAACGGAATCATAATATGATTCATCCAAAGCGGCCTTTTTAGAGGACCAAATCATGGCTCAGATCCATCTTTCAGAGAATTTATTTTTCCTACCACCGTCTTATAATAATTGAATTGTAGTAGGAAGAATAAATTTAACTTATAATAAGTGTACGGATATTATTAAAACTCGCGTGAGCTGACATACTAAATTATTATTACATACGGCTTGAACACTCACGTGTGATTGTTGTTGACTATATGCCAACCGTTTCACCGATACAATTTCGGCATTATCAAGGCGAGTGTCGTTCTTAGGACGACGACGCGGCGTTCACCGTCGTTGTCAAACGGGCACTGGCAGCCGCCGATCGGCGAGCCGCACGCATTGCTCGTGCGCTGAGCGTTGGCTGCGTCGTCGATAGGGGTGGGATGGTGGATGCACTTGATTTCTTTGATTGTTCCAATTGTTTGTTATTAGGGGCGGTTATTAAACAAAACGAACTCACAACATCGTCACTGTCACTGGGCACTGTCCTAAAGTTGCTCGATCCATCGAGAACCGGTTTCCAAGACGGAGCCAGCTGCCAACCATGATCCCTGTTGAAGTTGGGATTACGACTTATCTCGATGGCTTCGTGTATTTTGCGAGGAATGGTATATTTCTCCTTCACTAATACTGTAGCCTTGTCGAAACGGAATACTGTAGCCTTGGTTTCTTCCTTGGAGAAACCAAGCGCAACGTGTCCACAAGACTGACTGAACATATTCGATCCATGAAGAAACTGGACATTAACGGGTCAGCAGTAGCAGAACATGCACTAAGTTCGGATACGACCCACTTCATCCGTTTCGACAAGGCTACAGTATTAGTGAAGGAGAAATATACCATTCCTCGCAAAATACACGAAGCCATCGAGATAAGTCGTAATCCCAACTTCAACAGGGATCATGGTTGGCAGCTGGCTCCGTCTTGGAAACCGGTTCTCGATGGATCGAGCAACTTTAGGACAGTGCCCAGTGACAGTGACGATGTTGTGAGTTCGTTTTGTTTAATAACCGCCCCTAATAACAAACAATTGGAACAATCAAAGAAATCAAGTGCATCCACCATCCCACCCCTATCGACGACGCAGCCAACGCTCAGCGCACGAGCAATGCGTGCGGCTCGCCGATCGGCGGCTGCCAGTGCCCGTTTGACAACGACGGTGAACGCCGCGTCGTCGTCCTAAGAACGACACTCGCCTTGATAATGCCGAAATTGTATCGGTGAAACGGTTGGCATATAGTCAACAACAATCACACGTGAGTGTTCAAGCCGTATGTAATAATAATTAAGTGTACGGATGCCTAGAATGAAATGGGAATGTTACAATCATTGAGAATTTAATTTCAGTGCGGTATCAATTAAATAACCTAAATAAACTTTATCACGAGAGTGAAAATGATCTCAAAAGACTTCAAGGCATTGTTCAAATTGTTGGTAAAGTGCTGAAGCAACTCACTGAAGAGAAGTGTAAGTAAATAATCCCACTAATATTACAAATGCGAAAGTTTGCATGGATGTATACTCCTCCACGCCTTAACTACTGAACCAATTGAGCTGAAACTTTGCATAAATGTAGTTCTTAGACCTGGAATAGGACATAGGCTACTTTTTATCCCATTAATCAGTTCCCATGGGATGGCAATGGGGTGTCAAGTTCCTATAGAAAAGTGATCTAATGTTACTCCTTCACACCATACTTACTGAACAGATTGGGCTGTAACTTTGCACGAAGGTTGTTCTAGACTTGGAATAGGACATAAGCTTTTTTTTGATCCCATAAATCAGTTCCCGTGGGATGGCAATGGGGTGTCAAGTTCCTATAGAAAAGTGATGTAATGTGACTCCTTCACACCATACCTACTGAGCCGATTGGGCTGAAACTTTGCACAAATGTAGTTCTCGACCTGGAATAGGTTATAGGCTACTTTTTGTTCCATTCCATTATTGCATTAAATCAGTTCCCATAGGAACAAGAAATAGTGTCGTTCAGAGATACGGCTCAGCCTTCAGCCTCACCAAACATACTATACTAGGGGATTAAATCAGTTATCAAAGACTGCCAAAGACACATTAGCAGAGAAATAAAGAAAAAAAAAAAAATGTCAATCAGAAAAGTGGCATACGGGAGGATGTTTGCTGACCAAATTGGCGATATATTAAAGAAGGGCAATGTCAAAAGTACCAAGAATAGAATAGCTTGTATGGCTAGATTGATGAATGACGAAAGAGGTGGATTGTTCTTACACTATGTGGTCACCCATGCATCCAAGCGTCTTTCATACATTTCATTGTTCACACCATGTGGTCATACATGCATCCCAAGCGTCTTTCATGCATTTAAAATTAACCACCCCATTAAAGCTAAAATATTATTTGCCAGATTTTGGTGACATTGACGTCCTGAGTGTCTTTCATACATTTCATTGTTCTTACCCTGTGTGGTCACAGATACGTCCTGAGTGTCTTTCATACATTTCATTGCTCTTATACCATGTGGTCACACATGCATCCCGAGCGTCTTTCATACATTTCATTGTTCTCACCCTGTGTGGTCACAGATACGTCCTGAGTGTCTTTCATACATTTCTTTGTTCTTATACCATTTGGTCACACATGCATCCCGAGCGTCTTTCATACATTTCTTTGTTCTTATACCATGTGGTCACACATGCATCCCGAGCGTCTTTCATACATTTCATTGTTCTCACCCTGTGTGGTCACAGATACGTCCTGAGTGTCTTTCATACATTTCTTTGTTCTTATACCATTTGGTCACACATGCATCCCGAGCGTCTTTCATACATTTCTTTGTTCTTATACCATGTGGTCACACATGCATCCCGAGCGTCTTTCATACATTTCATTGTTCTCACCCTGTGTGGTCACAGATACGTCCTGAGTGTCTTTCATACATTTCATTGTTCTTATACCATGTGGTCACACATGCATCCCGAGCGTATTTCATACATTTCATTGTTCTCACTCTGTGTGGTCACAGATACGTCCTGAGCGTCTTTCATACATTTCTTTGTTTTTATACCATTTGGTCACACATGCATCCCGAGCGTCTTTCATACATTTCATTGTTCTCACCCTGTGTGGTCACAGATACGTCCTGAGTGTCTTTCATACATTTCTTTGTTCTTATACCATTTGGTCACACATGCATTCCGAGCGTCTTTCATACATTTCTTTGTTCTTATACCATGTGGTCACACATGCATCCCGAGCGTCTTTCATACATTTCATTGTTCTCACCCTGTGTGGTCACAGATACGTCCTGAGTGTCTTTCATACATTTCATTGTTCTTATACCATGTGGTCACACATGCATCCCGAGCGTATTTCATACATTTCATTGTTCTCACTCTGTGTGGTCACAGATACGTCCTGAGCGTCTTTCATACATTTCTTTGTTCTTATACCATGTGGTCACACATGCATCCCGAGCGTCTTTCATACATTTCATTGTTCTCACCCTGTGTGGTCACAGATACGTCCTGAGTGTCTTTCATACATTTCATTGTTCTTATACCATGTGGTCACACATGCATCCCGAGCGTATTTCATACATTTCATTGTTCTCACTCTGTGTGGTCACAGATACGTCCTGAGTGTCTTTCATACATTTCTTTGTTCTTATACCATTTGGTCACACATGCATCCCGAGCGTCTTTCATACATTTCATTGTTCTCACTCTGTGTGGTCACAGATACGTTCTGAGTGTCTTTCATACATTTCATTGTTCTTACAAAATGTGGTTACACATGCGTCTCGATCGTCTTTCATACATTTAAAATTAACCACACCATTAAAGCTAATATTATTTGCCAGATTTTGGTAAAATTGACTGCATAAAATAAAACATCTTAGAATATAAGCAGATTTTTTTTTAAACTTGAAATGCGCATCATGGATTAAACAACGTAATTTACTTAAATATTTTATAATTTATTGATTTTATCATTTGCTACATACAGTAACATTTTCACCGTCCATCGAAAGTTCCCTTTTTTGCCGCGTCACGCCCCGTGACCGTTTTAGTGTCTTCCACCACCCACTTCGCACCCAACGAATAACATAAGAAAGACAAAAAAACTTTACAACTGTCGTATTGATTTGTTTTTTTAGGGTTCCGTAAACAAAGGGTTAACAACGAGGCCCTATTACTAAGACTCCGCTGTCCGTCTGTCTGTCTGTCTGTCACCAGGCTGTATCTCAAGAACCGTGATGATTAGACACTTGAAATTTTCACAGATGATGTATTTCTGTTGCCGCTATAACAGCAAATACTAAAAAATAGAATAAAATAAATATTTAAGGGGGCTCCCATACAATAGACATGTTTTTTTGCCGTTTTTATAGATAATGGTACGGAACCCTTGGTGCGCGAGTCCGACTCGCACTTGGCCCGTTTTTTTTTTGCTTGTAAAAGGTATTCAGAATTTACTATATCTGCGACAACTATTCACCTTGGCCTTTTATTTATTTCATGTCATGGTCATGGAGGAAAAACAACATTCGCTGTATAAGTAAGCTCTCATTTTCAATGTGATAATTTTAATGTATAAGAAACTAATCTGTTTTATAACACTTTTAGTTATTGTCCAAGTTACTAATGGCACCCGCTATCTGGTTGGATGTTGTCAACAACTGGACAAAGCCAAGCTGAAGGAAGGCGCCAGAGTTGCTCTGGACATAAAAACATTGACTATCATGAGACACTTACCAGAAGAGGTTTGTATATGAGACTGAAAATATAGATACATATGATAGACATGCTCACAGTTCAAAACAGTTGAATTCGTAACAATAATAAATTACTATTAGAGTGCATTAAAAACTAGAAATCAATCAGAATCAAATTTAATTTCAAATAAACAAATATAAAAATAAAATCCTCAGCCGAGGATTCGAATCTGCGACGTCCTGCTTACATGACAGGCGTGCTACCGACTGCGCCACCGAGGTTCGCTTCTGGACCGACGAATTTTTCCACCATGCTTGTACACCGAATTTTTGTAACTACTTGATATATATACCAGCCTGTAATGCACATACTGAACGCTCAGGAGCGCGTTATGAGATTTTATGCCTTGTTCATTACGAACAGAGATGGCGCTGTCGTCGCTACCTAACCTTTTGCTTTAGACAGTTAAGAAATTTATAGTTCTCATTAACAAAGACTAAAGCCGATTCTGAAGGCTTTAATTTTAGTTTTAGTGCTGTCAAAACTTGAATTTTTCCAAAGTAATTTAACTTCTGTTCCTAAAACCTAAGGACTATTTTGCAATGAAGAAAATTTAATTTTGACAGCACTAAAACTAAAATTAAAGCCTTCAGAATCGGCTTTATTGTATGTTTTTATAGCGAAATCTATCGCTTTGGAAATAATAAAATAAAATATGTAGCATTCTAATGTTACTAGGCTCATTCTTTCTGAGGCTCGTCTAAAGTACTACGAGCAATATATCATTGACTATGTGCTGTTTCGTTCAGGTAGACCCTCTTCTGTACAACATGAGCCACGAGGACTCTGGTGACGTCACATACGCTGCTATCGGAGGTCTGCAGGAACAGATCAGACAGCTGAGAGAAGTACACCTTTTTGTCTTATAATCCTTTGTTTATTAATATATTATATTGAGCTTCTTGAAGCTTTATTTATTTCTTTTCTTTATTTATTAATAGTAAAACAATAAAAATGGGTTTTTCTTCGATATTTTTCGGCCCACGGTATGGGGCCGTCATCAGTCGAATGCAACAAAATATTGACAGACAAGATAGATGCAGGCAAAATACTCATACAATATGTACAGCTCGGAGCTTTAATACGTTAAGCCATGAAATTGATATTGACCTATTTCACACAAGCTCAGACTCAATCACAAATAAACAAATATTTTACGTAGGTATAGATATAGCTTTGTGTTATATAAACATATATATATATATATATATATATATATATATATATATAATATATTATTTACAACAAGTAAGTATATTATATTACATTACACTGAATGTTTTCTTATTATATATATATATACCAGCCTGTAATGCACATACTGAACGCTCAGGAGCGCGTTATGATATTTCATGCCTTGTTCATTACGAACAGAGATGGCGCTGTCGTCGCTACCTAACCTTTTGCTTTAGACAGTTAAGAAATTCATAGTTCTCAGGGCGTATTTTTTTAAAAGTGTACCTACGGATTTTGGGGTGTCCGTCAACTTTCAGATTTTTTTCTCCACATAAAATGAGTTCTTGTTCAAGCGTATTTATTTTTATAAGCATGAAACATTATTAGACGTCACTTTGGCTATTTTTATTTTTATAGTTTATCACTATTAACATATATTGTACCTTAAGCAATACAAAATAACACCGAGTTTTGCCATGTCCCCTCGACATTTTCTGATACAAATTTGAAAACAAAATTGCAACCATTTTACGTAGATTTATGTTGTCTATATCTTCAAATACATAGCTAGTAAATTCTCCATTTATAAATTTCGATGGGCTTTCAGGTGATCCAGCGAGTTATATTTATAGTAATTTATAAACTGCGGTCCTAAAATTTGACCAGGGTGGAACTTTCCACTGACTTACGGCCTTTTTTGATATAAAATATATAAAAATCGCACAAAAAAGTAAGCTTTTTTCATATGGCATCACTAAGGAGCATGTTAAGCCTCTCCGCAATGTTGCAAACGTCATCAGTCGCTCGGCAGACGTCGCCGAAGTTTGAAAAAAAAAGTGAGTGAAAATAACTTCCGCTGACGATCGGGGATTCTAAGGTAATTTCTTCGCAATTTTTCACTCAAATTGTGTTTTCTTCAAAACTTGAGTTTACCTTCTCATGGTATGTGGCATTATTTTAACGATTTACTCATCAAAATTCAGAATTAAATGACAAAAACTATTTGTATTCGGGATGTCGTAACGTTCCGCTGACCACCATTTTGAAAATTTTAGTCAGTGGATAGAATTGTTAGTCAGCGGAATGCATAAAACCACATGCATATTGCAAATATTTAGTTTTTAAATATTATATGATTTTGGTGCAAATAAAATATGATTTAGGTAGAAAGAGGTAATATTTATTTGTTTGTTTGTTGTATGTAAAAGAAAATTTTCACTTGGACATAGGCTATAATATGTTCCCTGGGAACAGGCAGTTCCCTAAGGACATAGTCATGAATAAAACTTGAACCGAGTTTATTTCTTTGACATTTTACTATATACGATTACTTAATACGCTTCAACATATCTGATGGCAAGGACTTAAACCGGCTCCTTGCCAAAACCGGCCTACTGAGTAGCCATGGACCTCCAAAAAAAATAAAATTGTTTCGCTGTTTTAATGGTTAGATTTTCACTCGGTTGTAGGCTATAGTTTCTTTCCTGTAAACAGGTAGTTCTCTAGATAATACTGCATATTTTGAGTATCCCGCAGTGCAATTATTGTATATGAATCATCAGAAAAGTATTGAATTTGTTTTAATTCGGATCATTAAGTTTGACAATAGGTAACTAAGTCAGTAATACTCAAATAAAAACTTTAACAAAAAAAGTTATATTTAAATAAAAATTGGTTAATGTTTTGAAAGTTTATCATAGTTCGCCGATACAAAATGTATGGATAATTTTTGCAATGTGATAAGTCCCTTACATATCCACTTAGTAACTTAAATCTTCCACTGACTTACTGTCCTCTCCGAAAATAAACAGTAAATTTAGTATATTTAATTTTTATGTAATGTAATGATGCTTTGTTTTGTATCGTAAATAGATAATTTTATGTTTATTCTGTATATATATAATAGAATACCAAGTGGATTCTAATTTATAAGTTAAAAAGAAAACTGAGTACTTGAATTTTCCAAACGTTAGTCATAGGACACAAAAGTATTAATATTTAAATGTTAAGAAATGTTTCATTAACAATGGTATTTTATTTTATTTAACATTACCTTATAGACGATACTAAAAATACTTGTTAATAAATTTGTATTATAGTTATTTTTTTTGTGGAATTTAATTTCGTTAGTCAGTAGAATATTTAGCTGCTCTACTATGGTTAAAATTTAAATTTATCATTAATTTAAGGCACAAATGAAAAATCCTTTTTGATTTTATTAAGGTTAAGATATTACTGAACAAGATTCCATGGAAAAAAATACAATTATTCATGAAAAATATTAAAAAGCAAAATTTTCAGATGGTACACTTTTAAAAAAATTCGCCCATTAACAAAGACTGTATGTTTTTATAGCGAAATCTATCGCTTTGGAAATAATAAAATAAAATATGTAGCATTCTAATGTTACTAGGCTCATTCTTTCTGAGGCTCGTCTAAAGTACTACGAGCAATATATCATTGACTATGTGCTGTTTCGTTCAGGTAGACCCTCTTCTGTACAACATGAGCCACGAGGACTCTGGTGACGTCACATACGCTGCTATCGGAGGTCTGCAGGAACAGATCAGACAGCTGAGAGAAGTACACCTTTTTGTCTTATAATCCTTTGTTTATTAATATATTATATTGAGCTTTTTTAAGTTTTTTTTTTCTTTATTTATTAATATAATCCGATTTATCTTTGGTCTTCGTAATTATGATCACGTCTCTCATTTTCGTAAAGAATTAAAATGGTTACCAATCGTCTTCGTCGCAATGTTCACATTTTGTCCCATCTCTTTAATATAAAGCAAAGAATCCACTTTCCCCGGCTTACCTTCGTGAACTTTTTGACTTTTTTTTTCACTTATAGTATTGCTAGATTCTTCAAACCACGAAAGAACTTTGAATGATGTTTTTGCGGGGCCTATCCTCAATGATGGCCCTGCATGCAGTAATGTAATGCAAAACTGACGATGTTGCCCAGCATGCGAATAGTTCATGATACGAGTACGTACAGCCGCAGATGGCGGTCGTGAGTTAAGGCGACATGTAAAAGTTTTAGCGCCTCTGTTACTCCATATGCGAAAAAACCCTCAGTGCGCGTGGGACGGATTCGTGGAAAAGTAGCAAAAAGTCGGTTTTTTATTAATATAAAATGTACTAAGCTATTTTGTTAAAAAGATTTCTAAGGAGACTTTACAAATACATAACTACTACATTTTGAATGAAATTTCACAATGAAATTAGTTAGCATTTCAGAATTACAGGAAAAAATAAAACAATTTAGAGGTCTTTTCGGAATTAAATTCAATCGAGAAAATTTCATCCAACCGCGTTTTCCTTCAGTGAGAATGTTAATCAAATACTCAATAAACATTTACCCAAAAATGATGACGTTATAGTGGAGTAAATGGATTCGAAAAAATCCCATTTTTTTTTGGTATCGCCTTAACAAGGTGACCAAAATATTTTTGTATGGTGTGAGCATGATTTGCAAGGCATTTGATTGTTTGTATCTATTCAAATTCAAATTCAAATCGTTTATTTTGCAAAATAGGTATACATAATGCACTTTTTACACGTCAAATTTAATCTAATAAAAATAAATGTAATAAAATAATGAATGCACATGAACTAAATTAAAGGTTTATTTAATTTATGTAGCAATATAATAATAATAATAAATTCTTTATTGACACAGATTATTACAAATTTTGAACAAAAATATCAGAGATCAGCTGATCACCAACCGAGCCCCCAGCACGAATCCAGGCGGCCGACCATACATCCTATATACTACATACTAATAGGTTACATATATAAATACATGCCTACCTCCGCCCATTCGATTAGTCTTGCTAAGAAGAAGGGCAAGAAACTTAGCAAGATCATGTCTTTTTTTTCAACATAAAACTTATACTATACAAATGACTTATATCTACTTTAACCAAGGGATAAGAAAATACAAGACAGCAGGAATTCAGGTTAATGAATGGTCTATTTTTATATATTTTCAAGTCTGTTAGTATTTTATTATTATAAGTTTTTGCATTCTTATTGAGTGTCATTTTATGGTACTTTAGGTTAATTCGTGCATAATTATTTTTATAACTATATCATCTATCACTTTGTGACTGTTTGGCGAAAGTAAAAATGAACAATTTCGGGTTTTTGGCTGATATTCAAACACGTTCCAGGTGATCGAGCTGCCCTTGTTGAAACCTGAGCTGTTTAAGCGCGTGGGCATCTCTCCGCCCAAGGCATGCTTGCTCTACGGACCGCCCGGGGGCGGCAAGACGCTCCTGGCCCGGGCCGCCGCTGCGCAGCTCGGTGTCAACTTCTTGAAGGTATACGGTCGGGGAAACATTACCGTAACTCGTACAGAACCCTGTTAAACTTAATTTAACATCTTACTTTGACTGACTCCACTACTGGAGGTGTCAAAAGAACTGAACGTGGTCGGGTGTCTAGTTCCAGAGAATGGTCTGAAATTATTTTCCATGTCTACATCTACCTACATTATGTCATTAAGAACCCTTTGCTCGGTGGCTTGAAATAATTCGCGCACGTGGTCGCTTTGGCTTGCGATTTCATCCTATAGTCACATTCGTAAAGATACGGTACAATATTCATCTCTTGAGACTGTCTTTGGTTGTTCCCATGATTCCAGAAAAAATATCCCAAATATCGAAATGAAACGAAAATATTTTGGTTTGGCATAAAATATATATACAGGTTGTAAATGCAAAACCAAGAATCCCTTTAGGGTATGAAAGTATACACGATACTGATACGATTACGATAAAAAAAGTATACCTTAAATTTTTACCAAAAATTATATTTTTTTCCTAAGATCCAGCTATGCACTCTTATCAATGCAGTTCATTCACCCCGTAGTGCGGTAATGACCAATCACATTGAGTAATTATGTTCTGTGCTACTGACGCTATCAGAGGTCAACGACCAGCGAGTGTGTCCACCGGATTAGAGTATTTCAAGTTTAACAAATCGTGTTATTATGTGGTACTGCTACATAAAAAAAATTGCCGCTATTTTTTTTAAACACTGTATGATTCATACTAACATACCCTAGATCTAGAAGGATTCTTGCCTTTGCTTTTACACCCTGTATATGTATTTTTTTTTTATATTTTTTTTTATTTACAACTTACATCTACCGTTACAGGATAACCTAATGCAATAGAATGCGATCTTTCAACATGAACTTATTCCTAAATTATACAATTATACACTATAGGTATTATAATTATAACACACAATGTACAAAGCTGTCTTTGTGTAATCACTCAGAGCACAACAGAAAGGATCGATTAATTCTGCTATGAGATTGAAAGTGTCAAGCGTCAGGCCCGGATCTAGGGGGGAGCGAGAGGGTGCACTTGCACCGGGCGGCTAGGCCAGGGGGCGGCAAAAGCCTCTTCGCGCTCATAAGTTTAGCCGTCAATGTGCCTGCAATAGGACTGAGTCACGCACGTCGATCAGGGCGCGCTCTGGACCCGTAGCATAGTGTTTAATCGCACGCGACGCCACTAGTTGAATCACAAGTGCAAGGAGCGTGACGTAACGTTTAATTGCAAAAAACATCGTTTCATACTCCTCGCACTTGTGATCCAACTAAGTCGCATCGCGCGCGATTAAACACTGCTCCGGACACAATTAGTATCCAAACTCCATACTAAAACAGTTACATATTCAAGTAGTGGAGGAAATAATCGCTGATCCAACGTGTTGATTTTTTAAATAATAATTTGAATAATATAATAAATGACTTTTCGGAAAAAAGTGTAGCAAAATAATATTTTGTTTTTTTAATTTTTACTTACTTGTTTGGTGTAGAATGCTCAAGAACTTGTTTTTTTAAATTAAACTAAAGGTTTTTTTTTCACAAGGGCGCCAAATTAGCCCTTTGCACCCCCTGTAAAAAATGTAGATCCGGGCCTGTCAAGCGCGCGCGACAGTGGTACCTCGGACAGCAGGTTGGTCCGCGAGCGCGGCAACCGCAGCAGCGGCGGCCGCCGGCGGCGCCCCACGTATTTGGCACACACATGCTCATATTGTGGATTCGTTCTAAAATTATTTTATAAACGTATATGCTTTGCTGTGAACCTAAAATTACATAGTAATATAAACTGCTTTAATGCTTTGCTGTCTAACTATCGGTTCCTTTAAGAAAAAGCTTAAAGAACACTACCTCTCACAATCTGAATAGGTAAATATTATATAATATTTATGTTTATGTAGTTTATTACACACTGTGTATAGGTATATTTATAATATTTTATAGATTGTATTTATAGTAAGTATTGATATACATTTTTATTTTGTTATTAAAATTTTAAAATTCTTTGTATGTTCTTCTTCTATGTGTACACGTGTATGATTACTTCGTTTATGTTACTTTTTCCTATTGTGATGGTTTTGCTGACAGAAATCTCTGTTTAGAGATAAGCTCGCCAATGTGCATCTTTTTTCACTGTAACTTTGTTTATGTTTATATTTCTGTGTGTACAATAAAGAATAAATAAATAGTAACGCTTCTACAATTTCTTAGAAAGAAAGAAATTTATTTGGGGACAAAAAGAATACACGGAAAAGCAACATATAGGTACATAATAACTATTAACTTAAAACTAGTACTTATAATTAACATATTAATCACAATAGTCTAAGATTAGGATGAAGCTATCCCATGCATTCAACGTCACCAAATTGGCCATAACTCCGACGCAACTGTGACGCAATAATACATACTTATACAACATAATGTATGCATACTACGCCACAACGCTGGTATTCTGTTACAGCCAGGTTGGGAGGGATATGCGATCGCGGACGCAAAAGTTTGGTTTGCCATAGGTAGTGCCAATTAAACATGTACATTTTAATAAAATTTGTAAAAGAGTGCAGGATGTATGTACTTATCATGTTAAAGAGTTAAATAAACAGTGATATCAAGTAACACATAAATAATACGATAAATGTGGGTAGTTTTTAAATATAAAGTGTGTAGGATTTTAGAGTATTTTAAGGCCCTTTCGAAACCGAAACAATATTTACGTGTACAGAAAAAATTAATAAAAGAAAAACAGCAAGAAGAATTATAAAATTATTTAATTAATTAATTAAGCCACTAACTAAATGACAGGCGAGTTTGAAAACATTATTTTGGCCAAAATTAAGAGTTGTGGAAGAAGAAATGGCCGTGAAATAAGAAAAAATGCAAGGTGAGCTGAAATTGAAAGCAGTTAAGTTTTAAATATAAAATAAATTTTGTTCCTTTTGTCCAGCAAGTAGATACTTTTTATAGTTTATTCTAAAAGCATTTACGTGTTTTAGCTCGCGGATTGGTGGCGGAAGATTGTTCCAGCATTTTGTGGCAGCGTACCTGAAGCCGAACAATAATGTAGCCAAGTGGAGGTGTCTTCGTGCTTCCAGCTTTAGCAGGTTAGAAGCATTCAGATAGGGCCTTACATGCGTCCGAGGTGGAATAGGGAAGCAAAATCTCGCGCAGGAATTTTGAACCCTTTGAAGCAGTTTCATTGTTCTACGCAGCAGACATGGACCAAACACCGTATCCGCGTAATTAAGCCTGGACAGGATAAGAGACTCGCACAGTTGAATGCGAAGATCTACACTGAGGAATTCGCGAATTTTGTAGAGGATTTTTAACCTATAGAAACAATTCCTTACAGTACCAAAACATGACTCTCATAGTGCAGATTGCCATCCAAGAGCAACCCGAGATTGCGTGCTTCTTCTACTTGGTCCATACTATCCCCATTTATCGTGACATCAGGGGTAAGATTTTTAATTTTTTCAATTTGTTTTAAAGAACCTAAAATCATAAATTTCGATTTGGTTGAGTTAAGAACGAGCGAGTTTTTTTTGGACCAACTAGCTATGCGATTTAGATCGTCAACCATTTTGACAACAGCTGATTGAGTATCTCGCGGATGGAAAAATAGATATAACTGATCGTCATCTGCGTACATGTGGAATTTACAATTTTGAATCCCTTTAGTCATGTCAGCGCTGTACAAAATAAAAAGAATGGGGCCTAAAATAGAGCCTTGAGGCACACCTCTTGTCACTAGACCGGGTACAGAACTTATATTTACACCGGTGATACTGCCACTAAGTTCTACAATTTGTGAGCGGCCATGGAGATAGCTGTCGAACCATTTAACAGTGCTGGCTTCAAAACCATAGAACGCAAGCTTCGACAGCAAAAGTGTAGGATTAATGCAGTCAAAGGCGCGGGAGAAGTCTAGAAGAGTCATTAAAGTACCTTTTTAAACATATATTCATCAAAATAGGTGTAAAATCCATGAATATTATATGATTGTAACTTTTGTATGTATTTTATATTGGTATAAGTTTTAGGTTCAAGTCATGCTTTAGAAAATTCAGGCAAAAACTAATAAATAAGGATATTACCAGCTAACTGCGTTAGCAACTGGAGCCCCGAGAAAAATAAGGATGCTTCATGATGTCGCATGATAAAAACTTGTTGAGTGAGAGCTGAGTAAGAGTTGAGTGAGCTGAGTGAGAGCATAATAAAGCGACAAAACTTATACTTTCATCATAAATTAAGTGCACTGCTTTTTTTGCACACTTATTACATATTAGATTGCGGTGTGTGCAAGCAATGAATAACTTACAAGTCGATAGACACAATTGATAAATGTATAAACCGTTTTTTTTTCACGACTACCCGTTATTTATGGCCCGCGATTTCGTTAACATCCTGAAGTTTGGCCCGCAACTTTCAAAAGGTTGCCCATACCTGCTGTAAACTAATCCGTTGTGATCGGCTTGTTCTCCAGGTGGTGTCATCGAACATCGTGCAAAAATGCTTAGGCGAGTCGGCTCGCCTCATTAGAAAAATATTCAAATACGCGCGCGACAACCAGCCCTGCATTATATTCATGGACGAGATCGACGCTATTGGTCAGTGGACACAGTCTAGCCATATTTCATTTTTACCTATTATTGAGCTCACACGTATCGTCCGAACCAAAAAAAAAGAGTGTCAAAACCATTGAAAACTAAAAAAGCGTGTCAGTCGCACGTCAATCAAAATTGAGCCATGCAGCAATGACATACGATTCAAATTAAAATGTTTTGTTTCTTAATATTTTGACCCTTCACTAAGGACACTTTTTTGGTAAATCTTGTACTAGACCAGAGGTCCATGGTTTGTATGTCAATGGCCATTACATTATGTATATCTCCAAAGGGAGTGTCACTAGAACACTCAACACTAGCAATACTCGCTTTTCATCGACAATTATAACGTCCGTCCCAAAGTGATGGGAAGTGAGCATTATCTATCGTCGTAGTTTCGTCACGAATACACGCTTTTACATGCAGATTTACCTCACAGTGTTTTCCTTCAGCTTTATCAAGCGGTAAGTAAACAAAATACTATGCACGTAAATTTCGAAAAACTCATTCAAGATTGAGAGCATAATTGAAAAAAAGAAATGCTTCAGGATGCGTGCTGTTGTTTGATTAAAACTAATAATATAACTTATTATTACATACGGCTTGAACACTCACGTGTAATTGTTGTTGACTAATGACAACCGTTTCACCGATACAATTTCGGCATTATCAAGGCGAGTGTCGTTCTTAGGACCACGACGCGGCGTTCACTGTGGTTGTCAAGCGGGCACACAGTTGGCATATAGTCAACAACAATCACACGTAAGTGTTCAAGCCGTATGTAATAATAATTTAGTATGTCAGCTCACGCGAGTTTTAATAATATGAGTAAGCATATAACTACGCTGCTGCTGCTTTGAGAATGACGAGACTCTTTGGCTTAATTTCTAGGAAGCTGAGTTTTCGTATGTTCGAGTAGCTGTTGGAGAATGAATTTGGAAACCGCCAAAAAGAACAGGAAGTCTTCGAAATGGTCATATTGTAAAAAAAAGTGTGTTTATTTTTACACTATTTCATTACGCTATTTTGTGTACTTTGCCGGTTCCAATGAGACCGAGGTAGCCAGTGGCGGACCCAGAAACATATATGAGGGGTGGGGGGCTGAGGTTAGGTTTCATCGAACTTTTTCAGGAAATCATTGTAAATATCATATCCTGTACTATTAAAATACGTATAGCTAAGTAAATTTAAGACTGTAGTACAACATAAATAGTAAATTGTCATAATGTAGTAGTATAAAAGAAATGTTTAAGTCCTATAACGTATATTAAGGGGGGGGGGGTCATATTTTTGCTTCAGCCCCCCAGTCTCCCTCCCTGGATCCGCGACTGGAGGTAGCGGCATTCCCGAAGCGTAGAACAGATTTCATAGTTGTACCACAAAATATATACTATTATATAAGTGGTTATTATGTGGTTGTACTCTGATGTAGGTGGTCGTCGTTTCTCGGAGGGCACGGCCGCTGACCGAGAGATACACCGCGCTCTGTCGGAGCTTCTCAACCAGATGGATGGCTTCGACTCACTTGGACAGGTATTCAGTAGTTTTAGACTTACTGTTATGGGTTCATACATTGCGCACAAGTTGTACTACAGGAGAGCCACTGAGTGATGGCGCCTATGACGTTTAAATGCCTACAAAGTATCGTAATTATTTATAAGCAAGTGTGAATTAAAAAATGTAATACTTCATTGTTGATAGTGATGTATTACTTGTTTCGGTTATTATTTTTCGATTTGAATGTTGCTTTATTGTGCAATAGAATTCGTATAGAAACAAAGTTCTTTTTTTTTAAAGTTTCTCATTTTTTATTGGTCGTGTTTGAGGTCGCCAAGTTACGCAATAATATTTAACTAAAAACAAAACAATGACGAAGTTAAACTAAACGAAAATACTTTTTTCGATTTAGATATTTAAACATCTCTTGGGGGCCCCGGGGCACTACACCGCATAGCCCTCCGATAGCTACGCCACTGGTTTTGGCACATTTTCCTTTTGTATCATTATGTTGAATGTTGAATGACGTGTCTTATGTTGAGTAAACTTACACTTGATTTTTATTTTTAACCGAAATTTGAAATGTACCTCATCACTAAATGCAGCTGTCATAAGTGCCATCACTCAGTGGCCCTACCTTACTACTTGTTTCTTTGTAAGAAGACTCTAATACTGTGGATACGTTTAAAGCAGGGGTCGGCAACCTTTTGACAAAGAAGGGCCACAAAATGTTACCAGAGGATCAGCGAGGGTCGCATATAATGAATAACGTATTAGTCAATTTCGTATCATATTTATTGTAGTTTAAAACACAATTTATTATTAAAATCTAATGCGATTTTTGCGGCTGCATTTGACTTTCATTTTAGACGTGGAAATGCGCAGTATTACGTCTAAATGTGCATCTGTTAACTGAGAACAATGTTTGCTTTTTCAATATAGTCGGCTTGCAAGTGTACATCCGTGGGATTCTTGATGATACAAGAATGGGAGTGGTATCAATCTCTTCGTTATGACATGGAGAATCAGTAATTGGATGGTGGACAATGACCACTCGTGTCAGATTGAAGTTATAAGCAAAAAACAAAATGGCCGCCACTCTGCCGTAGATGATACTGGTTTTTTATGTTTATCTCGTAAAATACAGTATTTACGACAAAGTGATATATTATAAAAGTATTCAGTATTAAATTCTACATAAAACATGTTCTTACAATATTTTGTGTACGGCTGACCCTTAACATAGAAATTCTGTTTTTAAGATTCAATTCTCTGAATTATTACCAAGATATTAAGAAGTAACTATAACGGTCATGTTTCAACTTTTAGTTATGAGGAATGTACACTAATAGTTTATTATATGCATAAACGTATTCTGAAATACATTATGATACCTTCAAAATAATTGGATTTTCTATAAGAGTGAAGTTACTTGAAATTTTTTAATTAAATTTTTCTAACTTCACTTTATGGAAAATACAGTTATTTTTAAGCTACCATAATGGCATTAACAATACGTTTATGCATTAAGTAAACTTTTCGTAGTCATTGTTTTTTGCTAAATGTTGTCTATTGGCCGTTATAATATTACAATTTCGGAGAATCGACCCTTAAATAAGGAATTTATAATTTTATTTTCCAAAAAAGTGCAAAGAATGTTGTTTGTATTTTTTATTTGTTAATAGATAAATGCTAAGTTTTCAATTGTATCACATTATCCAAGACATTATTAGACTTCAAAGTAACAAACGCCAAATATAGTTTATCAATTACAATCTCCATCATCATAAACCTCGTCTTCACTTTCTATAGCTGATTCATTGCATTCTTCTATGTCTTCTGTATCGTTAGAGTTTTCACATACTTCCGGATCACCTTCACATCTACACATTTCTGTGCACTTTAGTCCATACATAAGACAGGTGCATGGTGGACAACAGCGACGTAGGGAGAGTGGCAGCCATTTTGTTTTTTGCTTATAACTTCAATCTGACACGAGTGGTCATTATCCACCATCCAATTACCGATTCTCCATGTCTTAACGAAGAGATTGATACCACTTCTATACTTGTATCATCAAGAATCCCACGGGACATAGTATTTGTACACTTTCAGGCGCACTAATAGTTCAGAAAGTCTGCTCACACAAATATGTACAATCAAACACAGTTATCATGCAGCGATTGGGAACCTTGAGGGCCGCACCGAAGTGGTTCACGGGCCGGCGGGCCGCCGGTTGCCGACCCCTGGTTTAAAGGGATCCGTAAGACTGTTAATTGGTTCATTGGCAACAGATAATTGTTGAGAGAAGGATGTATAAACCAAGGTTTAAGACGAACCCAGTAACGCTGGTGCCAGTCCTCAGGCAAGCCTGCACTGGCCTGGCCCTTGTTGTTTAGATGAGGCAAATTGATTCATTTCATTCCTGGATTATTCTTGCGATGTGCAAATGCTTTGTGTTTAAAAAAATGAATTCGGGTCAAATGCGGCGGCGGTCGAAAAATACAAGTATAAATAACATCTCTGCTCTATTAAGAGAAGAGTTGATAAATATGTTAGACGATGTAATCGAAAAAAAGACGAAATTCATTGATAGTCAGTCTTTTATTCATTCCATCGCTCAGGGCTTCTAGTTCCCAAACGCGCATTTTCTTATTTCTATAAGCATCGCAACGCTTATCCAACACGCATTCCTGCTCTCTGTACAGCTGAACAAATTTTAATGTTTCGCCCTCATTCAGTTTCGTTGCCATCGCGGAAAATCTTAACAAAAACAAACGTCTACGGATAAGCGCCAGCGACTGGCGCGATGCGTCTACAACTCTACACGCGTCCTCACGCTGGCGCGGGGGTTGCGGGGCACGCGGGCGGAGGTCACTGGCTTGAAAAATAGAGCGGCGCACAGAGATGAAAAATTCAAAAAAGCTGGCCAAAACCTATTTTTTTCAAATTTGTCATAGGTTGGGTGAAAGATTGTTCCTGGTCCAATAATAGGGATATAGGGATATCGTGGGCAGAGGAAAATACCAAATATCCATCTGCTTCTGCTAAAATGGGTCAAAAATGAGCTGGGGTGGTTAGCGTTTGGGTAACAATTCATATGGGTCTAAAAATATACCTAATAGTGTTAAAAAATAACTATCCCCTCCTTTCTCTTACACTAACTCCCTTCCCCCTTAATTTCATACAGATAAATAATGTACAAAAATGAAATGCAAGTCTGTCATAATAAAAAAATATATATAATTATGTTTAGTTTATTATACAGTGTCAATTTCAGGATCCTCTAATAAATTTAACACACTTTGAAACAAAGGTAGAAAAGTTTTCTCAGATCACTTATAAAAGGGTCAGATGACACCATTAGCCTTTGATATGTTTTTACCATACACTGCTTTCGAAAAAAAAAATTGGAAAATTGCTCCCTGTATTTTCTCACATCTTTGTTTCTGCTCTCTTGAGCAATAGCTACTTCCGAAGTTTCAATTATCCTTAAGCCATAGAACAGTATTTTGTGGAATGTCGTAGGCATATTAAACCATGGATAATGGAACACAAAAGTACATGCTGTTTTCAAGCAGAAAATCTTAAATTTGGCAGCATTTATTTTATATCCACTTGCCATGAACTTCAAAATTGAATGAAGCCGATTTAAGAGATTCAAGCTGATACTTATTTCAGTTACTTCCTCTGCATACTAAAACATATTTCAAGCCGTGTTTCCATCTGTAGACACCCCTCCACCCTGCCTTGGTTTGTCTATATGTAGACCAAGTTTTTCCCAAAAATCTTTGAGTGATCACTGGTTTCTTCAAACTTCTTGGAAGGTCGGCCACCTCCTTGGTTGCGGGCTGAATGCACAACAGGGAAAGTAACATAGGCATTGAACCATTTTTTGTTTTTGTCGGCGCACCCTGTAAAATTGTCATGTGCTTGTTGGAGTTTGGTGTTGTAATCTGACACTAATCTTGTTAACAACCACTTGGTTTCGTGTGAAAAATCGGTGACACGTAGAGCATTTTTCATCTTTTCTTGCAAGTATGTCCGTTTTTCGTGATGCTATCGAGTAGCATACTCTCTATAATAGCTGATAAGAGTGTTATCTGCTAAAACAGGCTTCTTCGTTAGTTGATCCTAAAACAATTAAAAAAAAAAAAATTTGCAAACATGACTAATAAAATAAAATTTTTGTTAAGGCGACGGTTTCGGACGGGAAAATTTTCAGTGGTTTTAGCAAGACTAATGATTACTTTTTGTAACAATGTTAACATTAAAGCCGGATGTGCCAGGAAATTCAACTTTATCATTTCATGAAAATTACTAAGCAGAAAAAAATCATTTTCACGTCGTTTTAGTGGCATTAATGTTTAAAAAAAGTCATTGAGTATCTAACATAAATAATAAAAAATAGATAATTACCTTCTGGAGTAGAATCCATCGCAAAAACACAAACTTTCACTAAAACTCCCGAGTAAGAAATTAATAAACGCAAGACTTAAAATTGTCGTAAACACATCCAATTTTAAACAAGTTCAACTTTGGACTGATGTAAAAATGACAACCCGTTTTTCAAGTAGCCCTAATTGCTGTGAACCTTTTCATTGTTTATTCAGGTAGTAATTTAAATTATTTTTGACGTGTTTCGAGAATTTTTACGTTTTTAGGTTTTGACCAGCTTTTATGGATTTTTCACCTTCGTGCGGCGCTCTATTCCCGCCAGTGCTGGCTTGTCTTGAAAAACTGTTTAAACGAGGCCAATAAAAAGCCAGCGCTGGCTGCCAGGCTGCCAGTGAAACTGACAGCCAACACTGGCTTCATCTAAACTTTGCTTAAGTCATTAATCTGAGCTGGAGGAGATGAATTATTAACGTTACCGAATGTCCAGGACTGGACTCTTTAATTTGACAGCCTGCGGTGTGGGTTTGGTCGGCAACTTTATGAAACACTGCTGTATGTACCTTTAAATTTTAATCGTTTCACAATACAAAATATCCCGACAAAAATGCGTGCGATTCACGAAGAAAGAAAAAAAACCATTTGACCTCCCCCGGAAACGGAAGTTCAACCCAAGCATAGACAAACCCATAGAGTAATTTAGGGAGTAACAATACTGATTGACCAATCTATGATTATTTAACACATTGGGTTGAAATATGAAACATTATACAATATTAAACATTATACATTTTGATAGGTATATTTAACGTTTTTTAAGTGACATCGAGTATTTATTATGATCGGTTGACCACACCGAACAAATTTGAATAAAATAAACGAACTCATAATATATTGAGAATACTAATAGCAAAGTCGAGCACATTGTGTTTATATTACTATATTATAATATAAATGGTAAAACGAGGCTAACTAAACTTTGCATCGTTCCATCCAAAGTCTATCACAACGGTTGACCTACTTGGACCAAAATTTGGGGACAGTAGCAGGCAATACTTGGCACAAAAAACTCATTTAAAGTCTACCATAACAGGTTGACTCGCTTTTAACATTTTCACCGCCACCGCGACACGGTCCTCCAAGTGCAATGCCCACGGCACACTGAGTTAAAGAAGCAAACATGGCGGGGCCCGCATAATTATGTGCAGGGGGGGCACAGGGCTTGAACCCCACACCCCGCATATGTACGGGGTGGGCAGTGAAGTTGTTAAAGAGCATTGAGGGGATAGCAGTAGGCAATACTAAGTGCATAAAGCAGCAACTGAGACACAATTGTAACGCCCCAGGTGAAGTTGATAATGGCGACGAACCGGCCGGACACGCTGGACCCCGCGCTGCTGCGCCCCGGCCGCCTCGACAAGAAGATCGAGATACCGCTGCCGAACGAGGAGGCCAGGTTAGTCACATCCATCCATCACCCTGTCTTCGTCGTCCACTGTTGGACATAGACTTTTCCAAGATTTCACCACTCTTGGTGTTCTTCTTGGAAGTGATGCCCATGCGCTGGGCAGGCGGGTTGGTAAGCGCGGTGCCGAAACCCTCGCACCAGTGACGGAGGTCCGTTAGTCACATACTAAAGCCAATTCTGAAGGCTTTAATTTTAGTTTTAGTGCTGTCAAAGCTTGAAATTTTCCAAAGAAATTTAGCTCCTAATCCTAACGCTTAAGGACTATTTCGTATCAAAGAAAATTTAGTTTTGACAGCACTAAATCTAAAATTAAAGCCTTCAGAATCGGTTTTAATGTGCTATTTATTACCAGTATTAGAATTATAGTCTCAAGTATACATACGGATATGTTTAAGAAGAACTTGTTTTAATTTCTAGAAATTGGTCATGTAGTGATTAAAACGCGCATTACACACTTTGATTAATCAAAGATTACACAACACGTTTTATAGGGCCTGGTTAAAAGAGTGGACGTGGCTGGCTTCTAGCAAGAGTGCCGGTTATTACATTACCTGTTATCAAACTCAGTGTTGCAAACCCCTGCTGTTTTAGGGTATAATATACTGTAATATGCCATTCATCCCTGTTTTGTGCGAATCTACAGATTGTCAATAAACTCTAGAAATAAATAGGGGCGCCACTTTCTTTGCCAAAACTGAATTAATATGGCAACACCTGAGATCTTGTGTTACCAGTAAAAACAATTTTAGTTCCATTTCATGACTTTTTTAGACAAACTGTACACGTTTATTGCGCATTTATAAGGGAACGAATTTTTTGTCGTAATAAATATCTAAGGTGAGGCGGGAAAAGGCTTTTGACAAAGTTGAAATTAAACAATGACTGTGCCAAAATTACGAAGACTATACATCTAAAATACACAGGAATGACAGAAATATTCGCCTTTATTCAGTATTGACGGTTACTTTTTGAACAGGCAAGACAGCATTACAAAAAATTTATCATCGTAGATTACTAGCAGCACCATCTGTCGTATGTCAGTGACATATTTATCTCGAGACTTTTTAAAAGATTGAGGAATTAAATTTTAAATGTTCATAGAACGTCAGATAGAGGGTGTTGCTGGCAGTGGCGTGCACAGAACTTTTTGCTGGAAAAGCAAGCAATTGGTCAAGAACAACAATAAAAAAATATGAAAAAATTTAAATACCACTTTGAAAAAAAAACGTTTATATTGGAAATTTTCACTCTAGGGTAGACATTGTCTACCCTGGCGTCATACTTTTTTTTTCAAAGTGATATTTACATTTTTTCATATATTTTTTATTGTTGTTCTTGACCAATTGCTTGCTTTTCCAGCAAAAAGTTCTGTGCACGCCACTGCTTGCTGGCCTTGCCCCGTAGCTGGCCTTCCTCTACCTCACCTTACCTATAATTTCCAGACTGGAAATACTAAAGATCCATGCGGCGCCGATCACGACGCGCGGTGAGATAGACTACGAGGCGGTCGTGAGACTATCGGACTCGTTCAACGGAGCCGACTTGCGCAACGTGTGCACCGAGGCGGGAATGTTCGCGATCAGAGCCAAACGGGATTATATCGTACAGGTGAGTGTGTCGGACTCGTTCAACGGAGCCGACCTGCGCAACGTGTGCACCGAGGCGGGAATGTTCGCGATCAGAGCCAAACGGGATTATATCGTACAGGTGAGTGTGTCGGACTCGTTCAACGGAGCCGACTTGCGCAACGTGTGCACCGAGGCGGGAATGTTCGCGATCAGAGCCAAACGGGATTATATCTTACAGGTGAGTGTGTCGGACTCGTTCAACGGAGCCGACCTGCGCAACGTGTGCACCGAGGCGGGAATGTTCGCGATCAGAGGCGAGCGGGATTATATCGTACAGGCGAGTGTGTCGGACTCGTTCAACGGAGCCGACTTGCGCAACGTCTGCACCGAGGCGGGAATGTTCGCGATCAGAGCCAAACGGGATTATATCGTACAGGTGAGTGTGTCGGACTCGTTCAACGGAGCCGACCTGCGCAACGTGTGCACCGGGGCGGGAATGTTCGCGATCAGAGCCAAACGGGATTATATCGTACAGGTGAGTGTGTCGGACTCGTTCAACGGAGCCGACCTGCGCAACGTGTGCACCGAGGCGGGAATGTTCGCGATCAGAGGCGAACGGGATTATATCGTACAGGTGAGTGTGTCGGACTCGTTCAACGGAGCCGACCTGCACAACGTGTGCACCGAGGCGGTTCGCGAGTTCGCGATCAGAGCCGAACGGGATTATATCGTACAGGTGAGTGTGTCGGTCTCGTCCAACGGAGCCGACCTGCGCAACGTGTGCACCGAGGCGGGAATGTTCGCGATCAGAGGCGAGCGGGAGTATTTCATACATGTGAGTGTGTCAGACTATCTAACTTTCTTAGAAAGTAAAAGGCACGGTTAGAAAGTTTTTAGGAAGTTTCTAAGGGGCTTTTTATTTGAAACATTGTGGATATTATCGATGCTACGAGATTTTAGTATAGGTCCTATTTTCCAGCACTATAATAATAAAGACTAATATAATAACAAAGACCCTAAAGACTGCAAAACGAAAGAAATGAAATTTCAAAGAATATCTGGGGGCACGGCAGTGCCCCCGCCGAGTCTCGCAAAAAAAAAACGCGGAACGGCCGTACCATCCTTTTCTCGAAGCAACTCACGGCACTTTCAACCCCCCTGTATCTTCGTTGTGGGTAAAGCTAGAAGTCTGAAATTTCAGTTACCAAGAGTACTTTCTGAACCTACTTCTACCCCCAAATTACAAGTTTGTATCTATATTTGATTACGAAATATCTTAAGTCAAAGTTCCCTTATTTTGTCACTGACTGACTGACACATCATCAAAAGTCTAAAGGTGTTCTAGCAGGCCTACAAACTTGAAATTTTGCATGCGGTTAGTGTTAAGTGTACATTGCAACAAAAAAATATAAAAATGTTATTTGCGGTTGGTAATTTAATATTTCCATATAAAGTCTATACAAAATGTAAGTTTCCAGCTGCATCTGTAAATTTGTATGACACTAGATGACGTTGGTAGTATGCTGCTTTGCATTAAAGACATCTACCACGAAAAATTCTACCTCGTGATGCTAGATGGTAAAAAGTGTAAAAAAATTTATACCTTTATTTCCGAAAATAGAGCAAGTAGTAAAAATAAAAAATAAAACCGTTAAAGTGCGAAAAATAAAAAATAAAACCGGTAAAGTGCGAATTGGACTCGCGCATAAAGGGCTCCGTACCCCTACACAATACAGGTACGGAACGCTAAAAGTAAATAACAACAACATAGATGCCATAGCAACATTAAAGCGACAAAAAACAAAGCGATAAAACGGTAGCGCCTGACAAACAATTCGGTACCTATTTAGTACGGAACCCTAATTTTCATTATTGTACTTAAAAGTATTTACTACAGACTGCCCAAAGTTTAAACTTGTACTTGTATGTATTACCGTTCTAAAGATAGAGCCTTTGTTATAATAATCTGATCCTTGGGTAAGGAACCCCAAAAAGGGTGTATATTGTTCGACACATTCACAATTAGTCTATTTAAGAAGAGACAAGATAATGTGTGCGATTGCGAAGTCACTATATTTTATTATAGAAATAAAGATGACTAATATTAATACAGTCACCTAGTGTTGGTAGGTAACTAATTAGGAAACAATTAATGATAAATTTGTTAAATAGGTGCTCCCATACTAACTAAAATGAAAAGGTGCTTCCATACAAACTAAAATAACAGACTTGGCTTTACATAAGATCTCACAACTTTTTACGGTGGAAAGATTGCATTGCGAGACTTGACATTTTTGTACATTTTATGTTTTGATGGGATCTCATTTCTTTTTGTAGGTACTCCTCCTTTTTTTCTTCCCGGTATTTTATGTTTTTGATGGGATAATAATTTCAAAAAGGTCCATCTTAAAATACCATTGAATAATAAATACCTATGAGTCAAGCAAATTTGAAATGGTGGATAATTTGTTACAGGAGGACCTAATGAAGGCTGTACGTAAAGTTGGTGACAATAAGAAACTGGAGAGCAAACTCGACTACAAGCCCGTCTAACCTGTGATATCAATGGAACAATTTTTTTTTCCTAGACTATTTGTATATTACTTATTGTGCTTCTCTATCAACATGTTGACAACGTTATACAATTTTTCCCTAAACTATTATATTGATTATTGTGCTTCTGTATCAAAATGTTTGTGGCTGTCGTGGTATGTGGACAAGGTATATTTCATTTGTACTAGAAAGATAATAAAAGCTCGATTTCGATAAAAAGTCATGTTTTTTTACTCATATCATCTATCAGATCATCTTGAATACGTATTTTCCCAAATAATATTCCATGTTTTTTTTTATTTTGATAAATACAAATCTTGGTGTAGACGCTTATGGTTTCTCTGACCTAAGAAAAAATAGTAAAGGAAAAATAATAGAATATTGTTATTTAAAATCTCTTTAAAACTGAGATGTTCATTCCGAGCTTAGAGCATGTACCAAATTCCGAGCATAGAAATTTGGGCTAAGAAAATACTCATTGTAATAAATCCCACGTTTGCTTTACTTCAAAGTAAATATTAGATCCTTACATATGAAATCGGCGTTTTGTCAAACTGGCCACTTTCATCTCAAATATCTGGCGTTTGGCTAGGAATTCCAAATTTAAATTTATTTCAAACTCAGCTCGTGTATTTGTGTTTGAATATAGTGTTTAATTTGTTTTCACGCCATTTGATTTTTCTTAGACATCGGTCTGTTCACAATATGGAAAACTTAATAATATTATCGCGTTATTTACGAATACGAGTTCCACCGCGGCACCAACGCTGCAGAAACAGCTCGAAGGATTAATTATGTGTATAGGAAAGTTACTGTAAAATCTCTGTTTTCTGAGTGTAAAATAAAACACGACACGTTTTTGGTTTCAACGTTTTTGTGTCAAAATTGACAATGTGCCAAGAGTGACATTTCAAAAGTAACATGTTAAAAGCGACATATATACACTTGCGAGCTTTAAACTGGAATCACCTAAACACTTGTTCAATACAATTATAACAATTTTCATGATACAAAATTATATAACGTGGTATGTCATTTGAAAGGTAATTTTATTGGCTTTCGAATGCTAGTAAAGAAAATAATTTTGTTTATTATTTCCTACTTAAATTTTAGGAATTAGTGCAACAGGTCGAAATTGTGGACATCTAAACGAATAGAATAAAATGAAAAGATATTAAAATTTTATTTCCAATTTTATATTCTTCCCCCTCAATATTTTGTATTACCCCCCCTGGCTCTAATGACTGCTCGCAATCGGTATTTCATCGACCGGATGAGTTTTCTGATCGAATCTTGTGGGATTTCCTGCCACTCTTCGACTAAAGCAGTTTTTAAGTCCTCCATCGACGCTGGAGCTGGCCATCTTCCTCGTACCCGCCTTTTCAACTCATCCCACAAATGTTCAATTGGATTCAAGTCAGGGCTGGGGGCTGGCCAGTCTAGTGTGGGAATCCCGACTTCTTCCAGGCACTGTCTTGTCTCTGCAGCGGTGTGGCAGCGGGCAGCGTCGCTACCATGCAGACACATTCTGGTTTCGTCCGAGAACAAGACTCGGTTCCATTGCTCTATAACCCAATCTAAGTGATCGTGGGCAAATTGTAGCCGGGCTTGTCGGTGGGCTGCAGTCAATTTGGGTCCCGTGGCTGGCCTTTTTGGGGTCAAGTTTGCTTCTTTAAGTGTTCGTCTCACTGTCCACTTGCTGACAGCCCTCCCTCGAACTTCTCTAAGTCGCTGCTGGACGTCAACACCGGTCAGGTGTCGATTCCGGAGCAAAGTGGAGACAATAAAACAGTCGTATCTCTCATAGAAGTGCATCGCTGTTGGCCAGAACCTGTGGGTCTACCGCGTAATTCTCATTTTCATCAACATCAACTTGAGATTGAAATTTGACGTGTGTGCGACGACGCCCGCCTAACATGCCATCTCTTTTGCACGCGTTGAATTTGGCATGCATTTGCTTGAAGTTGATACAAATGAGAATTACGCGGTAGAGCCCCTGGTCTTCGCACTAAGTTTCCAGTCTCCCTGAATCTCTTGTATACTTTTGAGACACAAGACTGACTCAGATGAAGCTGACTAGCGATAGTACGCTGAGACTACCCTTGCCGGATTAGGATGACGATTTGAGCGGCTTCTGCAGGTGTGGTTTCCATTTTCTTTACTTTCTGTGTTCCCAGCGGCGTGAATTATTGGACTAATGACAATTTTTCACACACGGCCCTTTTTTATAGGGTTTCTGGACTTCCAAACCATATATCGTGTATATCGTGTGATACGCATAGGTAGCTCCGGAAGTCTACAGAAGATGTTCCTGCGACCCTGCTACGACCACACTAACTATAGGTTCATACATTAAGTGCTACGCCTAACTACCACGGTATAATTGGAAGACGAATTGGAAGCCAAGTTTCTTGCCCGTTCTTCTTAGCAAGACTAATCGAATGGGCGGAGGTAGGCATGTATTTATATATGTAACCTATTACTATGTAGTATATAGGATGGGATTTGGTCGGCTGCCTGGATTCGTGCTGGGGGCTCGGTTGGTGATCATTGAACCTGTTCCTGGTCCCTGGCCGGGTCTCCGGTATGGGTTCGGGCGGTTGATTGGATTTCACCTTATATAATAATATTTTACCTATAATTTTAATTCGTATATATATTGCTACATAAATTAAAAAACATTTAATCTAAGTAGTTCATGTACATTTATTATTTTATTACATATATTATTTTTATAAGATTAAAATTTGACTTGTGAAACGTGTATTATATATACCTACTTTGCAAAATAAACTTTTTGAATTTTGAATTTTTGAATTTTGACGTTGCTACGAGCTTAGCGCATATGTCGAGTGCTACGAGTAGTTGTATTTACGAAGGTCTAAGGAAGATGTTGCTACGACCACAACCATTATATTTATCGAGTGCTACGCCCAACTACCGAGTAATTAGTCGTACACGTTACTACGAGTTTAGCGCCTATATCGAGTGCTACGAAGGTCTAGTTACGAAAGTCTACAGAAGATGTTGCTACGACCATAACAACTTAGTACATATATCGAGTGCTACGCTTAGCTACCAAGTAATTAGTCGAAGACTATGAGTATAGCGCCAATATCGAGTGCTACCTAGTTACGAAGGTCTACGGAAGATGTTGCTACGACCACAATAACTACATATTATATCGTGTGCTACGCCTAACTACCAGGTAATTATTTGAAGACATTGCTACGAAAATAGTGCTATCTAGTGCTACGCGTTGCTGCGAAGGTCTAGTGGTAGCACTGACATCTAGTATAACAACAACGCTGGACTAGCTGTTGACAACGTGATAATGAAGCAGTTTGATTATCAACAACAGTTTATATGTATTGCATTGTGACATTCTATTGCCGTTTTTAAAATTTTATATTATTCTTTTTTGTACTATTAACAGAACTTCACGTACAGCTAAGTTCGTTTAATCATTAATTATGTAAACATATTTATACTCGTAAGTAGGATTGTTTTTATTGTAACAGTTACTCACTGATTTTCAGCTAGGCTAGACATGCGTTAAAAAATAATTTATATATATTTTTATTTAGGTCTGGTAGGTACTACAAAACCCTCAACTCACGCATTTTAATCACGCACTTAACCAAGAGATCAATAAAATACATAGGTCTTTAAATATTTTATGATTTTAAACCTCTATGTCCCTCACATCAAAATAAACAACACAAAAGGCTCTCACTATTGCATTGGCTACTCCTCGGCAGCCTGGGGTCTGTCTAGTTATCGTCACCGAAAAGTCCTTGTCGACCGTAATGCGCGGCGAGGCGGTGTAGTCGCAACTTGTTACAATGATCCGGTTGATTAGAACACCCTTCACACCATCGGGGGAGGAACCGAAATATGACTGAAAATACACCACAAATATTCACTGTTAATAACACATAATGGTACCGATTCGGTGAAGCACATCTTGACTTATTTGACAGGACTAACCTAATTTTAAGCGTCCTGTCTTTTTCTTTCTTTATCGAAAAGACAAGGACAGAACGCGTAAATTAAGTTTAGTCCTGTCAAATAAGTTAAGATGTGCTTCACCGAATCGATACCATTATGTGACATCTTTACTCACTTACCGGTATGGGGGCCAGACGTTATTGATAATGTCAATTTTGTTAATAATAATAGTTGAGGATCATGCGGCATGCAGCAGGATTTTTTGTGAAGGGAAATTGCGACTATGTGGATTTTTTTTAATTCTAAGGCAAGATAAGGTTCACCAGTTGATCGTAGGCGGTTCGTGACAAGATTTACGTTATGGTGGCTGACTGGCTAGCTCGCGCGGGCAACACAAAAATTAAGCAAAATTGCTCCGAAATCGACTCAATTTGCGACAAGAAACAATCCCACCTATCACATTAACTAATTAACAACATTATGTTGTGACTGTATTATATTTTATATTAAAAGAAAAATCCTTCCATGGCAATTTTTTTTAAAGGGATTCCCAGTCTTCTGGAAAACTTAATGGGGGTACGTGGGGCTATAAGTGTGAGAAACCCATATAAGGCTACGGTACTGGGTGTTTAACTCCAAATTGCGCTGTTTGGTTTTCATGACGATGACGTCATCATTATATTGTATGCTTTTTTTTTCTGAAACCTATAGTGTTGGGATAAAACGAAATGGATTCATGAGCTGATTGAAAATATAAGGAAATTTGAAAATATTAACGTTTATTATTTTTATTTTTTATTTTTTTGCTTTCGTGACGTTATGACATGAGGACATTACGAGTAAGTTGACATTTTATTTCACGAAAATTTCTTAAACCGTTTCCTACCTGGGGGAGCCCAAACTTTGTGAGTATGTAATGTTTTTTGTTTTTTAGAAAACGAGTGGCTGTATCGCCTCAAGGTGATCTAAAACATAATGATCAAATTTTATTTTATAACTGAAACGACAGGTACCAGAAAAAAAAAATTATGACGTCATAAAAACCAAACGGCGCAATTTGAAGTTAAACACCGGATTATGTAGCTTACGTATTTTTATATGTGTGCTGTTATGTGCCTCAGCTAAAAGAGTACTACCTCTCGCGGTCTTAAAGTAGGTCAGTTATGTGTGTATTTTTTATATTAGTTTTTATCTATATAAATATATATCTAATGGTATGCATGTGTATTTAGTTTGGTATATTTAAATGTATATATTGTTATTTTATTTGTATGTAAATATTTTGTTATATATTTAATTATTTTATGACTTTATTTGCAGTACATGTATGTACTATTACTTATTTTTATTATTAAAGTGTCCTCTCCCACTACCGTTTGCTTGAAGAAATCTCATTTCAGAGATAAGCAAAGCTTCTTTCTGTACATGTTTTTATTGTAAATTATTATATTTAATGTATCCGTGTACAAAATAAAATAAAAAAACTACAGTGCTACAACGCTCTATTGGCGCGTTGATTGGTCGTGGTCAAAATCGGAACGAATGCTGCTATCATATTCCTTGTTTCACAGCTGCGCCCCCTGTTTCTGTAATCCACGCGCTGAAAATATCCTTGTAATAGTAACATTTACATTTAGCCCTGAAAATCTGACACAGTCAAATTTTAGTAATTTTGTTTGTTTTTTATCACTGTTATTCAATTGAGACTTACACTACTCTTATTATGAATTACTGAATCAGAATTTTGTTCTTGTTAAAGTAATTTGTAACTTCCTTACATTGAAAGTAACTAAAACAATCAATAATCAGCCTGATAATTTGTGAATATATTACCGTATCTGTTGGTGTTACTTTCCACTTTATAAAAATAAAATAATTATCTTTACTCCACTTAATAAATAATAAATAAAATTAGGTAAAATAGCTCTCATCTGGCACAATAAATGAACAGTCTTTCATGAACTAAATCAAAACTTAAAACCATTCTTTGGCAAAAATGCCAATATCGTCAATATCATTATTACTAAATAGCTAACAATATTCATACTCATTCGTTTAAAACTAAGCATTCACTGTTAATCTTCTTAATTTAATTTTTAATTTAAGAAAATTAAATGTGATAAGCCATTTTAATAATCGACCAAAAGTCTAACAAAAGCCGGACAGGCCGGTCTTGTATATATTTGGCTGGACACGACTGTAAAAAGAACTAACGACCTTGCACTGAGTAACTTTATAACCATTTTATACGGTAACTGTAGCATTTTTTAAAACAAGAAAAATACATAGTAATCTGCATGATACAAATAGTGATGTGATTTTTCCTGAATTTTATTTTAATATACAGAAGTAAAGCAAGAAAATTCAAAGTTTACCCTTATTTCTTGATTTTTTGTCCACTTGTAACAATATAACTGCCACAGTTTTTATCGAAAGAGTATAAAAATTTATAAACTTCTTGAGAAAATAATATTAAATGATATGGTTTTCTCAGTTCTTGAAAATTCATTTTATTTTAGGTAAAATAAATTATAAACACACTATTTTCGCACTTGTCAGCCACAGCGACTGTCGTAACAACCATATTGTAGTGCGAGCTGATAAGAACTTTAGTTTAATATGGTTTTGTTCGAAATTTCAACCACCACGAATCGAGTTGCTAATTTTTCCGACGAAGCCTCCTTAAGCTGGACAGCTGGCAACCCTACGTACGGCAAAAACATTATTTTCTTGTAACAAACTTTTCATGTTTAGCTGTACTGTACCACTAGAATAACAAATTCTAACGTTGTACTGGTACTTAGTCTTACAGAAGAACACAATCAAGTTAAAAGTGAGCACTTACGTCAGTGCATACAACTGGAGTCCTCGCGGTACACGTTCCGTTCGGCATTTTAATTATTTTGTAAATTTTGTAAGAGTACTTTAATGAAGTTCCACCTGGAATTATTATGTTTGTATTACTTTAATTACTCCACATTTTTTGTTTATATGTGTTCTGGTTACTTGCGTACAATTTCGAAGTAAGGCCATGAGCCCACCCTATCATATAAAAATCGTAATAATGTCAATTTCAATCATCAATGTCAATAATCAAAGTCAATCAAGTCAATGGCCCACTTTTTATTACTTTGGGACATATTCGTCGATGTAAGGCGAGTTTGTTACGAATGTTTTATTGTTTGTTGACAATCAAAATATCTCGGCAATTCCGTTTATATCATAAATAATATAGAAATAAAATATTGTATACTAGTTTACCGTCTTTTACATATCTGCATTTTTCCTGCGATAAAACCATGGATGCGAAAATTAACAAACACAGGTGCAGAACAACAAGAGTCATGGTAAATAAAATTAAAAATGTTTAATACACTGCGATTAATAACATTGTTGTTTTCAATTACTATTCGATAAAAGTATTGTTCATTTATCTCACTTCATGCATGGATTTTTGTGCTTCATCACTGTTGGTACCAGTGGCAGTCACGGAGGAACACGAGGAAAATATAAGCGTCTGTATACCTATAAATTAATATTATACATATTTCCATACAAATCCCTAGGTATGTAAGTAACCCAAGTAGCATTTTACTCCATTTAAGAGTACACATTTAGTTCCCATGTGTACTTGAAGCATTATTACAGTTCACTCGTGATGTAGAAGCTGCATTATTGCGATTAATTACACCTACACCTGTCTAAGGGACTTATAGAGGTGTAGAGTTATACTTTTATACGATTGTTGGTGTAATAATACTCTAACAACTATCCTTTAGTCAGCCGTCTGACTAAGAGCATTATAGGAGGGTAGAGATACGGCAACCGCTGTTTAACGGCCTACTTGTACGATGTTATGGAGCTAGCATTTTAATAGAACACACGTGGTCATTTATAAAGCCAAAGGCTGTTATGTTTACTTGTTTTAGACTGTTATACAGCTAGTAGCTGTAGTAGGACTTGTTTGTGATCATTAAAATAACCTCTTTTTACTATCTGTACAGAAGTGTTTAAATGGTTCACATGTGCACTGTAGGCTGTTAAAAGGACCACATGTGTTGTCCATTAACATCAATAGCAGTTTATTTGTCCACAAGTACTACTCTTATTTGCTGTAAGCTGAACATGAATGTGAATGTGACATTCTATTACACTTATCCCACGGTATCTCACACGAAAACAAAAAGTGATTTTTGTTAGTTTGTTACAAAATTTGTACTTTAGGTACTCATACTTGTCTTAGTACCTGGGCTAGGCGATTTAACGGACAATAATTGTCATTGCGGATCTCTAAAGTTTCAGTATATTGAAAGAATTAAACGATGAAACACAATTGACCTGAAATACATCTTAAAGCTGTACATAAGTTCACATTAGAATAAATTTATAGACATTGGCTCTGTAGTGGTACAAATGTGGGACTTCATATAGATAACAGCATTCTAACAGAACACATGTGAACCTATTAAATGCTCACCGCATTAAATTGGAGTTATAACAGTTCACATAGCCGTTTTTCATTTCCACCATGTTGTTCTACGTAATCTAAAATATTTACCAAATAAATCTCCAAAATTATCATGCAGATTTATCTCAAAATACGCAGATAGAGCGATTGAGTTTTGGTTTCATGTTATAATTAATTACTGTAGTATAATTATAATGCCAATATAATATCAAAAACTGAAAATTGTAGATTTCCTCTCAGCCAGTTTTAAATATTTTAAAATGAATATCGCGTTTTTTCAGAGGCGCGTGAATATTTTAGCTGTAAATATGTATACATTTCACGATAAAGTTGCATTCCCATGGCATTAACATTATTAAGTATACCGCGTGTTATCATAAATTTTTATCCTTGATCAGCCGGAGTTAATGTTTCTGATGGCACACACAAAACCAAACCAATGAGGAAATTAATAATAAAATAAAGAAATAATAGGACACATGTGAATTTGAGGCTGTATATTTAGCCACTTGTTACTCTTTATTACACTCATGTATGTTGTATGGTTCACACTGCGTCCCATATAGTGCCGTAAGTCAGCCTTAAGTCCACATGTTACTACTTAAACTGCTATTATAATGCTATTATACTGCTAATGTACAGCCATAGTGAACTTAAGGCTGTCTAATTTGTGCCCAAACTGGTTCTATAAGAGCATTATAGCAAGCTATACAGCTCTTATACAGCTGACTTACACAGCTTGTGGAGTACATGTGAACGACTAGACATCTTATATAGAACCCCGAATGCTACTTGGGAACCTATATACGAATTTAAGGACATACAATACAATATTCTTTAGTGCATACCAAAAAATATATAGAAATAAAGAAACAATTTTGTAATAGGTAGTTATAAAGTTATAAAATATATATGGTCTTATCACTAAAAGCGATCTCTTCCGCTTCAACTAACAATTGTCCTAATTGTAACAGTTGACTAATTAAAACATTCATGTGCATGAACTATAGTATCAAACGTATCTAACGTAGCTTACGTTAGATGTATGGAAAATACTTTATACCGTTTAGTTGTCAATATTTTACAAAAATAACATAAAGTTTGCAAGCACCCTTTTGAAAACAGGGTTTGGACAAAAAAAATAAGAAATACGTATTCGAATACGTATACGAAATGCGTTTTCGTAAAGTCATCCCCAGAGTGTTAAAAAAGGGTTAGTTTTGAAGTTATAACCATAAAAATTTAGATTCAGCCTTCTGACTAAAAATAAAGGATAACATTTTTCAGGGTTTTTGAAAAATCTTCGTTTAAAGGGGTTACATGGGGGATGAAAGTTAAAAATTAAGAAGTAGATCGCCATAGATTCTTAACTGCGAAATCGACTAGCGAAAAAAAAAAACGATTAGAAACGCGGCTCGGCCTCCGGCCTCGCTAAATCCACCTTACCTGGGATCAAATAAAATGTCGAGGTATTGTTCCGTTCGGAAACGCGGCTCGGCCTTCGGCCTTCCCACTTTAACACTTTTTATTCATTCATAGAAGAAGAAAACAGAAACTTTACTACGAAAATTTATACTTTTAAAATTATTTACTACGGAATCATACCAGTGACAAAAAAAATCGATCAGAAACGCGGCTCAGCCTTTGAGCTCAACAAAGACACGTTAGGAGTGGACCAATTCAGAGAAAGAGAGAGAATTTCGTTCGTTAACGAAGACAATTTACATGAAAATATAATTAGAGATCAAAACATAATTTCGTTCGAAAACGTGCCTCGGCCTTCGGCCTCACCAAAGACACTATTATAGAGGAGCAATATTCAAATAATCAGACATAATTTCGGTTCGGCCAAATGGCCACGCCAAATACACTTTAGTACAGAATCTAATCAGAGAACTAGAGAGTTTCGTTCATAAAATATGTAGATTCCTTACTACGTGATTGAATCAGTAATGAAAAATAATATGCGGCACGGCCTTCGGCCTGGTCAAATACACTTCAAATGGGGATCAAATAAGAGATTAAGAAATAATTCCGTTTGAAAACGCGTTGTGGCCTTCGACCTCGCCAAAGATACTTTAGAAGAGGATCAATTAGGATAACAAGAAATAGTTTCGTTCGGGGACGTATCTCAGCCTTCAGCCTCGCCGTAGATTCTTTAGTCGGAGTCGAATCAGTGATCAAAAAATAATTTCGGTCTGAAACGTAGTTTGGCCTTCAGCCTCGCCAAAGATATTTTAGCACAGGATCAAATCAGAGAACAAAAGAGAGTTTCGTTCGTAAACTTAGATTCTTTACTACGTGATCGAATCAGTTATAAAAAATCATTCCGGTTAGAAATACTGCACGGCCTTCGGCCTCGCCTAAGACACTTTACCTGGAGATCAAATAAGAAGTCAACAAATAAACTCCAAAATAGAAACCAGAGTCGGGTCAAATACGTACTATTAAATTAATTGTCTTGAATAAAATTGGCATTCGATAGATAGGCCTACACAAAAACGAAATCAACGCGGGCAAAGCCGCGGGCAAAAGCTGGTAATTATATTAAACAAGCAATAAAGATCCTTTTTAAGCAACGCTAAACATTTCTAAAGGTAAGTTTGAAGTAACCTAAAAAACTTAAAAGCGAAGCCTATTATATTATTATTTTATGATTTTTGTACCCAATTTCGAAAGTTTAGATGAGCCCTTGCACCTAAAATCTATTGCATTGTTTTTGAATGCGTGCGCTAACATAATGCCGAAGTTCGCACACTTATGAGTGGGCAATCTATCTACCTACGATCAGCAAACTGATCAGACTTCTAAAGTTGTTAAAATGATTAACTTTAGTGCACTTAAAACGTCCAACTGTGATCAGATGAGCACTGATTCCAAACGTGTAAACGTCACCCATTTAAAGATGGAAAAATTTTGGTGCTCTCATAGTACGGTAAGGGCTTATCTTTACTTTTGAAATCTTTGCCCAATTTAAGCTCTTTTTTCACATTAATGTTTTTAGTGGGATTATCTTATTCTAGAACACAATGGAGTTTCACTTCCACATTCACGGCGTCTCCACAAGTAGAGTTGTCTTTGGTTTGTCTCTTCACTGTGATTGTGTTCCAAGTTTCATCTGCAGATATTATTGGCTGTTCCTGATCGCAAACAGACACCATAGATGCGGTCTTGGTATATGGCGTGCTACACTCCTGAAAATTAAAGTTCATTAGAATCACAAAGTATGTTTCATTTTAACCGTACTGTGATTTGTTCAACATGAACAATCATACTTCAGAAAAGACCATAACACCAAATTTTTTTAAATAAAAAAAAAATGAATTTGAAAGGGAATTCGTCAAAGCCGTGAAATTATACTTCCCTGGTAGTTTTTTGTAAGGTTTTTTATAAACTAACCTAACCTAAACCCAGTGAAATTATATTTTTAAATTACCTGCGACATATTTAGGTATAATATATATAAATTAATATCCTCAATTACTGATTAACAGCCCAGACTAAACAGCTGGACCTAGGAACATGAAATTTGAACTGTAAGTTTATTTTTCTTGTATAACGTAGACATCTGCTAAGAACCCATTATAATAGGTAACTTTACATATGAAATTGCCAAAATTTTCTTACAGATTCATGAGTTCATAGTTACTGTAATTCAATAGCTATTTCCATTATTTATTTTTGTTTGAAAGTTGATTTCAAGGTTTTACATTTACGTATTAAATTTTGTTTTTATTGTCAATTTGAGAACCAAAATTAAAATTTCATAAATAGTTCGTCCTAAATGCCATCCATTTCCATGATATTCGTAATAAAATTTTATTGCTGAACTTTTTCATGCAAATAATACTTAAATAACTTATAAAATAAAACTTGAAAGCCTTATAAAACCTAAACCTAATAAAAATTTTTTTTTTTTTTAATCCCTCTAATCTATTAATTCTCTCAGTAAGTATCGATTTAGAAAATACTCAAAATTTTTTTTATGAATTTACGTATACGTATATGTATTTTTTTCGTCGTGGTAGCCCAATCGGTAAGGCGCACTATCAGTCTTGAGACCCGGGTTTGAATACTGCCTAGTCGAACATGCACCAATGAGGTTTTCGGAATTTATGTGCATAGTATGTGTACCTAGTACCTACTTACCACTACCACTGTGAGTAAACCTGCATGCCCTAAAACGTGTATTTGTGCTCCAAGTACGGAGATATAGCTCACCCACTGAAGCAAAAATCGTTGATGAAAATAGGGTGTACGAGCGGTAAAACACCTTTTAAACCTGCTCGGGGATATATTATGTCGTGATGATATATATATTTTTTTTCTTGTCGTTGAGAGAACCTCTAGGCATCAGGGTATCAAGACTGTAGGCTCTTACATACCATCTTATGTAAAAGGATCTCAAAGTAACAGTTGCCGGATGGTATCGTGTAACTCTCTTCTTCTGTGTAGTATACACCAAAATCAGTTATAGTACCTGAAAAAAAAAACTAGAAATTTAGGTTTATTTTATTCGACCACTACAGTATTACGATGAAAGTTATGCCCCTCGCATATTTTCGTCTAACTTCGGAATACGAACGCGCGATGATGATATCCTTAGAATAATTCCTTATTCTAAGATGATATCAAACGTAGAGCTGTTAATACCATACATATAGTAACTCATAGATTTATAAAGCCAAGGAAACACGATGTTACCAAAATCGAAAATCAAAATCGTGTGACACATGCTTATGTGTGTGTAATAGTGGGTACCTACCCTAAATATGTTAAAACAAATTATCGATAAAGAGGGTGGTCATAAAAACCAACATGTTCACCAAATCAAACAAATCGGACTTGACATTGTGAGAGACCACTGATGTGTCAAATTGCAAATTTTGTTCTTTTGGTGGAAGACTCGAAACAGAACACGTTTTAAGGAACATCGGAAAGTATAATACCTATATTTTTTTATACCCCTCATATTTCGGTAGGTTATCGTTGTCGATAGAATTATGAAGGGTACGCCCCTAGTGTACACCCAAAAAATCTTTTCGTACGTAAGAAAATCTTTAAAACGCATTGTTTTTGATAAAATTGCACTTCGACAACAGAAACAATCATAATTTTCAACTAAATACTCTATTTATGCAATTTTTTGCAGTTTTATAAATATGTGCATCAAACCAAAGATTTCAAAAGTAAAGATAAGCCCTTACCGTACTATGTCAGCACCAAAATGTTTCCACCTTTAAATGGGTGACGCTCACACGTTTGGAATCAGTGCTCATCTGAACACAGTGATAGTTGGACGCCTTAAGTGCACTTAAAGTTAATCATATTAACAACTTTAGTAGTCTGATCAATTTGCTGACTGTAGGTAGACAGATTGCGCCCTCATAAGTGTGCGCGCGTCGGCATTATGTTAACGCACGCATTCAAAAACAATGCAATAGATTTTAGGTGTCAGGGCTCATCTAAACTTTTGAAATCTTTGCATCAAACTTTGTTTAGCATATCCGTATTTACCTGTGAAGTGGATGTTTCCCGTCATTTTTAGGTGATTGTTCGGACATTTCGGTCATATTCCTCTATGATTTTGGTACAGAACAAGATACCAATTCAACAGAATGCTAGAATGTTCTGTTTTTAACTATTTAATTACAATATTTTGGAAAATTTTGATATTGCCGCTTTTTCCTCTGAGCTAGCTCTGAGCCAGCGCAGTGTTGCTATTAAATTTTTTTTCTTGTCGCTATATTTTTATTTAAAAGTCACCAGATAAACTAAAATTTTATCAAAATGATGCCAAATATATGGAATACCAGTATGAAAAAAGTCGCTAGAATGTATGAAACGTGTTTTATGAAGTCGCTAAATTGACTGAAATTCCGCTAGATTTAGCGATAAAGTCGCTAAGTCGGCAACACTGAGCTAGGGCGGGAAACTTTACAACATTTGACGTTTAGAATGGGGTCTACTTTTATAAAGGCCACCAGTTGGCGCCACTGGCACGTAAGGTATATGTCAAAGGTTTGTTAGGTTAGATTTACATAGAAGTTCGATTTTTTGTTTTGCTTATCCATATAATATATATTTTTTTTCTTTCTAACAAACAAAATATAAATGCGAATTAATTTAAAACAAATAAAAGACATTATTTAAGTCATCGCTATCGCCGGGCAATTTTTCTTTCTTAAATGCGAATAAACAATGCCGCAATGATGTGCAGATCCGTTATGTTCGAAAACGAAAGGAGGACTTAAGTTTTGTTTTAGCCCCTCTTTTCTTTAGCTCTAATCTTAATTTATTTACTTTCATTGCACCGTACCTTAAATAATAAACCTGAAACTATGAATTTATCTCGACTAATACACAAATAACTAATAAAAAGCCATAGCTTTCGCCGTTTCGCGGGCATTTGACGTTTCTGTATACCTGTCGCCTCAATGGCGCCACCTGACGTCGATAGTAGCCCTCATTCCATACGGCCAAAGAGCCCTTTATCAGTCTAGTTAAAGAAAAAAAAAGTATTCTATGGTTGCAAGTCATTCGTAAATAAAATCATCTTGAAAATTTTTCAGCGTACTTATTTCACTTACCCTTTTTCGGAACTGATTGTCAATGTCAAAATTAACTTATACCCTAAAATAAGGACTTCTCTTGTATGGCGCTCGGAAAAATATTGTTGTTCTGAGGTTTGGCGTTACGCAAAGGAAGTTAGACAAAATATTTTATTACATCCATGAAGTTATAGACATTAGTATAGATGAAGACCGGTGGCTCCAGGCGGCACTGCCGATTCAGTTGTGGTCTTGGAGTTCGCTGCGTGAAGTATACTGGACTAGTAAACCTTTTAACCTCCGCACATGAGGTCGTAAATCTTGTCACTGGCATACTTGATGTCATCGGTGACAGTTTCAGGTCTCATTTTATTTTTTATTTATTTATTTATTTAATAACCAAAAAGAAATACATATTTTACAATAATAAGGTGTATCAGAAACCTGTAAGGGTTTTTACGTACACCGTCATTCCCGTCTTATGCAAGCATATAGAAAAATTAGATGTACAGGTAGTCTAAATAAATATTGATAATGCCTTATGATATCGAAATGCTTTGCGACAAATTCGTAAAATAATGGAATACACACAAACGTAACTAGGTGGGTATCTTTATAGATACTTACTTACTTATGACAATATGAGAAAACGTCCATTGTTGCTCTTTTCAACCATGGAGATGGAGATAACAAAAAAATACAAAGTTAAATAGCCGTTACAAACTTATCAATTGTCTTTCACACAAGAGCATAAGAACTATTTTAGTCCGTACATAACTCGATCTTAATCTCATAGGTTATATTGTCTTTGTATGTGTCCACAGAACACGTCTCCTTCACCAGACCACCCGAAGGCGCAGAGAAGTTGGGACGATAATGAACACAAGAAAAAGTATTCAGGCGCGGAACTTAAGCAAGAATCTGTGCAAGAATTAATTAATGCTAGGTACTGACTGCTGAAACCGGGTATTGTACGTTAGACCCGAATCAGGCGCTTGGCTCCACGCACTTCTATCCCCACAGCTCGGTACTCTGCTGGATGACGATACACTTAGGGCCTGTTTCACCACTTCCAGATAAGTGCCTGATAGTTATATGTGACATATAACGCATACAAAATGTGTTCCATTTTTAAACTTATCTTCTGGATATCACTTATCTGGAAGTGGTGAAACAGGCCCTTAGAATAATTGCAGCGGTCCTGAGACTCGAATGCAACGTCTGTTAGCAATGGACGCATCTCCTGTGGTGAAATATCAGTATATTTTTATAGTTTATTAATTAGTTATAGCCAAGCAAAACATTTAGAATTTTTTAAAAATTCCTACTTTGTTAGCAATAGCTATATTAATCACTTTTAGTATGAAATCGTGTCAGATGACATCACGAGACATGCCGTTAAGCTCATTTTGATTCCCAATAACTTCGTCATTTTTAGAGATACCGAAAATATAATTTTACTATTGTTTTTAGCTTTTTAAACGCAATTGATTTTCATAAAAATCTTCATGTTGTAGACGGACTCATTGCGAAAGGTCTTTCTAGCGAGGCCGAAAAACGAGCATGTGAGGACGGAGAACGCGACAGCGTCATCGTCATCGCACTTTATTCCCACGTCATCGCACTTTATTATCCGCCGGATGGGTGCCTCCCCTGCATCCTGGTAGCCGTTCATAAATTAACAATTTTGTCACGTTCCAACACTGATAGCAGGATAGCGTATACAATTTTCAACAAGTGCGACAGAGATGGCATTAGAACCCGTGTCGCAACCCCTAGTTTATGAACCCGCCCCTGGAACCTTCCGGTTGGAACCGTAAAGATTGCAAGCGCTTTTCAGCGAAAGTGACAGATTTGTCAAAAGTGACTTTTTATTATACAACGTGTAACAGAAAGGTGTATATTTGAAGGTTTCATATTTGAAGAGCTTATTCAGTCAATGGTATAGAACAACTTTTACTATGGAGACAACCCTGAAATCTCAAAAAAAATCTGCCCTTGGCCGAGCGGCATTGCATTTTTCTATGAAACAGTTGATTTTTTTTCGAGATACAGGTTTTGTTCCATAGTAAAAGTTGTTCGATACAATTGACTAAATTAGCTCTTAAATATGGTTACAGCTTTCTATTACACATTAGCGTTGGAAGTTAATAAATTTTAACTGACTTTTATATTTCAGAATGGCGAGGAAATATGTGTCTTAATTTAAAGAGCTTTCAAAAGCGTAGAGCGAGTAACTACGTTCAAAAGGGACAGATGTGTCAGAAGTGCCACTGGTGTCATAGTGACAGATTAAAAAAGTGACAGAATATGATAAATGTCATAAACTGAGGGATATCGAAAGGAACACACAAAGTGACAGATATCATGAAAGTGACAAATCTTAAAGTACTTTACGAGGCTGAAAAGTAATCTACCTAACTATGAAAGAAAAGACGTAACTGGATAGTTTATATTTATTTTTCTATATAGTCCCCTGCTAATAAAATGCACTTATTAAATTTTTCAAATATTGAATTTAAGCCATTAAAAAAAAAAGTTTTCGGTTTGTCGTCAAAATAGTCAGAAACCGCTGCCTTCATTTCGTCATCGGTCATAAACCTTCGTCCCCTGAGGTCTTTCTTGAGAAGTCTAAACAGAAAATAGTCACAGGGGGCTAGATCTGGACTATAAGGGGGGTGGTCAATGGTTTCGAAGCCATTGTCTTTAATTGCTAGCTTTGTTGTGCGTGCGGTATGCACTGGTGCGTTATCGTGCAAAATCAGAATTCCGTTGCTTAGTTTACCTCGCCGTTTTTCTTTTATTGTCTCTCTTAGTTGATATAATAAGTTTGAGTAATAATCAGCATTCATTGTAGTTTTTTTCGGTAAATAATCTATGAGCAAAATCCCTTCTGTGTCCCAAAAGATTGTAGCCATAAGTTTACCGGCCGATGGACAGACCTTGAATTTCCGAGGCGGCTTCTCATCCTTAAATTTCCACTGTAACGACTCTTGCTTACTTTCCGGGTCCCATTGTCGAATCCAAGTCTCATCACATGTTACAATTCTAGAAATTATTTCTTCCTCTTTCCCTCGACTCATGTCCAAAAACTCTTCGCAACATTTGACACGCCTCTCCATGTCAAATGCAGTCAACATTCTAGGGACCCAACGTGCACTAACCTTGGACATGTTCAAATGCTCATGAATTATTTCATTGACTCGCTCTTTACTGACGCCCACATCTCTAGCTATCTCCCACTGCTTCACTCGTCGGTCCTCTATCATAATTTTTTTCACCCTGGCTACATTTTCATCGGTAACGGCCGAAACTGGTCTTCCGCTACGAGGATCATCTTCGAGGCTCTCACGACCTAATTTAAACTGCCTTGACCAAAACTTTATAACAAATTCGGAAGAACACGAACTGCCAAACACACGTAACATACGCTGTCTGATCCCCGAAGGCGTATTCCCTTCTTTAGTCAAAAACTTAATCACCGCACGCTGCTCGATTTTATCCATTTTCACTTTTTCTACCGACATGTTCGAAACAATTGTAGGAGACAAATAAACGTCATGCAATAAACAAATGAATGTAATACGTTTTGAAAATAGAATAACAAACGAATATAAATCCATACCAGCCAGCATTATTTTTGTATATATTTCTGACCAAGGAGATTACATGTCAGCCGCCCTACGTACGTATATATACTTGTGGTCTTTAAGGCCTTACGGAAAAAAAATCGACACTTTAAGAACTTGCATATCTACTTCAGTAAATAATGTATTATTTTGATAAAATAGTATATTATTTTTGAAACCTTTTTCTAAGGATCTGTTAAAACAGAAACGCGATTGGAAAAATTCGGCTCGATATAAATATTTATTGAAATGAGGTCTTTTTCGATATCAATTCTCCTGGTTTGACAATTTAGAATGACATATGATGTGTTTCAACGGTATCTAAGACGTGCGGGCCTATTATGTATCTCTAGTTGCCAACTGGACTAGGTGCCTATCATTAAAAACATATATATATACTATAGAATTCCGATTGTCCAAGGAATGAAATGACAACACAGTTCGTAAATAGTCAATCAATACCCACGAAAGGCAATTTTAAAAGGTCAGTTTTTATCTATGTTTTTGATGATAGGCACCCGGACCAGTTGGCAACTAAAGATACAGAATAGGGGAGCTGGTTAAACGAAATTTTGATAGCAACTTTAGTACATTTTATATTAATAAAAACCGACTTTTTGCTACTTTTCCACAAATCCATCCCTCTCGCACTGAGGGTTTTTTCGCATATGGAGTAACAGGGACGCTAAAACTTTTACATATTGCCTTAGCTACACAATTTCCTAAACGACAACATTTACATCAATCGATTCCATGTTCCAATCGGCAGATGTCTACAAAAAACTGGTCAAGTTTTTTTTCCGTCGTAAAGGTTTTCCACTACCTCCCAGCCATTCTTAGGTTCTTAGGCTTGCCCAAGTTACTCAATTTTAAGGTGGGCCATCCCACTCAGCTGCCATATAAATGCTTTAGGTGTTTGTAATGTCCTGATGGTTTTGATCTTTTCATTTTCATTTTTCATCCTTGATCTTTGCACACATCTTTTAGTTTCCCTTCCCCCCACACCGCTCTCCGACCCATCTCTCATCAAGAGGTGCAAGATGTCGAGATATTCAAAAAGCGCCAAATTTGTGAAAGGGTTTCAGGTAAAAACCGTTTTCCATGAAACGGTAACTGTTTATTTATTGTTCTTAGTCATCTTTACATGAACGACGTCTGTATTTTTCTCTTTTTTATTTACGGCATAGATAAAAATTGTACAACTTGCTAAACTTTGCGTAAAAACCAGGCAATATTCTCCATATCCTGACAGCTATTATGGTGTTTCATTATATTTGGTCTGTATAAAGACATTGTTAGATGGCGCTAGATAATACTTATGAAAAAAAAAATAGGAAGAAAATAAGCTGTTGACTTCCCATTCAGTTTTTACCTTTCTTATGAATCTTGAGAAAAATCCAGGCGAAAAGGGGCCTCTTAAGGGTCGGTTGCGCCAAACATGCTCTCGCGTTTGGACAATTTAACATATTAAAACAAAATATTTTAACAAATAAAATTTCTGTAAGTAGTTAAGAAGTTGAACTACATTATAATTTTTCAGATTTGACACAAGTATCACAATCATCGAGAAAAAAAATCGGAAAGATCAGTAAAATCACAAAAAACGTAATTTGGCGTTGCAAACAGATTTTTTTTTTTGTTTTTGTTCCAAATTGAAATCTTTTTACGTATAGAGATCAAAATACCTTATTCATATATATATTTTTTCCTTTGTTATTTAAGAAGAAATACACAAACATTCAAATTCTTTTTGCGTAATTTTTGTAAAAATGTAGAATGTTTAAATAACAAAAGGAAGTACAAAATAAAAAAAATCTGTAAAGGCTACTTTCATTTCTTTACTCTATAAAAAAATAAAGCCAAATTACGTTTTCCGTGATTTTACTGATCTTTCCGATTTTTTTTTCTTGGTGGTTGTGATACTTGTGTCAAATCTGAAAAATTATAATGTAGTTCAACTTCTTAACTTCTTACACAAATTGTATTTGTTAAAAATATTTTTTTAAATTGTCCAAACGCGATAGCATGTTTGGCGCAACCTCTCTCTTATATATATTCTTCTCTCAGCACTTACTTATTATAATTTCTGATCAATGATCGATGAGTGATAATTTAAAAAAAATATGTGCCCTGAATTCTTATTTTGTAATTTTTGAAATATCGACGTGTTTTAATTGAAAAAAAATTATCATTTTCGACCCCTAGTTGATAGGTATTATTTGTTGGAAATGATCCCTAGTATAACCCCTTTTAAGGAATAGGTCGAATTACCAAGCACCCTGTATATATAGTAAGAATATATTTAAATACGTTCATTTATTTACTTGATTATCAAAATTATTTTTATAAATGTTTATAATTTATTCTGTGCATCACCTATATACACTTGTTTTTAAGAGTTCTTCCATCCAAAGGTTGTCTGGAAGGGATCGCTTTTAGTGATAAGACCGCCGATTGTACCCTGCTACCTATTGTTAACTTGTTTCCTTATATCTGATTTTTTGGTGAGCAATAAAGAATATTGTATTGTAATATTATTAAAACTCGCTTGAGCTGACACCATTGATGGCTGACACAATAAATATTGTATTGTAATATTATTAAAACTCGCTTGAGCTGACACCATTGATGGCTGACACAATAAATATTGTATTATACTGTATTGTGTGTATTTAAAAAATAAAATACAATGAAATACTGTTTTATTTATTAGCTGAATAAACTTTCAATTTTAACTAAATAAGAAACAAAAGGAGTAAATATCTAACCGAATTTACCAGAAGTCATCCAAACGATACAACGCTGTAGGGTCTTTCTTCATCATAAGGTTCATAAGCTAATCTTTCAATGATCTGTTCTCTACAAAACGCGGTCACCTGTACCGAGGAGACGTGGCAGAGTGCCATCTGGCAGACAATGGTGGCATTGGTCAATTTCAGATAGATACGGCAGGCTTAGCGGTCCAACCACACCATCGACCGAGTTTGGATAAAAAAAAAGAGACCCCCCTCGAAGTAATTCGGGGGAGAGTAAGAGGACAGCTCACAGGCAAAAAACCAGAAGGCACAACAGACTGGAACAGACTGGTGACGGGCAGCGGCGTCACTGGTGCGAGGGTTCCGGCACCGCGCTCACCAACCCGCCTGCCCAGCGTGTGTGAGTATGGGCAATTCTTCCAGGATGACCGCCGGGAGTGGCAAAGTCCTGGAAAGGCTTATGTCCAGCAGTGGACGAACTAGGCTGATGGTTTAGTGAAATTACCGTCACCAGGGCGGATACTTATATTTATAGTGCTGTATTTTAAGTCACCGTTACCGGGCGGATAACGGCACCAAATTTGGTATGAGGGTACCTTAAGGTGTACTGAATTAATTAATATTAAAAATTATTTTTTTCTTAGTTTTCTTGAAGCTGTAATTGAAAATTTAACAGTAAAATATTTGTACGAAAGAAAAAAATCAGAAGAGAATTATTTTTTTCGGATTTTTCCTAAGCTGTCATTTATCAGCACACTCTAAGGTACCTTCAAACCAAATTTGGTGCCTTTATCCACCCGGGAACGGTGACTTTAAAATACTGCTCTATAACTGAACGAGAGCGAAGCGAACGAAGTTCTCCGAGTCTGCTTGAACAATCCGGCGTTTGTATGTACTCGAATGTATGAATGTTTGTCCGACGATAACTCGAGTATCGTTGATCGGAACGTCATGAAATTTTGTAGGCAACTAAATGAGACAAAAATAAATTCGAACATGAGCCAAATCTACCAACTACTAGTTATATAGAAATATAACCTATAATGATGAAGAATACCGACCGGTTCGGTACAACAGTAGCAACCCCGGAGCATTGCTCGTTTGGTGAGATGTACTCATGGATTACTTCGTTTAGGGTCCGACTGCCTGGAATCAAATTGTTATATTTAATTACCTACAGATAATTGCGGGAATATCGAGTGAAATGAATCCCCAATTCCAAGGAACAAGGACCAAGACCGGCTTTAAAAAAATGTCTGCTATGCAATATATACAAAGATATCCCTTTTCAATTATGGTATACGATGCTAACCTTACTTACTCGTGAAAACCAAGAATATACTGACCAATTTTTTTTTTACGATGAAAAGTCTCGTGACCATTTTTTGCGTCCACCAAACTGTTTTAATATATTAATAATCCATCGCTTTGTAGACTCTAATTCAGGGCCGGGGTCCCCTAGACCCTGCTCTAAATATTGTTAGAGCTCATTACAAACTAGAAAAGATCTATCAGAAAAAAAAACCCAAGTAAACGAATTTTTGAAAAAGAAAACATGTGATGGTTTTTCTAGTTTTATTTTGATACAGTATGAAACTCTCAGATGCAAATGCTACTCGCTCTTGTTAGAAGGGTGTACATACGTAAATAAATATTACAACCTTAATTTATGGAAAAAATATACTTTTGATATTTACCTTGTAAGACGGTGTGGCATTGGAGTGGTTCTAGTGGTGACTGTATTAAAACACAAAATTGGAATTAATTTCTTTAATCTCTTTAAGGACATGGTGGAACGATCTTTATCCACTAATTAAAGTAAAATGTTCTGCTATTTAATATTGGCGCGGTTGATCTGCTCGTGCATGTGTATTTAATCCACGGGGATCGCGTGACACAAATTATATACGAGCTCAACTGTCGCCGCTTTTTGAAATAACGTTAGTATTACCAAGTTAGTAAACATACGCGGCACACACATAGATTCACCTGTCTTCATACAGCCAAAATAACACCGTATTTCTATGAAGCTTAGATGTAAAATACCAAACACGTCATGGCACTGTGCCAAGCCATGTGTAAAAAGCCATGACCAGCGGCCGTACTATGACACAGTTAGGTCCGGGTTGATAATGTTTGAAAAAATATACATTGCGGCGTTATTATTCTAACTCAATGTGTGACACTCTTTATAACCTGCAATGAACAAAATATTGTCTAATTTCAACGCTACTCGCTTTAACGGTAAATATTTCATGGTAAGGTTGAAAATTTATTTACCGCAAGTTTTATTCTGTAAATATCACAATACATGTTTAAAGTACTTGCGAATGAAATGAAATTCCTTTGGATGTCTTATTTGCGTTATTCGAAGAGTTAGAACAATTTGCCACGCTGCAATACACCATTTTTACAATATGTTTGTTCTAACGCGTTCGGTTGAGAAACGGGAGGCCCGTGGGTTATGTCTTGACGTATTGATCAAAGCGGTGCGTCGCAGTCACGGCTTTCATGGCATTTCTATTCCTTCTGTGATTAAATCTCTCAACGCTCTTTATTATATTATCATAATATCATTGGCTCTAGCTTGTCATCGAACCTTGTTTTTGTAAGTATTTTAAAATAAATTACATTACTTATACTCGTGTACCTTTATACCGGGTATCCCTTAGACTATAAGGAAATATTCAGGTTGAACCACACCATGCTGCATTGTTTAAAAGTAAAAAAGTGGAAACAAAAGTAACACAAAAGTGTTAGTGATTTTTGCACAAAAATGTAATGTTGAAGTGCGGTGGAAATAATCGAGATAAAGAGAATTTAAGTCTTAGAGAGTTTAGAGTGTTTAAAAGAAAAAAGAACAGTTACGAGCTTACGAACTGGCAACCAGACTCTTTTTCAGATATCGCTGAGACGACCTTTGTCAGTGTCACTGCCAGCTTTTTCGAACTTTTACCCCTCGGCCATAGCTTCAGGCTTCTGGCAGCGCTTCTTGCTGCGCTTCCAGGTGGTTTTTGCGACGGGCTTTACCATGCCACGACACCCGTCGCGTCGGCGCCTTCCACCGCATCGGATGGTTGACATCGAAAGCGCTTGACACCAGGTTCGTCATCGTGCGCTCGGTCACTGGCGCGGCTCCCCGCATCCCCGCACACCGCCGTCGAGAGAGCGCAAGTCACTCGAAGCGCGGGCGGCGACTCATGGCCGGCCCTATACAACTTCATACATTTGTTCTCTCCGCCGGCGCCGTCGCAAGAAGAACCGCTTGGCGCTGAAGCTGTGGCCGACCGGTTATGCCTTAGATAAATATCTGAGTTTTATGCATTCCAGCGTCGTTGAACTGTCACGTATTCCAAAATTTTTGTTGGGTAAGGTAACTCTTCATCCCCCAAAAGTGGATAATTTGCTTATACAAGGCCAAGGAAGACTAAAACGCTGGATGTGTGACACTTGCGACCGCTTTGATCTTTGGGCTACCAAACCAAATCGTCGCCCGTAGCCAAGAGTGGTCTGTAAATATTGGCAGTTTTAAATTTGAGTCATTGATTGAGTTATATTTGTCAATGTAATAATTTGAGCTATTGTTAATCGAATATATGACTGAAATTAGGATACTGATTAAATTACATTACAATATTAAAACGCAAAAAAAAACGAGATTCAAGAATATTGCTCCACCAGCTGAGCTAGCTTAGAGCTGTATTTGAAGATTAATGGGCAAATGTAACTAACTTTAACTTTAAGCTATAACTTTGACATCTTGGTCAAAAATCATGGCTCGGCCGTTTCGCAGTCGTCACACCGACACTCCCTTTGATAAGAAATAGAGTCACTGGTCTTTAATGTTGTGTCATGACATGAGCATGCAATAGTTCCATAAAACGGTCAAGTCATACTTTTTGGGTTTAGAGAATTAAGGCTTGTAGAATTAAGGCCTTTGTTCTACATTAAATGTGATAATTTTTAACAGTGATGATATGAGTATGAGTTATATATAAGCTTATGAGTCTTGGCCACCTACCTTACATTAAATGTTTTTGGTGGTATTTATTTAATTTTTGTAAAGAAATTGTATATACAGGACTTCTGTCCTCTTTGGGTTGGAGGGTGAAAGTTGCAGATTTATAATTTTTAAAGTGAAAACGCGCGTTGCGCGATTTTTGGTAGGGGAAAATCTTAAGGGTCCGCGTGCGTCACGTCACCGACATGCTATTTTGACAGAAAAGTTTCTGCTTCTGTCGGCAGTCCCATGACTGCCTATGTTTTTTTTTCTTCGTTTGTGTTCAAATCCTAGCCTTGCGTACTAAATTTCAGCTTTCTAGAACTAGAGGTTTTCATGATCATGAAGGAGTCAGTGAGTGAGTGACGAAATCGACATATTTTAGCTATTAATAAAATCCAAATTATAAAAGCTAGACAAATGAAACTCTGCGTGTTTCGTGAGTCTGCTAACTACACCTTATTCTGGGAATTTGGTTTGGTAGGGAACCCTAAAAATTTAATAAAACATCTGTAATTTAGTACAACCCTTACATTTAATTGCATATAAATACATACCTACATACACGGTATATTAATGAACTGATCGGAAAATTAAACCATAGACAAGCTTAAAAGAAAGAAAAAAAAACACTTCCCCATAGAAAATATTAGGATAAGGATAAGACTTAGGATAAGGGAAGTCAATGGAAAATGTCAAGTATAAAAATATGGGGAAGTGAATTTTTTTCGGTATAATTATTTGGTGGGCCAGTAAACATTTGTGCCTGCAGTAACAATCGGCTATTTAAAAATTTAGGCGGCACGATATATTTTTACCGGTAATAAAAGTATACTCGTAGTAGCCGCAGCTTTCGGTTAGCAAGACAAGTATGTAAAGCAAGTAAATACATCGTTTACCGTCAAAATAAATAGTCGTTTGGTGTAATCATTAAGTTGGACGGGTCAACAATCAATAGCGGACAATTTTTCTACTGCGTTTTCGAACTAAAATAATGAGACAATAAAGCTGCAAAGCAATAGAGCTGCCAAAACTTGAATTTTTACAAAGTAATTTAGCTTCTGTTTTCAAGACTTTTGAAGAAAATTCGCAATGAAGAAAATTTAGTTTTGACTGCACTAAATCGAAAATTAATGCCTTCAATTCCGGTTTTAATGCTTAAGTAAACAGAGTTTTATAAAAAGTGCGTGTTTATTCAGAAAGCGGTAACGAAAACAGAAACTGTAAAAAGAGGCGGAGTCTGCAAGTAGCGAGATGTTTTACTTTTAGTTTTATACATTAAATTTTTGATACCGGAACCGTAATCAGCAACCAAAAATACATGACATCTACGGAAGCCAGCATGACAGGATAGGCAGTTCTTATTGCGGTGTAACAGCTGTTAAAATCGTTCACAAATAGGAAGCTTGAACTGCAGGTGACTGTAGACAAGTTAGACTTAGTGCGGGGTCTGCTATTATATCAATTATTGTGTACCTCTCGCTCAAATATTACAATATTTTAAGTAATAATTCAATAGTCTGTCGCAATACTGTACACTAAACTGTACCTACATGTACCTTACATTTCGCGTCATACATAAACGCGTCGGGTGAAGTTAGCTCCGGTGAGACGGAAAGAGAGAGTTAGACGAACTTCAGAGTTGCATCTAAGATTGAACAGAACTTTACAGTTTGAGTTTTGCAGATATCGGTGCACTTTGCACAATCAATGTGAAATTACATGTTGCCATTACAGTTTTATTTAAGGCTTCGGTACACAGAAAGCTGGGCTGCAGCGGGCAGTGTGGCATATCTCATATACTTTCATAGTAAGTAATTCGCTCCCTTACGCCGCGCTATCATCGCGCTCCGCTTCTGCTCCGCTACAGCCCAATTTTTTGTGTGCCGAACCCTTAATACAGCAGAAGGTCAGTCGCTACATTAAATTACTGAAAGCAATAAGGATGCTTCCTTGAATGAAATATGAGTTTACCAAAACTGAATTAAATGTAGCTTACTTTAAACATTAAACTAACTGTAGGCTAACTTTTACCAGCCTAATTTGACATTAATTGCTTGGCTAATCAGTTATTTTCTTCAGCAAAATATATTTTAGAGATTGCTAAATCTTATTGAATGATAGATATTTTTATTCGCATTGTTTCATAAGTTTTTCTATTCAGTATAATCGATAGAGCACGTCATTAATATACCCGGTACATAGTATAAAGAATCGTTCGTCACCTCACCATCTACCAGAAGATTGTGCGGTGGGGTGAGCGAGACTTTTTCCATGCTCTATACAGCCACTCTCCATCCAAATTGATCTTATATGGAAAACTCGTCGTCGTCGTGGTAGCTCGTGGTCGCCTTGGTACCGGTTTCTGAACGATGTCGAATTGGACGGAATTCAATATCGGGTCGAGAATCTTCGGAGGGTCGATGACGTAACCTACTGCCGCGTCCAGAACGAGATCTTGACACATCATGTCCACTACGACAGGGACAAGGTCGCTACACAGACCTTGGCGAATTATGGTGGCATTGGACCAATCACTGCGAATTTCAATAACTGGTTGCGCTATCCAATCGCAAGCGCTGACTACAACACCTTTGACGGTTTTTGGTGGAGCGCATAGCTGTAAAGAATTTTTTTATCGATAAAATAAATATTGAAGTTATTTGGTTTCTCGTTAAAGTTTTCATGGTGATAGAGATACCTAAGTAGTTCAAAGACCTTTTTCTTTATCTTTAGAAGCTACTGCCGCTTTTCACAATAATTTTAATGCTATTTCGCTGAAAACTTTAAACTGAAAACTATTTCTAGTTTCCTGTAGTACAGAAACGCGATTGAAGACATTTTATTAAAGTAATTATTGAAATGAGGTCTTCATCGACACTTTATCTCATAGATTGACAAATAGGAATGACATACAGACCTCAGCAACATTTCATTACATTGCTGTAAAGATCTTATGGCGCGTGGATTGGTTGTGTCTAAAAACGGAACCAACGGCGCTACCATACTCCTTGTTTCACAGCTGCGCCCTCTGCCACTGTTATCCATACGCCATCAGATCCTTGTAGCATTGTAGGTAGATGGATTTTAACAATATCTAAATTCTTCTAGCAATGATCTTCCAGCCCTAGATATCTTACTCCATATATAGACAGTTGAAAATCATGGCCCAAGTTTGTGGTTACATCTATACATCGAAACAAAACAATAATAACATAAAAGGCAAGTAAGGATGTTTCGTTAATAGACCTTGTCCGCTCTAGCATAAGATTTGTTTTCCGCGATCGATGTAAGCGTAGCTCACAAAAAGTCGTAAAACCATATCGACCAACCAGCGAATATAGAGCTCAATGTTAATTATTTTTATATATTTCACCTTTATGCTAATGCATTAAGGTAGAAAACGGATTGCATCATATTGTCGATTTACGACGTATTATTGTTGCAACAGGCAAAGTTAGTTTTAGGACTATAAAAGGAATGGAGTCGCGCTTCGTTTATTTTATCCACTGATGACGATGATGACGGAACAAAGAAGATGTAATTCATTATTTATATTTAAGGTATGTACTACATACAAACAATCATACATAAATAAATATAGGTTTGTATATATTTATGTATGTATGATTGTTTGTATGTAATATGAATGCATGTAGCTTTTAGCTATGTGGATATATAATATATTTGTTTAATATAACCAGAGTTTGTGTACCCTGGATCGAAGCAGGTATATTCATTTGTACTTGTCACTAGAGGGCGCTGCAAAAGTAACTCATTAATATAAAATAAACTAAAATATTGGAATAGATAGGAGCTTGATATATCACACAAATGTTATGAAATATTATTAGATACATCATTCGGGAAGAATAACCACTGGATGGATTTCTATACAGTTTTCAATGTCTATTAGTGGTTTTTTCAGAAAAGTTTACGTACTGTAAAACAACATACAGTAGAACGAAATAAATAATGCACTTCGGCAATATTCGTATGTAAGTAAGTTGTAAGCTACCTAAAAAGATATTGCATTGGTTTTAAATCAATGCAATATCTTGTAAACGTATTTACAAAGAATTGCTAATATTACCGAGAAGCATTGTTTATTTTGTACTACTGTGAAATTTACATTTCATAAAAAATATTTAACATGTATTGTGAATCTTACGTCATCAAAAGAAAGAAAACCGAAATTGTGACACAAAAACTTATTTATTAGATAATTAAGTGCCTTGGCACAAATTTAACTTATTGTATACTTGTCTTTTTGAAGTGTACTTTTTTCAACATTATCTTTTTTGCATATGTAATGTAGACGGACATCGACAAAAACTTTTCAATTACAGCCTTAGTCAAATCATACACATGATTAAACTGATCTTTGGTGTGGGCATCAATTTTAAACCATTCATTATACTTTAAACCCGGAGTCTTTACCACCAACCGTTAATGAGGTATGTATGGTCAACCAAAATTTTTCCAAAAAAAAATCTATTTTCGTTTTTTTGAATATTTTGTGTATAAATCTCGTTAATACCTTTTCTTAAATTACCATGAACATGGGTCTAGCTTCAGCCGTTTAGGAGATATGGGGCGTTGAAGTTTTGATATAAAAAAATCTTTCTTTACACATTGTACTCCAACCTTAAGGGTCTACCACCCTTTCGTTCCGAAGATATGCCCGAAAGAATATTTTGGCGAAAAAAATTTTGGCCGATATTTGTTGGCACATACCTAGTGTGATGGTCCTAGTGTCAGAACTGCCAGGGACATCCCTACTGTCAGGAACAACCGCAATTTCAGGCACATCCCTAGTGTTGGGTACATCCTTAGTGCCAGGCACATCACTATGAATGGCACATCCCTAATGACAGGTACATCTCTTGTGTCAGAGACATCACTATTTCAAAGTCAAAGAATGCAAAGCACCACATCATGTCATGGGCATCACTACAAACTCGGCGACATCATTATTTCGAATTCAAAAATAACAAGGCCCATCCCTAGTGTCAGGGACTTAACTATGCCAAATTCAAAGAATGTCGAAGCACATCCCTAACGTCATAGTATCGGATGGTTTTCAAAATAAACATATGAATTTCATACTAATTTACTAGACAAGGAAAACTTACTGGAAACTTGAAATAGCTCTCCAGGATGAAATACTTACTAGCTTGTCTAACTTTATTGTGTGAAATGATAACATTTGAATTTATTTTTGAGAAATATAAATTAACTGCTTATATCTGTATTAAATGATATTTAAAAATAAATCAAAGAATAAAAAGAAATATTTATAAAAGGCGACTCCAGTAGAACTTTTTGTACTATGTTCTTGTTGCTTGTCTACTTTCCTACTTTAACGTACATGAATTGTGATGCGTATGTAAGAGATAACAACAAAGCGAATGGCTGTTCAAATTTTTTCCGTTAAAACACCGAAATATTTACGATTTTAGTATTATTTATTATATTTAAGCATATTTCTACAACTGTAATGTAATAAAAGGTAGTAAATACTGAATAATCACCAAAAATATGAGATGCCATCTCTTTTTTGCTGCGTTATGGTGTCGTTTTTACACTTTTTTAGGCAACAATTTAGCGTGTTGTGTCACGCGGCGTCACGCGCTGTCTGAACGACAATCCCACTCCTCAACTGTATTGAGTGGGTTTGTACGGGGCCACTTTTGGCGCGCTGTCGCATAATCTAGGGCTGGAAGATCATTGTCTTCTAGTTTGAAATTTTGATATCTATTTTAGTTAATTTTATATTAATTTAAAACCGAAATTTTGCTACTTTTCCGGAATCCGTCCTTCTCGCACTGCGGCTCTTTCCACTTCGATTAATAGTGACTTTTGCAACCGTCATTAGTGAAATCGATCGCTTTGGAAACTCTAAATATTGTTAGAGTGCATTACGATACAGAAATAATATTTTTCAGCCGCATGCATTTCCCCACGTGTTCAAGTTCAATTCTATTTGAGAACTAAGAGAAGGCCGGTGCTCTCGGCGGGAGCAATTCTCTAACATAGAATATAGCTAGGTTATACAAAGACGCTTATGTAACATAAGCACGTACCCCTGGATCCTGTAGAATAGGCAAAGCGGCCGAGCATTGTTCTCTCGGTATTGTGTAGAGATGCTTCACGATGTTGGTGTTTGAATATACCCCTGAAACCAGGTTAACTTGAGCTTAGTTGGTGGTTTAAATATCTAAGCTCCAGTCTTAAGAGTCATTAATCTGGCGGATTGTAAAAAACCCGCCTATTTGTAATTAATCAAAACTGAACACTTAAATTCAAAATTTGCTCAATAGTTATTCTACAAAACCTTAATACCTACGTATTGTGTATACTGTAATTGCAAAGTTTCCATTTGTTTCTGCAAATTAGAATTTTAAAATTTAAAACCATAGTATTCTAGTTTAGATAAAACAATGGAAACTTTTAAAAACGTTTTATTGAGGAACTATTGAGCAAATTTTGAATATAAGTGTTCTGTTTCGATTAATTAGAAAAAGGCGGGTTTTTCACAATCTGCCTGCTAAACGGCTCTTAAGAAAAACAATTTTTTGGAAAATAATTGATTAAGTTTACGCGTCTAGAAAATTAATGGAAATCTGCTATCAAAAGAAAGGATGGCTTGTGGAGAACGTGGTATTACTTTCATGACTTAATATGGTAATTTACTTAACTAAAAAAGGCACCAAACATGTCCCTTTTTTCGATACATACGAAAAGTTTACGTTACCAAATGTATGTCAAAAGGATGTTAATTTGTTTTTGCAGGGGTCCAATCTGGAGTTAGTTAACGAATTTAGGCATTACGATAGACTCTCGTCTTCAGTGGGGTCCCCATGTAGAAGCCCTCTGTGGTAGACCCATTAATGCGAATAAATATTCTGATTCTGATTCTATTGTTTTAGGACAAAATATCGATCAACGTAAATAATACTGACACGAGATAAACAAAAAGGTAATTAATAATCATACAACTAAAGATGGCTTAGGACAATGTTTTACCAACTAGGTATTTTGCTCTAATGCCTAGTTTACACGGGTAGAGTAACTGGTAGAGTACCAGGGATAATACATTACTAGTTTAATGTAAACACTTGCAAAATAGTACTAAAGATAGTAGCTGGGAGAGTAGAGTAGATAACGCATGTGGTAAAGTAGTCAACTAAATAACTTGGACGAATAAACCACTAAATACCTATTAATGCACTAGTTACTCTACTTCTAACTAGCTAAAATGCATGTAAAGGTCCCCGTTACCCCAGGCGGAAAGACACGCAGTGCGAGAAGGACGGAATCGGGGAAAATTGACAAAAAGTCGGCAGAAAATTAACTAAAATAGCTATGAAAATTTCATAACCAGTAATTTAGGTATTGTTAAAACCCATCTAAATTAATATTTTTGAAGTCTGTATGATATCCCAATTCGTCAAAAACGTGTAAATTTTTTACCTTCTAATTTTTAACCTCATTTCAATATTTTTTTCTATCGAGTGAAATTCCTCCAATCGCGTTTCTGATAGTCTAAAATCTAGAAAATGGTCCCAAAAGTGTTATACTAATTTATTTAACTTCGGACTTCTTTTGAACAGCAGATAAATAACTACAAAAAGTATCGATTTTAACGATATGCCCCCTTAAGCAGGGATTCTTCAATTACCAGCAGCCCAGTTGCCGTATTCCATGCAGTGTTAATCAGCATTTTTCTATACAAGTCATTTTCGTGAGCGAAGCCACATTTTATATACATTTTGTTTATTTTTTGACCCTACGTGGTAAATTATTAACGAATAAAGTTACTTCTACTTATTTTAGCACTATGAAATTGAGGAAGTAGGGAGTGCTTTACATGGTTATTAATAAATAAATATAAAAATTATACCCAGTTTGGTCTACGAACATGACATGAATATGATATGTAATATAATCGGTAATTGGGCCGCAGGATACGGCGCATGTCTGCCTTCTATCTATATTACATCCAAATACATACCGGGTGTACATAGACTGCTACCTTTAAATGGAACCATATATTCTACCGATCATAATGAACCACTTTTTCCAAGAAACATACCCGCGCAAACTATTAGTTTGGGAAATATTTGAGTTTCAAACAAAAATGCGTGACCCCTAATGAACTGAGATACAGGCGTTTTCTATGGCAGGATCGTCCGTAACCAGTCGGCCACAGCTTCAGGCTTCGAGAGGCGCGCCAAGCGGTTCTCCTTGCGACGGCGCTGGCGGAGAGAACAAATGTATGAATTGTATAGAGCCGGCCATGGGTCGCCGCTCGCGCGTCTTGTCGGCTTCGAGTGACTTGCGCTCTCGTGACGGCGGTGTGCGGGGAGGCGGGGAGCCGCGCCAGTGATCGAGCTCACAGGACGAACCTAGTGTCGAGCGCTTTGAGCGAGCGAGCGCGCTATACATCCGATGCGGTAGAAGGCGCCGACGGGTGTCGTGGCAGGGCAAAGCCCCTCGTAAAAACCGCCTGGAAGCGCAGCAAGAAGCGCCGCCAGAAGCCTGAAGCTGTGGCCCTGGCGTAAGACAGCCTGAAGGTATTTTTCTTTAGACAGTTGTTCAGTTGTATCACAGTTCAGTTGTATGTAATTCGATTTAACTGAAATTTAGAATTGAAATTTGTAGAAGGCGGGGAAGGACATGTACTTTTTATCCAGGAAAAATGCTTCCAAGGGATTTGAAATTTTATGTCACCTATCACCTAATGATATCACCTAATGACCTTTATGTCACCTAATTTTATGTTTTGAACTCAGAATATTCTGAGGTTTTGAAATATCTCTCTTTTGTCATCTTTCATAATTGACGTCTGCCACTTTTGACACCTGTTATTTTTGAATTCTGTCACTTTTGAAATATAAAGTCAGACATGAAAATGATAACAAGGTGGGCGAGGTCACGGGCAAAAGCTAGTTTACCCTATGTATTAACATTATTAGATAGAGCTATAGAATATTACTATTATATAGAGCTAAAATTTGTTTGTTGGTATATACGGGTTGATCCTGGAACTACTGAATCGAATTAGAAAATTCTTTCACTGTTGTATAAGACTCTTTACTTGGACATAGGCTATATAGTTTGTTTCCAGTGGACGTAGAGGGGTATACTTGGTATATACTTAGTGATAAATTACATACGCGCGAGTGAAATCACGGGGACAATTAAGGCTCGTATTATGTCAAAACAAGCTCTGAGATGGTAGAGCTGATGCCGGGCTCGACTGTGAAGGTACCACCATCTTACTTGGAGACCCTCTCGAAGTAATTCGGGGGAGAGTAAGAGGACAGCTCATAGGCAAAAACCAGGAGGCCCACCATTCCTGGGACCGATGGATAGCGGGATATCCATCCCTAATAGCCGGGCCTTATATGGAACAGACTGGTGATGGGCAGCGGCGTCACTGGTGCGAGGGTTCCGGCACCGCGCTCACCAACCCGCCTGCCCAGCGTGTGTGAGTATGGGCAATTCTTCCAGGATGACCGCCGGGAGTGGCAAAGTCCTGGAAAGGCTTATGTCAAGCAGTGGACGAACTAGGCTGATAGATGGATGGATGGATGGAAGCTCTGAGGTAGACAACATGGGTCCATTACTAAAATAGAAATAGGTCAATCGAGTTTCACAAAAATATCAACTTTACTGTCAAATCAATTCCCTACCATTTTGACATCGCGATAAGAAAATGTCGTTTTAGCGATTGTTTCGTTACATACTTTCTCGGTAGATTTCCATGAGGTCTGATCACTGATATGTATTCGAACAATGTTATTATGATATCTATGGGTTTTGATACGTGCATGCAGTTTAAAAAGTCGTTCATAGTTCATCATCATCAGCATCAGAGCATCAGCTCATAACATACATAAAATCTTTTTTGCCCCTTTTTGATCAGACGCTCTGCACCCATTGTTTTTGGGCAATTTACGCAGTCTTCTCCCTCTATGCGTTAATGCAACCGTGCCCGCTAACCAGGCACACACACTTGCGCTCAAGCATCAGCATTACAACATTTACCACCACGTAAGGCCCATACTAGTATTGCTTTCAAGACGATGAGTATCACCAAGAGACATATCGAAGGACAATAATCCTTGTAATGGCAAAATATACTGGTACGTCCCTCGCATATTATCCAAGAGAATACTTGTCAAGTAGACAATATTTAAGTGACAACGATAATATCATTGGCAAGTAAGATAAACCTACGACAGAAGAATAATAAAACAATAAACCTTCCCAAAGTAGGACAATGAAATGTATGTAGACAGAAGGTGAAAATTTTTATATTTTTTATACCTAGCCAAATTATATAGTAAAGATATTTCTGTAACGGTACGGTTTTAGATGTAACACGGCTTGCTTCTAAGCGGTGTTTTTGTATAAAAACAAATATTCATGTATAAAGGTATATACATACATAAGGTGCATATATTTATATAAAACTGATTACGTATATGCCGTGGCCATATCGTAGAATTGACCATTTCAAGATCTGGTTGGCCAAATCGGCTCTCCAAATGTATTTACATCAGCCCCTCTATTCTGTATCTTTAGTTGCCTATCATCAAAATCATAGCTAAAAACGGAACTTTCAAAATTGCGTTTAGTGGGTATTGAACTATTTACGAACTGTGTCGTCACTTCAAGTGCGAACATATCGTTAGACAATTGGAATTCGATAGCACTATGTTTTTGATGATAGACACCCAGTCCAGATGGCAACTGAAGATACATATACATAATAGGCCCTCAGATCACGAAATGGTAAATTATACGATATGGCCACGACGTATATACTAAAATTATATTCTAAATAAAAAATATTTTTTATATGTAAGTTAAAAGTTAACAAAATTAGTGACAGCTAAACAAAATAAATATTTTTTTGTTATCGAGGTCCCAGGTTCGAATCCCGGTTCAGAGCTCCTCACATCCAGATTTACTTTTATTTCTGCATTTCTATACTGCAATGATATAATGTGAATGTTAATTTTTTGTTTTTATTTCAGTATCCGCAAGCTATACAGGGACTAATAGTTGTTCTAAATTTTAAATTCGTGGCGAGGGCGATGAGTTTTTGATTGAGTTATGTTGTTGTTAAAACGTAAACGATGATAAGTAAGAAAGCACGTCTATTGGGCATTTTTTATATAATGTAATTTCAGGGTTATAGTATAACAAGTTGTTTAGTGAGGACGGTATTAGTGGAAAAGTTTCCTATTTTTTTATTTATTTGAATCATGATTTTTAATTGAAATAGAAGATTGAAGAGTATTGTTTGTTATACCCAGGTTTACAATTATTCCCGTATTTACCTGTTTTTTTTTAGCCTCGCCATCATGTTCACCCAACATTCTCTTTAAGCAAAACCTTCCTCAACTTTTTTTTCTACCTACCAGTGAAAGCTGTATCCAAATTCGCTCAGTGGTTTTTAAGTTGTAAGCTAACCCAATTATAGATAGACAGACGTTAAAATTTTATAATAGAGATAAAGAGAACAGACTTCTCTTCAACTTCCATGAGACGAACTGAGCCTAAACAGAGACTGACAAATAAAACTTTTTGTTTCGTGACATAATTTAAGGCGTATGACCACGCTAAATAAGCAACTCGAGGTGTGTCGGTACAAATATCAACGGAAACGACATTGAAATAATATTCATTTCAGGGTGTCTTGAAAAGTGGCTGTTACGACAACCACTGCGTCCCCAGCTAGCGCAAAATAGGAGAAAATAATACTTTTCACATGGACGCCATCAACGGAAAAAAAATTTTGAACTTAAAAGTTTTAGATCTAAAAATTTCCTATAATTTGGTGAAATAACGATTAAAATCGCTTTAGGCGTTTGGAAGGAGTAAGAGAATTCTTGTGTTAATCATGTGAAACTTTCGATGACTTTCGATTTTTTTTGTCAAAACTTACAATAGAAAAACAGTTTATGAAACTTAAAATTTATTTTTGACTATATAATGCCTATCATATATTTTTGTGAAAATTTTTAGACCACCCGTGTGGGAGGAGTAGGCCTTCAAAGACAGGTCCAAATTGCAGTTGGCGTATCCATTCGCCTTAATGATAACATTTTCAATGTACACTTACCTTTTGATGCAGAAGTACAAAACCGCTGACAACTGACAAAAGAAATCAACAAAACTAAAATAATATTCAGTTCGGACGATACGTCCATCTTGCTATGACATTAAAAATGTAATGAATCCTTAGATAAACTCAGACTCACTTCCTTTATAGACTCGACTAGATAATTAATCGTAAATTAAACAAGTACCTATGTGTTATTAAATTTTGCTACGTCGTCGTCGTCTCGGTACGGCAAATTATTTTATAAATAATAACCTATAGCTCAGTATTAGATAATACGTTTGTATGTTGTATTGACAGACACATCACGTACAGTGCTCCCAAAGTAATAATGCGCATACAAATCTTCGCCCCTGTTCGGCAAAGTTCGTATTTCCTTACACTTTCTGTACAAGCAATACGGTCACGTGGTACGTCCGGTCGCTCGGCTATAGATTTGTATGCGCGTTATTACTTTGGGTTTGGGACATATGTTGCAGGCAAATAGTAAAATTTGGCATTTCACGAACGGCGTCGTCAGTTTCTATTTTGCTTTGGCATAAAGTAATTCTGTTAGAACTTCCTCTATTGAGGGTCGCCTCACTCGGCTCCCAATTTGTATATTTACATGTGAACCACACAAGCTCTTCCTTGCATCCTATATTTATAATCGTCGGTGAAACGAGGGTCTACGAGGGTTAACTGTTCCAATAGCAGGCCACACTCGGGAACACCTATGCCACCCTCATGCATGTAAAGCTATTATAACCTATTGCATTCTATAGTTCATATCATTTAATTTTGAACAAATAAGAGATTTTTTTAATTTTGTTGAAACCACCAAGTCAATAAATAACTTTATTTCGGAAAATATTAGTATTTTAATTTGAATAAAGAATTAATTAAAAAAAGCCAAAATCTGCCCCCCTCATAGATACTGTTTGTAAACATTGGCCCCCATTGGAAAAAGTTAAAGTTTAGAAAAAGTCAACATTTATTTTATCCGTTTAGTCCAGGGATAGGCAATCCCTGGACTAAACGGATAAAATAAATGTAGATCGCTAAAACTGATTTAGAATAAGATGTCCCTGTGACATAGATACAGCCCAGAAAGACGTCTATCGTTCAACATCTTGCGTACAAATAATTCTGTCAACAATCGAAACCGGATACTGCAATCCTATTGGCTCTTCCAGTCTTACGTAAAGCGCCACAAACTTATCTTTCCCGAAGACGAAGACTCTAACGTAATGAATATAGAAGCCATTTTGGTTTGGCCTACCGAAACATATAATTTTGGAGTGACGAATTGTATCTGCTGGTTCAGTCAGATGTGTTGACAGAAATCGGTCGCCTGTTATGAGGAGTCTGTAGGCCGTATTCGTCTATGCCCTGTGATGACGAACGACGTTGAGACTGGTCTCTTACAAAGGGCTTGATCTTGATCCATCGATTTAAGATCACTCAACGAGCTTTGGGCTATGCTTGGGATATCTCTGATGGATTACCACAAAACAGCGGGTACTTAGACATAGCTTTTTCTTTTTCTCATAACTAGCTAGCGATGAAAAATAGTGTGTACTTGATGTATATCACTCGGGAACAAGATATTTTGTTCCCGGGCGGCGTATGTGGAATCCTTCGCTTCGCTCTGAATTTAAAATAACGCCCTCGCTCGACTAACAAAGTATTACTTGGGCCCCTTCTGACACAAATAACTATTCTATCCGCTCAGCCTTTCTGCAAAATACGAGATATATAATTTGTGCCTCTATACAACGTGATATTTATTTATACAGCCAAATTCATACTAAAGACTTGGTATCAAGGTTCAATAACCCTTTTTGTGAAAGTCTTAATTTTTTTTTCGTATTCCCGACAAACTCAAGCCCAATTATATGGGGGGTCAACATTTTATTTTGCGAAATTAGCAAAATGTGTAGTCGATCCGTGATACTGATCACTTACCAAGCCTTCAGTATGAATTTGGCTGAATAAATAAAAGTCACCTTATATACGACTATACAACGTGTAACAGAAAGGTGTAACCATATTTGAAGAGCTTATTCAGTCAATGGTATAGAACAACTTTTACTACAGATCAGCGCCGAAATATCAAAAAAAAAATTTGCCTTTCCATACATTTCGGCCGAGCGGCATTGGATTTTCTTATGAAGCGAGAAAAGGATTTGTTCCATCATAGTAAAAGTTGTTCTAAAGCATTGACTGAATAAGCTCTTCAAATATGGGGTGCGATTGTGTAAGGAAATAGTCATGAAATCGTCTGTCACTATTGCTTTAAAAGGCAACGTGATTGGCTAGAAATGACGTGACTCATCACTTCTAGCCAATCACGCGTACTTTTAAAAGCAATAGCGATAGATGTTGAAGTTAGACAATAAGGCATCTGGTTACACCTTTCTGTTACACGTTGTATATACGATATACTGGGTGTAAACAGACTGAACCTTTAAATGAAACTAAATATTCTACCGATCATACTGAACCACTTTTCCCAAGAAACATACCTGCGTGAACCATTAGTTTAGGAAATATTTGAGTTTCAAACAAAAATGCGTGAACCCTAACGCAACGAGATATGGGCGTTTATTGAGGCAGCATCTTTCGTGAAACAGCTATTCACGCGCAGCGTTCTAAAATAGACCTTCCTCCTGCAAGTTACAGTCTTTATAACTTACATTAATATCTTCTTCTCTGATGTTTTTCGCGTGATTTTTATTCAGGGAGTTATTCAGTATGATCATTAGATTATGTGGTTTTATTTAAAGGGCGCAGTCTTTTTACACACTGTACCTAGGGGCACCAATGTATTTTTAAGTGATTTTTTTTTTCTTTTTTAGAGTGAGAAACTAATTATTAAGTTAATTTATCAGCAATATCAATTTATATTTATATTTATTCAACTAAATTAGAAACTAACAAAACTACGTACCTAAAACAAATTAAATTGAATAAAAAACTTTTTCCAAATCGCTGCCAGATGGGAGGACGCCCAAGGCGCATTGGCAGCGTTACCTCGTTGGATGTTTTTTTTATTAATTTTTTATCTCTCATTTTATCCGTCAGAAGGATCCGAGCAAAGATCTGCCCCTGTATTCTGTATCTTTAGTTGCCAACTGGACTAGGTGTCTATCATCAAAAACGTAGCTAAAAACGGAACTTTCAAAATTGCCTTTAGTGAGGTATTGAACTATTTACGAACTGTGTCGTCACTTCAAGTGCGAATATATCCTTAGACAATCGGAATTCGATAGTATATCTATATTTTTGATGATAGACACCAAGTCCAGATGGCAACTAAAGATACATAATAGGCGTTCTGGACTGCGATATATTGTATAAATAGCGATAATTTTTTTTTAATTTTTTATTTACTTTCATACATATTACATCATACAATAATTAGGTACAAATAGGATTATTTATACATATTAATAATGAAGATTAAATAAAAACATTTTGTTATTTTTTATGAAATCTTATACGTTTTATGCTCATTTCAGGGTCATTGTAACAACTCTTACTTCAGTGATATCTACAAAGACTTGTACTTGTACAAGGGACCACCTGGTAAAGTATATGGTCCGGGTGGAACGCTACAGTAGATAGTGAGAGTCACGTTGGCGTCTCCAGAACACAGGGCATGGGGAGCGAAACGTGTGATGTTCGCATAATGACGATACTCATAGGCAAAGAACTTAGAGAAGGATATTGATGGTTCTCCGTCTGTGTCACAAACTTTTACTGATACACCCTTCGCGTCATCCCCGGAACATTCCTAAAAAATATAAGGCACATTAGAAGACTCAACTGAGAATTGTTTCGGGGTGCTATAAGATATATGATTCTAAGTAAAGGAATATTAAAGCTGGAATTACATTACGAAATTAGTTGCATGTTGTAGCATTCGCTACAAGTATTCAACCTTTTTCATATATTTTTAGTCTTTCTTTATCGTTGATTGCTTTACTGAATTTTCAAATTCGAAAATTTGGAATATCTTGTCAGATTTTTTTTGTTATTTTTCTGATATCAAAGAGCAAGGAAGACAAATTTGCTACAGAAATATGAAATTTAGAAATAAATAAAAATATCAATTTGGATTCTTGAAACAGAGCACATTTGCTCTAAATATTGTGAAAGCCAGTTTTTTTCTTCATTTCCTGGTAAGTTTTGTGTAATTTTGGTTTCATTCTCTGAAAATCCCTTTTGTCCCGTTTCCAATACGTTAATTTCCTTTCCCAGATTTCATAAGCATATCTTGACGCTGTTGTTTTATTTCTTTACAGCGACCCTTCAGGTTTTAAGGGTTTTTCCCCATTTCTTCTTCAATTCCTCCCGCCATCTCGTACGGTGGTACCTATTGAGGCCGGATATACGGACCACCTACCCTGGTGGGGTAAGCTTCCGGTATTAAAACAGAAGTCGGCTTGGCTTGATTGACTACTCCCAGGAAGACAGGAAACACCTAAGTCACGAAGACACCCTTACCAGGTTTTTGTATCCGTAGCCTAACATCCAGTAGTCTGGATATCCAGCATCAATTATATTCTTCCTTAGTGTAAAGCTGGATAACGATTGCTCTTAACACCTTAATATTACGTTTTCTTCCGGATTAGAAGTTATTAAAACTTCCGTGAGATCGTAGTTTCTGGGATCCTATAAACTAGTTTCGATATCCAAATTTAAATCAATTATTTTGTGAACAAATGCGTCGTTTAAGCTAAAGGAAAATAAAATCCTAAATAAGACGAATTAGGCATAATTTTTGTGTTGATTTAATAAGTTCCTTAGTACCTAATACTCTACAGATATTATTGTGTTTTATACCATATTTTTTACTTCAGTTTTGTTATTTTTAGTTCATTTAAAGTTAAATTATACAGTTTCTTTATCCAGATTTACCTCTTTTTTTGGCTGTCACCAGGCTTGCCTGGTGGCAGTCCAAATTTAGGTCGAACCGACCAAATTACGTTCGTGATTATGAAGTAGCTAAAACTAATTTTTTTAAAAAGAAACGCTACAATGTGTGTTGAAATCAGTTTCACGAAAGTAGTCTCAAAACCTGCGAAAGTAAGTTCGTAAAATAAGTAGTATCGTGGAATCCACAGTTTTGCAGCGACCATGGCCCTGTCAGCATCAAAGCTTTTTCTATGTTCAATTTGGTTAAACATATGCTTATACATACATTTGGAAAAAAGAATGTCTAGAAAAAAAAACGTTGGTGGATTTGAGGATGGTTAACAAGATAGCATCTGGGTGCAATGCAGTTATTGTAGGTATTTCAGGTCCCAGACACTCTTGTCGCTGGTATTCATTGATGAACAGTATATGTTTATCAGCATTCCATCGTTGGTTTGCCATTTTCAACGCTTGAAAACTTCGCGTGACGACAAGAATACACAGATCCGCACAGCGCAGGTACTTTTACGACACTAATTTGACGTCGCGTTTAGGCAATGAAATTAGTTGCATGTCATCAATTTCACCAAAAAATGGCGCGGAGCACGAAACTGATTTGCTTTCGTGAAATTAATGCATGCATTACGAAATTATTAAATTACACGTGAAACTGTTGGTGAAACTAATGTCACGAAATAAATTTTACGCCACTAATTTCGTAATGTAATTCCGGCTTTAGAAACTGACATAATATGAATAAAGACATCCTATATTTTTTAATCATATGTGTAAGTCATATCTAATGACATTTCAATTTAATTTTTATAATAGAATTAATTTTACTGTGTTTTATTAGAAAATAATGTACCTATTGTTTAATAATATAACATTTTTACCACAATAATGTACACAATGAATTAATTGCATGTGTTCCTAACAATATTTGGATACTGTACACTGCAGTAAAATATGAGGTCATTGAATTATATAATATCACTATATTATATAAGATATGTATCTGTCACTCATATTTAAGCAAACAAATTGGTCTTTCTTTCTATGTACATTGTATGTGTATTATATATGTATTGTAATTATTTATATACAAGGTGACATTAATTTATGCAGCCAAATTCATACTGAAGACTCGGTATAAGGTTACCCTTTTTGTGAATATCGTAAATTATGTTTTTGTGTTCCCAACAAACGCAAGCCCAGTCCAGGAGTCTACTACTATGGGAGGTCAACATTTTATTTTGCAAAATTAGCAGTGTTATCGATCCGTGATTCTAACCACGTACCAAGCCTCCAGTAGAAATTTGGCTGCATAAATTAATGTCACCTTATATTTGTTGTATGTACACTATGTACAGTCGTCTGCAGTTTAGGCTCCCTATTTCTAAACGATTTTGACGACAATGATGTCCCAATACGACTTGTCAATAGGTAGCCTGCCATGCTGGCGTCCGTACGTATAGTAACGAATTTTGCTGAAACCAACTAAGACATCTGTAATTGTGGTTTTTAATTTCTTAACCTGAAAGCTAGATAAAGGTAATTAATAAAACCTAAACGTACCGGGTCTGGTGTCGTATAGAGCTTTCCCAAACATTGGTCATGTCGGATTTTGTACTCGTGCGTCACGAGAAATGGCGTTTCTTCACCTGTAAGAATTCAGTAGTTTTTTCACTTCAATGTGCAATTTTTGTCCGCTTTTTAGAATAAATAGATCAATTAAGGTATGTAATTTCAATAATACATATTTTATAAGTTTTTTAGTTTTACAGGAAGTGACGTAATTATATTAGGTTGAATGGTCGAATCCCTGTCAGACTTAAAAATACGTTCAATCCTCAGAACAATTCTAAGGTACAATCAATATATTTTTTCGTATTGAAATGGGTGATGATGACGTCACTGAAGGTCGAATGAAAGACATCACTTCTTCTTCATTTAATAAAGGATCGTCCAACTCCTACAGAGAAATGAGTGGGTTCAGTATATCTTCGTGGAGTTTCACTGTATCTGGACTTAACGGACGAGTGTTCTTTTTCTTAATTTTCGTGAAATTTTTGTAAATATTATAAATAATGTCACGCTAAGACGATATTTTTGATGGTCGTAGATTTGTGTGCAACTGAACATAATTAGACATTGGGACACTCGTGCAGTCTTTTACGAAACTCACTTCGTTCGTTTCGTAAGTAAACATTCGCGTCTCGAATTATGTCACAGTTGCACACAATACAAGCACCTTTTTAATATGACTGCAGGTCGAATATTAATTTCTTTGCGTTGATAGTTTTTCCACGAAACCTTAGATCACGTTTGGTGTCACGTGTTTTATATGAAATCGACACCTAGATACATGCTCTAAGCCTAGATCACTCATTTATAATCATTTCAACTAAAGTCGTAATTTATTTTTGTTATTATTTTATTTCATAGATTTTCGCCAAAGTGCAAAGAGTATATATACTTTCATAAAATTTTGGCGATGTTCAAAAAATTTAAGTTGTATCGTACGTACAGGAAAAATAACTAAAATTAAAATACATATATGTGAAAGTTTTGATGTATGTTTGTTACTCCTTCACGACGTAACTACTGAACCGATTGGGCTGAACATTTGCACCAGTGCAGTTCTAAATCTGTTAAAGGACATAGGGTACTTTTTATCACATAAATCAGTTCCCATGGGATGGCAGTGACGTATCAAGTTTTTATAGAAAAGTTACGTTCACGTCACGCCGTATACTTACTGAAGCGATTTGACTGAAAAGTAAAATTCTAGACTTTTTATGGGATGGCAAAGGGATTTCAAGTTTCTATAGAACAGTGATGTAAAAAAACGTACCTTGTACGTATACAAGCACAAATTTTTTGTGCAACAATAAGAGAGAAATTTTTTTTTTGTTGAGATTGCCGAGTTTGAATCCCGAGCAAGCGAAGGATTCTATAATTGAATCACGAGCGTATCGAGTAATTCTAAGTTAGAACCCTGAGCGTGGTGAGGGATTCAAAGGCACAAGAAACATAATAAATTTGCTCTCGTGTGACACATACAACTTTTCACCTCACTAGCGAGAAAACACATTGTAAAGACACCATCTTTTCGAACGAACTTATAGGAATTCAATGGTTTTTTTCTTTAAGCAATACACCATATAAAAATATTGCGCATAAAATAAAATGTAAGGAGTGTTAATTGAATCCTAAAAGCCGCGAAAAATCGGAAAATCATGATAAACCGATCGAAAACGCAAAACATAACCATCACGCGGGACTCCGCGGGAGTTTTACTCTATCTATCCGTTTCCGGATTCCATACACATTGGGAGGCCATACACAGAATTTCGAAAATTTTACCTTGTCTATGATATCCGACAAGCTGTGGGGCTGTGTATAGCCTCCCGTATGGAATACATATAGAGTGAAAGAGATAGCCGCCATCGGTGTATTTATTACCACTAAAACGAAAAAAAAAAAAACATGTAAAAACATCGTGTCATTCGCTTTTTACCCGCAAAATACACTTTACCTAGGGATTAAATAAGAAGTCTAGAAATAATTTCGGTCGGAAACGTGGCTCGGCATTCAGCCTCACCAAAGACTTTAGCTGAGGATCAATACAGAGAACAAGAAATAGTTTCGTTTCGAAAACTTCGTTTGGAAACAATTAATTATTGGTTTTAGCTATTTGTGATTGTATTTGTGTGATATATAAATTAAATTAATGGCCTGAAAATATTGACAGATTTGATAGGATAACAAAAATTGAAGCTACGGGCAAAGGCTAGTATTTAATAAAAACAAAGACAGGAATTATTTTTTTTCTTATAATTTAATTTTTTATACATATTTTTTTTTGTAAAATAATTAATGTGGGTCAAAGTATGATCCTGAGATCAATTGTACCAATTTTTGTGCTTTTAACATCAGCTTGCAGGCTTACAGCTTGTTTTTGGCGTACCGCTAGGACTACGTACAAGTAATATGAATTAAAATAGTTACCAATTTTGCCTGTCGAACAAAACGGTCCATGAAAATTGGCGTGAGCAAAAATAAATAAAGTCACAAAGAAAACAGCCCCAAACATAATGCAACTATTTCAATACTATGTATCCAAATAATAAAAAAATAGTATTTATGCATATTTTATATCGACTTTTAATAGCGAAATGTCAATTTCACGGTATATTGTATAATAAAATATGTTATTATTTGATTGGTTTCGGTAATGTATTTTCATTTTTTTATTTTTTTTTATTTATGATATTATTCCATATTCGACTGACGACGACCCCAAGTGGGTCGAAATATATATCGGAAATTTTCTTTTTTATTTAATTTCTACCATAATATTCGTAAGAATCTGTATATATACAAGGTGACTTTTTGATCATCGTCCAAATTCATACTGGTGGCTTGGTAAGTGATCAGTATCATGGATCAATAACAATTTTGGTGAAATTCGTAAAATGAAATTTCGACTCCCCATAGTGATTCACTCGGGACTGGAACTGAATTTCTATGGGGAGCCGAAATTTCATTTTACGAATTTCACAAAAATTGTTACTGATCCAAGATACTGATCACTTATCAAGCCTCCAGTATGAATTTGGACGATGATCAAAAATTCACCTTGTATGTAATAAAACGGTAAAAAAAACCAGTCAACTAAGGTAACACAAAAATTAATGTTATGTACTATTCTTATTATATATTATAATTATTATGAACATGAACTCAATTGTCTAATCATTCTAATCATAGGAACGAAGCTTTAAATAAATCTTAGTGCTTCAGGCGATACCAAAAAAAATGTTTTTTTTTTTAATCCATTTACTCCACTATAACGTCATCTACGTATTTCATTTTTGGGTCTGCTTGCTTTGTATCATTAATTTACCCATTATTCATTTTTAATATTTGCTGAAAAACTGTTACGTAGTAAAATAGTAAATTTTTGGGTAAATGTTTATTGAGTATTTGATTAAGATTCTCACTGAAGGAAAACACAATTGGATGAAATTTTCTCGATAGAATTATTTCCGAAAATACCTCTAAATTGTTAACTTTAAAACTAATTTCATTTTGAAATTGAATATTTTGTATTTGTAAAGTTTCCTTGAAAATCTTTTTGACAAAATAGCTTAGTACATTTTATATTAATTAAAATTATATAAAGATTAATATAAAGACCACGAATCCGTCCCACTTGCACTGAGGGTTTTTTCGCATATGCTGTAACAGGGACGCTAAAACTTCTACGTATCGCCTTCACTGACTTGTTTTGTGCTTCACTCACAGAAACAAGTCCGTGTCAACATTTGGTGTTCCGAGTGTGAAGTGTGAAATGCAAACCCGCGTTTCACCGGCGATTATTATGTGATGGGTGGTGAACCCTATCGCCGTTCTTCGGGCAGAAATACACGCTTTTTAGGGCATACAGGTTTTCTGATGATGTTTTCCTTCACCTTTCAGCAAGTGGTAAGTAAGAACAAATTCTATGCACATAAATTCCGAAAAACTCATTGGTGCATGCCCGAACGGGGATCGAACCTGGATCTCAAGATTGGGAGGCCAGCGTTTTAACACTGAGCTACCGCCGCGCCGTTGTATTCTACCGAATATTTGAGTGATTTTATTGTCAATGGTCCAAGTTGCTCGCCACGTTGTCATTTTAAGTCAACTGTAGCTACGGCAGTATTACAGCACTCTAGCTGTGACAATACTGATGCTACGATATGACGCTACGGTGTAGTTGTCACTAACTGTTGCTACGGCAGTATTACAGCAATCTAGCTGTGACAATACTGATGCTATGATATGACGCTACGGTTTAGTTGTCACTAACTGTTGCTACGGCAGTATTACAGCAATCTAGCTGTGACAATACTGATGCTACGATATGACGCAACGGTGTAGCTGTCACTAACTGTTGCTACGGCAGTATTACAGCACTCTAGCTGTGACAATACTGAGGCTATGATATGACGCTACGGTGTAGTTGTCACTAACTGTTGCTACGGCAGTATTACAGCACTCTAGCTGTGACAATACTGATGCTACGATATGACGCTACGGTGTAGTTGTCACTAACTGTTGCTACGGCAATATTACAGCAATCTAGCTGTGACAATACTGATGCTACGATATGACGCTACGGTGTAGTTGTCACTAACTGTTGCTACGGCAATATTACAGCAATTTAGCTGTAACAAAACTGGTGCTACGATATAACGGTACAGCGTAGCGGTCACTAACTGTTGCTACGGCAATATTACAGCACTCTAGCTGTGACAATACTGATGCTACGATATGACGCTACGGTGTAGCTGTCACTAACTGTTGCTACGGCAATATTACAGCACTCTAGCTGTGACAATACTGATGCTACGATATGACGCTACGGTGTAGTTGTCACTAACTGTTGCTACGGCAATATTACAGCACTCTAGCTGTGACAATACTGATGCTACGATATGACGCTACGGTGTAGCTGTCACTAACTGTTGCTACGGTAATATTACAGCACTCTAGCTGTGACAATACTGATGCTACGATATGACGCTACGGTGTAGTTGTCACTAACTGTTGCTACGGCAGTATTACAGCACTCTAGCTGTGACAATACTGATGCTACGATATGACGCTACGGTGTAGTTGTCACTAACTGTTGCTACGGCAATATTACAGCAATCTAGCTGTGACAATACTGATGCTACGATATGACGCTACGGTGTAGTTGTCACTAACTGTTGCTACGGCAATATTACAGCAATTTAGCTGTAACAAAACTGGTGCTACGATATAACGGTACAGCGTAGCGGTCACTAACTGTTGCTACGGCAATATTACAGCACTCTAGCTGTGACAATACTGATGCTACGATATGACGCTACGGTGTAGCTGTCACTAACTGTTGCTACGGCAATATTACAGCACTCTAGCTGTGACAATACTGATGCTACGATATGACGCTACGGTGTAGTTGTCACTAACTGTTGCTACGGCAATATTACAGCACTCTAGCTGTGACAATACTGATGCTACGATATGACGCTACGGTGTAGCTGTCACTAACTGTTGCTACGGCAATATTACAGCACTCTAGCTGTGACAAAACTGGTGCTACGATATAACGGTACAGCGTAGTTGTCACTAACTGTTGCTACGGCAATATTACAGCACTCTAGCTGTGACAATACTGATGCTACGATATGACGCTACGGTGTAGTTGTCACTAACTGTTGCTACGGCAATATTACAGCACTCTAGCTGTGACAATACTGATGCTACGATATGACGCTACGGTGTAGCTGTCACTAACTGTTGCTACGGCAATATTACAGCACTCTAGCTGTGACAAAACTGGTGCTACGATATAACGGTACAGCGTAGTTGTCACTAACTGTTGCTACGGCAGTATTACAGCACTCTAGCTGTGACAATACTGATGCTACGATATGACGCTACGGTGTTGTTGTCACTAACTGTTGCTACGGCAATATTACAGCAATCTAGCTGTAACAAAACTGGTGCTACGATATTACGCTACGGCGTAGCGGTCTCTAACTGGTGCTACGGCGTAATAGTCTATGGGCTAGCCAAAACGATTCCTTTTTACCGGTGCAATTTTGGAAAATTAATTTTAAGCAAAATATTTTCTCTACCTGGAGAAGCCCAAACTTAGTGTGTTTTGAAAATTTTTGTTAGAAAACAGGTGGCTGGAATGTAATGGTGTGTTCTATTTTTACAATCAGCTCATTAAATCCTTTCATTTAATAGTTCACACGATAGGTTACAGAACAGAAAATAAAATACACGACTATACATTAAAATTAAAACGTCATCATTTATATTAGCTACCACTTTGATATGGCCATCATAGTTCTTTGGCATCCTTACTTACCTACCGAACTGTGGTGAAAAAGTTAGTGAGTAAGTACCACAGATTATACCATTTTCTTAAATTTCGCTAACTGGACCATGGTATATATAATGATAATCTAGCTGTGACCAAAACTGTTGCTACGGTATTATGCTACGACGCAGTGGCACAGAATGAAAATGAATATCCGAACAGAAGAATAACATTGCAAAAAAAAATAAAAAATAGCTACTCTCGCTAAGCAGCAATAAAGTACAAACTAGCTAGCATCCGCCCATCGACATCTTTTTTATAATAGCCTACTGTCAGGTATAACACGTGCGTGCAAGCGAAAAAGTATCGAATTACAACGCGCGAGAGATTCTTTTACTCTAACCGTCTCAGTGTAAATCAGCCCTTATAGTCCGTAAAATATAGCTTGAGCCCTGTGACGGCTGTCAGCGCTATACGTATTTGAGTATGAGAAAGAGAGTTAGAAATACAAATTGTATAGCGCTGTCCTGCTGTCATAGGGCTCAAACTATATTTTACAAACGTATCAAAATCACTCACACGTCTTTCTGGTTGCTTATTAGTATTTAAATGGCTCTCCTTAAATTTTAATACGCATTATGGGTATAATTAAAAAATAGCTACTCTCAAGCAAGCAAGTGCCATCGCACCATGGTCTTCAAAGACGACGACAAATAAACAACTCTTTGACTACTGTGTATGACAGATTTTTCAATAAATCTTGACACAGTGCTGAAGAAAAAAAAATTGTTTGCCTTGTTTTTTATTTGTTATCATTAGCAGGCAGTTTGGTGAATTACTTGCCAAAATAATATACTATTGCTACAGTCAATATTCAGGTCTCCTATTATCAATCGGCAGTTGATTTTGTCTTCGCTTCTCCGGATTTGTAACAAAATATTAAGAAATAAATTAACATTGTATCATTGCAGTATAGAAACGCAGAAAGAAAAGAAATAATCAAAATTCAAAAATTCAAAATTCAAAAAGTTTATTTTGCAAAGTAAGTATATATAATACACGTTTCACAAGTCAAATTTTAATTTTATAAAAATATATGTAATAAAATAATAAATGTACATGAACTACTTAGATTAAATGTTTATTTAATTTATGTAGCAATATATAATATACGATTAAAATTATAGGTAAAATATCATTATAAAAGGTGAAATCCAATCAACCGCCCGAACCCATACCAGAGACCCGGCCAGGGACCAGGAACAAGGTTCAATGATCACCAACCGAGCCCCCAGCACGAATCCCATCCTATATACTACATAGTAATAGGTTACATATATAAATACATGCCTACCTCCGCCCATTCGATTAGTCTTGCTAAGAAGAACGGGCAAGAAACTTGGCAAGATCATGTCTTTCTTTTTAACATAAACTTATACTATACATCAAATTACTTATATCTACTTTAACCAAGGAATAAGAAAATACAAGACAGCAGGAATTCAGGTTAATGAAAAAAGAAAAACATATATATCTTTGCCTACCTGTCTCATATAGTCTATTTCCTTTTACAGTCTGTAATTAATTAATGTTAACTCTTAAGGCTCCAGTCCCCTAAAAATCAGTATTCTTGCAGAATTATCAGAAAAGAAAGATTTTATTTTAGTTAGTAAGAAAGCAATAAATAAAATACATTTTACGTTAATTTATAGTATGGAATTTGAAGATTTCAAAACTTATTTTTTCATTTACTTTAATGCTACTTTTAATAGGTTTTTTAGGCTTTAAACATACCTTTATTTATGTTCTACGCGTTGAGAGTCTCATTCATGCACACGTCACGTAAAAATTATGACAAAAACAAGAAATGTATTCAGGTAACATTTATTCCCATATCTTCAACAATAATCTTACCTGGTTACTTTTTTGGATAATACTTTAGTTTTCTTATTTCGAGTGCTTTAAGTAGTTGTAATTTTATGAATTCAACCACTGATAAAATATTTTTTTTCTACTAGAAAACTATCGTTTAGCGTAGTCAAATTTAAAACACGTAGAATAAAACTATTAATAAGTGAAATAACAAAAAACGGTATTTAAAAAATTATTTTAAGAACATTTATCAAATCGAAACTTATCGAGAGTTTAAAACACAAAACGCGTCGATATTTCCCTCAGTTTCGCTGGGACATCGCAGCGTTCAGACGTGTGTTGTGTAGCCTGACGTCATTTTACCTCCCGCTCGCACGGTTGCTCCCTTTCCCTCGCGTAGATTCTTATGGAGAGGCGAACTGTATCATGAAAGTTGCTCTACTTGAATATTGCACTTATCATTTAATAAGTAAACAACTATGGATAAAATATTTTAAGAAATCCCTGTTTCGATAAAATAAAGTCTAATCTACGTCCGTCCGTATTTCACAGCATCATAACTTTAGCACCGTAAAGATAAAGACATGAAATTTGGCACAAAAATAGCATTAATTTGCCTACATATTACATTGTAAAAAAAATATGAAAAATTTGAAATTGTTTAAAATATTTTCAAAACAAAAGTGAAAAAAATAAAAAATATCCTAAAAATACAATATGGGTATCAAACTGTAGACACTAAAAAGGTGATTGTAAAAATATATATGTACTTTTACTATAGTTACTGGCACTGGTTTTGTGAAATCTTAAAAAAACTACAATAATGTGTATGATAAAACTAAATTTATCATCCGCAATACGGAACCCTAGGTTCTGACTAGAGTCTGACTCGCACTTGGCCGGTTTTTTTTCAAGATGTTTGCGGTAGGCCGTTTTTTTGGGCGGTTTTAATTTAGTTTTCGGAGCTTTTATTACTACCCTTAATTTTTACCATAAGTATACATTATCCGTTATTCGGATGGTAAAAATCTGCGAATAATTGCATGCCCTAATTCGCTTAGATTAAGTTATGTTAATGTGTGTTAATTTGAAAACCCGTAAAGCCGTATTTTAGAAGTTGTGGTCTAAAAAACTCACGGGGGTGGCGTGACACAAATTTTATACCAGCACCGCTGTCGCCACTTTTTGGAATAACTAAAGCCGAAGCTACATCCTTTTTATTACTTTACTTACTTTTATTTAAAATATCTTAAAAAGCTATCGAAGTCACTAAAACCGACAGTCGAGATAACAACGTGCTAGACAATAATGCATCAAAACAAAAGAACGTACGCAGCTGCGGTACTTATCATTAAAACATCACATTTCTAAAACTAAATTTTTTACCTTTTTTATTGCACCTTAGTCATAATCATGGAGTCATGGACACACAAACTGACAGACACTTAATTACCGTAAGAGTTTCTATTTTTGATATTATATTACTTAAAGAACTGATTGTAATATGTGTGTGAGTATTAGGAATACATAATTTTAAATGTTTTCATTGTTACGATTTGATTATTAATTTTCTACATTTCCAAATTTTATAAAGGTATTTTTTATGTCAGGCATTAGTTTAATGAAAATCTTGATGATTCAAGAAATTTTCGGGCACACCTACACGCTTTTTAGGGCATGCAGGTTTCCTTAGAGCGATAGGGCTCATCACGTTGAGACGTAATAATCGTCAGAGAAACGCGGGTGTACTTATAGGTACACGTATGGGTGGACTTATGACTTGCATCTCACAGTTCACACTCGGAACACCTCTTGACACCCCTTCGGTAAAAATCTGCAAATAATTGTATGACCTATAAAATGTATTAAATACAATCACTCTTACTGCTACCAATAAGCCATCTGTTCCAGGTAGATTTACTTTTGTTTATTTTGCTTTTGCAAATTCATTTTGTTTGTTCCGATAAACAAAACACTCTTTGTAAATTACCGTTACTTGAATAATTAAAAATCTTCACATGTCAAATTTTAAGTAATCGTACACTCATTTAACGAAGTAGAGCAACATTCAGGTGCGGTCTCTAACATCTTAATGCAGCGGGGGGAGCGCCACTTCTAAAGCCTCAGGTAAGATGAAAGCGAAATGTTGCAAAGAGAGTCTGGGGCCTTAAGAGGAATCAAAAGTTAGGAAATTATATTAATTAATTAAATTATTACCTACTATCATCAAAATCAGTATCACTATAACACCATGCTTCACCATCATCCAAATATTAATTTATTTTATAATATGCCTTTTTCAGTAGGCCCTGCTTAATATACTGTTTAAACTTATTCTCTGACAAAGTAAGGACCTCTTTTGGAAGTTTATTGTAAAATCTTATACCATGTCCTACGAAAGAGGTACTCACTTTGGCGAGTCTGATTTTTGGAAAAGCCAGTTTATACTTATTTCTGGTTTCCTTAGAATGTTGCTCACCAAGCCTCGGGAGAGACTCAACATTTTTTCTGACATATCTAAGGAAGTATTAAAGTTAAGAAATAATTATAACTGCCAAAATACTATCTCATTATTGAGATAAGCACGCCATTGTAGTAACTTTTATCATGTAATTTAAGTGTAATTTAGAATTAAGTTTTGTGCGTGCATTAAGAATATGGCTAAAAAAACTTATTGTTAAAAGTTATTATGCATAAACATATTTTTAATGATATTATGATAGCTAAAAATAATTTGATTTTCCATAAGCGCCCAAGTAGCATTTTACTCCATTTAAGAGTACACATTTAGTTCCCAGATGTACTTGAAGCATTATTACAGTTCACTCGTGATGTATAAGCTGCATTATTGCGATTAATAACACCTATACCTGTCTAAGGGACTTATAGGAGTGTAGAGTTATACTTTTAAACAATTGTTGATGTTATAATACTCTAACAACTATCCTTTAGTCAGCCGTCTGACTAAGAGCATTATAGGAGGGTAAAGATACGGCAACCGCTGTTTAACGGCCTACTTGTACGATGTTATAGAGCTAGCATTTTAATAGAACACACATGGTCATTTATAAAGCCAAAGGCTGTTATGTTTACTTGTTTTAGACTGTTATACAGCTAGTAGCTGTAGTAGGACTTGTTTGTGATCATTAAAATAACCTCCCAAGTAGCATTTTACTCCATTTAAGAGTACACATTTAGTTCCCAGGTGTACTTGAAGCATTATTACAGTTCACTCGTGATGTATAAGCTGCATTATTAAGATTAATAACACCTATACCTGTCTAAGGGACTTATAGGAGTGTAACTATTTTTATTCATTTTAATAGAACACACGTGGTCATTTATAAAGCCAAAGGCTGTTATTTTTACTTGTGTTAGACTGTTATACAGCTAGTAGCTGTAGTAGGACTTGTTTGTGATCATTAAAATAACCTTTTTTTTACTATCTGTACAGAAGTGTTTAAATGGCTCGCATGTGCACTGTAGGCTGTTAAAAGGACTACATGTGTTGTCCATTAACACCAATAGCAGTTTATTTGTCCACAAGTACTACTCTTATTTGCTGTAAGCTGAACATGAATGTGAATGTGATATTCTATTACACTTATCCCACTGTGTATCTCTTAGTACTTAGTATCTGGGCTAGGCGATTTAACCGACAATAATTATTATTGCGGATCTCTATAAAATGTTAGTGTTGAAAGAATTAAACGATGATACACAATTGACCTGAACTACATCTTAAAGCTGTACATAAGTTCACATTAGAATAAATTTATAGACATTGGCTCTGTAGTGGTACAAATGTGGGACTTCATATAGACAACAGCATTCTAACAGATCACATGTGAACCTATATACGCTCACCGCATTAAAATTGGAGTTATAACAGTTCACATAGCCGTATTTCATTTCCACCATTTTGTTCTACGTAACCTAAAACATAAAATACTGAAACTGGGAAAAGTAAGAAACGTGATAACGAGCTTAAGTTAAGTATTAACAATGAAGTCGTTACGGGAGATAAAGAGGTTGCGAATGCCTTTGAACAATTCTTTACTGAAATTCCGTCCTTAACAACTAAAGATTTAAATTCAAGCCCTGGGCTTGCGCAGGATCTTTTAATAGATAACGTACCTCAGTGTCTTTCTGTATTTGCTTTTAAACATATTAATTCATTAACTGTAATTAAAGCATTTAAATCGCTTAACTTGAAAAAAACCGAGGACAAGGGCCTATCTGTGAAAGTTATAAGTTCTGTTATTGATTTAATAGCTCCTTATTTGGCATTAATTTTTAATAAATGTGTAGATGATGGTATCTTTCCTGACTTAATGAAGTTTAGTAAATTGATCCCCCTTTTTAAATCAGGCGACAACGGTGACCCATCAAACTATAGACCTGTGTCAGTTTTACCGGTTTTGAGTAAGGTTTTTGAAAAAATAGTTTTTAATCAATTGTTATTTCATTTTAATTTAAATAAGTTGCTTCACTGTGAACAATACGGATTCACTAGAGGGAGGTCAACCACAGATGCAGGAGTTGCTCTAGTTAAGCACATTTTTGATGCTTGGGAAGAAAAGCAGGATGCATTTGGTGTATTTTGTGACCTCTCGAAAGCCTTCGATTGCGTTAATCATAAAACACTCTTATGTAAATTAGATCACTACGGAGTGAGGGGCGAATCTTTGGCGTTAATGAAGTCGTATCTTAGTGATCGTATTCAAAAGGTAGACATTAATGGGGTAAAATCATGTGGAGCATTAGTTAAAATGGGTGTCCCGCAGGGTTCCATATTGGGGCCCTTGCTGTTTTTAATTTACATAAATGACCTTCCCTATTTAATTAAAGACTTAACTAAGATAGTACTATTCGCAGACGACACGTCACTTATTTTTAAAGTTAATAGACGTAAAGATATCCTTGACGACGCGAATACAACTTTATCACTGGTGCTTGATTGGTTTACTGTAAACAATTTAGTTTTAAACGCAAAAAAGACAAAATGTATAAAATTCACGTTACCAAATGTAATTCAAGTGGATTGTAATTTGCTTTTGCAGGGGTCCAAGCTGGAGTTAGTTAACGAAACTAAGTTTTTGGGCATTACGGTAGACTCTCGTCTTCAGTGGGGTCCCCACATAGAAGCCCTATGTGGTAGACTTAGTTCGGCCGCATACGCTGTTAGACGCATAAGGCAAATTACTGATGTAGATACTGCTAGACTAGTCTATTTTAGTTACTTTCACAGCATTATGTCATACGGCATGCTGTTATGGGGTAGAGCCGCGGATACAGACGCAGTCTTTGTTTTGCAGAAGAGAGCAATTCGGGCTATTTATAATATGAAGCACCGGGATTCATTAAGAGAAAAGTTCAAAGAAATTAATATATTAACTGTTCCTTGTGAATATATTTACCAGGTCCTTAGATATGTTAGAAAAAATGTTGAGTCTCTCCCAAGGCTTGGTGAGCAACATTGTAAGGAAACCAGAAATAAGTATAAACTGGCTTTTCCAAAAATCAGACTCGCCAAAGTGAGTACCTCTTTCGTAGGACATGGTATAAGATTTTACAATAAACTTCCAAAAGAGGTCCTTACTTTGTCAGAGAATAAGTTTAAACAGTATATTAAGCAGGGCCTACTGAAAAAGGCATATTATAAAATAAATTAATATTTGGATGATGGTGAAGCATGGTGTTATAGTGATACTGATTTTGATGATAGTAGGTAATAATTTAATTAATTAATATAATTTCCTAACTTTTGATTCCTCTTAAGAGTTAACATTAATTAATTACAGACTGTAAAAGGAAATAGACTATATGAGACAGGTAGGCAAAGATATATATGTTTTTCTTTTTTCATTAACCTGAATTCCTGCTGTCTTGTATTTTCTTATTCCTTGGTTAAAGTAGATATAAGTAATTCAATGTATAGTTTAAGTTTATGTTAAAAAAAAAAGACATGATCTTGCCAAGTTTCTTGCCCGTTCTTCTTAGCAAGACTAATCGAATGGGTGGAGGTAGGCATGTATTTATATACGTAACCTATTACTATGTAGTATATAGGATGGGATTTGGTCGGCCGCCTGGATTCGTGCTGGGGGCTCGGTTGGTGATCATTGAACCTTGTTCCTGGTCCCTGGCCGGGTCTCCGGTAATGGTTCGGGCGGTTGATTGGATTTCACCTTGTATAATAATATATTACCTATAATTTTAATTGTATATATATTGCTACATAAATTAAATAAACATTTAATCTAAGTAGTTCATGTACATTTATTGTTTTATTACATATATTTTTATAAGATTAAAATTTGACTTGTGAAACGTGTATTATATATACCTACTTTGCAAAAAATTAACTTTTTTGAATATTTACCAAATAAATCTCCAAAATTATCATGCAGATTTATCACAAAATGTTTTGGTTTCATTTTATAATTAATTACCGTAGTATAATTATAATGCCAATATAATATCAAAAACTGAAAATTGTAGATTTCCTCTCAGCCAGTTTTAAATATTTTAAAATGAATATCGCGTTTTTTCAGAGGCGCGTGAATATTTTAGCTGTAAATATGTATACATTTCACGATAAAGTTGCATTCCCATGGCATTAACATTATTAAGTATTACCGCGTGTTATCATAAATTGTTATCCTTGATCAGCCGAAATTAATGTTTCTGATGGCACACACAAAACCAAACCAATGAGGAAATTAATAATAAAATAAAGAAATAATAGGACACATGTGAATTTGAGGTAGCACTGGAGTAATTTTGTGGGATTTTATAACTGTGAAGGCTGTGTATTTAGCCACTTGTTACTCTTTATTACACTCATGTACGTTGTATGGTTCACACTGCGTTCCATATAGTGCCGTAAGTCAGCCTTAAGTCCGATGTTACTACTTAAACTGCTATTTTAATGCTATTATACTGCTAATGTACAGCCATAGTGAACTTAAGGCTGTCTAATTTGTGCCCTAACTGGTTCTATAAGAGCTTTATAGCAAGCTATACAGCTCTTATACAGCTGACTTACACAGCTTGTGGAGTACATGTGAACGACTAGACATCTTATATAGAACCCCGAATGCTACTTGGGCGTGATATTAGATTATTTTAGGAATTTAGCCATGGAAACGCCAATTGTGTTATAGCTATTGTAATATAATTAAAATATGTTTATGCATAATAGCAAACTTTTAACAATACGTTTTTTTTTTGGCTAAAAGTTGTATTTTGCCGTTAAAATCATTATTTCTTAACATTTTGTAACAAATCCGGAAAACGCTTCTTAATAATTTCTTTTATAAATTAGCTACATGATTAATTTTTAAATAAATATAAATTAAGTAGCCATGAACAGCTTTGACATAAAAGCCGATTTTGAATGCTGTAATTTTAGTTTTAGTGCTGTCACAACAAAATTTCGTATATTGCAAAATAGTCCTTAACTGCTAGAAACAGAAGCTAAATTACTTTGGAATAATTTTAGTTTTGACAGCACTAAAACTAAAATTAAAGCCTTCAGAATCAGCTACATCGTATCTATCTCCTGGCACCGTCCTTTGCAGGTTTAACGTTTGCTGTCACAGTTTAACATTGCTACCTTTGTATAAAGAACATATTTTTTTTATAAGTTTACTTGTATTTTCCATGAATGTAGACCTTGAAGGTACAACGCCCGCCACCTCACGTTGCGGGTATAAATCGTTTTTTGCCATGTTTGCAGTATTTCCCATCTCGCCGACGAGGGCCCGAAGCCGCCATCTGTGGCTAAAGTCTAAGCCGCCAAGCTTATTGTAGCTAAAGTCCTCGCTAATTGAGGCTTGAACTTTTATGAAACGGATAAGGATTTTCTAAATTTTAATAAAAAGCAAAGTAGTTTTATTTGCGGATATACATATATTACCATAGAGTACACATTACAAAAATTAATTATTTTTACCACCAGTAAAGTGTGACCTAACAGTGTTGAGATATTCTTCATAGACAACAGGTAGGTAATGAGGACCTGGCTCGACGACACAATAAATTTGGACCATGACGTAGGCCACACCATTCCGTTTCCCGGTGCGTTGGAGGTCACCGACGGCGTAGTCGGATTTAATTTGAACTTTGGGCTCGTTGTCGTAGTCACACATCGTCAACGAGAGACCGAATGTCTGGTTTAAGGAGCATTCCTGTAAAACGAGTGTCAGATCAGTTATAACAAGATAACATTTCAGTGGAGCACAGACATTTACAATTACTTAGATTTAAAAGACCGGCCAAGTGCGCGTGGGGCCACGCATAGTGCCCGTCACAATATGCACTTTTTTATGCCACAATACGCACAAAGGGGGCTTTTTGTTTGATGCTATAAACATATTAATTGTTATACTATACCATTGAGTGAATATGCTTTTCAAATATTACCCGACCTTTCTGTTTCACGTTACTGCTGTGAATATTTTCACATATCAAAAAACAACCCTTTAGCTGGTGAGGGGGGAGGACACTTGATCAAAAATTAGGACTTTAAAGCTTAATATTTCGCAAACGGATACTTGAATTGAAAAAATGGTGTTCACACACCCGCAGTATTTTTGAATGATCTATTAAATGACACCCCACAAAGGGTCAGACGAGAAAAAAATAATTCATCCCTACTTCACGTGTAGGGGAGGTACCATAAAAAAGCTTTTTTCAGGATTTTATTTTACCATTTTATCAGCGTTATAACAAATTACACTTCTCTGATACTTCTCTGATTCTTGTTGACTATGGAACCCTAAAAATGTACACTCATGGACATAATTAGAAGAACGCAATAAAAATTGTGAAGTTACTAAAATTTTTCATGGTTCTTTTTTATAGGATAACTTTCCTGCCGTTTTACAATAGATTTAGGGGTAATTAAATAGGTAGTACAATTTAAAATCGTGTTTGCATTCGCGCGTCTGTGTTTCACAAGCATTTCTTTTTACATATCGTCACGACATGAATCGCAGAGGGAGTGTCAGAGGTGTTGCCAATGGTTGGTGATATATGTTTTTCTTTTTTCATTAACCTGAATTCCTGCTGTCTTGTATTTTCTTATCCCTTGGTTAAAGTAGATATAAGTAATTTGATCTATAGTATAAGTTTATATTTTCACTCTAGGGTAGACATTGTCTACCCTGGCGTCATACAAATTTTTTTTTTTCAAAGTGATATTTAAATTTTTTCATATTTTTTTTATTGTTGTTCTTGACCAATTGTTTGCTTTTCCAGCAAAAAGTCCTGTGCACGCCACTGATCTTGCCAAGTTTCTTGCCCGTTCTTCTTAGCAAGACTAATCGAATGGGTGGAGGTAGGCATGTATTTATATATGTAACCTATTACTATGTAGTATATAGGATGAGATTTGGTCGGCCGCCTGGATTCGTGTTGGGGGCTCGGTTTATGATCATTGAACCTTGTTCCTGGTCCCTGGCCGGGTCTCCGGTAGGGGTTCGGGCGGTTGATTGGATTTCACCTTGTATAATAATATTTTACCTATAATTTTAATCGTATATATATTGCTACATAAATTAAATAAACATTTAATCTAAGCAGTTCATGTACATTTTTCATTTTATTACATATATTTTTATAAGATTAAAATTTGACTTGTGAAACGTGTATTATATATACCTGCTTTGCAAAATAAACTTTTTGAATTTGAATTTGAATTGAATTTGAATTTGTGTGAACTGTGAAATGCAATTCACAGTCCACACTCGGTAGACCCGCGTTTTACCGACGATTATTACGTCCCAACGTGATGGGTGGTGAGCTCTATCGCCGTTCTTTGGGCACAAATACACGATTTTTTTTAGGGAATGCGGGTTTCATCACGATGTTTTCCTTCACCGTTCAGCAAGTGGTAATTATTAGGTAATACAAATACTACATGCCGAAAAACTCATTGGCTAATGCCTGACTGGGGATCGAACCTAGATCTCAAGATTGAGAGGTAAGCGTTCTACCACCTGAGCTACCGCGCCGCTTTCAACAAAACAAGCCACTAAAGTACCTACTTGATACAAATATGAGGGCGGAAAAAGTGTATGAAAATCCATTGTTAGCATCTGAGAATTTATTCTGAGGTTAGCGTATTGAGCAGGCAGAAAAGTACCTATATGAAAATCCATTGTTGACGCAAGTGACCAGTATCATTTTGCGAACTCGGACACAAAAACTTGTTGTCTTGATTATGATTTAAATAATTAGGTTACCTACCAAGCAGTTTAACGTTATCAAAATAAATCAAACACTGGTCGGTCAAAAATAGTTATTGAGGTGAGCCGTTTTGCAATAATCATGTTTTATCCTGAAGTTGCATTCAATTCGAGAAATCAAAAAGTAAAAATCGCGCGTGAATCGCTTTCTTTTGTTTTATCTGAATTTAAAATTTGTAAAATTACTAGCTAGTCTGTCTAATGAAAGCTGAGAGTAACTTTACCTGACGGGCTGTCAATGAAATCTGAGAGTAACTTTACCTGACGGGCTATCAATGAAAGCTGAGAGTAACTTTACCTGACACGGGCTGTCAATGAAAGCTGAGAGTAACTTTACCTGACACGGGCTATCAATGAAAGCTGAGAGTAACTTTACCTGACACGGGCTGTCAATAAAAACTGAGAGTAACTTTACCTGACACGGGCTCTCAATGAAAGCTAAGAGTAACTTTACCTGATACGGGCTACAATGAAACCTGAGAGTAACTTTACCTAACATGGAAACACAATTTGTTTTTTATTTTCCTTGTAAGTGTAGTATAAAGCACTATGTACGAGTATCATTCGGGAGAAAGTGCGATTCCCAACTCTTGTGTTTTGAGGCCCTCGGCGTCACCTCGAGTCTCAAACAACCAACTAACTATATTAGTTCGTTCCAAACAACAGGGGGTTGGTACCCATTGGTAATCGTCACCCTTTCTTCCCTCGGTGAACAATGTACTAATATTTTTTTACCAATTATAAGAGCTCGGGCTCCAAAAAGTATACTAACCGGATCGGGCAAAAGGATAACTTCAGCCTCAGGCTGTGCAGCTTTGACGAAATATGCACGCGTTATTTTATTGGGAGAGTCGGTATCACCTGTAACAGAAAAAGTCAGAAAGATTATAATTAACATTATTATCCTTTTTTGTATTACAAGAAGAGTTTCGAGGAAAAACAACACATGTCAAGATTTGCAGATCAGATTTTACAACAGAGACAAAAAGCTATCTCCATAATATCTGTTAGCATACAGTTTTTTATTTTTTATCAAACTGAATGAATAAATATACCATTTATTAAAATATTAGTTTGTTGAAAATATTTCTCAATGGCAAAGAAAGGGAAAACACTTTGATATGAGTTCTTTTTTCAAAAGATTAATTAACATGCCTCGATTAAGTTCTTTTTCTAAAAAAAATATTAACTTATTGGGGAAAATTTCATATTTATTAGGTGCGTACGAGTAATTAATCATTATCAATGAATTACAAAAGTGAAATTCAAATAATTTATTTTGTAAAGTAGGTATACATAATACGCTTTAAACAAGTCAAATTTAATCTTAAAAAATATATTTAATAAAATAATAAACGTACATGAACTAAACTAAAGGTAACTTATATTTAATTTACGCAGCAATACGATTCAAATGATAGCTAAAATCTATATTTATATACTATATACTAATAGGTTACATATATAAATACATGCTTAACTCCGCCCATTCGGTTAGTATTGCTAAGAAGAAGGGCAAAAAACTTAGCAAGATCAAGTCCTTTTTGACATTTTTCCTCTCCTTTTTTTTTATCATTTCTGTTACATACTATAATACCAACACTATAACTTATACTATACAAAGTACTTATATCTACTCTAGTTAGGGGTTAAGAAAATACAAGGAGTTTACGGTAATGAAAAAAAAATATGTCTTAGTCTATCTTGTCCAATAGTCTAGAGCAGGGGTCGGCAACCGGCGGCCCGCGGGCCGCATGCGGCCCGTGAACCACTTCGGTTGGGCCCTCAAGGTTTCCAATCGCTGCATGATAACTGTGTTTGGTTGTACATATTTGTGTGAGCAGACATTTTCTATTTTGAACTAACGAAAAAGCAAGCATTATTCTCAGTTAATGGATGCACATTTTGACCTAATACTGCGCATTTCAACGTCTAAAATGCAAGTCAAATCCAGCCGCAAAAATCGCATTACATTTTAATAATAAATTATATTTTAAAGTACAATAAATATGACACGAAATTGACTAATACGTTATTTATTATATGCGGCCCTCGCTGATCCTCTGGTAACATTTGTGGCCCTCCTATGTCATAAGGTTGCTGACCCCTGGTCTAGAGAGCAGGCTACGTGTTTTGTATTTGTTTGTATCCCTGCGTCAAGTGAAAGATGCGTTCTTAATTTGGAAAAACGACACAAGTCACCTGAGACAAGTGCAGTTTTTCAAATAAGCGGCTTGACTTTGTTTTTCCTCGTAACCCTTTTTCATCTTTAAATTAAACTAAATACTTTAGTGATGATCATACTGAATAACATTCCCAAAGAAACATACATATTTACTTAATCCATCCATCCATCAGCCCGTATTCGTCCACTGCTGGACATAGGCCTACCCCATATTACGCCACTCTTGGCGGTCAGCGCCAGCGGGCACGAGGGTGGCCTACGCTGCGCTTTGCTGTACGTAGTCTCCATTGCCTTACGGCCCCAACGGTTATCACGTCGGCGACAAATTTGGCCAGTCCACTGCCACTTCAACTTACTGATTCGGCAGGCTATGTCGGTCAGCTTCGATCTCTGACGGATATCTTCGTTTCGGATTTTATCCATCAGAGATTGTCCAAGCATAGTCCGCTCCATAGCGTACATATATAGTATACATATACTTAATGTATATGTAGATAAATATAATCTTACCTATAGACTCTGTAATACACCGGTCTGGATTTATTCCACCGCCGTTCACAGCTAACACCAAAGCTAGAAGTAAACCTTTGAACAACATGTTCGTCGATATCGTCTCAATTGATTGTCAGTAACAAACGTGGCTGCTTTTAAGTACCTTGTTTTACGATAGTGTTTAAACATAGCACATAATGTTCCATGTAATTAGACATGAACATTATTTGTATGCAAAAATTTAAATAATATGTTTACATATTTTACTTATTTTCCATGACTTCTCAAATTATATTTCATGCGTGTAGAATTCTAGCAAATCACTTATCAGGGTTCCGTATTGGTGACAATAGAAAAAAAAAACGAACGTTTTTTCAAAGCAATGTATTTTATTAGGTACACTATTGCAAACAGCGTATTATAATTAATATAACAATACAAAATAAATAATTATAAGAATGGTTTAGAATAATTCTTATAAATAATAAGATCACAGACAAAATATACAAATTGCAAGCATTTACAATGATCTGGAGTCTTTCAACGAAGTCAAAAACGAGCGTCTACAAAAATATTTCCTAAATTGTACAATAATTCATTACCTATGAAATGTGCAGTAAAAGTAAGATACTTTGTTAACTAAAGTTATTATAATACGAGCTTTATTAAGTCTATGCTTCGCATTCAGATAAACCTCGAAAGCTATAAGACTTCGAACTTAAAATCCAAAAACGGTAACTTTAATGAAAGTTACGGTGTCAGCTATATACTAGCTTCTGCCGAGGCGTAGCAAGAGCGCAAATTTCGTAGACCTGTTAAGTCACAGCAACTACTCTGTATTCGTAGCTGACGGGCCGGCATTGAATGAGTTAAATACATTAAGGCACTCTTATCCCAAAACCAGTAATTTCAAAGTCAAAATGAACTTTCAAATATCGTCTAAAACATAAAAAAAAAAAATACACAATATAGTTCGAGCTAGGTCTTCCACGCATGTGTTACACGATCAGATAAACTTTGCTAGATAGAAATAATTCACGAACACAGCATGTAATAATACCTTTCAAATCATGCCATTTCCATAATTCCACTCTTTTATTAACGAAACATATCTCTTAACATAGCTCTTTAAATTTTCTAGGTCGACCACGTAAGTGGGTTTTAAAAAACATATCCCTTATTTTTAAACCATTTAAAAACCGATAAAAACAACGAAAAAGTACAAAAATGTGGTTGTTTTCTTTACTCCTTACACGTAAAGAAAAAGACAGAGAGTCACTTTTCTGGGATAAGAGCGCCTTAATCATTCCAAATAAACAAGTCATTATGATTATATAGTACCTGACATCGAGCACCTCATTTTGCATCAAGTAGTACTGAACTGTATGGCATTTCATTATTGTTTAAAATAGCGCGCTCTAACCGGTCGGCCATAGCTTCAGACTTCTGGCGGCGCTTCTTGCTGCGCTTTCAGGCGGTTTTTGCGACGGGCTTTGCCCTGCCACGACACCCGTCGGCGCCTTCCACCGCATCGGATGTATAGCGCGCTCGCTCGCTCAAAGCGCTCGACACTAAAATAGGAGCGCAAGTCACTCGAAGCCGGACAAGACGCGCGAGATGCGACCCATGGCCGGCCCTATACAACTTCAAGCATTTGTTCTCTCCGCCGGTGCCGTCGCAAGAAGAACCGCTTGGCGCGCCTCTCGAAACCTGAAGCTATGGCCGAGGGGTAAGTCGTGGCCGTTACGACAACCCAAGCATCGCGCGCTCGCGCGTATTTCACGAAAACGCTTTTTGATGGTGATAAAAATGGGTTATTTTTTAATGTTAAACATTCTGGGCGTGCTTTATATTGAGATCAGTTAATATGCAAGTTTCATGATCTTATTTAAGGTATTAATTGAATACTAGCAGTTTATTATATGGTTTGGAGGCAACTTTGCATTTTTTTCTATAGAGACCTTTGTCCTCAACTTAACCATAAGTATATGTATTTATTTCAGAGTGATTGGTGCAGTATTGTGGATGTAAAAATGGATCATGCGAAGCAATGTAAGGTATTATAGAATCGAGATTGTTTCATTACCACGATGTTAGGTAGACGCAGATCATAAAACCTGAACTTATTCGTTTATTAAGAAAGCAAAGAATTTTTTACGCTCAGTAATGGTGCAATGTCTAATATTTCATACGTATGTATATAATATCGTATGATTACGTTTCATGATTCATAAAATATAAATTATAAATCTATCTAACTAAAGCTTCCAAACGTTTGCATTACAATATCTTTGTTACCTTCTATCAAACATCTTTGTTACTAATACATATTGAGCTATTTTTCTAAACACATACTCGTAACTCTGGAAATACGTTAAAAAAGAGCTTAATAAGAAATTTCTCTTATCACCAATTAATCGGTTTTGAATTTCTCAATTGATAGGGTAAACTAATAGATCTATTATCGAAATATAGTCATCAATATAGAGATTTTTTTACCGTGTAAATCAATAGTTCTTGCCTGTAATATCAATTTAAACTAATGATAATTTAATATGAATAATTTGTAATTTCATACTGCGACATTATGCCCAACCCTCTCTCCTTTTTGTCAGAACCATATGTCATCGCGACAAAATCAAGTTTTCCATCGTGGTAACATCGGACCCAAAGTTTTGAAAAATTGAATCTATGAATAACACGTCGTAAGACTCTTTTTATTAATGTAGTGATGAAATTAAGTGGTAACTTTGTTAGTAACGTAGATCCTGAGTCGTTAAATCGTCGTCTATATGGGCAACTATTATTAAGCTATGCTATTTTCACCGATTATTTAGCTAGAAAAGTAAAAACTTTTATTAGCAAACTTAATAGACGAGTTCTGCCAAAAGGCTTGAGTATAGCGAGCGTCCATGAAACGCTTCAGGAGGTGAGCTCCAACAAATCTATGAAAACTCGTGGCGCTTGGTACCATTTGTTGCTTTTCGGAAGCGCGGGAATGGATTCTGTTTCATGGTCACAAAGTTATAATTATCGTAGGGCTCTTTATTTTTCTTCCCTATAAACAGCAAGCAGGAAGAAAAGTCGCTTTTAACGTATTCCTAACGGCTAAGCCACAATGCGGGCGGCGCGCGGCAGCGACGAGCGGCTAAAACAAACGTACTGTCGCCGCTCGCGCGCGTGAATGGCGTTCTAGCACACTCCGGTAAGTTTATTTCAGACCGCTAGCCGTCCTATGAAACGCTGCGGGCGGCGCGCGGCTAAAACAAACGTAGAACAGTCCGGTACGTTTGTTTTAGACCGCTCGCCGCTGCCGCGCGCCACCCGCAGCGTGGCCGGGGCGTAATTGATCTTGGAAGGGCGGACGCCAACTGCGACGCGCTGCCGCGGTCCTATGTTTATAAGGTGACTTTTGTTTACAAAGCCAAATTCATACTGTAGATTCAGTAAGTGGTCAGGATCTAGGTTCAATAACCTTTTTTGCAGAATACGAAAAATATTTTTTGTGCCCACTAATTTACGAACTTACGAACTCCGATTTAATTAGTATAGGAAGCCTAATTTTATTTTGTGTTTTTCACAAAAAGGGTAATTGATCATTGGTCCTGAATATTTACCGAGTCTCGCCCCTGTGAAATGCAAATCACATTTTACGGTACACACGCGTTTCACCGATGATTATTAAGTCCCAATGTGGTGAATGGTGAGCCCTATCGCCGTTTTTGGGACACAAATACACGCTTTTTTTTAGGGCATGCATTTTTCCTCACATTGTTTACCTTCACGGTTCAACAATTTGATAAGTATTACGTAATACAAATACTATGCTCATAAATTCCGAAACTCTGGTGCGTGTCCGACCGGGGATCGAACCTGGATCTCAAGATTGAGCGGCCAGCGTTCTACCCCTGAGCTATCGCCGCTACACAACACATGTACTAAACACTCAACAACATTATGTACATTGGTACGAGAGTGGCTTTAAATAAATCCTTACACGCTAGTGGCTCTACGCTCACTACTCTCCATAGATAATAAAGCCCAGAAAGACGTCTATTGTTCAACATCTTTCATACAAATAATTCTGTCAACAATCGAAACGGGATATGCAATCGTATTGGCTCTTCCAATCTTACGTATAGCGCCACAAACTTATCTTTCCCGAAGACGACGACTCTAACGTAATGAATATAGAAACCATTTTGGTTTGGACTAACGAAACATAATTTTTGAGTGGCGAATCGTATCTGCTGGTTCAGTCAGATGTGTTGACAGAAATCGGTCGCCTGTTATGAGGAGTCTGTAGGCTGTATTCGTCTATGCTACGCTCCTATAATGCCACGTTTACTTTTATTCATAATATTTCGATACAAAGCTAATATAAAACCCTAACCCCTACGCGTTACCTTTAATGAACTATTATTCAAATAGCATTATTGTTTACGTATTATGACAGCTATAAGTAATTGATTTTAGCACTACATTATTGAGTTTTACTATATTCTCACTTTTTAATACATTGATTTATAGTGATGTTAATAGATAAAGTTGATACCACACAGGAATTTTATTAAGTTTTACTAAAACATGGTACGCGATATTGATAAGTTGTGCTTTGTGTTTTAAATTTGTAACTCTGATTGTACAACTTCCATCAGGTTATTGAAAATAACATCAAATTACTACAGGCATTTCAAAATAAGTCACAGATAGCAAACCATTTTACTGAATGTATTTTTTTCACGATTTTGACCATTATTCCAGTGTAATAAGGGCTGCTGTTATGCTAGTTGACCGTGAATTTAGTTATATAACTAAAGTAGCTGAAATGCATACCAAATTTGTTATAGTTTCTACTTTTATTTGTACAATCAGAATTAAATCGATGGAAAAAATATGTTAACAAAGTGGAAAATTGCAACAAGCGAAGTTGATTGTTTCTTGTTACCAACGCAATGTTTCTCGATTACATACATTTTAGCAAACATTGACCACTTTATCTAAATTTAAGGTTTCAAGAGCCAGGCAACTATTGTTATGTTAAATGTCGGAGACTTAAAACTAAAAATTCTGCAACATTTTAAGGGAACCTAATACAAATTATGTTTATTTATTAAAGTCGGTAACACTATACAGGCCTTAAGCAACAAACAACTCTAATTTCTCTAGTAATTGTTTTAGTAATTGTCTAACGGGGCTACCACAAGTTGAATAATAAATATAATTTACATTTTTATAACTACATACATTTCTTATTCGAAAAAATCCATCTCTGGAAACACAGACAAAAGAACAGTTTAACTGTTAATATTATCTGTGGCTTAACAAAACACTGGAGGTATAAATATTTATGAGTGCAATAATGGGTGTGATTTAAGCTATCACCATTGTAATGGGTTTTGAATTTATTTATTCATAGGATTTGTACCCAAAATAACAGATCTGTCAGCAAAATGTAGTCACGTACAACCAAAGTTTTAGTTACCAAACAATAAAATAGTATTTTGTGCAATTGTCATATAATGTTAGACATTGGGACACGAGAAATGTCTAATAAAATTATGTTCAGTTGCGCACAATACTTTCAAAAACAATTTCACGAAAAATTATAAAAAGAACACTCGTCATGATATTGTAGTGATACTCGTCATGATACCTGAGACCATAGGATATATGTAGATACCTGAGACCAGTCAGAAGCGAGAAGAGTAAAGAAAGCGAGGCTTAAGAAATTAAGACAGAGCGTTATCGCTTCTGATTGGTTCTCTAGCGGTGTTATAATAAATTTGGCCAATCACAGCGCAGAATTACCGTGTTATAATGTAACATTAATGTTGTAATTACCATATTGCAGTATGGGAGTAGATAAAATTAATTACATAATTGATGTCTGTATAATCATCGGGATAAATTGTGAAGCATCAAATAAAAAGGTTATTATTTATATTTATAGGTTTGCCTTGATTGTTTCAAATTAATTGTTAATTACCTATCATATTCAACTAGAAATTAACTTTCTGTTAATAACTAAAGGGGATCGCCTCGCTCCGCTCCGCATTGCTCGGCTCCCGCATTTATTTAAATGTAAACCTCGGTTTTTATACTATGAGCTCTGACAGATGACAATTCTAGAAACAATTGAGATGCAACGTGAATAATCGATCGCAACTTCAACCGATTTTTAAGCAAAATCGATTAACAATGTGAACAACATTTCATCGATTTTATGTTGTTAAATAAAATATACTTGTATATCGGTGCTCAATTTCTACATAAATGTATAAATTAAGCTATTATTGTTGAAAAATTATCGATTGAAATGGTTTGTGCATCGAAATACATCGAAACTGACAAAAATGAAAGAGTTGGTATGTTTTATTTTTGTCAGTTTCTACGTTGTTTGTATATAGGTTTTAACTTATTAGACTATCGTAATTCAAGTAATATAATTATAATGACAACATTATATTATTATATTACAATACTTCTCTATTACAAGTGTATTTTTATCGATTACTTATAATCGTAAATAATTGGGAAACTGTGCATTTCCAGCGCATAGTACATTGGCGTTCCGTTCTAACAGCAATAATAAGATTAAAGATTGATATTTTCATTAGTTTAGATAAATATGGTCCTTGTAATTCAAGAAAAGTGTTTACAATTGCATTTAACAAAAATACATAACATCAACTTTTTTTCAAAGTTTATAGTGTACAGAATGAGCGTTTTTCTCGTTGTTTTTTTTTTTCTTAGCTTTTCTCCAGATGGCGCTGTCCATGTCACCATAGATAAAATGTGTTTCGTAGCAATCAATGTCAAAGTGGTTTCTCGTTAGTTTAGAATAGGTGCAAATTTTGTCTTTGATTCTGTTGCTAAATAATACGACAGTGCCATCTATGAATCTTATTTAACACTAAATTTGACATAAGGAAAAACGCTCATTATGAATTGTATCTTGATGAATTAAAAAGTTGTTTGCGTGGATTGTAATGTTTCGAAGCTGTCAGAGCTCATCGTATAAGAAACGAACTGTAAAAAGCCCTTTCTCGCTCCACTGCGCTTCGGCCTTCGCTCCATCGCACTTATTCGATTTTTTTGCTGACAGATGTACTGCACTGACAAAAAAAAAACTACGAGTTTCGGGATAAATCTATTATTTTGAGGACAACGTTTTTATTCAAGAAATGAACTATGATATTATTGACAATAAATTATACATCGTTTATTTAAAATTAATTCAAAAATCAATTAATTTTGGTAATTAAAACTTGGTTACGCTTTTTATTTATCTGATAATGAAAATATTTCAATTAATTGGAGGACACAAGTTGATGACAAATATAAACATTGGTGATGATGACACATAATTTAGTTATTTACCAAATCGTCATGAACTTGTAATTTGTTATTGGATACGTATTCACTGTCTCACTTGAATGATAGAGAAGTGAGCGAGAAATAAGTATATATTACTTTTAACTACTATAATATATTATATTCGGGTTGTTAATATACCTTCGAACCGAAAATATGTGCTCAGTTCCAGCCAAAACTATGTTATATTGGTACTCTGCATACACAGTAACTACGTTATCAAATAGGTAGACGCATAATACTGCAAGATATTTGTGACATTTCTTTAGTTTACAATAAAGATATACAATATTTAAAACAGAATATTATTTAGCAATAGTTTTGTCAAAATACTAAGTTTACGAGCGGTTGTCCACGGTCAGGCGGCGGTCTATGTATTTAGATACCCTTCTGTCCACAAGACTTCTGACGTCCGGCATGACAGACACCGGATCGGATCAATGGCTGCGCGTAATACAAACACACAAGGACTTGTCTACCGTCCGTCATTTCAACGGCACATTATCCGCGTTTATTACTTTGCAAAGCTCATACTACCTTTGTTGGTAAAATGAGCTTTACTGGATCCGATATCGTAACCGGAAAGGGACTAGTGGACAGATGGCTTCCGGTAATGCTTCCGTTGTCCGGCTCTTGAGTCTGGCGTCTGACATCGGAGCCGTACCATGTGCAAACGCTCTAAGAGTTCTTTCATCTGTTCATAAAAAGACTAACCGGAGCCCTTACAATTACTAGGAATGTTATTATTAAAATACTTTTCTTGCCTAAATTCTAAAAAGAATTAGGACATCATTACATCTACGATACATTTAGATACAAATTTTAATAAAGTTAAATTGTCTATTTTGTGAGATTTTAACATCTACCCGAAAACGGCAACTCTAACATATTTGTAATATTTGGTTTACGCAACAAGTAAAATGAACCATTTTATTGAATCATCATAAATTATTATTTATTGTACAAAATTAATTAATAACGAGACAAGATAATTCAGAGGGCTGTTTCCAAGAAAAAAATTAGGTAACTATTTACCGAAAATTAAGTATCAATTTAATAACAAGCTCTGAGCTCATGGTGATTAAAAACCAAATAATTAAAATTACACTAAATATGGTCATATACCTACTGTAATATAAATTGAGATACTATAAATATTAATGGTTATATATGAAGCTAGTTTCAAGGGTATGGATATAATGTCGTTATTATATTATTTTAAGTTCTGGTGGCAACACTCGCACTATCGACGATGGCAACACTAAGTCTACAGAGCCACGAGGCGCGTGTTACAGTCACGCCACTTCTCCTGCAACTTCCGGTGCTCCTCATACTGCTGTTCGGTGATGTGCTTCACTGTCGGCGCAGCCTGAAACGTCATTAAATCATTAAAAAAATACAAGAGGAGTCGTGGAGAACCCGGTTGGAACAAAGTTTCTTTCGCTACTGACGCGCACGACACACGTCTGTACTACTGTAATATATACATACAAACACACACACTATAGCAAAAGGGTTCGGCCTAGCTCTCATTCGCCGATTGTCTGGAATCGAATGGGCGGAGGTAGGCATGTATTTATATATGTAACATATAAGTATGTAAAGTACCTTTCAATAGAATCCGGCAATAATGTAAACAAGATAATTATTAGACAGTTGTCTATGATCATAGTGTTGTACCTACACTGATTTCAAAGTGAGTGATTGTTATATTGTTATGTTGTTATATTGTTAGATTTTGGGCATTTTTCGTTTTTTGGCAGGCGGAGGAGTCTTCGACCCTGATGTACTGGGTTGCGGCTCACTCATTATAACCTAAAAATACCACGTAATAATTTTTCACATTATTATTATTCTTGGATTTATTCGTAGCATCTCTACAAAGAATCTGTGTATGTAAATTATTTTGTGAAGTAAATAAATTATTTTTGTATTTTGTATTTGTATATCTTTATTACATTTTGAAGAATTAATAGTTTAAAAACATTTTTCTTCTTTCTTGAGAAAGAGATCCAATCGTAAGCAAAAACAAAGTCCGTGATTTCACGCAGAAGTCGTCGTTCCAAGAATAAGTCGAACCAAATCGCGAAGAAAATGTCCAAAAACGAAAATACAAAAAGCAAAGTCGTCGACAAAAGGAAACAGAAAAACGCACAGAAGTCGGAACAATACCCACTAATGACCAAATCAGCTGTTGCGGCCGGTCGGCCATTACAAATTTTCATTTAAATTTGCATTTCAGCCAGTACAAAAGAGGTTTGTGAAAAGACATCACTAACTTTCCAAAGACAAATAAGACTTCGATGATAAAAAAAAAATATGGCAGTTTTACAAACTATTGAAATTATCGTCATCCGAGTATTTTTTATTAAAATAACTATCATAAAGAAGTTAGTTGGTGTATAAATGATTGTAAGAACAATGTATGGTTCCTTGAAATGTGAATATGATCAGAATTGATATTCAAATGTAAGTAATTTCTGAGTAATCGTGTTTAAATTGGTTTGTTTACATTATTGCCGGATTCTATTGAAAGGGACTTTAGTATATAGGATGGGATTTGGTCGGCCGCCTGGATTCGTGCTGGGGGCTCGGTTGGTGATCACTGAACCTTGTTCCTGGTCCCTGGCCGGGTCTCCGGTATGGGTTCGGGCCATTGTGTTATATAACTTTTACCTTGTATAATATATATTTTACCTATCATTTTAATCATAAATATATTGCTACATAAATTAAATAAACCTTTAATTTAGTTCATGTACATTTATTATTTTATTACATTATATTTTCTTTATTAGATTAAATTTGACGTGTAAAAAGTGTATATATAACTGCTTTGCAAAATAAACTATTTGAATTTGAATTTGGAATGTAACGTGCGATATAAAATTTCACTCCAAAAAACATCGTCACTTCAGTGTCGTCTGAAGCATGCGGATCGAACACAAATGTGCCTCTACGGATTTGAACCCGCGACCTCTGGAGTAGTGGTCGAGAATTAGAACCGCTAGAGCACAGAAGCGGTCTTATTATATATATCGTCACGACATGAATCCCGAGGGGGCATCAGACGTCTTCAGAGTGTGAGCTGTGAAATGCACAGTCCGTACTCAGTACAACCGCGTTTCACTGACGATTATTACATCCCAACGTGATGGGTTGTGAGCCCTATCGCCAAACTTCGGGCACAAATATAAGCTTTTAAGGGCATGCAGGTTTCCTTACCATGTTTTCCTTCACCGTTCAGCAAGTGGTAAGTAAGAACAAATACTATGTACATCAATTCTGAAAAACGGGGATCGAACCTGGGTCTCAAGATTGAGAGGCCAGCTTTCTACCCCTGAGCTACCGCCACTTACCGCGGTCTTATTGTTGCAGATAAAAATAAAGGCTGTCTATCGAAAAATCAACTGAGCTTTGTTTTTTACGTAGTTGGCATGTATCCCCAAAAATAATGTCATTATGCCTGTCTGCATTTCTGCAAAAATGTGGCGTGACTCCCTCCCTTTAACCCCGACCCGTGGACACAACAGAAAGATTATTATCATACAAGATAGCAAATAGGGACATTGCGCCCTTGGTTGAAATTCATCTGATTCCTATATTACTATATATAATCATCGGTGTGTCCTACAACCGGTGTTAACATACGAAGATTTTGCGCAGTTGCGCAGCAAATTACCCTTCGTTAAAAATACCGGAAGTGACATACAAGTTCCGGCTCGAAGGACCAAAAAATGTTTTCGGGTGAAAATACACTGTAAAAATCGACGGGGGCTGGTTCACCCTCTATACGAGATGCCAACAAAGAAGTATCCACTTCAAAGAAATTAGAAAGTGACCTTTACCTTCATCTTCCTGGGATCTAAGTTAGCGCCTAAGCTCTGCACTCCTTTAGCTATCTTAGTCAGCGGAGATAACACCATATCCTTCGTAGCGCTAGAAACTGGGCTAGCAATATTCTTGAGCTGTTTCAGCGCTGACTCGCTGTGGGACTGTTGGATGTTTAGTGTTATCTCGTGTTGAGAGTTGGACCTAAAAATAAGTTATTTTTTAAGAAAATGTGGTTGGTACACGACAAATAATGTTTAGAAAAAGATTTCTTGAAAACCAAAAATAAAAAGTGAAAATAATTGAAAATACGGTGTATAAAAATGAAATGGGAATGAAAAAATTGTTGTTGATCCTATAGTAAAATCGCATGTACCACTAGTGATGACGTCATCACTAAAAGACATTTCAGTTGTAAGGCCTGATATAGAGAAGGTGTTAGCACCACTTTACTGAACAATATATAGATCGTTAAATAAATATAATTAAGAACGTACCGGACGTGGAAGCTAACATTGTCCGTAGAGAGCGACTGCTGGCCGCCGCCAGTCTCTTCGTAATTGAGATCGCTGGAGCTGTGAGACAACTTCTGAGACAGCATCAGAGAGCTCGGGGGAGCCGGCTTCGACGACACCTCGTTTATTTGGATTTCGGGACCTGGAAGTTTATTCAAAATTAGAAAGGTGCTGGAATATATAGTAACATCATCTTTACTTCTAGCTACCTATTATTTTGTTGTTAAGACTTCATTTGTCAAATTTAAAAAGCACCACCAATCCACTTCATTCCCATTCCCAGTCAATTCAAATAGTAAAATATAATTAATATAAAGTAATACAGTAGGGCCTCGCTAATCCGGACCCCCGCTTATCCGGTGATCCCTGTAATCCGAACGGGCGAGTGGGGCTTTGAAGTTATCATTCCAAAAAAAGTTGCAAATTCAGAAGCATTAGGAGATTTAAACACTGCTTTGAGGTGAGGATAATAACTTTAATAGCACCGAAAATAATGTTTCTCTGTTGACTTAGAGACTGTGCTTTTGAAATTAAAGAAAATTATAATCAGAAGAGTATCTTATCACACACACTTCGTGTTAAATGTGCAGATTTCTTACATGTTTGTATGTAATTCTCTACATATGTAGTTTTTTATGTATGTATTGTCTGTTTTGTTTGTCTTACTTATTGTTTTTCGATAATTAATCAAATAAACTGAAGGTCAACCATGTATTTTAATACCATTAAAATATTGCAGACCACAATCCGGATGCCTCGGTAATCCGCCAAGGGCCTGTTTTTTGCCTATCCGGATTAGCGAGGCCCTACTGTATATAATTTAGTGAACTGTGCGTGTAGTGTACACAGCACCAGGATTGATTAGGGGGCCCCAGCCAGCAGCAGAGATAACCAGCGGGCCTATTATGTATCTCTAGATGCCAACTGGACTGGGTGCCTATCATCAAAAACATAGATACACTATCGAATTTCGATTGTCTAAGGATATGTTCGCATTTGAAGTGACTTCGCAGTTCGTAAATAGTTCAATACCCGCTAAAGGCAATTTTGAAAGTTCAGTTTTTATATATGTTTTTGACGATAGGCAACCTGTCCAGTTGGCAACCTAAGATACAGAATAGGGGGGCAGGAACAACAATATCATGTAAGTCCCTCCAATTTCCTTTGGTGCTCTCTTTTCACATTTCAAAGCAAAGACAGAACGACGCTCGATAAATCTAAATTTTACCCACCATCCAGAGCACAAATATAACATTTGTTTTGATAGGTTTTTACCTACTACATAATATAATTATCATCGCGAAAAACCATATTCACGTTCCATGTGGAAAACCACAGAGTAAATTCACGACATGTGTTGAGATTTGCTACATAGCTCGGTCGGTGGAGCAATTGACCAGTAAGCGAGAGGTCAATGCGCATGGCCTGCCACCGGCTCACTGTCAAGTGAGTACCTATCTACGAGTACAACATATCATAGTGATATGGAAAGGCACACAAGTAAATTGGCAAATTGTGTTGATAGAGCAATCGCCCAGTAAGCGAGAGATCCCGTGTTCGAATCCCGGTTCAGAGCTCCTCACATCCAGATTTACTTTTGTCTGCTCAATAATAATATAATGTTAATTTGTACTTGGGTTGGTTGGCTCGGACGGTGCACCGCGGTGGACCGCACACTATTTTCATGATACTCAAAAACGCATTTTAAAATAACCCGAGAGCAGCCTTTTTGTAGATATAATAACAATTTTATTCTAATACATATAACACCCTGCATTTTTAATGGTAGCAAAATATTTGATTTAAGGTGGATGGTCCTAGGTAGTTTTTATAAAAAACTTGTGAGAACCAATAACGACGACAAAAGTAGTACAGTTTCGTTCTGTTACTTTTCTCTACACGTTCAAACAAACAAAATGTTTTAACAGTCTAATTTTGCAATTTAAAACTCTCATACATTGTATTACAAAAGTTTTAAATAGCAAAGTTAGATTCTAAAAAAGCTTGTTTGTAAAAAAACCGATGATTCGCGGGAGTAAAGTTGATGAAACGTGTGGAAAAAGGTAACAGAATTAAATAATAATACTTCTGTCGTCGTTATTGGTTCCCACAAGTTTGTATGAAGATTGCCTTGGACCATCCACCTTAAGAGATATTTTTTAAATCTTTTATTTTGGGAAGCACTTGGTACAAGGCCATGACCATTTAAAAGAAATTAAGAAAAGACTCCTTAATTTATACATTTTAGTATTTACAAAAGTTATAAATAAATATTAATATTTTTACATGAAATATCTAAAAGTTCAGTTACCTGATGATTCATCAAACGGGTTCCTCTTTTGAGCACTCATTGGCGTTTTCATTTGAAGAGCAGAAGAATCTAACGGTTTCATAACTAACCCAGAATTAGCATCAAACTCTTGCGCATCGTGCGGCTCTATTTTCGACGAATACAGGGGATTCTCCATGAAATCACAATCGCGATCCTCATTTTTCGTCGGCACTGACCCTTTGCCGATATACACTTGATTATTTTCAAAGTTATCCAAAGTCGGCTCAAATATATTTGTTCTATTTTCATCATCAGATGAGTAATCAGAGCTCATGCCATCAGAGAGGCTTCCCTTTTTCTTCGGCTGGTCGCCCCGATTAGATCCAAGGGTGAACATTTTCTTAGAACGCGAGGCCCCTTGGTCGAACTTCAGTTGCAGGCTTGGCTTCGCGCGGGCACTAAGACGGTTTAATTTGCTAAACTGCTCAGACATGTTTGTCAGGGCTTTGGATCCTAAAAAATAAATTACGATTTATTCACATCATCTTTTATTGGAATCGAATCGAAATATGTAGTAAAAAGATAAATCGTGGTTAGTGCTAATCATAATAGATACATACATAATATATTTAATACATACACGCGGTAAAGTATTAACGAATGATAAAAGTAACTCGTTCCCACTTGAATATTGAATGCCACATGACATATAACGACTAAAAGGCAGACTAAACCTGGCACCTATTTTCTATGGTGGTAAGAGACAGCAAATCTTATCAGGCGCGGACCAAGCTTGAATTTTGGAGGGTCATGAGTTTTAAGAAACACAAGTTTGAAATTTTCATTAATCGGAGACAGTCTTAGTTATCAAAACGGTTTTATATTTCATTTTATTTGCTTTAAATATATTAATAACTAAACATGGCCATAGACAAATATAGTATTATTCGTCCATGACATGGCTGAAAAAATTTCCCTATAAGATCAACCAAACCAGAGCAGTGTACGTCAATGCGCATGTTTTTTTTTTTTTTTTTGTTCCTCTTGGTTACACCGCCAACATAATCGGCGCTTTTTTTCCAAAGCGGGTTTTACTCTGTAGCGATAGAGATATGATGTTCTAGTTACATACTAATGGTAGTATGTTCTAGTTACATACTAATGGTAGTATGTTCTAGTTACATACTAATGGTAGTATGTTCTAGTTACATACTAATGGTAGTATGTTCTAGTTACATACTAATGGTAGTATGTTCTAGTTACATACTAATGGTAGTATGTTCTAGTTACATACTAATGGTAGTATGTTCTAGTTACATACTAATGGTAGTATGTTCTAGTTACATACTAATGGTAGTATGTTCTAAAACACCACTCCGTTGGTATATTAAATGTCAATAAATATCTGAATTACATGGTGGATAAGGGTATTAAGAAATAATATATATAATCGGGTCTACCGCGATAAATTATTACCTTTTTTACGAAAAGGGGACACCCGACGTTTCGAGACAGTTGCATGTCTCGTGGTCTACGGGAAACTGGCAAGTATTCCCGTAGACCACGAGACATGCAACTGTCTCGAAACGTCGGGTGTCCCCTTTTCGTAAAAAAGGTAATAATTTATCGCGGTAGACCCGATTATATATATTATAATGTGTACGAAACGCGAGAGTTTAAAGTTATATATTAAGAAATAAGATAACTACTTTGATAAATTTAGTATTTTATCATATCAAACCGCTCATTTGGCCCAGTAGTTCATACGGTCATGTCATGAGGCACTCACAAAACAACCTATACTTTCTGTTTGTCATGTCTGTCTGTTTGTTGTTTCATTTATTGCACGTCATTTTAGACATGATTGTAGTTTATGTGATTTATTTGTTAGTTAGGATGTGTAAAAAGCCCTAGAAAATGCTTTACAGCGAAACCGGTCGGGCATAATAAAGTTGTACGTAATATGTGGATAAGTACAAGTGTTTTTTAAAACAACAACCTATACTTGTTTAAGAAATCAACAAGGAACTAACGGTCTGCGCCCCCTGTTCCTTGCAAATCTTCCAATTTAGGACATCCGTCGAACAAGACTTTGATCTCCTCGACTTGAGCATTGACGTGGTTCGAGATATGGTAATCGATTCGTACACTTCTGAATGACTGGTGCCTAGTTGAGAAATGATCGTTTATAATGTTGACCAACTAATAAACCAACTGTTTAAACAAAACATATTTCTACTGTAATCTGTTCAGCGAGATACTGTTTGTTCGCTTGTTTGAACCTTAGGTTTGAACACTTTGTTTGACAGACAAATATATGTTTTACGTTGAAATAGTACGTTAAAAATTTTTTTTTTTAGCCACATCAGAAGGAGGGAAGATCTGAAAGAATTACTAATTACGAAATAACCAAGAAGAGTAATTAAAGAAATATATGAAAGGCAAGTGGCCAGATACTTGACACCTCTATTAAACACTTAGGGTAGCGTTCCAAAACACCTGGGTAAATGTAAAATTTAAACTGTCAAAGTGAATTTTACATTTCTGACAAGGTTTATGTACTGTACGTTTTCACACTGGTGGTTGTGGTACGGTTGACAGTTAAATTTAACATTTACCCGGGCGTTTAGGAACTCAACCTAGAAATGTTTCCCGCACGGTTTACTTATCAAAGTGCGCAAGTCCAGTGTCGTAAATAAAACTTACCGACATTCCTGATGTCAGCGACAAGCTGCGTCTCGCTTACGTTCCTCGTAAGAGTGGGTAGCCGAGACAAGTCCAAGTAGAGGGACCTGCTGCCGCCGGCATTACCTTGAGTCGGGTGCACCTGGAGTGGTGGATCGAATCGTGAGCATCACGGCAATCAAGGACTTATTAAACATTTCTATGTATACTACTAATCAAGCTGTACCGCACTGAAAAATTGCTGACTGAGTTATAGAATAGAATAGGATAGAATAGAATGACATTTATTTCGACCAACTTATGGATTATAATTTTATAACATACACAATACACATACACATAAGAACACAATAAATCAAAAAATAAACATATAATAATAACACACCAATAATGGTCAATAATAATAACACATCAATAATGGTTATGGTCAATTATTTTTTTGGGTCATATTTATGATTCGACTTTTCTTAGCCGTTTCTAGTAGACAAAAATTTAAATAAGAGTAAGAGAGTAGGTAAATTCTTGAATGAATGAAAAAAAACTGATGTCTATATGTACAAAATAATTTACAATGCACAAAGGCGAACTTAATGTTAATTAGCATTCTTTACCAGTTAACCTTTGGTGATGTGGAAAGTTTTTAAGGGTTTTCCATTTTACCTTCAGTGACGTCATGACCACACATATCAATACGAAAAAAAAAACATTTCTTGAACGCATCCCAAATTCTGACAAGGATTCGACCATTCAACCCACAGACCACCTAATTACAATATGATTACGTCACTTCCTATAAATACTAAAAATACGTAGATAAACTGTATGAAAGCACGAAAATATTTATAATTGAAATTACATACTAAGGTTGCGTTCTCAAACGCCCGGGTAAATGTAAAATGTAACTATCAACCGTTCCACAACCACCCGAGTGAAAACATTCATAAAGCTTGTCAGAAATGTTAAATTCACTTTGACAGTTTAAATTTTATATTTACCCAGGCGTTTAGGAACGCTACCCTAAATAGATCTATTTTTTCCAAAAAGGAGACAAAATACACCACCGCAAGTGCGAGAGCAAGACTAAAGTTCCGCTGCGTGAGTATAATTTTGATTGCAAACAGCGTCTCTAGTAGTATATATAGGTATTTGACGGTGATGGATAAATTACAGTCACAATAAAGAGGGGTGTACTACTTTCAGACTTGTGCATAAATCGAAAAGGATGATACAAATTTTGGTACCCCTCTCCAATAGTTATAGATCATCGTTTTCTGATTCGAATATAAGTTACTATGGCGCCTAGTTCAAAATCCCAGTCCGTTCCGGGTTATACGGTACTGAACATGTCAGTTTTTAATATCTCATGACATACTAGAAATTTTTGTGTATCAATAGGCTTCACATGGTACGCAGCAACCGGTTTTGGGTGAATATACCCTTTCCTCCCTCCCCTCACTCTGCTGTCGGTTAGCGGGTGGACGGACAACTGTGTACGCGCAGGTATCATTCGTTTGTTAGTATTGTGTGTGACTATATATCATCATTGTGTTTTATTTAAAAAAATTACTATTATAATCACCAATTAATAACAAAAATCAAACGCCAGGCACTTCAAACCAGTCACCAATCCAATAACCGGCCGAGGCAAGCATTGCTTAGCTTTTGATTGGTAATGGTGCATTCACTTAGTGCCAGGAGTACTCTAAACATTATACATTAATACAAATAGAACTATTAAACTCTACGGTTTCAACTTATGTCTTACAACCCATACTACTGAAAGCCAATTACATCAGCCACTCAAAATCGGTCACCCATTCAATTACTGGCTGAGGCAAGCATTGTTTAGCTTTGGATTGGTAATAGTGCGTTCACCAAGTGCAAGGAGTACTCTACGGTTTCAACTTCGGTCTTAGTAGGTAACAATTCATATTACTCAACGCTATTACTCCGATGGGACTCGCAATCTAGACAAGCTAGATTCTAATCACATATCGCTTATTCCTATTGGAGCGGGTACCAGTGTCTATGCAATTCCTGGCATCATCCTTTGTAGGCCGTTTACGTGGTATGCATTAGATGAAACTTTAAAAATTCCCGTGGGGTTTCGAATAAAGCGTCATTTGAAGCAGATTACGGAACCCATACAAAATATAGGTATAATAAGAACATGCGCAGTATGCGGCGAAAACTTGACAGAATTTTTAATAACTATGAAATGTTAAATAGATCACTTCCAAGTGCACCTGGTTGCTTTTGTAAAGTGCTGGTGAATATGTTTAACGAATTTCGATATCAAAATAAAGAAAATTACTTCCATCTGATAAAGTTTTGTTTGTAATAAAACGGGCACGATAACTTTAATTAACGCCATTATTGAGGTAGATAATTTATTTTAATTACCTTGGACTTTTTCTTTTCCAACTTGATACCGTCGTGGAATGAAATAGGTGGAAGTTTAGCAACGTCGCGCGCCACCATTATGGATTCACAAATCGAATGTAGCGATTCTGTAAAACAATCAAGTTTTACTAAAGATTTATATAAAAACGGCTCACCTCAATACGTTTTATGATCGGGAAAGATACTATAAGTTCCGCGTGTTTATCGTTGTTTGGTGACACTCCGGTAATTAATAACGCAAGCCCGGAAGTAACTAATTTTGTGGACGCCCTACTGGTCCGACCACCAATACCATCATCATCGATGTCATCCCGAGCCCTACGTCATCGCGTAACCGTCTTCACTCACCCAGATGAAGGCAGTCTAAATCTGCTGAAACTGGTCGGCTTTCCCGATCATAACACGTATTGAGGTGAGCCGTTTTTATATAAATCATGAACTATCCTCAAGTCTTATTTAATTCTATAATTTTACTAAAGAGTTCCGAGAGACAACTATAGTAGTGATCCGTCAGACAGATCAAATAGACCAGGGGTCTCCAAACCACGGCCCGCGGGCCAAGACCGGCCCGCGATCACCACTAATCCGGCCCGCGGTCGCTGGCGGGACCGCGCTATAGTTCATTTAAAATTCACAAATGTAAAATATTAACGTGCTGCTATTTATAATAGTATTAAAATTCACAACTTGTTATCATGCGCATTAGTCTAAAAGTAGCGTTATTATAAGAATGTTATTCACAACCCTATTTCAAGGTCTGCGCACAGCACACACAGCGACTAACTCTGTTGCAATGGTTAATGTTGCCCGAAATGACAACCGAAATTGTGAACGGAGCGGAGTACACTCCTGCGCCCTGCACAATAGATATCTCACTGACCGGCTAGTCCCAATACGAAAATTAGCGCATCAAAACTAGATTATTTTGGAATCATGAGCTATTTTAGTCTTGGCCCTCGGGACTTAGTGGAGGAATCAGTGTGGCCCTTAGGCAAAAAAGTTTGGAGATCCCTGAAATAGACAGACCATTGTTTTATCTATTAAACTATTTCATATACTGAGTGTTAAGATGATGTTGCGGAAGCCGGAAACTGGCGATAGTACTCGTACATACGAACAACTTCTACTACGGGGCCAACTCTCGAATCCCGAAAAAAAAATCAGCTGTTCCATAGAAAAGTTACATAGTTACTACCCGACCAAAATATATGAAACAACAGGTTTTATTTCTCGTTTTCTCAATTTATTTTCACGAAAAGTTTTTCGTATGAGCGAGTACTACAGTCAGTTTTCGGCTTCCGCAATTTCATCTCATCTTCATCATATAACAATATTTTGGCGGTACTGCCGATGTATAACTTGAAAGAAAGAAAGAAGAAAGAAAATGCGTTTATTTTGAGAGCTACACCATTATAAAATACCAAATAAGTATACATATAAGTATTATACAGCCTGAGGTAGTTTATAAGATGCAGCCAACAAAAAGGTCTCTGACTCAGCAAAATGCCACAGCAGAACTATGACGCTGATCTTCCGCCAGAGGCCACTTGTCTTTGTCTCTATTTAAACACAGGAGTAGGTTATCGTTCCGTACCAATCATCTCATCTTTAGTATTGATCAAGACTGCCATGTTATTAAAAAACCGGAGCGCAGTTGATCGGAACATGTGAAAGTATCCAGACTCGTTGTTCACGTTGTAACTGATCCGGATGCAGTGCACCGGCTCAGTGGTCGACTTCCGGCCCACGCCGAACAGCATCTGTAGAGAAATCGACCTTGTGGAGTAGTGTTTTTTGGTGGTTAAGTAATCAATAACCATTCTAGATTTGTTGGTCGCGCTTTCAAGCCAAAGTAAAGTCTGACTATTTAAAAACTGTCTTTAGATAGCGAGACTTTACTTTGGCTTGAAAGCGCGACCAACTTGTCTAGAATGCTTACGCAACATTAATAACGCATGTTAACGTGGTACACACTGATAAGGAAGGTATCAGACAGTAGAGTTTCAACCATAAATGCTGTGCCCCAAATAGCAAATAGACAAGAACGGCATTCGGCGAGATCGCGATCATAACATATTTGCAGAAATTATATGGCGTAAATTTTCCTTTATGAGTTGCCTAGGTGCAGTGACATTATTGACTCAACGCTGGTTTCAAAACGCAATAGAAAATTTTATATTTGAATTTCGCATTAGCAATACTAGTTCTAATAAGAGTAACGATTGGCTTGCAAAAATCGCTGTTAAGGAGCTGCACCATGCTAAATTTCAGCCCTGCTCTAACGCGTTTGTTTTTTAACTCTCTATCCTGCTCTAATCAGATGCCACGCATGCAAAACTTCAGTTATTTTTAAATCGTGGCTCCATTAGGACATTAACCATAATTTATTTATGCAATAAAGATGTTTTTTTGTGGTTAGTATCTGCGTGTGTTGGTTTCGTTTCAATCGGTTTTGAAACATGGAAACTGAATCACTTTTTCAGTGAAATTCATGCTTTTTTAAAAGTAATGTAATTAATAGAAGATTAAGTATGTTTATTTATAAAGTGTATTTAATTATTGTCTTGAGTCAAGAAACACGCCATATTTTTTTTTATTTTTAGATCTACATTGACGGAACTGAATCCAATACAAAACTGATGTTTAGCATTGTGGAGCCCCTTAAATACAGTTCGGGCGAACCAAGAAGGTGGGTGTGAAAATAGTTGTCAAGTGCGCAACATCCACCCGCGCACCCTTCCTTCCTCTTTAGTGCTTGTAGGATTTCTTGGTTTGAGCTGAGAGTGCTTGAGAATGAATGCGTACAACTACAACGCCATCTGTGACAAACTATACTCCCGCCTTCGTAATTAGCCCAACAGTGCAACTAAATTATCTGTTCAATTCATATACGAACACAGCCTACAGACTCCTCATAACAGGCGACCGATTTCTGTCAACACATCTGACTGAACCAGCAGATACAATTCGCCAATCCAAAATTATATTAATTCAGTAGGCCAAACCAAAATGGCTTCTATATTCATTACGTTAGAGTCTTCGTCTTCGGGAAAGATAAGTTTGTGGCGCTATACGTAAGATTGGAAGAGCCAATAGGATTGCAGTATCCCGTTTCGATTGTTGACAGAATTATTTGTACGCAAGATGTTGAACAATAGACGTCTTTCTGGACTGTAGTGTCTATGGTTCAGTTTAATCATCCAACCATCTATTTCTAGTGCGGTAGAAAGAAAAGAGTTTCATTAGAGACGACGGATGATCTAACTGAACAGATAAGCCGGTGGCGATGTAAGGTGCCTTTGATTGATATAGCCAAATTTAATACGGAAATACGATCTTTGGCGGTGAATTCTACGTACATTTTATGTTAGCAAGTGTAATTTCCAAAACCACTTTTAATTAAAATAATCATCCAGGAAATCAAAGTGATGACTCCAAAACTCCAAAGGTTTCACAGGCACAGATATCTTGGCAATAGAGACACGAGACAAATTTTTAAAATAAAAAATGCACTTGAAATGAAAACCGATTGGAATATTTAAATCAACTTCAAGAAGTCGAATGGGAAATTTTCGACCAACTGTGTACTGTATGTACAGGTAGTATGATGCTTCCGTGACACCCCAGAGTATTTTCAAGCAACTGCATAATGTAAAAATGATGTCCTTTGAACACCAAAAACTTCGATAGATCTGTCCGAACATATCGCTCTGTTTTCGCGTTTCGTCATATTGACGAAATTGGCGAAATTTCCGGATTCGTTACTTCAAAATTCCTGTCATTCCATACGTATTTCCATTATTTGTTTTTTATTTGGTTGTTTTTTAGGTTTTAAATCTACGTATTAAATTTAGTTTTTATTTTCAGTTTGATAACTAAAATTAAATCTTCAAAACGGTTCGTCCTAAATGCCATCCATTTCTATGATAAGATTCGTAATGTTTTTTTCAAGCTGACACTATTAAAAAATTCAATTAATCTTGCTGTTAGCTTAATGTTGTTTCATTCATATACAAAAGAAATTATAACATTTGTCTTTGTCATTCCTAAAAAAATGCAAAAATTATAGTACTGAAAATCAAATTTCATTCAAAACCTCCGTACAAAACGCCAATTTCATATGTAAGACCTATTGTATTCGCTACATTTCCACGTTTCGCGACGTCATCGGTGCCCAAAGGGCGTAAGATATTGATGCTGATAACATTTAGGGCCGGTCATAAACATGCCTAATTGTGACAACTCACCGCTCCAGTCTCCAACGTGCCCATTTCAAGTTTGGTGACGTCACTCAGCTGCACTTTGGTAGACAACCACCGGTCCCTCGCTTCGTCATAGTCCCCCACGTAGTACGCTGAACTTGTCAGTATGAAGACGCAGTCCATTTCAGTTTCGTGGGGATCGCCGGTACTGGGACAGAAATAAGCAGAGTTTTAAGATCATTCATACATACAAAAATACAGTTAGTTAAAGTTCTAAATTTAAAACTTTAAAGGTTTGCATCTCCTGACCGCAATTTTCGTGTCCAGTGATGGACACACACGAGTCCACGTCATGCTGTAGCTTTATTTTCACGTTACGATATAGGTGGTGATAGGTAGCAGGTGGTAGAGCTGATGCCGGGCTCGACGGTGGAGGCATCACCATCTTGCTTGGAGTAATTCGAAGTAATTCGGGGGAGAGTAAGAGGACAGCTCACAGGCAAAAAACCAGGCGGCCGATGGATGGCGGTATATCCATCCCTAATGGCCGGGCCTTATATGGAACAGACTGGTGACGGGCAGCGGCGTCACTGGTGCGAGGGTTCCGGCACCGCGCTCACCAACCCGCCTGTCCACACGGGCAATTTTTCCAGGATGACCGCCGGGAGTGGCAAAGTCCTGGAAAGGCTTATGTCCAACAGTGGACGAACTAGGCTGTTGGATGGATGAATGGATGTAGGTAACATTTTCCCTCAAAGCCCCCGATCCATTAACTGGAATCTAGGTTTTCTCAATTCGGAATCTGATTAATTATGCATTTTCTGAGAAACATAAATAATCTTTACATTTTTTACCCGCACAAAGTATTATAAAATTTCCTTTAAAATGAAAAATAAAAGAAGTTGTCAACTAACTAGGGATCCGCATCGATAAGTCCCCACGAGCCGAGCACGGGTTCCGTATCGACGAGCAGTTTCTTGCAGTCGTCGATCAAGGACTTGACGTGTACCGCCATCGTCGCCGTATCGAGCGCCGAGTGCTCCTGCAAATTATGTATTACCTCTTTTAGATACATACACTGTCATCATTTTATATTTCTTTGGGTTCCGTCAAAAAACAAAGCCTTACAGCGAAGCCTCGGTGTCTGTCCGCCCGTCCGCAGTATAAGTCAAGTAAACGATTGCGTGGAAAAGCATGAAAACCCGAGAAAATACGGGAAATCTTGTATGATGTCACCTTTTCAAAATTCGTATGGGCTGTCAAATGAAATATATTTTAGAGATCTTTCTGCGTCGATGAAACCTGATTGTGTTTCTATATTTTTTTACGGGGTATGAACGAGTTTGTCATATACAGGGTGCTTGGTCTTGGTAATTCGACCTATTCCTTTAAAGGGGTTATACTAGGGATCATTTCCAACAAATAATGCCTATCAAGTAGGGGTCGAAAATAATATTTTTTTTTCAAGTAAAACACGTCGATATCTCAAAAATTACATAGTAAAAAAGTTTTTTTTTCCACTTAAGACCTTTTAATTCTGAGATTATGGGAATTCAGGCCACGTATCTTTTTATAAATGATCACTCATCTATCATTGATCAGAAATATAATAAATAAGTGCTAAGAGAGGAATAGTTATTTTTTAATTATTTATTTTTGGTTATTAGTCTGAAAGTTTGAAAAATAATATAAAACCTTCGTAACTCGGAGACCATTAATTTTCGACACCTAGTTGATAGGACTTAATTCGTTGGAAATAATCTCTAGTATAACCCCTTTCAAGGAATAGGTCGAATTACCAAGCATTCTGTATACTAATGGGATAAGTTCTGCTGATGCATCGGCAGAACAGCGGCGAAAGGACGGTCACCGTGATTTTCCCTAACTGTACGTAATATTACATCGTTGAAATCGCTTTGAAAAAAGACAATAAATAATATTTTTTCCAAATACGCCATCGTCGTCGTCGTGGAATTCAGTTTTTTTCTATAGTCTAGCTATTTTACACTTTCTATGTGTTGAAATTTTAGTTTAACCAGATAAGTCATTGTTAAGTGCTGTACGTTAGGAGATTCCACCATACAAAATGAGTTCCTCTGTTATTCTTCTATTTAATTTTTTTATTTTGTAATCCTAATTTTGTATCTTAATTTTGTTATCTTAATTTTGTGATTAATTTTAATTTGATTGTCATTTTAAATTAAATTTTTATTTAATTTTAATTGAGTAATATAATTCATATTAGATGTAAATTCATATTTCAATTTATTATAATTTTAAATTCAATGTAATTAATTGTAGCTGAATAATTTATTGTAGCTAAGATTTGTGTTCATAATTTTGTATAATCAGCAAACTAGCAGCATGGAACACCAAAGTTATGCATGTAAGAGACGAGTAAAGGAAGCTAGTCCCCACCACCCAGGGAATCCTACTGTGGGGACTAGATAACGCCAATCTTTGTTTTTGTCCTGTTAATAAATAAATTTGAATTTGAATCTTGCATATTGCCTTGTTTTTAATAATACCTAGAGAAGTTTGATCTGAAACATTATATGTATCTGGAATTCCCTGTTGTTCTTTTTTAATACAATGTTTTAGAAAAAGTAATACAGAGACCAGAAACAACGGGACTAAATTACACTATTTTGAGTGTTACTTTCCAGTGATAAAGTTTATTCTAGTCACAATTCTAACAACAGGCAATTCTGTTAACTTGATCTAGTTAATGATTACGGCCATAAAATTTCCAAATACATCAATATCATTGAATAGGAACGGAAGTACCAACTTATGGGCATGTACGGCAAAAACTACAACTTCTCTCTCGCTCTCAAACAGGGTGTGTCGCTTTGAGCGAGACAACTAATTGTCACGCCCCTTCCAGCGCGGAGTTCATCCGTCGATTCGTGGGACCCTTAAGTTATGTCGCAAACAAACGAACTGCAACGCCAAATATAAATTTTGTAGCAATTTTTTAATATAGCCTGAATGATTTATACATGTTATCGATTTGAAAATGAAATTGAAATGTAATCTCATATTATACAACAACTTATGAATTCATTGCAAATACATTTACATAATAATAAAAAACACATAAAAAATATTTCACGTTTACAAAACTACATGGCTATATTTAGGTACTTAAGCATGATTTTTCGCTCAAGAACCTATATGAACTCAAGGGTATGAGTTCATAAAGGTTCTTGGTAGTAACGAAAATCACTAACTTCTCATTTCTGCGTAAAAAATACAACAATTGTGCCTCTTTAGTCCGGACCCTTGACTGGTTGCATGCGAAAGGTGAATAAGAATGAATGTGTTATTTGAAAAACTAAGGAACATTTCTTCAAACCCCATTGTAATATTATGACTATGGCCGCGGTTCGTTTTAGAAGCATCAAAGCATCGCAAGCATCAATTAGCGACAATAACGCATCTAGATTTATTTATGAAATAAAAAACAAAGATGGCAACAGGTTCTATACAAAACTTTTCCATTTTAGTTACAGTGCGCGCCAAACATTTAGTCGCCTCTGAAGATAGCCGCAAGAGGCGACGCAATAGCTGTTTTACGGTGTCAGGGGGACGTTACAGGAGCGAGGGCGCGTAGCACACCCGCCTGCGTGCCGCACCACACCCCCCGCTCGCCATCTAAACTCCGGCCGTTCATTCGAGAGAATGGTGACGTTTGCAAATGTCAGGGGTTAAAACCTTTTTTTTACTGTTTTGCATTTCAATATTTTATATTTATCATGATGATTTTAGGGTAGATTGTATATCGTTAAAAGGTCCCATTTGTTAATAAAAAGTATTTTGTCGTATATATTTTCCACTTCCTAGTACAAAACTTAATGAATAAGCTGACTCAATTTCTACGTAAAAGTAAAAAAAAAGCGCAAAAAATATCATTTTTGGCGAAAAGTTGTCTATTAGCGATACTGTGTTCACTTGAATTTAAGAACCTTATATAGAGGTTGTCATTTTATTTATGTAGCGGAAATCATATTGAATTAAGACTCTGTATCTAAGTGATCAATGTTCTATTACCCTTTTTGTGAAACTCGTTAATTTGTTTTTATCGTTTTCCCGAGTCCAGCGCCGAGTCAGTTACTATAGGAAGTCAACATTTTATTTGGCAAAATTAGCAAAAAGTGTTACGATCCGTGTTGCTGATTTATTATTATTACTTGCCAATATGGTAGTTTGGCTGTATAAATAAATGTCATCTTTCAAAGAGCTCGTGCTATAACTAAAATTTCCTTCTGCTCATTATTTCTGTCAAATCAGCAATCATAATGCCTGCAGTATGAATCCTCGACTTTTTGAATCGACATTTCAGAAAAAGGTTTATAATATCTGCGGTGTAAGGCAGTGTTGTCGTATTATAAAACTGATATACCTTACCAAATAATAAGATCGTATATTTATATTCTATTCCAGGGTTTTTATTTATTAAAAAAATTTAAATAATCATGATTTGGATTTATTTCGTCCCATTTGTTGTACCGTTGATATGTTTTTAACGTGCCTTTATTTACTTTTGTCGTGAAGAAGCTCTTGTTGACTTGTAGTATTTTTTCGAGATATCGCCACACTCCATCTGTCATCATTCTCTCGAATTAACGGCAACAGTTTAGCAGGCATCAACACTATGCGTTAGTGTTAGTGCTACGTCCGTACACTACATACACACGCGCGTTGCATGAAAAGTACGTTCGAGTAAAAAATTCTATGTGTGGTTCTGATTCGTTAAGTTTATCGTTGATTCTGTTTATTGTTTATTTCTTGCCTTTATTTGTTGTTTTATTGACTTCGTTTATTAAGGTTTATTGTTATGGCTCGCGAACGTTATAACGTTGTAAGGCGACAATGTATGATTCGGACGAAAATCTTTCTTCTTCAAGTAGGGAACCAGTGTTTATAGATGGTGTCTCACCTCTGTAAATAAAGTAACAACATATTTGCTTACTGTACCTATATTTGTAGATTATAAATTTACTTATTTTTAATATTAATGTGTTTTATTTATATAGTTAAGCTTGCACTAAAATAATAAATAAATAATGCAATAGGTAGGTACAAAAAATACACCTTCCCACTTATAGTAGCCATTTAATAATCAACCGTTGATATTATTGTTTCATTGACTGTACCTGCGCAAGCTTACACTCGTAACTCATTCAGTGGCGACTAAATGTTTGGTGCGCACTGTACTAGCCACGAAGCAGTAGATGCGCAAAACGGAATACCGCCCAAATAATATGCTATACCAACCAAAATCTAACTAGGTCCGGTCTAACTCCACATAGTCCACAGACCTAATTTTTCCACAATGTGTGAGTAGCAAAAACAAAATAAAACAAAAAAGCCAGCACTAACAGGGGACATGTTAAGAACCTTCACAGCGACGCCCCGCTCTGCCCCTTCCGGAACTATCAGCTGTTCCGGTATGGACTTAGACTCTCCCGTCATCACGTCGATGGCTACCTGGCGTAGCGCGTCTTTAAACGTCGATAGGTAGTATCTGGAACAAAACGAAATTCTATCTAATTATCTGCAGGCCCATCCAAAGATCCGCAGGCCAACAAGATAAAACGAAGCGATGGTGAAAAGGGACAGAGCCTGCATCGTTTTGTCTCTTTCGTTTCGTTTTCTATAGTAGCTAGCTCTAAGGTCTTCAGCATGTCAACTTCCAATGTACCTAGTCCTAGAGCAGGCCTCGATGTACGGTTTATATAACAATAATAATAGTAGTAATAGTAGTAAAACACAGATTTTCATGTGTTTGTTTAGGTGGAATATTCAGAAAGGTTTAAGTGTAAGAATCATTTCTGTGATTAAATGAAACTAAGCATTTGTATAAATGACACGGAAAAGAAACAACCAAAGGCAGTCTTCATCAGCACGGATGAAGCTGCGGGAAACAAGCTAGTAATAGCAGAGGTAGGATGTAAAGCTAAGAAATAGGGCAAAGTTCGTCTGAATAAAATCAAATTTAACTTTCCGGAAATTAAGTTTGTCTGGGTAATTAAAAAAGGAAAAGAGTTGCCGATTACAGATTTTCTACGCGTCCGTACATAATAAGGATTCATAATATCGGTTTAAAAAAACTGGTAACACGTGCTCAAGATAAAGCATTCAGATTATCATAAAATGAATTAGGTTAATAAAAACTGGTTATTGAGAAAACTTATAAGTAGATGAATAGGCAAGATAATTAGTTTTTGTTTAAGTGTGTTAAATTGTTAATACAAACGCCATTTTAAATAATTAACTCAATAAGCCAAAAATAATTAGAAAAATATTAAACTATTCTACTTCATCGAGCTCTTGAACTGACCTCCCTAATCCAAAAGCAATCTCCACCGACACTAACTCATTGGTCAAAGGATGTCCAAAATACGATGGCATAAGTTCTAATTTCGGCCGCTCCTGATCCATGTTTTCATACAACATCAAAGATGCGGTTTTGAGTTCATGCCATACATTATCATGTGCCTCCAATGTCGCCATATTGACGGGCTGGCCGAGCGCAATGTCGATAGCGAACTGACGGATCGCGTCGCCAAAATGGCGGATGAGGAATCTGGCGGGAGAGACGCCATTTTGTAATATAAATTTCAGGTTGAGTATGAACATGTTGTGCACGACAGATTTTTGGAATATTTGGCTATTTTATGTAAGTGTTGGACACAAAACCAGTGTATTCAACGTAATATAAAAATAAGGAATGTATATGAATTAATATACGTAGTAATATGTTATACCAACCTGTTAGCGGAGGCAACGCCATCTTTCATCAAGCCCGTGAACTTCCTTTCGCCCGTTCGTGTATAGTCTCCCTGTTATAAAAAACCAACATATTATGGGGTGGTCATAAGATCACTATAAACCACTATTTTCCACCAAAAAAACCCACGCTTCGGTCACGTACACCAACAAACGTCAAATATCGTTGGGAAAAATAGGGATCCACACTGCCAAATTATCCCTGTAGATGGCGCATCGTCGATCTGGCCATGAAAATCTGTCATTTCAGTACATTATTATGGTTTTTGCGTAGTATTTTGTGATTTCCGATTAAGGTGGATGGTCCAAAGCAATTTTCATAAAAACTTGTAGGAACCAATAACGACGACAGAAGTATTATAATTCTATACTATTGGTTTTTTATACACGTTCAATTAATTATATATTCGCGAACAAAAAGAATGTTTTTACAGTATAATTTGCTATTTAAAACTTTCATACATTGGATTACGAATAGAATAGAATAGAAAAAGTTTATTTGTCTAAAAAAAACACATAAAAGTAACACGACATATTTAAACACAAAAATACATTAAACAAAAAGGAGACAGCTCAGCATATGCTGTGAGCATGGTAAACATGTCTACACAGCGCTGATTTTCAGCTGATCCTGTATCATCTACAATTAAACATAAATTTCGGTAGGTGATGCACAATATACAAGCAACTATTCTACGACATAACAATAAAATAAAATAAAAATACACACCAATTACAATTTTGCAGAAACAAAAATAAATTTAAATTAAAACCACTATTGAAAAATAATATTAGGTAGGTACTAACATAAACAAATTGAGCACAAAAAAAAATGGTTTTAACGGCTTTCCTGCTTTTGTTTGTCAGAAAGATGTTTTTTTAATTTTGACTTAAACATGTGAACTGTCACAGACTTGCGTAAACGAAGGTTTTAAATTGCAAAATTTTATTGTAAAATATATTGTTTGTAGAAAATAGTAACAGAACGTAATAATAATACTTCTGTCGCCGTTATTGGTTCCCACAAGTTTGTATGAAAATTGCCTTGGACCATCCACCTTAATTTCTTGGAAACATGCTTTTGCGTGCCGTACCAGGTTGTTTTAATAATGCTTTGCCTGTGGATCTCCATTGGCCGTCAAACGTGGTCGTGCAACTAACTTCAGGTCACTACGAACGACCATGGTATAAACTATGGTAGTTGGTGGTAGATTTTCGCCATCTGTCAAAAAGCGTGCGAAAAGAGAAAAGGAATGAAAATATCGAAGCAGTGTGCAACTAGGGGAACGGCAGCTAATAATAATACTTTCAGCTGAGATCATTGTACTTTCCGATGTTCTGAAAAACGTGTTTCGTTCGAGTCATCCACCAAAGAACAAAATTGGCAACTTGACACCATCAGTTGTCCGTCACGATGTCCAGTCTGGTTTGTTTTGTTTGTATACGTAACCGACCGTCCAACGATAGCTGAGCGTGATGGAAGTGTTGATTTACATGACCACTCCCTATATTTAGTAAACCGAAAGTACCCCATAAAACCGAAAATACCCCAAAAATGCTAATAATTGTATTTCATCCACCAAATTGAAAAAAGATTTCACAATATTCTAGCGATCTGTAGAGCACAAACCTTGAGCGCCTTTGTGCCAGCATACTGTCTGGAGATGATGTCACCGTTGTCAGCCCACAGTGTGAGGAAGGCTTGTCTCAAGGAAGGCGGAAGTCCAGCACCCGGCGCGCCCAAACCCAGTCGGCAGAGTTGCAGCTCCAGTACGTATTTAGCTATTGCCGTCTGGAAAATTCATAGTATCATTATCACGGGTTACGAACACAGGCAAAAAGTAAATAAAATAATTTTATTACTAAAAGATTTGTGATTTAGATTCATAATAAAGCTGTTTCTGAAGGCTTTAATTTTAGTTTTGGTGCTGTCTAAACTAAATTTTCTTCATTGCAAAATCCTCTTTAAGTGTTAGGAACAGAAGCTAAATTACTTTGGAAAAATTCAAGTTTTGCCAACACTTAACTTCAGAATCGGCTTTAATAACTATAATCGCAGCTACTCATTATTGCGTTAGTCAGATAACGCCTGGTGAGTTTCACTGTAATAGTACAGTTTCTTCAGAGGCAAACAGGATTACGCGGCGGTGTCCTGTTTGCCTCTGAAGAAACAGTACTGATTACATTTATAATCAGGCGATATCTGACTAACATAATCGTGAGTAGCCGTGTTTATAATATATATAACAAATTTATAATATATATAACAATACTCGACTGATAACGACCTCACTGATGAGGCCGAAATATATCGAAAAAATATAAAGTTTATTATTTTTTTAATTATTACCATATAATTGCTAAAACTACAAATAAAAAGCTAATACAGCTAAAATTATATTTATTCATATATAACAAACAAGATAAAATAAAATCCATTTGACAAAACGTATGCTGGCCTAAAATAAACCACTTTCACATTGCTATTTCAATCGAGATTTTTCTTCTAAGGCGCCTCGTAGAAACAAAACTGCATTCAAAGATCTTCTAAAATTTGCTTGTCTTACCCGGGAACTGAACCAACTAAAAATTTAAAAAATAAACCCTCGCTATTTAACTATACGAATCGGTAGGATTATTGTTCAGGATAAAATTTGTCTAATAAACATTTTAGTCTTACACTCATCTGTTGTACGAGATACCCATGAAATTGAATATTTATTACAAGTTCTTTATTAACAATACCTAGTACTGTTCACTTGTAACAGTAAATGACACGTTATAATTTTCGTATCTCTCTTACATCCAAAGATGTAAAGACCAAATGTTTATTAGACAAATTTTATCCTGAACAATCATCCCACCGATTCGTATAATAAAATAGCGAGGGTTTATTTTTTTAATTTTTAGTTGGTTCGATTCCCGGGTGAGATAAGCGAATTTCAGAATATCTTTGAATCCAGTTTTATTTCTTTTAAAAAATAAAGGAATGTTTCTTTTCAGTAAAATGAGCTAACTAAAGGATTTAAGGTAGTTCCTCTCCAGGGCCCTTGAATTTTTTCCAGCCTGTATACTGTTGAGAATCGAGTCCCTGCCAGTCATGCCAAAAGAACTGCATCTCGTGGATCACTTGATTTGGAGCCCTAAGACTGGCTAAGACGTTCTGATAGAGATCATACCTGCACAACGTTGGTGCGGTCGAGGCAGTCTATACAGTTGACTCTGAACACGCCTCTCTGCTGACAGATGAGTCCCTGCTCGTCGCGCCAACAGAACCGCATCTCGTGGATAACTTCAGCGAGGGCGGTGATCAGCACTGAGACGTTCTCGTAGTGCATGCCTCGGCTGAACACAAATTAATATATATTATAAAAGTTTTCAGCATTATAGAATCTACAAGCGATATGACCAGTTTAACAAAAGTTACAATCCTGTTTTTTCTCTTCTAAAGCAACGAACTAAAATTTTATGGAAGCGTAAACTCGCTTAAAACTTGACGCCATCATTTATGTGCCCAGGCGGGCAGGGCTTATATTTATGTGTATTGCGTTGATCAGTCTTGCACTGCCGTCCGCACTAGTGAGCACAGCAAAATTACAAGAGAAGGAGGAATAAAATGCCGGGTAGCACCGTGAAATGGTGCATAAGCAACTCGTGCAACACTGCAAGAGTCATGGCATCAGTTTTTATGCGTAAGTATTTGAAATTTTCATAAATTTAAAACCAAAAAAACGAAATAACCTTATAAACGATTGATAATTCCCACGTATAGTGCTTTTTACATTTTCGTCTTTAATACAATAACATAAAGACTACGACTAGGTCCATTTAAAGACTACGACTAGGTCCATTCTTTTCGGTCCGTCTCAAGTCTATGGTTGGCTAGAATCGGAATGGCGTGATTACCACTCGCAAAACATATTGCGATTATCGTAGTGATCTAAGTACGTGTAGTATACTCAAAATCACACACAACCTCCGTATCGTGGGGCCATAATCCTAGAAAGGGATGCACTGAGATAAATTTCTATAAAATTTTAGTTCGTTGTTCTAAAGTATTCAATATTTACAAACATGCGTTTATTAAAACTACACGTGTAAATTACGGGCTACAAGTGTAATAATATCAATTGATTTGTGCTCTTTCATAATTTATTTTGTGATTTTGTTAACCAAAAATGCATATGTAACTCGTAGCTTGTATAATATTATAAAAAATCCTGAGTGAGACTGGCGACTCTTCATTTACAAGTCCTGCATTAATTATTGCATTAAATAATAATAATAATAAATTTGTTTGTTGTTTTTAACTTCAATACTAAGTTTGTCTAGTAATATTCCACAAAAAATGAGAAACTAATAACTTTAGGAACTATTTCTTTTTTTTGTGCCTGAAGAAATTTTATGTTTCTAGGTCAACTGGTACTGATGGTGAGCTATTGAGTGTGAGCCAATTTGTATGAAATTGATTACGTAACCTCTTCAGTCCTGAGAGTGTATTTCTTAAGAGGGCGCCGAGCAAAATAATCTTAAACGATAGTCACTGTTAAATTGATGTATTGAATCATATTTCAATGATAAATAAATAAAATATATATTTATTATCACAGAGAATGTATCTACACTTCCGCCGCAGCGAATACTTAAAAATTACTTATGGTGTAAGAAACAAATCTATCTAAAGTAGGCCCAAAATCTAAAAAAGATATTGGGGTTTTAGTAATTTCAATAACTTAACTGTCGAATTTTGTCTCAACCACAATTCAAGACAATCACAAACGTTATAAAATACAACTGGGCCGTTTCACATTTTTAAAATTCTGTCTGGTAAATTACGAGTAAATATGATTTTTTCTGTTAAATTCAATAAAAACGACCACGATAAAAAACGACCACAAGAGAGCAAGCGAGGTGTCTAATCGTTCTACCCTCGGCGCAGCCTTAAGAGATTAATGCAAATTTTCTATTGGGATATGATAGAGGTGCAATTAGATGATTTCTGTGGAAAAATAATTTTTCCGTGGGGATAACTCCGGGAAATATTACAGGTATCAAGTATGATACCTCAGGACTCAAACACTACAAAATAACTCAGATTTCAAGGATTATTTCTTTATTTGACCTTGCAGTCAATTAGTTTTGAATAATATAGGTAGTTACAGCACCATCGTTTCTCGCTACTTGAGCGCAAGAACCTCTTTGTTTCGACATTTGATGGTGTCTTGTAAATTTTGTGTTTTTAGCTATGCGATTCTTCAAGAAAAACAAAAAAGTTTTCATAGAAAGTTTGAAAACAAAACATGCTCGAGTCCAAAAATATCACCCGCGATACCCCAACAAATACCACTAGCTACACAGCAACTAAAAAAAAAATCTACGCCATGGCTGCTTCAGAAAAGTAATAACACAATTACAATTCTTTTTCATTTAAAATATCCTATAACATACAGAAAAAAACAATAAAATTACGTAAATTGCATCTATACTTGGTGGCACAATCAACATTCTGACAAACAGCTAACTTGAAATCCAGTGTCGATAGAAAAAATATTTTTTGATGAGCCAAAATGTACAGAATCTGATACCATGGGCCGTTTGCTTTTGCTTCACTTAGATTCGGCTATAAAAAATCATAAACTGATTTTTATCATAACCTAAAAGGGACTGGGGACTGAAGAGGGTAAAGGACAATAACTTTTTTTCGCGTTGAAATAGAAGCCCCATTTTTTAACAGCATTGAGGCCCTAGACTTCGATATCTCCCACGGACCCCGAGAAAAAGAAAAGTTGGGAGGAGATATTATTTTATTCGCTCATACATTAACATTATGTTTGATTGATGAAGAATTTTTTGATGTACTGTTACCACCTTATTATACGAGTATGTAACCACAGAACATATAATAAGGTGGTAACAGTTTATCAAAAAATTATTTTTCACTGATCATAGTTGTTATAGAGATTAATTCATAGTGAAAAGTAATATCCGACCTCTCCGTTGTCAGCTCTCCTATCAAAGAGGCTAGAAATCATAGCTTATACTAACATAACTAATTAAAATTAAAATTTTAAATTAAATAAAAAGTGTATATTATTTATAACTTTACACGGGTGAATGTTGAGGTCCGCAAGCTATGTAAAGGTGAAAGCACACTTATCCGAGCCTAACGCGTCGAACGAATCGAAGTCAAGGAGGCCTCGCACACATATCCGCACCGAAAGAATCGACTGCACCGAAAGAAACGACCGCGCCGAACAAACCGTTTCTATTTCCTTTGCACCTGTCGCACTGTTATTACATGTGAATTGTGATGGATCTTGACGAGGTTTTTAGAATGCGAGCGCATTGGTCGAGTCGACCGCATCAGCCGCACCGAATCTGATGACGTCATCCGAATTCGTCTAGGATTTCTGGGGTTCTTCCAGATTCGGACGATTCGACGCGGGCAAGTGTGCGAGGTTTCATAAGATTTCATATAAAGAATTCTAAAATTCGTTTTATTCGACTCTTTCGACGCGTTCGGCTTGGATAAGTGTGCTTTCACCTTAAAAAGAAAAACGATTACCGGTTTCATAAGCCTACATGAATGAAAACCTTTAAATTCTCACCAATACTCATGGAAGTCGAACGTGCAGTAGATGACATCAGGATGGTTAAACTTGAGGACATGGTTGCCGTACGTCTCCCATATTATTCTCTCCCTGCCTTGCTGTTCCACCAAGTTCACAATACAAACTTGCTTGTAAATGTCCAGTTCTTCGGCAAAGTGTTTCTTGAATGCTTCGTGGGTTTCTTCTTCGGCTGAAAACGTTTGTTAGTGAGATAAAGCTGCAGCCAGGCGTACGACAGGGCGCTATGCCCTCCGCCGATATTTTTTTCTGTAGTTTTGAAAGTAGTACCTTGAATACCTTGTATCATATTTTATACAAATAGATATACAGGTGCTAAGATGAAGTTGCGGAAGCCGAACACTGGCGACCATACGACTATTAAGGTGGCTCCGTCGGAAAAATTAGCAACTCGATTCGTGGTGGTTGAAATTTCGAACAAAACCATATTATAACAAATATTATAATTATAATAAAGTTCTTATCAGCTCGCACTGCAACATGGCTGTTAGGTCAGTTGCTGCGGCTGACAAGTGCGAAAATAGTGTGTTTTTAATTTATTTTATCTAAAATAAAATGAATTTCCAAGAACTGAGAAAACCATATCATTTAATATTATTTTGTCTAGATGTTTATAAATTTTTATACTGTTTCGATAAAAACTGTAGCAGTTATATTGTTACAAGTGGACAAAAAATCGAGAAATAAGGGTAAACTTAGAATTTTCTTGCTTCACCTCTGTAAATTTAAATAAAATTCAGAAAAAACATCACACATCCCTATTTGTATCAAGTAGATTACTATGTATTTTTCTTCTATTAAAAAATGCTATAGTTACCGTATAAAATGGTTGTAAAGTTATGAGTAACTGAGGTTCAAGGTCGTTGGCGTTGGGAGAAACCTTAACCCAACCATACGAACATCTGTCCGTGAAAAAAATTTGTGATATCGAGAAAAAAATAACTGTTGTTCATACATTTTGGTCGGGTAGCTATGTAACTTTTCTATGGAACAGTTGATTTTTTTTTCGCGATTTGAGTGTTGGCGCCATTGTAAAAGTTGTTCGTATGGACGAGTACTATCGCCAGCGGGTCTACCGCGTAATTCTGATTTTTATTAACATCAACTTGACGTGCGTGCGACGACGCTCGCCTAACATGCCATCTCCTTGGCATGCACGTCAAATTTCAATCTCAAGTTGATTACGCGGTAGACCCGCAGTTTCCGGCTTCCGCAACTTCATCTATATTTTAGATAATCATTCTCTTTATATATTAGATAAGTGCAAAAGCAACAAACCAATCACTGATTACGAAATCACCAGAACTACAGGGCCTATAAACTTTAAATTTAGCAGATAAGATAGGTTCTTTATACGACATTGGAGGAACCCATTAAGAAAGGATATTGTGATACAGTGGGGATGCACAGACTTATTGGTAGTTAGGGCCACCCAGTCAAAAACATAAAAAATAACGTAAGAACATTATTTTTTTTATCTAGTTTGATGTATTCTTTGTAAAATAGGAATCGGCGTGGCGAGGCCGCGGGCCGCGGTATGGTACATCCATCTGATCAAGTTCCTGACTATTTCAGCTGGCGGAGCAGCAGTGGACCTGCTCCTCTATTATGTATCTTTAGTTGCCTACTGGACTAGGTACCTATCATCACAGATTAAAACTGAATTTTCAAAATTGCCTTTAGTGGGTATTGAATTATTTACGAACTGTGTTGTCACTTCAAGTGCGAACATATCCATAGACAATCGGAATTCGATAATCCATCTATGTTTTTGATGATAAGCGCCTAGTCCAGATGGCAACTAAAGATAAATACCTACTAAAGCCGATTCTGAACCCTTTAATTTTAGTTTTAGTGCTGTCAAAACTAAATTTTCTTCGATACAAAATAGTCCTTAAGATTTAGGATTAAAAACTAATTTTTTTGGAAAATTTCAAGCTTTGACAGAACTAAAACTAAAATTAAAGCCTACAGAATTGACTTTACTACTACTAAAATATAGTAAGTTATCTCAATAACTAATAGTATAAATATATAAATGTTGTCAAGTCATGCATGTAAATAGCTGCGGAAATTCCAGGTCAGTCGTGAACTCGTGACAGATAGGAAGTTTTTTGAAGCTTCTGTCCCAACCACGTTTGTAAGTTCTACAGCGAGTTTAGTTGATGTTTTCATAACTTTATTAATTAGGCATATAGAAAACAAATAACTAATGGATATCATACCTCTATCCAGCCTTGGTGGCGGCCTAAACTTGAACTCCGGTTGACTCCAAAATATTGGCACTGAGCCACGAACCTGGAATGTGTGTAAATATATTAGGTCGTTTATATGTTACCTCTTGCTCTTTCCGTAACAATAGAGGTGCATTTTGATAGATCTTTTAGTATTTATCTAGTATGTAGATCTTCTATAATATATGTATGTATGGCTCTTGGGGAGAATTTTTAAGTCTTGTGCAAATTAGAAGAACTTCAGTATAGGTACAGACAGCAAAGGAGATAAGTAACCAGGCCCAGCGCAAATACTTTGATCCTAAGACCCACAGGAGAGCGATAAATGAGATGTGGAATACTTGGTCAATACATACATACATGCACTATTTATTAAGCATTTTTTATTTAATCATTCATCAATCACTCAGTGTTTGCGCTGGGCCTGGTTACTTATCTCCTTTGCTGTCTGTACATCGGGTCTACCACGTAATTCTGATTTTCATCAACATCAACTTGAGATTGAAATTTGTCGTGCGTGCGACGACGCCCGCCTAACATGCCATCTCTTTTGCACGCGTTGAATTTCGCATGCATTTGCTTGAAGTTGATACAAATCAGAATTACGTGGTAGGGCCGCATGTCGCCGGCAAGTAAACTATGAAAAGAAGCAAGGAGCAATATATCTATGTATGAGTTTTGGAGAGTTCTTATTTCTTCTGGATCGATTATTTGTCCATTACTGTTAATATTTGGTATCGAAAACCATCCAAGTCCTGTACAAACTAGAAGAACTTCATTATAGGTAGATATTACAGGCAAGTTAACTAGGAAAAGCGCATTTGATTTTATTTAAATATATTTTAAGTGTTATTTAAAAAGTGTATCACATTATTGCGGAATGGTATTTAGACAAAATTCAGTTATGTTTATTGTGATGTTTTATTGTTTAGTAACTATTTTCCGTTATAGTAAAATTATAATTTTTAATGCAAAAAAAATTATCCCATCCGGGCCGCTATACATGCAGTTTTGTGGCGTTTTCTTGTTGGATGCCGTAAAAGTCGGTGTTGGCATTTTATGCAACTATTTATTTTACAATTTTTTTTTAGCGATTTGTACTTTCGCCCGCAAATCATACCATGATCCACTGAATAGTCTGTTGCTAACTAATAATAATAACTAAAGAAATGAACTTTCTGATTTATAATATAAAATTCATAAGGGATATAAAATATGTATAGGGAGAAAGTGTTAACCAGCAGAGCGTAGAAATAATTACTTTTTATTTTAATTACAGTCGTTTGCAGACCATCATTTTTACTTTCACCTAATAATGTGTTTTTAGTTATTAATACAATACCTATAATAAGTTATACAACGTGTAACAGAAAGGTGTAACCATATTTGAAGAGCTTATTCAGTCAATGATATAGAACAACTTTGACTATGGAGCCAAATCCGAAAACTCAAAAAAAAAATCTATCCTATACATTTCGGCCGAACGGCATTGCATTTTTCTATGAAACAGTTAATTTTTTTTACGATGTACAGGGTTTGTTCCATAGTAAAAGTTGTTCTAAATCATTAACTGAACAAGCTATTCAAATATGGTTACACCTTTCTGTTACACGTTGTATAGTAATACAATTTATATAAAGGAGTTTATTAAATAAATAAACATAGAAAAATCACAAATGTACCTTGGAAATGTCGTAAATGGTGTAAAATCAAACAAACTAATTTAAATAATCATTACACTGTAATTAGATCAAAAAGTTGGATGGTGTACCATATTTTTGTCGAATAAACTCACGAAATGTAATGGTGCTGTTAGTAACTAACATAAAATGTTTATGTTCATATTGGCAATTATAACCATTTCTTTCATATAATAAGTCCTTACATAAGAAATTGCCGAAATTTTCTAACAGATTCATGAGTTCATAATTCCTGTAATTCAATAGCTGATTCAATGATTTGTTTTTTGTTTGAAAGTTGATTTAAGGTTTTACATCTACGTATTAAATTTTGTTTTTATTCTCAATTTGATTATAAAAATTAAATCTTCAAAAACAATTCGTCCTAAATGCCATCCATTTCCATGACAAGATTCGTAATCATTTTAATAATTTACGCCTAGATTCCAAGGCACTTCAGGAGAGCCCGGGAACATATTCAGACCAGTGACAGAGGTTGTCAAGGAGGTCATACACACCAAATAATACAAAATGCCTTTTGACATTCTTCATTACCTGAGTAAAGGAAGCCCGGTGTATGGTGTCTGAGCAAATGATGGAGACAATCTGCTCAGTTTCCACATAGTTGGCGACTTTACCGCCAGGCTCGATGCCGCGTCGATTGTACCTAAACAAGATGTATGTTTTGTTATGATAGTGTGACTTCATGGTTTACTGACATTAATAACACTCAGTGTTAAGCACAAAGCTCTTGAAAGTATAAACATTTTGCTCTTTCGTGCAGAAGTCAAGCACACTTAAGAGTATGTCTTACACTAGCAAAAAAATTGTCTTTCCGTCCTACACAAAAGGGCCAATGGCAAAGACTTTATTAACTTTTGATAGAAGCGATTATTGGTTGGCTCATAGGCCTATTTGTCTTCGACGGGTAATGCTTATAATTACGCAGTAAAACAGCAGAATGAAGGGTTTTTATTTATGGGAAAAAATATTTACATTTTGGAAGATTCACTTCATATTGTAAACTTATTTTTTAAACTATGTTGTTAATTTTATTAAAAATTTTCTGTAAGAGTAAGAATTCAAATATCTAGTATTATAAATATTATAATTGTGTATGCTTATTTATTATTATTTATGCATAGTTTTTATAAGTATTAATTTGATGTTAGTATATTCACGCATTTTATATGTAAGTCTGTGTCTTGGGTAAGTATATTTAGGTTTATATTTATGTTGATCTCCTTCCTTTCTAATTAGCATTTACGCCTTCCTAGTCTTTTTGTCTGTGTTTGCTTTCAAAGGTTGCCTTTCAAAGGTTGCCTGAAGATATTGCTATTAGCAATAAGTGCCGCTTTTGTACACCATGTTTGATTGTTTTATGTTTGTCTGTATTAATTTGCGTAAATGTGCAAGTGTTAAAAAAAAAATTAATCCCGCGTTCTTGTAAGGAACACTTGAAAACCAAAAATAGGGCTAAAATATATTTTCTTTAGACAAATGTAAATATCTTAATATGTTGTTAGTATGTTCCCTTAATAAAAGACTAACAAATCAAATACATATTTTTCTATATAAGGAGAGTCCTAATTTTTTCCAACAAAGCCTTGAAAGCCTGGCGTTGTTCATGTTCTAGGCTTAGGTCCAGCCTTAAACAATTTAATTGCTAACTTACAAAGTTTACAACATTGATTTATGCTCTGCTTTAACTTAACTAAATATTTCTATATTAATATTTTATTCTTAACGCACACCGAAAAGTTAGTTATAAAATACATGTTAAAAAAGGGTGCTTATCTCAATAATGAGATATTTGATATAAATATATTCACAATTTTTAGCGCAGCTGCAGGATTTTGTTGATTTATCTTACGAGTCTGTGGTGGGGAGTTGTTGTATAGGTACAATTCAGTCTTGAGGATATAGGTAATCAATAACTTGCCTTGTTCCAGCCTGGTACCTCGATCGTCTAGAGATGAGACCTAAAGTGAATGTCTCATCACAAGAGCTGGAGTTAGCCAGGGACTCTGTATTCAGAGGGTTGGCATCTGCTGGCTCAACAGCAATCTGGGCCAGCTGGACGTAGCCTTGGATGATGGGCAGTACCCATTCATCGCAGTGTGGACTCTACAATTAATGTATATTTTAAAGTCATATTATTTATCTAAATATCAAAATGAAGCTCAAAATAAAAATTATTATTAGTTAAACTGTAAAGACATGTTGACTCATGTTATGATAATGTATACATTGTCATCTTTACAAGTTAAGCCATTCCAAATTGTTCATTAGGACTTAGGAAACATCTGTGGCCTAGAATCCTCATCTAAAACTATGCTTACATGTCGTCATTTATTTATAGAAATATAAAAATCTGATCATGTATTATAAAATTTAATTTGAACTATACTGAATGATCCATAACTATGTGTTCAGATTTTTTACATCCTCTTTACTATTATAACTGGATTAACTCCTAATGTGGCAGGAGGCATAACTGTGCTGGAAATCTGTTGTAAATCAATTGTTACCGAAAATCAATAATTCTACAGCTTCAATACAAAAAAAAGCATTTCTCTTACCCCCAAGGCAATAATATCTTTGAGCATATGTTTATTCCAGAAGAACCTGTCATCAACATGTTTCCACCACCTTGTAATGTCTGACACAGGTTTACAAGCACCCTCTTCAGCTTCAAGAATTTTCTCCACTTCATATTGTTGTTGCAAATTGTTGGTCAGGTCTAGCGTCCGGGAGTAGTAGAAGCTCTCAGAATCATCAAAGATCTTATGAAGTTCATCTGTGAGACGTTTTTCAAAACGTTCTGCAACCTTTTCATCTCTCTGCTTTTTCACTGTTTGCTTTACCTAGAACACGGATTTTGATTTGAATGCTACAATGTTTATATTAATCAATCTAAGAATAGCTCAAAATAAAACATACTTGTGTGGCAGCCTGCTGAGTAGTAGATTTTATGGTATTGCTAACGTTTTTTACGGCCCCAAAAGTTTTGTTTAGGAAAACTGAGTTTTCTAGCAACCTTCCTCCAACTTTTTTGTTGGAGTTTTTAGTAGTTCCTGCTGGTACACAGTTTGATGAGTTATGTTTGGTACATGGTGTCAGCTCCAGCTCTTGGTTCATTGGGCCCATGTTCAGGAAGCATATTGACTTGACTTTATTGATTGAGTGATGGAAGTATATTTGGCCAACAGCTACACTCTCCTTTATAATCATAAGTCGAGGCTCGAATATAGTCGTGTGTTCCACTTTGCCTATTATGCCGTCGGTGATACCTAAGCATTCAATATCGTCGATATCAGATAGGTCCCATGCTGAAAAATATGAGATTTCTTGTCAGTGACCATTTCATTTTAATGCGACCTGTCATGGTAACTATAACCAAAACTTTAATTTCCCTTAGAACATTATGTTCCGGCTTGAATTTAGTTTAGATAATTATTAAATTACGTACATAAAGGAAAATTTGTAATTACCTGATCGAACTGAAAACGCCCCTGTTATTCGATTCCACCACAAGCTAGACTCATTTCTTACAAATATATAATACGCCTCTGATCGAAACAATTCCATTGTTGCTGTATTTATTTATAATTCAGGTCTTTTCTATTTAATTTCATTGTGTATTGTTTTTGTAATTTGACATTTGTTTGACATTTCCCCGGAACATACAGCAATTTATATCTGAAAGTTGCCATCACTGGAGGGCATCTGGATGGCGTTCCAAAGTTTACAGGCAGGCTTATAAATGCAGAACTGCCGTGCACTAAGGTGGTGTCATAACTAAATATGTCAAAAGATTCCTAGTAGGAATTCAAAACCTACTACTAGGGCAACAGAAATTTCAAAAAATCTAAATCTTTGCATTTATATTTTTAGTAAAAAGTAATCTTCGCTCACATGTTTATTACATTCGGAACAATTTTACTGGTATTTTCAAAAATTCATTATTTATTCATAAATTCGTGATTACCCGAATATTTTTCATGGCACTGTTATGTGTTATTTTGGTATAGAGTTTATTAGTAAATGTGACGTGATTTTTTTCATTAAAAGTATTGTGATGTTTTTGCTGACTTTGAAAAAATGCTCACGGTTGCGCTCCACCAACCCTGTACTTTGATGTAGAATTTTTTCTACACTACTACGAATTGGTCACATCTTCCCTGCGGTCCGTAATAGAATTACAATGGATCATAAGCCATTCACTTCATACTTTCGTAATCGATTTTAGCGATATAATTCTATTTCGGAACGCAGGGGTAGTTACCTACTCAATACATAGGGTTACCGACTATATATGAGAAATTTTATAAAGTTATTTCACAATACATTTTTGAAGTCATTGTGTTTGGTCGTGAAAATATAGATTTTTACAAAAATTGCAGTTAGTAACTGAAATAGCTAATTAAAATTCTAATATGGTTATTACCTATCCTTACTTAGGAAATTAAAATGATGTTTATGAGATTTGCAGACATTTGGCAAATATTGTCAGGAGTGTGGTCCATATTAGAGTTTAAAAATATTGTGGGAAATGGAACGTAACAGACGCCGCCATTGTAAATTTTTATTAGGTTGGCTATATTCCATTTCCGGTTTATGAAACATGATTTTTACGGAAATTTTTGCTCATTTGTAAGTGGAAATCATTATTTACGAATAAAATGGATTGGCAATTAACCTGCCGAGTATGCCTGGAGACTGGGGATATGGTTTCTCTTTTCGATTGGGACGAAAATAATGAACAACTCGCTGACAAGTACACATATTGCTGCGGAGTCAAGGTAGGTAAATTGTATCTTCAACAAAATGGTCGCGATGGCCACCCCATTTATTTTTCCTTCAAAATGTGTTGCTGTTTTATTTTGATAATTTTGTTAATTTTTTGTTCATATTAGCTGACATCCCAGAATTTGGATTATTTCTAAAATAACCTGGCTCGTGAATAAAATTCATTTGTTTTGATTTTTAGGTTTCGAAAAATGACTCATTGCCGACGCTTATATGCTTGAATTGTGTCGATAGGCTGACTTTCTCATATCAGTTCAAGCAGCAATGCCTTTCTTCCAACGATACATTGAAAGAATGTCTAGATGAATTCACAAAAACTTCTGCCGCAGCTGCTGGGGCTAGCACCTCAAAAACTGGTAAGAATTCAAGCCAAGCTGGAGTTCCTATACCTCATCGATAGATAGAATTTTTCTCGATGTGACTATGGGTTGCAAAGTTTATCTGTCAAATGATGGTGTCATATAATTATTATTGTAGATATAGAAGCTAAAAACATAGACTGGTGTGCTGTCCGAGGTTGAGGGTCTGTAATAAACAGGGCCTCATCCCTGTTATACTAGTAATAACAGAGTATAGACCCTAGCAAGCCTAAACATGTGCTGCTGTGCCACCTGGGCAGCTGGACAGGTCTTTGTTTGGGGTATTTGGGTCCTGTGGGTATAATAATATATATGCGTTTATTGTTTACTAAAAGATTTTATATCTCGAGGAGTATTGGAACTTACCAAAATTAATTAAAATTAAAATTACCAGAAACTCATCTCTTTACAGCATCAGAAACTGAAACCATAACCATTAAGCAAGAGAATGGAGTTCTCCTCCAGTACGACTTGCCAGTGGAGCATGAGCCCACCTGGACACGGACTCTCACTAAGTCAGCTGACAAGGCAGTTATCACCAAAGCACCCGAGCCGAAGAAGAGGGGGAGGCCGCGCAAGTACCCTAATGATCAAGGGCAGATAGGTAATTATTTACTCTTGCTTACTGAATAGTATCATACCATCTGTAACAGTTCTAAGTAGGAATAAATATGTCTAGATAATTAAATAAATATATATGTATATGTAGCTTTACAAAGCTGAAAGTTATGAAAACAGAAAATAAATATTCTTGTTCAAAGTTTGATGTAAAAACAAAGACAGAAAAGGATAAAATACTGAATATGTTCCAACTTATCATGCTATATGGGCAGATGGTGTATGTGTTATTTGGCCTTTGTATCTACTCAGCATCTGTCCACAATTGATGTGGTTTATTCCTTAGATGTGTCTCCCTACCACCGCAAGAAGCCAAAAGTGGTCAAGCCAGAGCCTCAGTCCCTAACATCACTCCTCAACTTTGACTCTGATGATTTGAAGAAAGAGCCTACTGATGGTATTCCTGAAGATGAAGATCAATTTGCTGATAACGGTAAGTAGATCCATTCCCTATTTACAATTACACGGCAGACTATCTTATTCTACCGAGGGGGCCTTTCAACGCAAACCAATTCTAGTCAGTTGATAAGATTACAGGTAGTTTGAGAGAGCCCAAGTAAATAACTTGGATATGAAAATTTATTTGCTGATATTTTATCTAAGATAATCTAACGTTGGAATTGGCAACACCAATCACCTAAAAACATAGCCTTCTCGCAGTAACGATGGTCAGCTTAATTTAAAAAAGTCCAATATATTCTTTCATCTATCCGAAATGCCCGCAGCAGCATCTATGTTGAGTGTAATTATTTTTGTAACAGCAAAACTGGGCAGAGTCATTGGTTGACATAATTAATAATTTTCAGATTTCCAGGACGACGATCCGGACTTTGAGATCGCGGAAGGGGACCAAGTTTCAGAAGACGAAAAACTAGAAGAGGTACATATAACTTTTATTTAAATGTTCTTTAGACCTTTATACTTATAAAATGAAAGGTCTGCCAATACGCTTTCTTTGGGAATTGCGGGATGTTTTTTATATGGTTTTCACAGTCTCTCCAAGTCGCAACATTATCATACAGGAACTCGACCTCAACACTCGGGTCTGGATTCAGCAACATATAACTATTCTACTAAAAAGTACAAACGTTTATTGATAGCAATGCACTGTAGTCTGTAGATACCTATTCTAAATATTTGTTAAACATCCTTAGCAAACTCAATCCCCTCGCAAGCGCGGCCGCCCCCGCAAGCACCCCGATGGCTACAAGAAGCCCGCCAAACCCAAGAAGGAACAGTTCGAGGGTGAAGGCGAAGACGTCCTGCTCAAGGAGACCATTTTAGCATTCTCGGAGCCGATTCCAGAACACATACTGAACCCCAAGCCGAAGGAAAAGAAGAAATACAAGTATGAGAAGAAAAAGTATCAGTATGAGAAAACGTGAGTTGGTTTTGTTACTACACGTGATGGCGTCAGAACATACAACATTTACTTACGGCGCAACTTGACAGTTTATTTTTCAACTAAGTGTCTCTTCATGTACATGGAATAAACACATTCAAAAGTAGAGTCCTTGAAGCCCTCTTTGATCCGTAATAGTAGATTATTATACAAGGGAGGCAATTGGTCACTTACACCAGACTTGAACACTGTACTTTTTTCATCACTAATTTCAAGAAATAAAAATTTAGAGAACATACAGAATTACGAAATAAAAATAGAATAGGCAGTACCACAGAAATATATATTTTTGGGCAGAACAGAGATATTTTCTGTGGGAATTTCGTAAGTCTTAGCGGTTGTCTACGATACAAGGAACCAACAAACATTATTTTTCAATGCATGTGCTCGTAAAGGCCCACTTTTTATTCATCAAAACCGAACAGAAAGTCGATTATTTTGCCCTAGGGCTTTATTATTATTATTATTTTTTAATTTATTTACAATGGTTGGCTAACCTGCAGCCTTTCCTGTGTACCATAAATGTCATACTTTTTTTTTCCACTGTTTAACGGCTTTGGATACAGTCCTTTTGAGCCAATTACAATTCAAAGTTCACAAAATTATAATTGTTTTATTTCCTCACACTATGCATTGAAAAACGTAGTATGATACACGGGCGTAAGAGCAATAAATTACTCGGTTGCGTTTAAAACACTCGGGCGTTGACAGATCATTTAGTTGATCAGTCAGTCAGGGTATACATTTGGATCATAAGACCCATTTGATTCGCATTGTGCGTATTTCAGTCATACCTGCGAGACATGTGGATCCTCGTTCACATCGAACGCTTCTCTGCAGGCGCACATTCGTCGGCACCTCGGCATCAAGCCATTTGTTTGCAGGTAACATTTATTCTATACTAGAAACTGTAAAAAATTACTGGTAATGTTTTAACTCTTTTAATGATGCGACGTAAATTTGCGAAAATTTTTGCAAACAATAAAAACTGATGATCTTAAATTAAAATAAAAAAAAAATTAAGAAAACATGCTACCCAAGGAATCATAATTATTATCAGTTTTTATTATTTTATTATTATTTTATGTGGACATGAAATAAACGTTTATATGTCAAGGTCGCCGAGGTCAACCGATCGATTGAGTTCCTTGACTTAGATAGTACCTATGTCAATGATTGAGTTACAGACATTCTATCTCACGAAGTCAGTTTGGTTATGGTTGTGGTAGTGACGTGTACAGTGACGTGTATTGCGCGTTTTCTAGCGCCCCGAGGTCACGCACACTAGAAAAAACCGGCCAATTGCGAGTCAGACTCGCGTACCTAGGGTTCCGTATTGTGGATGATAAATTTAATTTTGTCATTATTTTTCGTGAATTTCTCGAAATAGATTTAATTGAATATAGCCAATTATTTTACTTTTTTTAATGTTTCTCATTTGTGCTCAACTTTTTTAAATTGCTTTACTTTTCCTGTAATTGGCTAACTATGATCTATAAATCGACATGTTTTTCATATTTTTCGATCTACCAGTTTCGGAGATAAATTCGGGGACATACCTATATATTTTTGTGTCTTTTTTTAAAGATTTCTCGAAACCAGTGCCAGTAAATGTAGTAAAAGTATATATTTTTAATTTCTACAATTTGATAGCCATATTGTATTATTAGGATAATAATTTTTATTTTTCTCATTTTTGTTTGAAATATTTTGAACAATTTCAAATTTTTCATATATTTTTTTACATCGTGACATGTGGGCAAATTAATGCTATTTTTGTGCCAAATTTCATGTCTTTATCTTTAACGGTGCTTAAGTTATGAAGCTGTGACATACGGACGGACGGACGAACGGACAACGGAGTCTCACCATAAAGGTTCCTTTTGTACCTTTTTGGTACTACGGAACCCTAAAAAGTACGTTTGCACGCACTGTCTACTAAAACAACTATAGCCAAACCGACTTCGTGAGATAGAACGTCTTTATCACTTGACTGGTTGAGGCGAGTCCAACGGCGGATCCAGACGGCGGGGGGGGGGGGTCATGACCCCCCCTGGGCCTAGTTCAAATTTTTGTTCCTATACAGACACGCTAAATTTACCTAAAATTGCACAAAATTTTATATATTATATTATATATTTGGACTAATTCGGAACCTGTGACACCCCCCTGGCTCGCAGCTAGATCCGCCCTTGGGCGAGTCTCGTTCTTAGGACGACAAGAATTTTTGTTTTTCAAAATATAGTGTGTCAGCTCAAGCGATTTTCAATTGTACTATTATATGTGTGAGTTTTATTTGTTTGCATAAAATAAGCGTAAAACTACAAACGGTATCGAAAAATGTTAGTCGTCCTAGAGAGATGAAGCGACGATGGAACGGAAACGGCTGACATTCCCATAATTAATTTTTCAATGCAAGTGCTCGTAAAGGCCCACTTTTTATGCATCAAAACCAAACAGAAAGTCGATTATTTTGCCCTAGGGCTTTATTATTATTTTTTAATTTTATTTACCAGAAGTTGGCTAACCTGCAACCTTTCCTGTGTACCATAAATGTTATACTTTTTTTTTTACACAGTTTAACGGCTCTGGATACAGTCCTTTTGAGCCAATCATAATTTAAAGTTCACAAGATTATATTTGTTTATTTCCTCACACTATGCATTGAAAAACGTAGTATGATACACGGGCGTAAGAGCAATAAATTACTCGGTTACGTTTAAAACACTCGCTAAGCTCGTGTTTTAAATCGTCCTCGTTATTTATTCCTTTTCGCCCTTGTAGCATAAACTACTATTATACATTTTCTTTCCTTTACAACCCTCGTTTTTATTGCTGGCGAGTTTGAGTTTTATTGTCTAGGTGAGATGTATATTCGATACCTTTTGTGGTTACTTTGTAGCTCTGTGCAAACCTAGCCAGCGAATGTCAGAAAATTATTTTGCATTTAACGAAAGAGTATAATCATAATGTTCAAACGCGTTAGTTCGCTAACCGCATCAACCAAGAAGGCCGATGTGAGGACATTCGTCTGTTAAGAATAGCAAAATGTAGTAATTGCCACGCTTGCGCTATACAAATGGTCCACGGAGCATAAAAACTTCGCGTTCAAATCCTTTGCTGCTTCTCAGGAAAGAGCGGCATCATAGCAATTAGCATTAGCAAGCTTCGATAATGTCGATGTAAGCAGCATGTGGAAGTCACGCAAAATGCTATTATGAATATGCATGCATGAAATATGCAGTGCCGAGGTGCAAAATCTGGACCACATCATCCGAGAATGCCCAACCCGAAACTTGAATGGAAACATTTCTGACCTGTTCATCCTTACAGAAGACGGAGCTGAATGGCTAAAGACATCCCCATAACAATATGAACGACTTGTAAACTTTTATAAGCCATACGATTAAATAAAAAGTAAAATAATAAAAAACGTGCGAACACAAGCAGGAAGTTCAATAAGACATATTCTGGGCAACATAATACAGGTATACATTATTTAATAGTTTTGTCTATAATCCCCGCAAACTGCTAATGCGCTCGGATGTCATATGTTTCCGGCCGCTTAGTACTGTTAGCATCGCTGTCGAGTATATTTTGTTCTTAGTAAATACCTATATATTTATGGTTTTGTCAAAATGTCTATGATCCCAAGTTGGTATCATCTGTCTTTCAGTAAATGTTTTTATTACTTTTTTTCGCACCATTCTTAAACAAACGTCATTGGGAGTTATTTAGACGAAGTTCCAGTCCATTATCAACTTGGGATGGCCTTGACCGTAACCGCTGTGCCTTGCCTACCATGAGATCGAATTTGTCGGACAGATCTTATGATATCGGTTTACAATTTTACATTATATTTTACATTTTATCTAATTTGAATTATAAGTTTAGCTTTTTTTACGAAACATAAATATTTAAATAACAATCATAATTTTGATATAACGTACCTAGTTACTTATTCCACTTACCATTATAGTAGTATTATATTTTCTAATAAATATAAAAAGCTCATATCCCTAAAAAAATATTGTAAACCAATCACGTAAGATCCGACAATATCCATCTCACGTGAACTGATGCTAGTCTTTCCTTTTCTCTCCCCGCCTCGCCGCGCGGCGCCTAAGGCGGTTAAGGTCAAGCTATTTATAAAATTAAAGGCACAGCGGTTAAGGTCAAGCTATATATAAAATTTATTCTAGGATACGATTGCTATATCATAAATTGAGTACAAATTTTCTCTTTATTCTCCTGCTTAGTAAGAAGACTACGTAGATTTCAAAAAATGGATGAAAATCTAATGCGCAGTCTGTAAATGAACAAACAAAAAATTTTATTCTAAAATCATATGTTTAGCTAAAGGCAATATAAACTTGGTTGTCTCAAAAGCATGCCAGCCATCGCACATTTTACTGAAAATTGTGTCAAATTATGTCATTATGTGACAGTGTTTTGCAAAAGGAACCCTTACAGACACCGTTCGATTATTCCTATTTTTTGCGTCAGATTTTAGATACTTGTTATTCATTCTCCCATTATAGACATAACTTTGCTGAGCGTAATCAAGATTTAAATTTGACTATGGTGAAGGCTGACCTATAAACATGGACCTTTCATTTCGAGATTGCCTTTGTACGGCCAGCCAATGCGCGTGGTCATGCATGACTCTAAGCTCAGTTTAAACCCCATGATCTCGCCCTAGGAAGCCGCTGCGACCGCTCAAAGGTAGATCCTCTAGCGGAGCATTGCGATGTGCGTTCTCTGTAGCTGCACGTTCAGAGATCGTCTCTTGAGGTTTAAACGTACCCTCTCTATAATTCTATTATATAAAATCGAAAACCTAGAAAGGGACAAAATTCACGGGAAAAAGTGAGATGGCGCTCTACACACCTTTGTGTACGCGTATCACTCACAAAAAGTGATGCGATTCGATTCCTTGGATGGTGACAATGATGAACGGTATAAACAAGATGGGTTTGGATACGTGATCGCTTAATAATTAAAGAATGAAATCAAAATGTTCCGCGTTTCAGAAATGTCAGATCTGTATTGCATGTCTAAACGGCCGTTCATACTGTTTTGGGTTGGCAAAAACGTAACATCATACAACGCAACTTTAAACGCAAATTGAACATCAAATATTTTTCCCAGAGAATTAATTATAAATTCATTAATTAAGTCCGGAGATTATCTCCTACATCCAACGTCACTCACAAACATCTCTCTATGATACAAGTGTTGAAAGGTTTTTGTTATTAATAATAATAAATACTAATACTAATTTTACATATTACAAGTACTCACCGGCGCCAGTACTAGAAAACGACCGCCCCAAGCTCTACTGGGATCGGTCTGTCATCACGGATAGGACTATTCTCACGAATAAACCTGACATCGTGTTGATGCACCGGGCGCAGTCTCGGGTGTCTTTGGTGGATATCACAATCCCACATGATGAGAACCTCGTGAAAGCCGAAACCGAGAAGAGGAGGAAGTATCTCGACCTGGCTCACGAGGTTACCGACATGTGGGGCGTGGCATCCACCGAAATAATCCCAGTTGTTTTATCCGCGAACGGGTTAATACCAACCAGCCTCGAAACCAACCTGAGACGGTTGGGATTCCGTGGCAGTTCGCTTCCAGCGCGGATGCAGAACGCGGTTCTGCTCGATACTGCTCGCATCGTTCGCCGGTTTCTTTCCCTGGGGCTCTGAACCTTGGTCGACTGTGCTTCTGCCGAGGGATGTACCGTCTCTCTCTCTCTTTAAATTCTTTTGGCCAAGAGGGAGAGACGAGATCAAAAATTCTCGAAATAATAATTATATTTTCAACACGCAAGCAGTCGCGGGCACATCTGGTTATTAATAATCTAGACGTAACGAACGCAATGAGCTAGATTCTGAGATTTCGATTCTGATGCGATTCTGAGATGAGCGCTTTCTTTGACTAATAATTTTCTGGACTATAATTATGTAGCCTATGTTCATTGTGAGACTCAAGGTTATATTATTATAATACAGAAATATTTTTTTCAATTTGTTCAGTGATCCCAGAGATTAACCCTAGCAAAAAAACCAACCGAAAACAATTTATCTTTATTCGAATTCGACTTAAACATAGGTCTAGATAATGTTAATGGACTCGACCTCAAATATTATAATAACATTCCATAGACACCCCACAATGTGGTGACAGCGTTTGTATGGAGGTTTGCGCGTAACGACGCCGACCCTTCCTGTCTAAGAAAAGTAAGGAGGTTTTTGTGCTCTGTGAGATGCATACCGGTGCGGCGGCAGCAAAGCGATGCATGTAGCAGTGGGTCTACCGCGTAATTCTCATTTTCATCAAACTTGAGATTGAAATTTGACGTGCGTGCGACGACGCCCGCCTAACATGCCACCTCTTTTGCACGCGTTGAATTTCGCATGCATTTGCTTGAAGTTGATACAAATTAGAATTACGCGGTAGAGCCCCTGGTCCACAACGCTGCCGTCACGTCGGTCGTGAAATAGAACCGGCGGCGTTATCATCGCGATTGCAAACGTTCGTGGGCCGTCTACGGCTATGGCTCGCGAGCCATGGTTTGTCCATCCCTGGTCTAACCTATTAAGTAAAAATAACAATAATGCCTTTTATAAACAATTATATTATATTAAAAGGTGTAGATAGGTTATCTACACTTGATTCAAACTTCACACAAACGGCACACAACATAAATAACCTCAGTAAATTAAGTAGTATTGCAATGTCACATTGACACGTGGAAGTTGTAATTATCAAGAGCGAAAAAGAAACAAGACCTATTTGTTGTTGTGCGTTGTCGCGTGCGACGTCTAGTGCGTTGACGTTTCGGGTTAGCCAATTAGCCAAGTTTTGACGTGCCACTCGCGGATCGCTTATTATATTAACGTATCTACACTTTTTTCTCAAATATCATTGGTTTTAAACATATATAAAAACCTATTATCTAAATTCTAAAACTTAGGAGAACGTTTTTTTCCAAAACGCTTTTGTGTGAATTTAAATTGAATTTTATTTAATAAAAAAAAACAGCGATATACAATCTCTTCTTGATTCACCGCATTACTCGGACACGCACTTTATCAGATATGTTTATCTCTTTCGTTATGCGATGGATATTAATTAATATTTTGGCCTGAGGAGGAAAGGCGGGGTGCGCGGGGGACACTACTAACCTGACAGCTAACCCTCACACCTGTCTTCTTGGTTGACGCGAACTGTAGATCTGTCTGTACTACAGGCACATGTGGAAATAGGGCTAAGATTGATTTCATAAAGATATATTTTCCCAGTACTAAATCGGTCTGATTGTCTCTCGTGGCCCGCATTTGTTGGTGCTATCCAATGTTTAAATACATACTTATTTATAATTTTTACAGGGAATTTTATTTTCTTCAATGTTTTTGTAAATGTGCCGAAACTTGTCAATATAATACTAAAATAAATGAAGGTTACAGGGAAAGAACAAGGAATATCACATCGTAAGGAAGGGCTAGAATAAATGTATAAATAACTTTAATAGATCTTTTATTTTCGGGCTAAAATAAATGTGGGGATAATTTGTATATGTTTTTTTTCCACTTAGTAAAAATAAGATTGTGTGTTCATTTTCGCTAAACTCTGTTTTAAGGTGTTACTTTGCCTTTTAACAAACGAAAAAAGAAAAGTTTTTGTTATGTACACATTTATTCTAGCCCTTCCTTACGATGTGACATTTCTTGTTCTTTCCCTGTACCCTTCAAAAGATTGACTAATAATATAAATATTTTATATTGCGATTATATACACATGTGTTTTGAGACCGTGGGTGCGGGTGGGAATGCGGATGATGTATGTTTATTCTGGGCCAATTTTTTGATAAACTGTTTACATAAAAATAATACTTATCTCAATCATTTTTCACCTGCGCCCATATCGTAACGTTACGGTACCCGCATACGCTGTTTTGGATCTTCTTGTAATGGTATTAAAGATCAAATTGCAATAACGCACCCGCACCCGCGTCGTCGTTGGCTGTTGTTTTTTTCAGAGAGCAATTTTTTGTTTGTTTTGTATTATTTAAAAACACCATTTCACTTTTGAATACTGAATATTTGCAATTATTATGCTTTAACCGTTATAAAAATATTTTTTATCCATAAAATATCTACCGTACCAAAACACTCAAACGATCGAAATTATGATACAACCTACAGCATTATTATTTTCCATTTTCTGTCTTTGTCTTTTGTCTTTACCTAAATGTGTAAAGCCGAAACGAACTCAATTAACGTTTTCACGGCAGCGTTTGCGGGTACGCGTGCGTTCAGAGCATGGAGTTGCGTCGGCACATGCTCCGACACACCGGCGTCAAGCCGTACAAATGTCGGATCTGCGACCGCCGATTCGGGGACTTCGGCTCTCGGCAGAAGCATGAGAGGTGCGCCCTTGTGGCGTTAGGGGATGGTTGGCTAGTTACGGGTTTTGAATGGAGTCAAATATGAGTGATAGTGACAAGCCGTGAACGTGAAAGCGGGTTTGACAGAACACAGTCTAATCCGCTTACTCGCATAGTTTTGTTGCCTTCACCAAAAAAAGGAACCGGGTTTGTGTAGCCCTAAAAGTGACCGACAGACTCACTTCAATTTCCCTGATTGGTCAGATATTTCGCGTAGATCGTCTAGGCCGTTTTTTTTACTTATAATAGTGCTTGCAACGTTTTACGGGCCTGGAATCCATTTAAAACCCACATCAAACTAAACCCTTCCACTAGCGCTACAAAATAAAACGAACCGAATATTTTGTACACAAAACAGCGTATGCGGTAAGAGTTTCACGTGGAAACTGGGTCTCAGTCGGCACATGGCGTGGCACCTCGACGTGCGGAAGTACAATTGTCAGTTCTGCGAACGCAAGTTTGTGGAGCTCGGCGATAAGCAGCGACATGAGAGGTACAAGGAATAAGGTCCTAACGAGGGTTCCATTTTGCTGGTTTTGGGTCGGAAATTTAGAAATACTTGAGACTATAAGAGAAAAATAAAATAAAATATGAGTGAAAAGTTAAAATCTTCATCTGTTCAGACGAAGTCCGTAAAGTTCAAAATCACTATCATAAATCAGCGTTATTCTGGCAGAATGTTGTGGCTTTTCAGCATTTTAGCTTTATATAGGTGATAATCAGAGTGTTATTGGAGTAGTCCAGCATTGTCCAGCCGTTTTAAAGATATCTACGGAAAAGAGATTTTTTAAGAGAGTAGGGATAAACCGTAGCAAAACTTGTTTGTATAACTGAGGTAGCTCAGTTCTAATTAGCTAGTAAGATAGCACGTATTTGTAAGTAAATATAAAATGGCAATCACATTTTGAAAATTACAAATAGTCACGGTGGCCATCTTGGATATCTAAAATTATCTTTAATTGCTCTCCCCAAAATTCTAGCCTATCTAGATCTATATATCTATTCTTAAAAAAGGCAGCCATAGTTTGATAATAACAGCATTGAAAAATCTTACTTGTACTATACTTCCCCAGTATTTATTTGTTCCTCTTAGCAACCGGTTTCGTTTAACACATCTTCAGGCGCTAGGTCTCAAGGGCAAGAAGTAATTTCGAGATTTTCTAATGATTTGGTTAGTTTACATTAGTTGAAAAAGTGTTTGAGTATTAAACGAAACCAGTGGCTGAACTCTCCAAGAGGAACAATAAAATACTGTGGAACTACAGTACAAGCAAAGAATTATACTATTACTCCGTGAAGAAATGATATTTTATTAAATTTAATTGCTTTGCAAAATTGACATATTATTATACTACTATTGTTAATAGTCCCTTATTTAGTACGCCTACACAATATCGTGTAGCTTCCTACTTTTTATGAAATGAGAATGAGCTGTAATTAATATTATTAATAAATATATGTCTATGACACTCCTCCTCCCACCGTTTTATCGTCGCCCGCAAATCAAAACTAGGATCTCGTGCTGCAAAGCTCGAGTTCCGCTCGTTATCTGTGTGTGCGTTTTGTTGTATTTGTAAGATAAATTGATGTTTATATTGACAGTCTGTAAAGCAATTTATGATGTGATATCGTGTTGTATATTATAAATAATTAGAAAGCACAAAAACCAATAACTATCGAAGATTTTTGGTTTTCTCTGCGATGAACCAACGTTTTTTTTATAATATGCTGTTGCTGCGAAATAATTAAATAACAAACCTATTTACATTAGTATTTGACTGAGTAAAAACATGAGCTCTATAAACATGACCTTCAAAATCATTGGTTTAGTTAGCTTCGATTTAATATTGGATTTTATTACGATGTAACCGGCGGCGGCGGCGGTGGCGGCGCTCTAATGATTTATAGAGTAAAAATAATGATAAAACACAACATTCCGCCAGAAAAACGCTATACCAACAGGAGAATGTTAGCAAATAAGTCTATTTGCTCTATCGAAGTTTGCGTGAGGGGAAAGTGAGATAATAATGCCCTCCTAGTCTGCGGATTTTCCATTATTTTAATACTTAATACTTATATTCTCGAGTATTTTTAAAAGGTTCCTACAAAAACAGTGAAATGGAACCCAAATAAGTACGATACTCGTAGCTGTTATGGTTACAACAGCATCTGCGGTTACTCGTGCGTGCTGAGGGAGGCGCTGAAGCGTCACATGTTGCGGCACACCGGCGAGAAGCCGTACAAGTGTCGGATCTGCGATCGCCGGTTCGGGGACTTTGGCACGCGCCAGAAACACGAGAGGTATAACCCATTTCAATAGTCCTTGGGATTAAAAACGGCTAGCCGATCTGGCTGTGCTGTCAGCATATACCCGACATGATATACCAATAATCATCCATCAGCCCGTATTCGTCCACTGCTGGACATAGGCCTCCCCCATATTATGCCACTCTTGGCGGTCCTCAGTCATCCTCATCCAGCCGCCACCCGCAACGTCCTTCAGATCATCAGTCCAGCGGGCACGAGGGCGGCCTACGCTGCGCTTTGCTGTACGTGGTCTCCATTCCAATGCCTTACGGCCCCAACGGTTATCACGTCGGCGACAAATATGGCCAGTCCACTGCCACTTCAACTTACTGATTCGGCAGGCTATGTCGGTCACCTTCGATCTCTGACGGATATCTTCGTTATCGTACCAATAATATTGAAAATGAATGCTATTGTTTTTTACGCAATCTGTATTTCCATGTGTGAATATAAACGATGGATAGAACAGCAGCCATATTATCTCAAGGTATATTGATACATGTAAAACTTTGCATGTAGGTAAAATATTCTACAAGAAAGAACCCAGAACATGAATAGGCAGAAACTCGTAAGATGTGAATCCATTATTTAACTTTTATCCCCAGAAGAAGGTAAGTGGTCTTGACTTATTTGGTAAATGGCTACATTTGAAATTATTTCTTACGGTTCCTATTTGAGACGAAATACAAAGAAATTAACTCGAAGGGCTTGAAGCACTTGAAAATTGAATTAATTCATTACGCTATATTTAAATTCAAGCAGCAAGGACTATTCATGGAAACAAGGCGAGATAATTTATTTCTTGCAAGCCTTTCAAACCGCCCTAATTAAGTAACTAACTAGTTGTAATACGTCATATCCTTACGACATACCCGAAAAGTTGTAGAGATACAACCACGTTCCATCAACGATTTTTGCGTCCAACGTTATCGTTCTGGGAAGTGAATCTTATTTATTACCGTACTTCGTGCACAAATACATGCTTTTTAATTTAACATTATATCACTGCGGTATAGAACCGCAGAAAGAAAATAAGGACCTTTGAACTGGGATTCAAACATTTTTACCTACCAGTATTTCTTCATTATTCAGCAAACTATTCACATAAATTCTGGAAATCTCATTGGCGCATGCTCGACCAGAGGTCTTATTATGTATCTTTAGTTGCCATCTGGACTTGGTGTCTATCATCAAAAACCTAGATATACTATCGAATTCCGATTGCCGATTGTCTAAGGTTATGTTCGCACTTGAAGTGACGACACAGTTCGTAAATAGTTCAATACCGACTAAAACCAATTTTGAAAGTTCCGTTTTTAGCTATGTTTTTGATGATAGGCACCTAGTCCAGTTGGCAACTAAAGATACAGAATACAGGGACAGGTTTAAGATTGTGTCTTAAAACTATTATTCTTTTATAGTGTACAGTAGAGATCGCATCAACCTATACCTATACATATATGTAGTACTGCAAGTTCTAACTTGATGTGATCTCCACTGTACTACTGGACGTCCCGCAGAGTGGATCCTGTTTCTGATCCCATGGGAATTTCCTTAAATCCCTTAGCTGATATCCATGTCATAAAAAAACCTAAACTCGAATTTTATTTCCTAGGTGTAGTCGTTGATAGTCAGGGTATTCTTTTATATACATATATATGAATAATAATATATCGAATGCAAGTGTTGTATGTCCAGGTTGCACATGGGCGTGCGTCCGTACCAATGCTCGGTGTGCGGTAAGGCGTTCACTTACTCGTATGTGCTGGCAAACCACATGCTCACTCACACCGGGGAGAAGAAGTACTCGTAAGTATTGTACTGTACATTGATTATACTGGATACGTGAAGCCACCTAGCAATTAACGTGGTCCCTTAAAAAGTTTGAAACCTAAATTGAAACTACATTGCGCCTCTATCATAATAGAAATACATACCAGCAACAATAAATTCAGCTTGCTATCTAGAAGCATAGACTAAGTATTACTACGTATAGACCGACAACTCCCATACATCAAGGCGTAGCAAAATTTTTACGCGCCCTTACAACACTAGGTGTCGCCAAGTGTTGGAAATAAACATGTACGGTGTTACTACAAAACGGTGTTTAACTTTAGACAGTGTTTAAATCTGTTGCTGTCACTTTTTTACGATATAAAAGAAAAGGCGACAACAACAGATTTAAACACTGTCTAAATTTAAACACCGTTTTGTAGTAACACAGCATTGGTTTAATTAGCTGCAAGTTAACTCTCATGATTACCAAGTAAACAAACATGTGTCTGTAATAGCTTTGCTTAAAAAAACTAGATGGCGCTAAGTTGGCAACACTAACAGTGAATATTTCAGCGCCATCTATTATCGTAGTGGGAATTATTTTTATGTCACGTGACATCGCTTTGCCACTGTGGCGTGCTGGTCATTTAATTATTAAAACCACATTAAATTTGATGTAGCGGATTGTATTTAAAGGTATAATTAGGTAAGCGATACAAGACGACGTGGATTCAGCACAACGGTTAGTGTACAACTAAATATGTAGGTAGCTTTATAGTATATGTGCGATTAGCCTCTTACAGCCACTAGCGTCACCAATCGTTAGAGGATTTAGCAACGCTATCTAGATTTCGTTAGGATTTTACACCTTTTTTGTGGCTACAAACTGATGTATAGGAACTGCTAGTCTATACGTAGTAATACTTAGTCTATGCTAGAAGTAAAGACTAACCAGTATAATCGAAACTTGCAGTTGCGGTCCGTGCAACAAGAAGTTCACGAAAGCGCACCACCTCAAATACCACAACAAGGTGCACCACAAGGACGTGTACGTGCAGCAACAGCTCGAGATGGAGGCCAAGAAGGTCCGCCAGCAGATCAACGTATCTGGACTGTCCGGCGTCATCTCCGGGCAGATCGTCGACGGGAAGCTGCAGATCGTGCAGATGCAGAACGAAGGTACGCTACTATTTGTGCTATACGCTGATATCCCTCGTCGTGGAGGTGTGGGTGGAGTACAATACAATATAGCTTTATTGTCACACCACAGAAGAAAAATAATACAATAAATTGAACTTAAAAATACGAGTACAAAAGTAAGTACAAATAGGCGGTCTTATCGCTTAAAGCGATCTCTTCCAGACAACCTTTAGGTGGAAACAGAAATTACATTAAGATTGCTGAAGAGGCGGTGTACATGTAAAATAAGGTATATAAAGTAGAAGCCAAGTTATATAAATAATAATACAAACTAATACATACATGTACTTACATATATAAATAATTATTTCAAACATAGTAAATACATTTTACATATATACATTTAAACAATGAAATATAAAAGCTCTGAATACAAAATATGGTGCAGAAGAGTTAGAGTGACAAGTAATAACCCTTGACTAATTTCCTGAAGACAGGCAGTGATGGAGCTCTCCTTATTGACAAAGGAAGATCGTTCCACAACCGAACAGCTTGGACTAAAAAGAAATTTGTGAAGAAGGATGATGAATGAGATGATGTTGCCAAAAGGAGATTGTGAGAGGAACGTATCCGACCTAATAAGAAACTGACGATCATAGAAAATGTCTTTCTAAGAATTTGACCTACTTCGCCGCATTCGTAAGGAACAACTATGAGTATCATGCAGAAATTGAAAAGGTGGTAAAACAAACACAATTTCATACGATTTTATAATTGAATACATGCCTTGATTACAATAAAACAGACTTCTCAAATATGGCTTGAAAAAATCAACGAAAAATCTTGTTTCCGCATATATGCAATAACATTAAACAAAAACGGTGTAACTACAAAACGGTGTTTAACTTTAGACAGTGTTTAAATCTGTTGCTGTCACTCTTTTACAATATGAAACAAAAGGCGACAACAACAGATTTAAACACTGTCTAAAGTTAAACAGCGTTTTAATTGTTTAATTATTACGCAATTAATAGATCAAAAGTATTCAAAACTCACAAAGGTTTTTGAGTGTATTGGTGAGATCTACAACCACATAGAAGTTCATGATAGGTGTACAAATACGTTTCATTCATAAAACTTTGTTCCGATTGTAGCACAAAACAATAACTTCCAATATTCTTAAATTTGTTATCGATATAAAAAGTAATTGCTAATGTTTCAATTAAAATTATTTCGAGGTAACTTCATTAAAAAAAAAACACTTTCCTTAAATTACTATTGGAAAAATCAACGATCATATTCCTTAGGATGTATTTTTTTGTTTGTCACCGAATTTCAGTGTAAAGATTCGGAACGGTAGCGGCCGCCATGCCAGTGTCAACATTTGTCGCGTTTAACAGACTTGCATCGCCGCAGCCGATGAACTTTGCATCGGGTGCAAAGAGTTATAATTTTTCCATTTCAAACGTCGGACTCGTGGATGTTACATCCATATGTACCATAAATTTTTTGTTTTGGTCATATCTTTGGAACGGAAGTTAGTATATACACCCTTTAGGGTTGTACCGTAGTTGCTCAAAAATATATATTTTTTTTAATGTCAAAACTTTAACGGCCTGTATCTTCTAAACGGCTGGGGTTAGACCCATGTTGATGGGTGTCTAAGAAAAGGTCTCGCCAAGATCTACCCCCCTCCCAAGTGTCAAAACTTTGACGGCCTGTATCTCCTAAACGGTTAGAGTTAGACCCACGTTGATGGGTATCTCAGAAAAGGTCTCGGTGAGATCTATCCCCCCAAGTGTCAAAACTTCAAAGGCTCGTATATCCTAAACGGCTGAAGCTAGACCCATGTTGATGGTACTCTAAGAAAAGGGCACCACGAGATATACCTAATGGTAAAATAAAAAATAAAAAAGTCGTAAAAAATATAAAAAATAAAATGGCGCAAATTTTGACCGGCTATATCTCCCGAAAGGCTGGTGCTAGGGACACCGGGTTTCGACTGTTGTAAATGGTTTGGCAGGAGGTACGTGCCACAATCAAAAAATTTGACATTTGACAGGTTTTAACAGTTTTTTGAAAAGTCTAATCGAGAATTCGGAAAAACCTGTCAAATGTCAAATTTTTTGATTGTGTCCCGTACCTCCTGCCAAACCATTTACTTTTTTTATTTTTCCATCAGGTAGATCTCGAGAAGCTCTTTTCTTAGAGTACCATGGTATGACCCCTATGGTACCACCTTCCGTTCCAAAGATAAGCCCAAAACAAAAAATTTATGGTGCATCCCTAGTGGTACATCACTATGTCAAAGGCATAACCAAATCACTATGTCAATCAGGAACATCACTATCAAACAAAATGTATCATTATTTAAAATCAAAAGGAACCCTAATTTTGAATATTTGATCCACGATGGCAGTGAAAATCTTGTCACGACGCGACGGGTATGTATGTACCGGGATATGTACTATAGCAGCGTTCAGAACACCCGAAGTCACTTTTTGAATTGAAATTTGATAATAATTGTTATTATCCAAAAACTTTGGCTGCGGCCGCGCCTGATTGTGTAATACGGACACAGCGGCAACGTTTTGCATCGATTTACATTAATAAATATACTCACACATTGATAAAACAGACAAAGCAGTGTGCGTGTCAGTTTGACAACTAATTTAGATATTAAAGGGATTTCACATTTCTTTATTAATCCAAAGCGACGTGAAATAAATCACTTTATCCGCATATCAACTCAATTAATACCCAAAAGCAACAAAAACAGATATAATCATTAATTTTTTCTAGTTTCTTAGAGCGTGGCGCCATCTAACATTCTAAGCTCGTTTCTGTTTACAGCTTTACCACCTTAAGGTAGGAAGGAATTGCATGATTGTGCAACACAGAAAATAATAGAGACAGGATGTGAGTACCACGGCGCTGACGAGTAGGGAGCCAATTAAGTTGAGAACGAAATTCAGAAACGTGATCGTACTTGCGAAGACCAAAAATAAATGTTATACAAAAAATTTGAAGACGTTCGAGTTTTTCAAGTTGCGCTTCAGTGAGATCCAAATAACTGACATCAGCAATCATTTAATTATTTAGAAACAGATCAGATGGAGGGCGAAGGGGATCAAATGCAGGTCGTGGAGATAGACCAGGAGCACAAGGAGACTGACCGCGCCGTCGCCGATATGCAAGCCGTGAGTATATTAATAGTAGTTTATGCTACTAGGGCGAAAAGGAATAAATTACGAGGACGATTTAAAACACGAGCGTAGCGAGTGTTTTAAACGTAACCGAGTAATTTATTGCTTTTACGCCCGTGTATCATACTACGTTTTTCAATGCATAGTGTGAGGAAATGAAAATAAATATAATCTTGTGAACTTTAAATTATAATTGGCTCAAAAGGACTGTATCCAGAGCCGTTAAACAGTGGAAAAAAAAGTATAACATCTATGGTACACAGGAAAGGCTGCAGGTTAGCCAACCATTGTAAATAAATTAAAAAATAATAATAATAATAAAGCCCTAGGGCAAAATAATCGACTTTTTGTTCGGTTTTGATGCATAAAAAGTAGGCCTTTACGAGCACATGCATTGAAAAGTATTTAAATAATGCGCGTAGGAATCTTCGCCACTCTTAGGCAAATTTCGTATTTCCGGACGCTTTCTATACAATCCATGACAGCTAGTTCACGCCCGGACTCCTATTTTCTCTCTAATTTTCCAAATAGATAGTGCAGATAGGGCTCTTACAATTAATGATTCGGCTAATTTTCAATAATACGAACACTGGCGAATATTTCTATGCGCATTATACAATGTGAAATTTAAGTCATTTTGTTAAAGAAAACTGGTGACGTCATACTATGACATGACGTAGTACTCGTCCATATGAACAACTTTTACTATCAAGCCAAACCTGAAATCGCGAAAAAAAATCAACTGTTTCATACATTTGGGTCGTGTAGGTAATTAACTTTTCTATGGAACAGCTGATATTTTTTTTACGATTTCAGGGTTGTCTCCGTAGTAAAAGTTGTTTATATGGACAAGTACTATCACCAGTTTTCGTTGACAAAATGACTTAAATTTCACGTTGTATCTTCAGCAGATCTGTACAGTACCCGGCAGTAATTAATGCACATCGGCAATCTTTGACTTCGTGAAGCTCTGGTTTCCTCCAAAAGCGGTGGAGACATTTAGCGGTCGCTATATAGCGTTGAATGACGTCACTGAAACGTTGGCTATGAAAACAAGATGGCGGTGGTTTCCTAGAGAGCGTTGTTTGACACCGTAACGTCAGTAGCGGTGCCGCCATTTGCATGACGGCCGCTCTTTACGGTGTTGAAGAATCTCGAACGTTTTTTTCAATAGCGGTGTACTATTTATTAACTGGAGCAGCGAAGAAGATTTTGTGCGGGTTCATGATATATTATATAATGTAAAGCATAAAAGCGACGCGCTAAAATTTCAAAAGCACCTTCGTTAATACGAGCTTTGTATAAATCACTTTCCTCCATACGATTATTTTCGTCTTCTGATGATTGCTCATCTTCCAAATACACAAGTAAAGCTAAATCAAGGTCGTCTATTTGCTACCGTTGACACGTACTTTGTGGTCTGTTTTTTGCCGTAAAAAGACGGCCGTCAGTCTCGAACATTCCACGTGTCTTCGGCCGTCTTTTTACGCCCATCATATTGCGTCCGTTAAATGTCGCCACCGCTTTTGGAGGAAACCAGAGCTTGAGCGCCGTCTCTGTCACCGGACTGTAAGTGCTTTGTGCGACAGAGATGACGCTACGATACGATTATTTACTGCCGGGACCTATACATCATTTGACGCCCGAGCTGCCTGCCGTCTTGGATTCCAGATCCTATCCAAAATAATCAGTAATGATCGTTAATCCACAAATAGAAAATGTGTGTCGATGTTATTTCTCATTAGCCTTTTATGATTTGAGTGATGACGGCTGTATACCGAGCGTCGAAATATATCGGAAATAAATGTTTATTTTATTATTAGTAATTATTATACAGGGTAGAAAGTTAAGATGGGGCACTAAGGGCAGCTACCAGACACGTTATAGCTACAAGAAAACTGCTGTCTTGCTAAGTGTCATGCCCTTCTTCGCATAAAGACTAATCGAATGGGCGAAGTTAAAATATATTTATTTAATTAACAGGTTGCTCAAACATATTTTTATAAATTTTTATTGTATGCACATATTGCCTTATACATGTAATTTTTTTCATTATTTTTAGCTAAAAGCCTGACCAGCGGGCCTATTGTGTATCCCTAGTTGCCTTCTGGACTGGGTGTCTATCATCAAAAACATAGATATACTATCGAATTCCGATGTCCTAAGGATATTTTCGCACTTGAAGTGACGACACAGATTGTTAATAGTTCAATACCCACTAAAGGCAATTTTGAAATTTCAGTTTTTAGCTATGTTTTTGATGATAGGCACCTCGTGCAGTTGGCAACTAAAGATACACAATAGGGGGGCAGGAATATATGAGTAGCCGCCATAGTGCGGAATTTCGTTGGAACTAATTTCTAACACTGGCAACAATGATATGTTTTATTCTTTTCAATGCAAGTGCTCGTAAAGGCCCACTTTTTATGCAGAAAGTCGATTATTTTGCCCTAGGGCTTTATTATTATTATTTTTTAAATTTATTTACATTGGTTGGCTAACCTGCAGCCTTTCCTGTGGACCATAAATGTAATACTTTTTTTTTCCACTGTTTAACGGCTCTGGATACAGTCCTTCTAAGCCAATCATAATTTAAAGTTCACAAGATTATATTTGTTTTATTTCCTCACACTATGCATTGAAAAACGTAGTATGATACACGGGCGTAAGAGCAATAAATTACTCGGTTACGTTTAAAACACTCGCTATGCTCGTGTTTTAAATCGTCCTCGTAATTTATTCCTTTTCGCCCTTGTAGCATAAACTACTATTATAATCATTTGTCAATGTGACATTTTCACAATTTCACCATCGTATCATATTTTGTTCTTGCGTAAACGATAAAATGCCAAAAACTATTCATAGCTGGGAGCGGAATACTACGTCCAATGTCTGTAAGTGTTTGCAAGATAAAAAACCTGCAGAATGTGAAAGTATTCCTCTAAATGACGTAGTAAAATTGGGTTCTGAACTTACTGGTAGGTAAAAACGGTAAACGGTAGTGCGAGTATTATGAATTGGCCGCCGTAATGTACAATTAGGTCATTATTTTTGGTCCTAGATGTATCAAAAGCACCTATTTTCCGTATAGTAAATGAGGGGCGTACTGGCTTACCATTTCAGTTGCCAAAAAAGAATAAACGAAAAAGCAAAAAGAAAATTGACTTAGATGAATTTTATACAGTAAAAAAAGAAGTGCCAACCATGAAAAAATTGTTAGTAGAAGACATTAACTTCCCCGAAAGTAGGGAGCCGTTCGGCTTATATTACATAAACAGGGTTATAGATTTAAAAAAATCATGAATAAGTGAACAATCCTATTAGAACGATTTGATATTATTGCGATATTATTAGATACACTATTTGAGAAGGACGACATTATGGATGGAATAGAACCCTTGTCGATTGATGAAGAATACCTAGACTATGATGTTGATTATTGCGAATACTATATGACTGTTCTTTCTGCAGTTAATCTGATGGCTCTATCGCGTAATACGTCACGTTTCTTATTTAAAGGTTAGTAGTTTTTTTTATTTTTTTTTATTTATTTATTTACAATCCCCTATCATCTATCTTTACAGGATGCATCCTAATGCGATAGAGGAGGTAACATTAATAACAACATTATACAATACTATGAGATTATGAGTTATTACAATAAACTTAGAATATTTTGCTATAACCAATCTTAGTTTATTTTGACCTTTGTTATTTAAATAGGCTCTATGGAGATGTAAACATCATGGCTAGTTTTTTTTAAACTGACCTCAACATAAATATAAAAGTATATTAAATTAAAATAATTTTTTTTCTAAAGAATATTTTCAACAAACGGCCAATTCAATCTGTGCGTTATATACTTAGTGAATGTTACTATATACAATTTAAAAGTGGATCCCTCTTGACAGCTCTCATATTCCTGGTCAGGCTTTATACAACGTGTAACAGAAAGGTGTAACCATATTTGAAGAGCTTATTCAGTCAATGTTTATAAATATATTATATTTAACTTTTACGAGCTTTTGATTAGTACTATTATTAAAACAATTAAAAAAATTATAACTCGATATATTTCGGCCCTCGGTATACAAACCCTGCATCTCGAAAAAAAAAAAAAAAAAACTGTTTCATAGAAAAATGCAATGCCGCTCGGCCGAAATGTATGGAAGGGCAGATTTCTTTTTTGAGATTTCAGGGTTGGCTCCATAGTAAAAGTTGTTCTATACCATTGACTGAATAAGCTCTTCAAATATGGTTACACCTTTCTGTTACACGTTGTATAGTACCTATATTGTTTTATGAATTCAGTAAGCTAAATTTTCATTATACAAGGTGTATTTGTGAACATTGTCCAAATTCATACTTGAGCCATGGTAAGTGATCAGCATCATGAACCAATAACGATTTTTGTAACGTTCCTAAAAAGAAAATTCGACTCCCCATAGTGATTCACTCAGGACTGGGAGTGAATTACTATTAGAAGTCGAAATTTCATTTTAAAAATTTTACAAAAATTGTTATCGATTCATGATGCTGATCACTTACCAAGCTTCCAGTATGAATTTGGGCGATGGTCAAAAAGTCACCTTGTATATTATTGTATTTTCCGGTATCAAACCTATTTCATTTTGCTTATGGTGATTGCGAAACCCAACGTTATTTCATCATAATACAGATTTATTAAAATGTTACATAATTTAAAATAAATATTTTTCAGGTCGCTATGGAGTCTGATTTTTGTATCCAAGATGAAAAATGAACAACTGCAACAGCAAATAAAATTAATATTAATTATGTTATTGTCGAAAATAAATCGTGTAAAAATCCTGTTTTTTTGAAAAGCCATATTTATCAAATCCATGTTTAAAAATGTTTTTCTATTGTATTGCTTACATCTGTGGAATCGCACAAAGTCCGAAATTTTGACACAGTAAATTCTCCATTTGTTTGATATAGGTAATTGGAGTTTAATTTACGGTGTCAAAATTTTAGACTTGTGCCCTTTTAGTCATTAGTGGTTCTATCTAATGAAATAAATTATCTACTGTAATTTTTATATTAACTGGCGACATGAATATGATAAAATAAAGTATCTAATGTAATTTTGTCATTCTTTACGTAATAGTAATCCAATGCAGATATTGCATTATACAACGTTAGATTTACTGTAGTTGTAATGTTAGCTTAGTGTTATAATTTATAAGTCATTTTGAAATAAACATTAATATCAGAATTAATCGTTTTCATTTTAAGAGCCGGTTTACCCTTTCCAGGCGGCGTAGCATAGTGTTTAATCGCGCGGGACGCCACTAGTTGAATCACAAGTGCAAGGAGAGCGAATAGCATAATATTCAAATTCAAATAGTTTATAGGTAATATATACACGTTTTACACGTCAAATTTAAATCTAATAAAAATACAGTGTAAGAAAATAATAAATGTACATGAACTAAATTAAAGGTTTATTTAATTTATGTAGCAATATATAATTAAAATGATAGGTAAATATATATATTATACAATGTGAAATCCAATCAACCGCCCGAAGCCATACCGGAGACCCGGCCAGGGACTAGGAACGAGGTTCCCGCCCGCGTGATGGTTATGTTTATCAAAGATTTTCCGACTTTTGGGATTCAATTAGCACTCCTTACATTTTATTTTATGTGCAATATTTTAATATGGTATATTGTTTAAAGAAAAAAAAACATTGAATTCTTATAAGTTCGTTCGAAAAGATGGTGTCTTTACATCTGTGTTCCACGAGAGCAAATTTATTCTGTTTCTTGTGCCTTTGAATCCATCACCACGCTCAGGATTCTAACTTAGAATTATTCGCTACGCTCGTGATTCAATTATAGAATCCTTCGCTTGCTCGGGATTCAAACTCGGCACTCGCAACAAAAAAATCTTTGCTCTCTTGTTGCACAAATAACTATTGTCTCATTTACTCGCCTACCTAATTTTATGACGTTCCGATCAACGATACTCGAGTTATCGTCGGACGAACATCCATAGACACATACATACATTTACAAGCGGCGGATTGTTCAAGTACACTTAGAGAACTTCGCTTACTCGTTCAAATATACATTGGCAACTAATACAATTTCAGTTAAGTAGCTTTTGAGATATGATTAGTTTTAAGTTCCTAATTCAAAGAAAACTGCTATTTATGTAGGTTTTCACGGGTATTTATTTATCTAGCAAATCCGACCTTCTTTAACGAACATTAATTAGGGTACCTTTGAAAATATGGACATTGGAAACTTTTATAGTACAGTATAGGATTCAGTGTAGGAATATCAGTAGTCCTATAACCTAATTACAAAAACCGGCCAACTGCGTGTCGGACCACGCGCAGTGTAGGGTTCTGTAGTTGCCCTGCACAATATGCGGACTTCTCCAAGTACATTTTATAAGTTTGTCGACTAATACAGATCGCGCCAAACTTCCAGTACGCTCGGAAATTGCTCTTCCCAAGAACGGCTCATACATTTTGTTCCTGCTGATGCGAATCGCCCCGTGTTTAGAGGGGACTAAAAGTTTGGCGGGATCTGGACTCGTTAACTTGTAAAGCCTACTTAGCTGTGATAGTTTTCCTTTTAATTTCGTTATGTATACTACTGCCGTGATTTTTTTCACGTCTCCAAATACAACCGTTTCGCTGGCTTTCGTCCCCACACTTGACTCTAATAAAAATTAACACTTTTAAGCTTAATATTTCGCAAACGGAACCCTGGATCGAAAAATGGTCTTCTCACACCCCAATATTTTTAAATTACCTATCCAACGACACCCCACACTAGGGGATAGACGAGAAAAAAAAACATCCCCACTTTATGGTACCATAAAAAAAAATCTTTTTCAAAATTTTACTGTACCACTCTATCGGCGTGATATGTATACTCATGCCAAATTACAGATTTCTAGTACTAATAGTCTCTAAGCTAAGCCGCGGACAGACAGACAGACAGATAGACGGACATGGCGAAACTATAAGGGTTCCTTGTTGTTGACTACGGAACCCTAAAAATAACTGGGCTGTTTCCTTCCGGAAAAAAAATGCTTTTCAAACATTTGACATGATTTCTTCGATTATTACCTTGTAAAGAAGAAAATGATAACATATATTCTAATAATAACATATCATAATTTTAGTACAATAAATGCTGAGAAGTTATCGTCAGGGTTGTCTGGGGAGTTGGGTGCTGTAATTCAATCAAATCGTCGTCAACATCTAATAACGCGTGACGCGGGTATCGTTTGCAATATTTGAAAGAGGGATCCGCCACATAATCTGAAGCTGCCCTAATCAGAGGACTCCTAAAATGCACTAACGTGGACGTGCAAAATCTTATGAGTCGGATACGGCACAACGGTCGTAAAATGAAATGAAATTTAATTTATTCGTAAAATACGGAAATACATAAAAAACTAAACTTACAAGAAAACAATAATATAATATACTGCAAAATGTGACGAAAAGGGGCAGACTCAGCATTTGCTGTGAGCTACCGAGCAGCATCACAGCGCTGGTTTTCGGCCTGTCCGTGTACACGCACTAAACATAGAACTTTTTTTTTTTAAATGGCATATAAAACCAAGTTACAGTAAAATGGTTATGGTTTAGTAAAGGCTAGCTATAATAAACACATATTTAATAACTGTTATTTTATTTTTAGTTCTTTAATTTTGTCGTGTTCTTTATAATTTCTGGTTGAAGCGATTATCAATGAGGTAAATTAGAGAAATATGAGAGAAAAATAAATACCAAAGGTGGAAACATAAAACTTTATTTTATTAAACACACAATCTTACAGCACTCGTAGTTACATCAAAATGAAAGCCTTTCACATACATATACAGATAGTGACATCTATTAAAATAATCAAAAGACGATAAAAAAAAAATGAGACTCCCTAACTGTCATTTCAAAGATTTATGTAGAGGTAGTTGCCACTATGACTTTATCTCAAATAATACGAGGATGCGAGGGTTAAAAGCGGAAATAAAGAGCAGCTGGGTACTCTTAGATAGATGTAGCCAGCTAGAATTAGGTGGAACTAGATATAACTGGGTGAAGTTGGCTAGGCCTAGGTGGAGGTGACATTCTGGCGAGTTAGGTTAGGTTTGTACTGCCGCTACAAATTGGCTTTTAGCGCTAACTTAACGTTTTAAATTACAGATTAAATGCATTTCCACTTATTGAATACTTATTTTCGACGTAAATACGATTATCGCCGGACCCTTGAACCAATTTCTTGTAAGAAATTAACAAGTCAGTGAAAAATATGCAGTAAATAAAGCAGTAACTAAGGAAGTCGTAACTGAGCAAACACGGAAAACAAACCTCCCGTCTTCTTCCAGCCTTATGAAGAGGGGATCTACGAGTACGTATATTAAAGCCGATTCTAAAGGCTTTAATTTTAGTTTTAGTGCTGTCAAAACTTAAATTTTTCCAAAGTAATTTATCTTCTAAGTCTAACACTTAAAGAGTGTTTTGCGATAAAGAAAATTTAGTTTTGACAGCACTAAAACTAAAATTAAAGCCTTCAGAATCGGCTATACTATATAGGTATATTTATTTCATTATGCTCAATTTGAAAAAAATGCAATTTTATCTCTACTTACAAGATTTATTTTTGAGTGTATTGAATTTTATTCTTACAAAGCTCTAACATATAGCTTATTATTTTAAAACATCAATTTATCCTTTTGTATGTGATGTTTGTATGTGAGTGATGTCATTTAGAAAAATCTAATAATTATCTAGTAATAAAAATATCAAACTGGAGAAATTGAAAACAACAACATAATGTTCGGATCAAGCAAGTTAAATACTTGAAACACCCTACATTTTCTAAATCTTCCTCAAATGTGAAGTTTCAGAGCCAAGCTCAAATAGCCAAGCACAGCCTAAACAAACAGGCAGACGGACGGAGAAAACAAATATTTCTTTACTTTTAATTTTTGGCTGCATACTTGTAAACAATCTACAATGAGGTTTAATGTACATGAACGACTTTCATGATAAGTAGTTTCGGTACAATGAAACAGGAAAAAAGATATGGTAAGTAGTAAAGAAAACACTTATTACAATAAATCTAATGACTGTTATTACTAAATATACATATGTAAACTATAAGAGTGTATTTTGAGATATTTATAGTATATACAATATCTTTGTGTTAACTACTAAATAAACATATTATGTAAACTATAATAAAAAGTGTATTTTATGATATTTATAGTGTATGCAGGCTGCTGATTTGTTCCGCAACTTCCGTCCAAGGGATGTTAATGCTTATTCTTACTTACTTACTATTCCAAAAACTGCCTAAAAATAGAATAAATAATTGCAGATAGATATAGCATTTGTCTCAAAGTGTTGCCTAGTCCTTCTATCCGTACTGCTACCTCACGTCTGTTAAAGTTCAAATGCGTTATAGTTGAAACCGAACAAAAATTAAAACAAAATAAAAGTTGAACAAAATAATGTACTTTCTTTTTTGGCATTTGTTTCAAAGTTTATATTAAAATCCCTGCGACAAAAGTTGCAGACTAGATTAACAGCATGTATACAAAAATTTTACATACATCTAAAAACAAAATATAAAAACAAACATATGACTATTTATTTTGTAAATTTTTGACAAACAAAAAAGATTTGGACACAAAATTTCAAGCCACCCAAAAATGTCTTACTGAGGCGAGGATACATAAACAATTACAGTCTTAATGGATTTAAACTTTCTGAATGCAGAGAGAAAAAGAAAAAAAAAACATTTAAAATTATATTTACACCAATTTTTCGTTGAAATTCAAACACCGCGTCCAGAATCGAGGAATGTCACCAGTCACCACAATTTTAATGCCTAATATAATATAAAGAAAACAAAAACGAAGATTCTGAACGCATGCATACCACACCTTCAATTACAAAATTTCGAACGCATCCAATATATTCTGCGTTCAATACAATCGTTTCCTCGATTGTTCCTGTCGTTTTTGGTACCACATTATGCCGCAAACCACGATGACTATGAGAACTATAGCTACAAACATCATCCAAAGGAAGGTTTTGACACCAGACATGGCAGGCTTGGGGTCGTCTATGTGGTCTCGAGGTGCTTCGAATGAGGCGGCTGATGGGATGATGTGGGAACGATCTTCATCCTTGTTTTGCTAAACAAACAAAAAAGACTGGCTTATTTTCAGTGTAACCCGAGACGAAGGCAAGGTCTAGCAAAGGGAAGAATTCAATATATTAAACTTTTAGCGAATTCACGCACCTCAAAGTAGCCATGGAATTAAAATGGGCATACGTTTTAGGCGAATGGAGATGAATTATGTTTAAAGCACGCTTAACTGGCTTTAAAAAACTTACAAGAACTATACATAATATAAACATCTTAAAATAATAAAACAAGATTAATCCTAAAAACAAAAAAGGCAATGCTTATAATCCAAGCAAACCGTATCAATGAACGGCCTTTCGTTGTAAAAAATCCAATTGTCGTTTTTATTATCGTATTTTGGGGCGCTGAATCTGAATGTGGAACTATCCAACAAAATTTCCTTATGCGTTTTGGGATATACGCAAAAAATATAGAAATTTTCGCACTTTTTTGTTTTTTTGCTTATAATTTCTAAAGTAGGTGTATAAGCGAAAAATATGTACTACTTACAAGTTTTAGAAGTAACAAATTTGTCACAATTTAAGCGCAATTGCATGTCTGTAGGTTTAATAGTTTCCGAGATACTGCACATCAAAAATTGGTATGTTTTCAAAAATGAAAAATTTTACGTTTTGGCTCATCTTTTGGGCCACACATTGGGGTAATTACTGATCCTACAAGGAAAGCTTGGTAAATTAATTATAGAAACTCTTATTTTACAATGCCTGTAGAGCAAATGATTGACACTAAACCTGGTCAGACTGAAAACATACGTCAAAGTGTGACAAACCACCATAATGGAAATAAGACGGCTCGACAGAAATCGATGGCAGAATCCTCAGATGGACAGACGCTTAATGTCGAGCTTCGATTAGAAATGTTGACTTTTTGGCCTATAAATCAGTGTTAAGAAGACTGAAGTGATGGTTCAAAACACTCTCAATGCGCCAGTCGACATAAAACTCCTTTCTCATGACTTCACACCATTGCTTTCGCAGATTAATCTCTTTCGGTACCATTATAAATATTTTTTAAAGTGTAGATTTCGTTGTTGACTGACACGAACAACACAATATTTATAACACTGACTGCTTACAGTTGCCACAAAATAAGAGGCCCGTTTTGACAGATAAGAACGACCATAGAATATAACTTTACATGTAATAAATGAAACGGTTAACAAATAATTATTAACTTATTGGGTTTAAAGAAAATAAATAAACGTTTTTTAATTATCACGGAACATATTTCAAGTACTATTTTCACGTAAATTCCAAAATAAAATGCAATTTTGAATTACTACACAATGTCTCAAAAACAGTTACATTCTCAGTCAATTTTTTCTTAATAATAGTGTTGTAACCAGATAATCGCCTAATTTCACGGACTCAATTCGATTCCACGTGAAAATAATTAACTTGTTTTAATATTGATAAAATAATTGTAATGATCTGTAATTAGCTTTTGTGAGACCAGTACACAAAAAGCCAAGTTTAAATTTCCTTTTTTTTTTGCAAATATAAACTTTTTAGATTTGAACATTTGCATGTATTTGTAACGGTGTCGCGTATACCGAAAAATATAATATAATAATTGTGCTAAATAATGTTACATTCCACTTAGCTTTTAAACTTATAGTTTACAAAAACAAAAAATATATATATATAAAAAACATGCATTTATTGCTTAAAGTCCCATTTTTTTTATTAATGAATTGGTTTACAGGCAGTTTTCCATAAATCATCCTATCAATAGACAGATTGGCTGGTAAGAAATATGGCAGTATTTTTTTTTATAAGGCATAGAGCTATTTTTTCATCTTGAAGCCTACATATTTTTCTTACTGGCCAGTATTTTATATCTATCAACGCTCAGACCTCTATCTAATTTGAGGTAAGTGAAGTACAACATTAGAAAATATTACTGGCACGTAAGAATTTCCATTTCAGATTCTTTTCGTAGAGTAAAAAAATTAAAAACTGGTTTTAGCACCCGAAATATCTTTCTATCGCCATATTGGAAGTCGTTGTGCTCCCGTTTGTTTTTAGTGTTTTTTTCTTGTGACTTTAGGCTTTACTTTTGAACTGTTTATATTTTCTTTCACGTTGACTTTGGCAATTATGTTTATTCTGGAAATTATAACCAATAAACTTGAAAATATTTCAAACGATAACAAACTCATAATATTTTGAATCGATTTCTCGTGAGAATCGGTTGACATAGTTACCGATTTGCATGGTTCACATCCATAGATACGTTGCGATGACATATGTCAAAACGGACCTATTACATTGTGACTACTTTAGGTAGAGACATTTTTACGTACTGCTCTCTCCGGGCGCTATAGTAGTTTGTGAAGTGTGACGTCACTCTCAGAGAGGCCGCCTGGGAGCTATCGTTTATTCCCGCGCATTAAAGATATGAACTTTAAACTTCTCTAACTTCGTCAATTATTATCGTATAACAATGAAACTTTTGCCAAAGTTTCAGTTATTAAAAGTACACTCTACAAAAAAAAATGTTGTGGAATAGTCTCTTGCTTGTATTAATATACGCTGGCACACATAAGAGCCAGCCCGCTGAACGCCGCTGGTATCTACCAGCTTTACAGAGAGGTATTTGTTACATTAATTTTCAGAACTAAAATATGACGTCTATATTATCCGGGGCTCCAGTAAATAGTCAGCTACGTAGCAAATTTTAACTCAGTCGTATGGCGATTAGGGATTTTGATTTTATAACGAACCTAAAAACTGTGCTTACCGTTTCTAGCAAATCCAGCTCGTACATTTTGACAGCGATGATGTCATGATTGTCACTGAGGTCACCAGTCGTCGCCGACGATCCGAAGTAGTATCCCGTCGGTAGCAGAACGTTGTCCACTCGGAAGCATTCCTTCCACGCGTTCTTGCCTTCTAAGTCCGTTGATACTACAAAGTGAATATATACATTATTAAATTAGGTAAAGAGGTGGTATACCTACTATGTGACTAAAAAGAAAGTATATTTGGACCGGGAACCGATTTGTACAAGGCAAGAAGTACAAACCGGTTTGTTGAGCTTGGCATTACCCTTGAGCCATAGTGACTCCGCCCAGGGCGGAGATGGAAATTATAAAAAAATAACCAGTCAAGTGCTCACGCTGTGCTTCGGTCCGCACCCCGAGGGTTCCGTAGCATTCTCACGTCTTAGCAGTAGACTTGAATTAAATTGTAACAAAATTTTGTAAAAAATGTATTTCATAATGTTAAAACACATGTTAAAACAGGAAAACTAAGTTGATCAAGTAATGTTCCACATAGAATGGGAAATAACAGTCGGATTTATTCCTTCAGTTACACCAGAAAAACTACTTGTGAACGGAATTTCAAGTTTCTGAGTCAACTGGAAGTGCCTTGAGAGGACGCCTTCCTTTTTCAACAGTTTTTGAACGATTATACTGAATCTACTACAGACGCAATCAATATGAAACTTATACATGTGTTTTTTCCAATCTTTATCTTTACGTTGTAAGTAGCGTTACCTAATTAGAAAACTTTCGCTCGATAGATTTTATTTTTGAAAATAGTCTCTTTTTGAGTGTTTTTTTTGCTTTGTGTTTAATAAATTTGATTTTTATGTGTCATATTTTATTATCAATATGAAAATCTTGTTTATTAACTGTTCTAAGTTCAAAAATGACTTAAATGCTATATTGTAATTTTAGTCGATTTTAATCTTAAAACTCGTTCTGAATCGTTTCGCGCGCATTTTGGCGCACGCGATTTTCAATTTTACGAAAGTTAGGCTACGGGTTATAATTGCAAAGCCGCTGTGCGCCTAAGGAAGGCCTCGTCTTAGTAGGTTTTCACGGTGTGCCAAATTGTATGAGATTATTACGTAAAGAGAAATTTAAAATTTTGTCGCGTTTTGTTGGAAGTCCGATTTTTAACAGCACTGTGGGGCCGTAGACGTAGGAAAACTTGATATCTCTCACGGGTCCGAGGAAAAAGGGTCTTATTGACAGACGGAGAACAAAGTGTTCCTATAACAAAGTGTCCGTTTTCTCGTATTAATGTACGGAACCCAACTCTAAATTCTCAATAGCGATATCGATCATGCATGACCGATACACGCCGATCTTTTTTATATATTTTTGCCGGGCTCTATATTTTAGGTTCCCTGAGGCCCTGGATCTCGAAGACTGAGCACATCGTATCGTAGCCTCATCTCTGTCGCACGAAGCACTAACAATCCGATGACAGAGACGGCGCTCTACGAAGCCGAAGATAGCCGATGTGCATTATTTACTGCCGAGTACTGTATGTATAGATAAAATGACTACTCACCAATTAGCGCGTCGTCTTTATAGATGATGGAGAGATGCGTGTCATGGTTGAAGTTCCGAAACTTGGCTTCGCAGCCGGCGAGCTGCGTGTGAGTGCCGTCTCTGTCGTGGTCGTAGTGCAGGGTACCGTTGTTGATCATCGCCGAGATGTAGGGGTGTTGATGCTACCACAAGTACGTACAAAATTATGTTAATGTACAAATTAGAGCCGTTGGGACTCCAAAAATCAAAATCGATATTAAGCAATATAGGCTATTTAAGGTATAAAATTTAAAACTGTATTTGACACTTATTACACGTAAATTTTAATGTAAAAATTCAATTTAATACGAAGACATTAAAGCCGATTCTGAAGGCTTTAATTTTAAATTTAGTGCTGTCAAAACAAAATTTTCTTCATTGCAAAATAGTCCTTAGGTTTCAGGAACAGAAGTTAAATTACTTTGGAAAATTTTAAGTTTTGACAGCACTATAACTAAAATTAAAGCCTTCAGAATCGGCTTTATTATAAAATTAAGCATACTTAAATTTTATGAAATTAATACATCATACAATCATATTAATAAAAATATTGAAAAAAAAATCTTGATAAGTAAATATCTAGACTTGACTATGATATAAAGGTGAAATTGTATCATCCACCCGAATTTATACTGGAGACTCAGTGATCAGGAACAATGTTTAAAGACCATAGAGGTGAAATTAAAGCATTAATCGCAGCGTTGCGATCTGACGATGGGTAAACCAATTGGGAGGCAGGGCAAAGAAATTTTGTACAACGTAGGTATATGCATATTTCAGGGAACGTAAAAAGATCGCTCGTCTTTAGAATATGTGCAAGATGTTAATTTGACAAAATTAGTGGCCGAAGTAACAGGTATTTCAAAAAGTACTGTAACGAGAATTATAGATGAGGAAAATAAACAAGAAAGCGGCGCTGTCCACTTTAAATCTCCAAGAAAACAATTATTTCCAAAAAAACTAATTGAAATTGATAGATTAAATATAAAAATACAGACACGACGTTCTTACTACTTAATTATTAGTATAGATTTAGTCTCAGTATAAAAACTAAATCTAAATAATTAGAGGTTGCCAAATAAATCATAAGATATATCTCAACGAAATCCTTCCGTGTGCAGCGTGAGTTATAGCGATGCGCTCACACCTCGTCCCTGCCTTTGTCTCCGCCCCGCAGACATCCTCAGCACGAACTTGGGAGTCCTATAGTCCAGTTCGTATTGGTTTTTTTTGTTACTTCAAAACTGGTATCATTTAGCCTTGTTCCTGATCACTAACCGAGTCTCCAGTATTAATTCGGGCGGTTGGTTAAATTTTACCTTGTATACAAATACGGTATTTAAATAAATGCATGCCTAAATTCGCAAATTCGTTGAGGTTTATATGCACACTAAATTACGATTGATTTTTTTACTTTAAAATAGCCAACGTTTTGCGGTCATTGTATATGTAATGAAATGACTAATTAAATAGAATAATATAAGAAAGATCAGTTGAAAGTCATAGTTACTAACATTATGAGCACCATTGTGATTGCTGTATGTATCCAGAACAATGGCCAGCCCATTGAAGTAGTCTTTAGATCCGAACACCGGACCTGGCTGCATCCGGTCTTTGACATACCAGATCACGAACCCGTCCCCGAACAAGTCCTTGCCTCGACCGTGTACCTTGAACTGCACTTGGAGCTCCCAGTTTCTCGTCTGACATGGCTGGAATGGGTAGAATTAATTATTTAATTGTAAGTTATAATCCGTCGAGCGTTTTTGGGATGGAAATATGCCAAGCGTGTACGCAAATTCAGAAAGTAGCGCTCGAGCTTTACAACTCTCTTGTTTGTTGAAATCTCTCAATTAAAATATCAATCAATCAATCAATCAAATAATTTATTTGTGAAACATAGGTTTACATGCGTAGATGACAACAATATTTAATGTGCTCTATGTTTTGCCTCAGAGGCGTACAAAATTTCATAAAACAATAATACACAATAACAAAACAGTTTTTATATAGATGCATTTATAATAACATCATAATTCACATTCATGTCATTAAAATAATAAATTAGACAATATAATAATTCAATTCAATTTAACTTTAATAAATATATATAGTATGCCTTAATTAGCTTTTTATTTATAATTACACAATATAACTTGAAATATATACAATAAATAAAAGAAAATTGAAAACTTGAAATATATTTCGGCCCTTAGTGGGCCGTCATCAGTCAAGTATATACTTAGGCCCTTAGTGGGCCGAAATATATTTCAAGTTTTCAATTTTCTTTTATTTATTGTATATATTTCAAGTTATATTGTGTAATTATAAATTCAATTCACCATAATACTTAATAAACTCAAAAAATGTCGCAGTTATAGAATAATTAAAATATGGAGAAGAACTAGTCTGAACTAGTTCTTCAGTCTACGTTACGTCTATGATGATGTCTGCATGTGGCATCTCTCATATACTTCTAAAGTAATTAATTCGCTCGCTCACACCGCGCTCCGCTTCTGCCCAGCTTTCGGTGTGCCAAAGACTACAGGTCGTCCGCTGCCTTGAGCGTGCGCCCGGTGCTGGGTCCAAGCGCTTGTTCCATTTCTATAGAGCAACTTAGTAATTACGAGACTATAGTTTATTGTTTGTTCCTTTAAAGAGAGCATTTTACATTTTGCGTACCACCACACAATACGGGTACGGAACCCTAAATACATTACAGTAAATAATTACATTTGCGGTTATGGAGGATTAACTTAACTTGACACTTACGATCTAATAAACTCAATGTATCTAAAGGGCCGAAATAAGTAGGTCATTGATAACTTCCGAAATTATTCAATATTTGTAATTTTCGCATGTTTTCCTGTGTGTGTGCTATAAGAGCTACCTGTAAACGAAATTTCAAGTTTTTAAGTCAACTTCTTCTTCTTCGTGTGGAAACTAAATTAAATTAAATCTTTCCAGTAAGTAGCTACTGTAATAGCTTTGTCGTTAGCCTGCATCAGGGGCTCTACCGCGTAATTCTCATTTGTATCAACTTCAAGCAAATGCATGCGAAATTCAACGCGTGCAAAAGAGATGGCATGTTAGGCGGGCGTCGTTGTACGCACGTCAAATTTCAATCTCAAGTTGATGTTGATGTAAATGAGAATTACGCGGTAGACCCACTGGTCTAAGTGATTACAGGAAGCCGGACTACGGAAGTAGGCTCGACATGAGATGGTCTGTCGTTTGTGGAACGCCGCATTGACAGTTCATGTTAGCATTTTCGGCGGAAATTCCCCAACGTTTAAGGTTATCCTTGGACCTTCCGACACGAGCTCTAAGACGATTCAAGGATTTCCATACTAGCCATTCCTGATCGTGAGCCGGTGTTTTCCCCAGTCAGGGCTCAGATATGGCTGGAAGTCAACTGGAAGTGCCCTATAGGTTTTCATGGTGAGCAAATTTATATGTAATAAAGTCTGGTTTATTCGTCCAAGAATAAAGTGCAATGACTTTTTTTTGCGTTGAGTTAGAAGTCTGATTTTTTACAGCACCATGGGCCCGTAGACTTCTGTAGGAGGTATCAGATATCAACTTGATATTTGATACGGGGCCCGAGCAAAAGGGTCTTGACAGACAGACGAACGGACAACAAAGTGATCTTAGAGGGTCCGTTTTTTTATTTTGAGGTACGGAACCCTAAAAATATTAACCGAGATTACTGGTGACAATACAACTATTGTTTTGTATAATTTAACCAAGGTGCTCAGAGGTTGAGAGAGACATGTATATGTGCGTCATCATTTGTTTTGATTTATTAGATTTCTGAACATCTGAAATGCTTGCAGACTGACTAACAAAGAGTTAAACTTTTGCAACACATAATTGCTTTGTGGAAATATTAGATATTCCCAAAATTATTTTGTTGTCTCCTCAAATTGGATTTCAAATTATTTCAGATTTTGATAAATGGAGGTGTTGAAATCTGTCTATCAAAATACTAGCGGGTGCCCGCAGCGTTGCTCACATGGATCCTGTTTGTCTCGATCCCGTGGGAATTTCCTAAATCCCTTAAAAAAATATATATATAAATATATATACTTTGTAGAATATGTGGTAGCATTAACTATTTTCTAGACACCTTTAAGATCTTACAAACTCGACAAATTTCCCCATATTCCCAGTTAGACAAAAACCTGGCAACAGATCTAGAACTTGACAAATCAAACAAATCAGCTGACTGTCACCCAATTAGCGACTCTATACTGGAGGACGGAAGAACCAAACTCGTTCGAATTACCCGCCACGACGGATAAAACCAATGGGGTCCATAGCAGGATTATCTGGTGCTGCGCGTGGGCACATGATAGTGCTCTCTTCGCTACTTGCTGGAGAGAAGAAAAGGTAAGAGTATGTCAAGTGCTATAAAAATGTATGACGGCAAGTAATAATCCCGCCGAAATGCTTACAGTTCGTTTCCTTATACAGGATGCTAAGGCGATATGTAAAAGTTTTAGCGTCCCTGTTACTACATATGCGAAAAAACCCTCAGTGCGAGAGGGACGGATTCGTGGAAAAGTAGCAAAAAGTCAGTTTTTTTATAATATAAAATGTACTAAAGTTGCTATCAAAATTTCGTTCAACCAGTCCTAGATACATGGTTAAAACCCACTGCATTTCATATGTCATTCCAAAATGTCAAACCAGGAGAATTGGTGTCGAAAAAGACCTCATTTCAATAAATATTTGTATCGAGCCGAATTTCTCCAATCGCGTTTCTGTTCAACAGATCCCTAGGAAAAGACTCCAAAAATAATATAATATTTTATCAAAATAATACATTATTTACTGAAGTAGATATGCAGGTTCTAAAAGTGTCGTTATTTTTTCCGTAGCGCCTTGAGATGAAGTTGCGGAAGCCGGAAACTGGCGATAGTACACGCCCATACGAACTACTTTTCGTGAAAGAAATTTGAGTAATGGAGAAAAAAAACTGTTGTTTCCTACGTTTTGGTCGGATAGCTATGTAACTTTTCTATGTCAACGTCGTACAAGAAACCTGCAGTTCAAATTTCATGTTTGATAGATCAGTAAGTAAGTCAGGGTATACCTCAGATTTCATGTTCTGTGGGATATACTTTTTTATATGTGTACTAGCCTTTCACCCGCGGTTCCGCCCGCCTTTATTTACGCTCTGCCCCTTTTTCGGCTGGGGTGTTATTTTATTAACACCCCTTATAGCCAATAATATACATATGTTGATCATGGTCACGATGATAATAAAGAAAACCGCATCCAAATCCGTTGAATGGTTCTCGAGTGAAAACGGAACATACATACCTACAGACAGACAGACGAAAGTCCTAAAAAATATTGATAAAATATATTTAAGGGGGCAACGAGCGTTTGCCTTTGTCACTCTTTTTAGCGTTCCGTAGTACCTAAAAGGTACAAAAGGAACCATTATGGTGAGACTCCGTTGTTCGTCCGTCCGTATGTCACAGCCTCTTAACTTTAGCACGGTTAAAGATAAAGACATGAAATTTGACACAAAAATATCACTAATTTGCCCAAAAATCAAAGTAAAAAAAAAATTAAAATTGTTCAAAGTATTTCCAAAACAAAAGTGAGAAAAATAGAAAATATTATCTTAAAAATAGAACATGGGTATCATATCGTGGATATTAAAAAGCTGATTGTAAAAATTTATACTTTTACTACATTTACTGGCACTGGTTTCGAGAAATCTTTAAAAAATCACAAAAATTTGTATGTCCCTCCCATTACACTGGTAGACCGAAAAATATGAAAATATGTCAATTGTAGATCATAACTGGGCAATTAAAGGAAAACTATAGCTATATTCGTAACTATAGGTCAATTCATAGCTTATCGGTGCTATTTCTCGTTGGTTCTCCATTTCTCTCCATTCAACGCAATGTGTTGTTTGATAAGAAACTGCATAAATAAAATATGCAATTCAATGTCACCTTGACACTATCAATAGCTTGGTGTAACCTTTAAAGAAGGTAAAAACATCATGAATATAACTGAATATTTGATTGTTGCTTGTACTTTTATTTACCAGTATTGATTCAGTAGGTGGCAGGGGCCTAACGTAAGGCAAAGTTAATATAACTATTGTTAATCTCATGTTTAACCACACTACTTGCTCTAAATGTAGGTTAATAATGAACCCCCTAGCGATATCAAAGGAACTACCTATTCTATTTTTGAAATAAAAAATGTATGTTTTGTTACTTTTGTCTCGTTTCATAATTTAAAAAAAAGATGGCGACCGTATAGTCGATTTAATAATAATTGTATTTTTTTGCAGAGTAAACCTAAGTACTTATATATTTTGCTTTATTTATTTTGTTTGGAACTGTACAGAAAAACATTAGAATGGTGCCGCGGTAGTGTCGTTCATTGTCAACGACACTACTGGTAGTGCGGCTGGTAGTGTCGTCTACAAGAAAGGGATTGCGGACGGGAGGGTGGATGAGGGGGTTGGCTGGCTGGGGGTCGAAAGCTCGTTGCGAGGAAGGCGCTACGGTCAGTCACATGTCGCGTCACGTACTTTAACCATTTAATTGGAAAATATTACCAATAAAAAATATGAAAACGTTTCATTTTTAACGATTCTGTGTTCTGTTAGTGATTTTGATTCATATATTTCAATATAGCCAGGAGGTTCATTTTCAACCTGTGTATAACATACTACTCGTACGTGTGACAGACAGCGCAAGCAGGATTACAAAATAAGTAACAATACCTAATGGTGCGCAAAAGAGCAAATGGGATAGGATAAACAAGGGATTTGTCGTCCCATTTGTACGCTAATGCATAAAATCTAATAAAAATTTAAATAACTTTATATATCGTCCACGCTATACTCTTATCCATCATAAAATTTCAGGTAATCAACATGTTTAAGAAATACAACTAAGTACTCGGAAGTTTTTGTATTTCAAGTTCCAAAACGTACCATTTTCACATAGACTTGTTTTAAATAACAAATGTTTTTATTGAATTTGAAAACATTATACAACGTGGTAGAACATAAATATTTGAAAAATGTATGAAAATTCCCATGACTTATGAAGTAACAGACATAAAGATATGAAAAGTATGCGAGTAGACAAAATACTTAACAGTTTGGCCTGGTATAATTAACAATGTAGATTGACAGTAGGTGTTGGTATAACCTGGGTAACCAGCAAGCATGACCTTGTTGATTAGGTTGTTTGCTATATTAGCAAATGGAATATTATAAATCCAATAGTTGGTTTCTTTAAATCAACTAACATATCACGGCAACGATAGTATATACTAAATCTAAATAAATAAATAAATCTATGGATAGGATGTTTTGGCGAAATCGCTTTTCAAACAAAAGTTCATGGTTTTATGTCAATTCCCATTATTTTATTTATTTATTAGGTTTTTAGGTTTCCGTACTTAAAGGGCAAAACGGAGCAATATTAATGTTACTCTGGTATCTGTCTGTCCGTCCGTATGTCACGGGTCTCTAGCTCGTAGACGGAATGAGTTGCAGACCTGAAATTTGGATATTTTGTGTAGAATGTTGACTCAAAACTAAATATTACATTATTTTGCAGAGGGGGTCCCATGCATGGAACAGGAGCCCATTACTTTTTCTTTAACCTGACATGTGGTACCTACGTCATTGTCTAGAGTTCATTCAGTAGAGTACAAATATGTGTTATTTTCTTTTATCTTCAAAACTAAAAGATGGAAGGCCATCAAAGTTGTCAGTTTTAGACCATAGTAGATATTTTTAAAGGCATTTTCAATGGTTAAAGAGACGCCAAGCCACAGTTGTACATACAACAAAATGGCGGAAAGGCGCGCGGCGGACGATGAACTGACAAATACATGTAGCAACTAAAATAAATAACACCGTACTGCGTGATGTACGTGGAACTGCGAGTTGCTTAGAAACGGCGGTTCCGCGGGGGCCGGGGGGTCGTTCGGACTACCGGGGTTCGGACTACCGAGGCCCTAAAGCAGTTAAGAATTTGGAATTGCTGTATATTATATACCAGGAGTGGCCAAGAGGTCAACCGCGGTCTACTGGTAATATTCAATTAAATAATAAAGACGATAAATTGCTATTTTTAACATTTTCCACTATGAATGCAATAAAAATCAACATCGTTCTCGCTTAACGGAGGGGCACTTAAGGCGCTACAGAAAAAAAATTGACACTTTTAGAACGTGCATATCTACTTCAGTAAATAATGTATTGTTTTGATAAAATAGTATATTATTTTTGGAATCTTTTTCTAGGGATCTGTTAAAACAGAAACGCGATTGGAGAAATTCGGCTCGATAGAAATATTTATTGAAATGAGGTCTTTTTCGACACCAATTCTCCTGGTTTGACAATTCAGAATGACATATACCTATATACTGCAATTATATTTTATTAGATGCGTTTTAACAATATCTAGGACCTGGTTAAACTAAATTTTTATAGCAACTTTAGTACATTTTATATTAATAAAAAACCGACTTTTTGCTACTTTTCCACGGATCCGTCCCTCTCGCACTGAGGATTTTTTCGCATATGGAGTAACAGGGACGCTAAAACTTTTACATATCGCCTTAAGTACCTGTTTGCGCATCGCAGTTATTTTATACGCTGCCCAATATGATAAACTTGTCGAGCATATGCAGTGTCAAATATTAACCCCCCCAAAAAACGCATGATGGAGCGAAGAATGCGAATTTTGTTACACAGAAGTTGTTTTTTACGCCTTTTAAACCCCACCTCGCAGTCGATCGCATGAAATATTTTTGAACACAAGTAGACTTCACATGTCACAATTATCTTTCTAATCGTCATAATTCAAATCATTTGCTACGTCACTTTCTATGGACAATATTGCCAGTCCAGAAAGGCATTCCTGAAGCATTGTAGAATGCAAACAAGTCTTTTTTATCTATATACATAATGTATAGTAATGTATAATAGTATAGACTAAAATGTGCGAGACTCAGTCCTATTTCAGGCAAAATTTATGAGGGCGTAGAGGGCCTCGTCTGAGAGGCAGTGGCGTGCACAGAACTTTTTTCCGGAAAAGCAATCAGAACGTCAAGTACGACAATAAAAAAAATATGATTTTTTTTTAATAACACTTTGAAAAAATTAAGTTTGTATGACGCCAGGGTAGGCACTGCCTTTCCTAGAGTGAACATTTTCATACAAACTTTTTTTTTCAAAGTGTTATTTAAATTTTTTCATATTTTTTTTATTGTCGTACTTGACCTTCTGATTGCTTTTCCGGAAAAAAGTTCTGTGCACGCCACTGCTGAGAGGTCATGATTTTGTCGCCTGGCGCAAGTGCACCCCTCCTCCCCCCTCGTAGTTTAGGGCGTGAGCAATTTACGCGAATTGCCATAACGTATTTATTGATTACTTTTTGTTTAAAGGAGTAAGGAAAACCACATTAAGATGTGAACTTTGCACCGAGATTCTGTTTTACTCCTTGAAGACACATTATCAGGACAATATTATGTGTACAATTGACAAAAACTTTGTTTTAAAATTAATCAAATTAAATACAAGCAGTGGGAAAACTAAGATGACATCACAACATAATGAAAATGCAAATTAGTAAAATCAACTACAAGAAAATTGAACAGTTGCCAGTATGGTACATATTAAAAACATACAAGCAAGAGCTTGTCAAGAAGAAAAAACCGGCCAAGTGCGAGTCAGACTCGCGTACCTAGGGTTCCGTATTGTGGATGATAAATTTAATTTTGTCATTTTTTTTCGTGTATTTCTCAACCGCTTTATTTTTCCTGTAATCTTTACGTAAACACTATTACCATGATTTTTTTCATAATGCTCGGTCTACCAGTTTTGGAGATAAAGACATACATTTTTTAGCATAGGTGCCTGAGCTTTGTTACGTAAGGGCGAAGGACCTGCACTTCCCGCAGCGCCGTAGCCGATGACGAAGTGAATTTGTGTCGTAAAAGTTACTTCAGTAAGTATTGATAGGTTCATTCAACAGATATGTTATTGGAACGACCACGATAATTAGACCATAGTCTAGGAAGAATAACGTTTGTATGAGGTGTCCAATTATCTTTGTCTTGTATATAAAAAAACTACTTGTGTCCGCGGGGGGAGGGATTCAGGGCGGTCCCCCTCACCCACTCCCCCCCAAACAGCGACCCGAAATTCGGGTGTTTTGTATCTATATTCTTACCTAGGTGATCTACGTAACAAGTGTAGTTTTTCCCAACTATTTTTTTTGTTTGAATTATATAGGTAGAGTGGGGGCGGGCGTCCAGAAGCCCGCCATTGAAATAGCTATCTCATAAAATACCTTGTTGAGCTCAGGTCGTTAACCGACACTTTTACGTAAAAAAAGTCACGTCTGCCATAGGTTATCATACCGTATCAAATAAAAAACCGGCCAAGTACGAGTCAAACTCGCGTACCTAGGGCTCCGTATAGTGGATGATAAATTTAATTTTGTCATTTTTTTTCGTGAATTTCTCAACCGCTTTATTTTTCCTGTAATCTTTGGAGATAAGGGCCCCTACATATTACCATGATTTTTTTCATATTTTTTGGTCCACCAGTTTTGGAGATAAGGGAAGGGGACATACAACTTTTTATGGTTTTTCAAGGATTTCAAAATAGATGCAATTAAATATAGCCAAACTATATACTTTTACAATCAGTATTTTAATATCTACAATTTGATACCCATATTGTATTTTTATAAAATATTTTTTTTATTTATTTAACTTCTTTTTATTTCTCATTTGTGTTATTTTTTTTTTAAATTGCTATAGTTTTCCTGTAATTGGCCAGTTATGATCTATAATCGACATAGTTTTCATATTTTCGGTCTATCAGTTTCGGAGATAAGAGGGGGGGGGGGACATACATATTTTTGTGGTTTTTAGGGTTCCGTACCCAAAGGGTATTACTAAGACTCCGCTGTCCGTCTGTCACAAGGCTGTATCTCATGAACCGTAATAGTTAGACAGTTAAAATTTTCACAGATGATGCATTTCTGTTGCCGCTTTAACAATAAATACTAAAAAACAGAATAAAATAAATATTTAAGTGGCTCCCATACAACAGACATTTTTTTGCCGTTTGTATAGATAATGGTACGGCACCCTTCGTGCGCGAGTCCGACTCGCACTTGGCCGGTTTTTTAAAGATTTCTCGAAACCAGTGCCAGTAATTATAGTAAAAGTATATACTTCTCCAATCAGCTTTTTAATATCTACAATTTGATACCCATTTTGTATTTTTAGGATAATATTTTTTATTTTTCTCACTTTTGTTTTGGAAATATTTTGAACAATTTCATATTTTTTTACACCGTGATATGTGGGCAAATTAATGCTATTTTTGTGCCAAATTTTATGTATTTATCTTTAACGGTGCTATAGTTATGGTTAACGGTGCTGTGACAACGGACGGACGGACGGACAACGGAGTCTCACCATAAAGGTTCCTTTTGTACCTTTTAGGTACGGAACCCTAAAACCTTGACAGTGTACATATTTTATAGATTGATTTTGCAATGTCTTTTTCAAGTGAATATCAAATGAAATTTAATCAGTCCTCTGGAGAAAGAAAAAGTTGTTGAAATATGTCGCCACAGTTTGAAGAAAGGGAGTGATTGAAATCGGTATATATAGTTGAAATGGACAAAAGATATCAAGTCAGTTCAACAACAGTTTGTTTGTCCAAAATGAGTTTGCAGATTTAGCAAGCGATTTAGTACCAGCTATAAAAAAATTAATGTCTCTGAAGCCAAAGAATGTCAGATTATTAGGTTAAAAGTCTTATCCCAGAAGCACTAAATCGCAATATACATATGTACACAGTATTAAGAGTACCCAGAGATATAAATTTGGTCTCTCAACATATTTTATTTTAAGTATCAATATTTAAATGCTTATAAAACCACATTCGCAGATAGAAAGGTTTGCAATTGTAATAAGTAAATATATTTTTAATACCTTCGCTGACATCCTACTAAAAGCTTTAAATAACAAATTAATTGTCCCAGACAGAACCTTAACATTGTATCATAGTTAACTACAAACTTCCTGTCGTCAGATCTTGGGTGCAAAATGGCAATTTAGCATTTAGAATCTTTGACCTTGAAATAAAATTTATTTAAAATTTCTGCCCAATCAGGGAACATTCACTTGTGACAGCCATTTTAAATCCGCAGAAGACTGGGGGCTTTATTGTCTAACTTCAATATATAACGCTAACATTTTCAAAGGCATTGTGATTGGCTAAAAATGATGTGTGATGTCATTTCTAGCCGATCACAATAGCAATAGATGTTGAAGTTAGACAATAAGGCCCCAGATTACAAAAACAACCCTTGTCTGGTTATCAATTAGGTTCAGATTGGAGATTATTCACATATTATTTGATTATCGTCTTGTCATAGCTAGACAATGGTAGGTTTTGGAATCAGCTCTTAAATTTTTCTTTACTCAAAATATTTTTCTTGCAAAATGTTAACAATATTAGTTTCAGCACCATTTACCTAGCTATGTTTTTTATTGTTATGCAGATATTCGTAGAATAGTTCTACATATAAAAAAATATTAAGGCTGAGAACCCATGAACGGGCTATGTGGATTCTTGATATTTCTAAATTTCATTATATATCAGAATCTGTCTTCCATGAAAAAATTTCTGGCAGAACACATAAATAAATAATGTTTTTGAAATTATACACAATCGTTTTATTATATAGCATAGTTGCATCCTAAAAGCGTTAGTCCACAATCTGTCTTTATACCAGATGGAATTCTGGACCATGGACAAACACTAACAAATAAAAAAAAACAGGACATTCTGGGTCATAATAATAGTTCGCATTTTGCAGAATTTTATTTTATAAGACATGGCAGGAGCAAAAGGCTCAAATGGCCCCTTAAAAATGCAGATATTTTATGTACTTATTCATTATAGAAATTATTACTTAAAAATGTAACATGGTATTATTACAGACATTGAAATAATATTCTAATTTGTGTTCTTTATTATACCATCATCATCCATTATTCCTTATACCAACAATAGAATACTCATAACTGACCTATTTCATACAAAATATACAAAAAGAAATAAGTTTGGTGGTAGAAAGCGACTCAAGCCCCCCCAAAAATAATATATATATATAATGTCAGTGGCATGCACAGAACTTTTTTCCGGAAAAGCAATCAGAAGGTCAAGTACAACAATAAAAAAAATATGAAAAATTTTTAATAACACTTTGAAAAAAAAAAGTTTGTATGACGCCAGGGTAGGCACTGCCTTTCCTAGAGTGAACATTTTCATACAAACTTTTTTTTTTCAAAGTGATATTTAAATTTTTTCATATTTTTTTTTATTGTTATTCTTGACCAATTGCTTGCTTTTCTAGCAAAAAGTTCTGTGCACGCCACTGGTAAAGAGTATTTTATTATTGGTGGCTTAAACAACCTAGTACAGGTCCCGGCAGTAAACAATGCACATCATATCATAGCATCATCTCTGTGACATGAAGCACTAACAGTCCTGTGACAGACACGGCACTCTACAAAGTCAAAGATGGCCCATGTGCATTATTTACTGCCGGGTAATGCAAATACTCGTTCCACGGCCAACGAAGCAATCGCAACCAGCCAGCTATCTAGCTTGAAAAGCCAAATTCATGTGGTCCACTTTTGAGCCGCTGATGGTAAATCAAGGTATTATTTTATCAGACTAACACGGAATATTTCAAAAAATTCGTGCCATGTAAATTATGAAATGCTCCAAGGCTTGAGGGAGAAGATAAATTAGACATAATCAAACCAATGTACAACCTGCGGAAAATTTCTTGGCAACCGTGGGTAAACTGAGGTGCCGGGTTAACTTCTGCGAGTCGCACCTACCCAAAAATATATATCCTACAATTTTCTCATTTGCAGCTTATTGAATATCCTTATTTTCTTCGGCCAAAGGCGCACTGACTCGAGCAATCAAAGAAGGTGGGTAGGTACTTACAACAGTGTTCCATATTGCCCCAGCCTTGGACTGCAAATCTGGTGTGAGCCGCACATAATTCGTGGTAACCATCGTGTTACCTAAGAAGTCCCAATAGGGCACTGACATACCGCTCCCTGGAATCAAAATCGTCGCATAAATACCATGTAATTGATTGCGAATTCAATAAAGTTTAAGGTCACTAACCTTGGTATGGCTTTGTTAGAGAATGCTCCCTCCTCACGTAGTCCCTTGTGTTCCATTCTGCTAAGATTGGCTTAGCAATCAAGAACACTAGAAGTATATGTGTAAATTTTAAAATCTTGAAAAGCATATTTTTATATATTCACGATTATTGCGAGACAATTGTTAAATTAGCAATTACGATCGGAAATTCGGAAGCAAATGTCACGTCACGTCAGTCAGTCAGACATATCAGTCAAACAAATAAGGGGGGAAATAGTTTCATATGAGCCGAAAACTAAGAAAGTGGTAGCTCCATCTATTGACTGGCCTAATCAACAGACCATTGTAATGTAGGTAGTGTCCGATAAAGTCTGTAAGTGGCATCTAGCGTTGCCAGGTGTAACCGGTCGGTCATAGCATCAGGCTTCGAGAGGCGCGCCAAGCGGTTCTTCTTGAGACGGCGCCGGCGGAGAGAACAAATGTATAAAGTTGTATAGAACCAGCCATGGATCGCCGCTCGCGCGTCTTGTCCGGCTTCGAGTGACTTGCGCTCTCTCAACGGTGGTGTGCGGGGAGGCGGGGAGCCACACCAGTGATCAAGCGCACAGGACGAACCTAGTGTCGAGCGCTTTGAGCGAGCGAGCGCGCTATACATCCGATGCGGTGGAAGGCAAAGCCCGTCGCAAAAACCGCCTGGAAGCGCAGCAAGAAGCGCCGCTAGAAGCCTGAAGCTGTGGCCCTGGCGTAAAAAATCCTAATTTTAAGGGATAAGAAGACAAGTCCCCATATAAAATTTTCCGATTTTTCATCGGCTGATGAAAAGTGATATCAAAAGTGTAAAGCTTTGCACGTATGCATAATGCTCTGTCTCTTTTGTCATGTTAAATTATTTCAATGTCTTTTTTAATTACGTAATAAAAAACCAAATATGTCGCTCTTTTCAGCAGAACCACCAGACGCTTTAATTTACGCAAAATATAAATTTAATAAAAAATATTTAAAGTTACTAATTACTGTAACAGAGATAATAAAGCCAATTCTGAAGGCTTTAATTTTAGTTTTAGTGCTGTCAAAGCTTAAAAATTTCTAAGGAAATTTAGCTTCTAATCCTTACTCTTAAGGACTATTTTGCAATGAAGAAAATTAAGTTTTGACAGCACTAAAACTAAAATTAAAGCCTTCAGAATCGGCTTTAGTATTAGTTATATTTTAGAGACGACTACAATTGAACACTTTTTGAATTTAATCTCTTGCAAAGATAACAAAAAATAAAAGGTTATCCTAGAGAAACCATTAATATTACTGACTACTAAATATTAAAAATAAACGTTAATATATACAAACCTAATGTTTTTGGTAGATCCGATTTGAAAACCAAACAACAATATAATATACAATATATTGTTTGGCAACTATTGTTATATTGTCTGCCTTATTTCAGTAATAATTTTTTCGTGCTTTTTTAATGAGTATTTTAGTATTTATAGGAATTGACGCTATCATATTAAGGCGATATGCGAAAAAAATACGGGTGTTTCTGTTCTGTGTATTTCATGAAATACACGGAAAAATTTCTGGTATAAAAATTTTGACTATAATGCAAATAATAAAATAATCCAAACATGTTTTCCAGTTTCAAAACCCTAGATTATTCTAGGGTTTTGAAACTGGAAAACATGTTTGGATAAATTTTCCTCGTTAGAAATAATTGTTGAAATGAGGTTTTCAAACACACTATTTCTCCTCGTTTGACGAATAGGAACCATATACAGAACTCAAACATATTTTATTATGATGATGATAATGATGTTGAGGTGGGACGTCTGCTGGGCTCAGGCGGATGGTCGGCTCTCTATTTGGGGCTATTCCATCCAATTCCCATTGCTTGAGCTTTGATATCCTAATGTCCCAGGGGCGTTTCCTCCTCAAATCTTCCGCTTTTTTTTAATAAATCTAAGTATATCTGAGTACAGTACTCAAGATACTTGAGATCTTCCTCCTTGATGTGGTCATCACCAAGTAACTCCCATCTTAGGCTAGATTATATGAAGCATTCCCCTTTAAGTAATGTTAAGGGGGGCTTATCCCAATTTTGTCTGTTTTCAAACTCATTTTAAAGCATCAAATAGTTATTTTTAAAATCTGAAAAAAATATATGTTTCAGATACATCTTTTGTGCAGTGTTTTTTGTGGTTCAATTTGCGAGACGTTACACTTTGCTCGATCGAAAAAAAATCCGAAACTTTGTCGATTTTTAAGATTTTTTTCGTTTTATGTAACGTGTACTTAACCAAATTGCATGAAAATTGCAGATAATTAAAGTAAAACTATTGAACTAATAACTTTTGTGGTTACTTTTTTTTTTAATGAAAATCGTTTTTTTTCCCTTAATTTAAAAAGAAAAATTGATTCGCGACTACTCGGCGAGCGGCCGCCAGTTGCCCGCCAGCGGCTGTCGAGGCAAGACCTATGTCAGTTTTCTGAGCCCTGGTTCCCCCTCACTCGCCTCGAAGCTCTGATAGAGTGTACTATCATTATTTAAATAATCGTGTAAATATACATCAAACTATCAGTTGTGTGTACATTTAAATAAAAATCATTTAGTTGTATCTTGCTTGGATGTTTAAAAATAAAAATGGAAACTAGAAATAAGAAGAAAAAAGCAGGCCAAGTGCGAGTCAGACTCGCGTACCTAGGGTTCCGCATTGTGGATGATAAATTTAATTTACTATTTTTTTTTCGTGAATTTCTCAACTGCTTTATTTTTCCTGTAATCTTTACGTAAACACTATTACCATGATTTTTTTCATAATGCTCGGTCTACCAGTTTTGGAGATAAAGACATACATTTTTTTATATCAATATATTTTTACAATCAGCTTTTTGATACCCATATTGTATTTTTAGGATAACATTTTTTAGTTTTGTTTTGGGAATATTTTGAATAATTTCAATCTTTTTTTACATCGTGATATGTGGGCAAATAAATGCTATTTTTGTGCCAAATTTCATGTCTTTATCTTTAAAGGTGCTAAAGTTATGAGGCTGTGACATACGGACGGACGGACAACGGAGTCTCACCATAAAGGTTCCTTTTGTAACTTTTAGGTACTACAGTAAATTTGAGAGTTCTGAAGATAAGAAAACAATTCTTTGAAACTGTAACGAGATGTTTTATTGATCGTACAGAACAACCAACTTTTGAAATTACGCAAAAAATGTAAACAACTCTTGAGTCCGAGTATAACTGTACAACAGTAAAATGTAACAGTACTTACTCTTGCAGTCAGACAGAATGTATATATATATAATGTACATATTATGTAAATATATAATATATATATATATATAAAAGAATGCGATTGTATCTACGTATTATTATTTTTTTGTAAGCGTAAGTATGAATCGTATGTAACTAAGTGATTAAATAAAAATTTTTAACTTCAGCTTATCAAATCTTCGTACTGAGCAGGGCACCTTCGCATCGAGACAATGTATAGAGGCAACAAGTACGACAAAACTCGATAAAAACAGTAATTGGTATTACCAGGTACAAGGCCAGCTTTACGTGACAGAACGGCGATTATGTCTCTTTGGCATTTGGGTAGGAGATAATGAACTTGTACATATTGAACGCATTACAAGAGATGATGATTTTCGGATGACGAAGATGGAGAGGAAGCTAATACAATTTTATATAAAATATGTAATACCAGAGATAGTGAAAGTGATAGTGAAATGAGTTTATTTGCCACAGAACATATAAAAAAAGAAGACACAGTACAACACAAAACAGAATGGCTAAAAGGAGCAAGCTTATCAAATGCTACACGTTGAAGTAACTTGCAGCTCTGATTTTCAGTTTGCCACATATGAACAAAACACAATAGCAAATAGAAGTAAAACATAATAATTAATAATTAAGAATTTTAACTAGTACAATTATACTATTGACTAAGAAAATAATGAATAATAATAATTTTTTTATAAAAATAATATTGAATAATTGAAATAATATTAAAAACATACAAAAAAATAATTAATTTGACAAAGAATTACAAATAAAATAATTACAGTCTATTCCATTTACGAGGTTACATTTGACACTTCTGAGAACGTAACTCTGCAAGTTTCACATAAATTGAAAAAATAAATAGTCTTTGTTTATGACAGTAAATCACCGTTTGAAAAAACCACAATCAATTCAAAACATTATACAATTAATTCACAAACATAATCAACGTATTTTTTTTAGATATCGTGCTCAAAATAAGTATAACTAAAATAAAATAATATTTTACTGCAAATACGCGTTTACGTTCTATGGTTTATTTTTTACTTTTAAACATAGTGACGTAGCTCAAAAATCTCATAAAATCGGTCAGTTAATCGATTATTCTCTTGTGTACCGAGGTCGTAGGAAATAAAAATCTACTAAAAATATAAAACACTTTACAATCACCATGGTTACCATGGCAATCACGATCAGCCATATTGTTTGTCTGTTCAGTACGGTGCTTCTGCCTTGTATACGTTGCGTGCGTGTGTTTTCTTCTTGCTTGACCACTAAAAGAACAGTGTTGGGCAGTCAAGCGCGGGAGTTTGTGGTACGCCTACAACATTACTTTGAATGTGAGTTTCAGAATGGTAGTCCACTCTTTCGTTATCAGTCGAAAAACTGTTTCCCAAATAAGTAAGGAAAAGCATGGTAAAGATATACCAGAAGATAATAAATTAAAATCGCCACTTAAGAAAAAAGTTAGAAGGTCGATAGTCACACAAACAAAATGCTGTCGTTGTTGGAAGAAGCATGTTATAACAGAGTATTATATTCCTTGGTTATAACGTTACTGCTGCGAATTGGAATAGTGTGGTTTTACGAACATTAAATCTAAATTTCGCTGATTGGGACCGAGATGTGCATATCGATGCCCTAATAGATAACCAAATTATAATAAATACAAATTTAAAATAAAATAAAATAAAATTGAAAAATAATAGTATTTAATCAAATTAAAAAACTTGACTAAGTAACTTTACCTCGTAAATGGAATAGACTGGAATGGATGTCGTGCAAAAAAAAATAAGAGAGAAAAGACATGTTCAGAAATGGAATGAATAAAAATAGAAATTTACAAATAAAATAATAAAATAAAACAACAACATGGTAACAGTAAACCCACGGTATACACGCGGGATGCCTATAAGAACTCTGACTTTGAATAATATTTAATAAGAAAACGTGGATCCTTCACCTATCTAAGAGCAACAATCGAGCTATGACACCTCGCAACCGGGTCCTAGCACTGGCACACATACAACTGAACAAATCGTGCGACTAAAAATAGCGAGTGGGCGAATTTACAGTATGAAATCGAAAATACTTCACCAAAAATCAAAAAATAGGTGCGACGAAGAGCGAAGCGAGAAGGAGCGAGTTAGGTTTACATGTAATATAAAATAAGGAGCCGAGCGAAGGGGAAAAAAATTGGGTTTTTTTGAATCCATTTACTCCACTATAACGTCATCTACGTATTTCATTTTTGGGTAAATGTTTATTGAGTATTTGATTAAAATTCTCACTGAAGGAAAACGCGATTGGATGAAATTTTCTTGATAGAATTTAATTCCGAAAAGACCTCTAAATTGTTTTATTTTTTCATGTAATTCTGAAATCCTAACTAATTTCATTGTCAAATTGCATTCAAAATGTGGATATAATGTATTTGTAAAGTCTCCTTGAAAAACGTTTTGACAAAATTGCTTAGTACATTTTATATTAATAAAAAACTGAATTTTTTACTACTTTTCCACGAATCCGTCCCACTCGCACTAAGGGGTTTTTCGCATATGGAGTAACAGGGACGCTAAAACTTTTACGTAGCGCCTTAAAATGAAATTGACACTAAAATAGAAAATTGTTCGCCTGAGAATTATCAACTCAACTCAAATTTGTAATTTCAAGTCGCCGTTTACAACATTTTTATTCGCTCACAATCTTTCGCCCACTTAGTATTTTAGTACGCTATATTCAGTATTTTTGACACCATATATTTGAATTTATATTCGCTCGTTTAAATACTACGCCTATAATTTTAGTTTTAGTGCCGTCGAAACCTAAATTATTCCAAAGTAATTTAGCTTCTATTTTTAATACTTATGAACTATTTTGTAATAAACAAAATTAAGTTTTGACAGCTCCTAGATTACAATGAAAGCCTTCAGAGTCAGCTTTGTTAGCTCATATGGTTACCAAGTGTATTAAATTTTTTTTAGCTGTACTTCCAAATATTTTACAAGAGCGTGCTTAGATATTGCTCATATGATCCAATGTAATAAACTCCCCTATTTGTACTAACTCGGTTTTTTAGTAGGAATAGTTTATGTTGGTTCATTTATCGGAATCAATTCTTATTAGTACGAAGTACAGTTACTGGCCCCGAACCTATTTTAATGTACGGCGGTCGGTGGCGAGTCACGTGAGGTCACGATTATAGCCGCTCAGTTGCATCGTAAATAAATACGTCGCGGTGAATTGGCGGGGGCTGAGGTAGCGATAAATACCTACAGGTCCCGGATAACCTGCCCTTAAGTCGTTTCCTTCTCGCCGCAATGCGGACACAACGGATCCTCCTGTACCTTCATTATTGACAGATGTCTGTCCAGCCTGCAGTGGCCAGTTAGAATACCTACCAACGTACCTAGGTTGTCTTTGCTTAGGTTAAGAATATACCTTACTTTTTTGTAGACTATAGTCGAGAGAAACATCTTCGACTGTCGGCAGCCCTCGATGATCCTCTATACATCTGCTGATTCTTCTGAAGCCAGGTGGCTTGTTACCTTGTTAGTGACGTTTGCAGGAATGGGAAGCCTAGTTTCGGGTCCTATGAACCTGGCCTCTGCACCTTCTCAAGCTAATTCATATGCTTTTTTGTTACCTTCAATGCCTGCATGCCCTGGGATCCAGGCTACTATTATTTCAGTTTTTTCACCTAGCTTATTGAGTGTATTTTTACACTCTCTTACCACTTGATGATAGCCGATTAGAGCCAATTTATGCACTGGATTTTTAAGTGCTGCTTGGCTATCCGAGTAAATAATGACCGTTTTCTCGTTTATGTCCGACCTTTAGAGTACCATTCTGGCGCATTCCATAATGGCAAAGGTTTTTGCCTGAAATACGGCAGCTAAGGTACCTAGTGAGTAGGATGCGCTTCTTTCTTCTTCGTCAGGTATACAAAAACTAGCTCCTGCTAGTCCTGTATTACCTTTTCTTGAGCCGTCCGTATACCAGTCAATGCTTTGTCGGTCTGTCTGTATTTTCCAGTCTTCTTTAGTTCCTATATGTATGTATGCGATATTTTTTATCAAATAATACTTCTTTCTTAGTCAGGTCGTTATTGGCTAGTAGCATTTCAAACTGACAGCCTGATTTATTTGCTACGGAAGCATAAAGTTGCCCTTCCATTCTTTGTTTATTTTAATTCTGTACCATTGCTCGGTAGCTCTCTTCTTAACCTCAATATGCAAACGGTTTATGCCTGTTATCACTTCCAGAGCCTTAGTAGGACTTGTTTTTAGGGCTCCAGTAATTATGAGGCATGTCTTTGCACTTCGTCTAGTTCTTTTCTTGTGGATTGTGTGCCTGTTCTTGGCCACCATACCATTGCTTCATGTAGCAGTCGTGGTAGAATTATGGCCTTGTATAGCCAATGCATTATGCTAGGCGTCATACCCCATTTACTACCCACTGCCCTTCTGCATTGGAAAAGTGTTCTGATGATTTTACTACATTGAGTTTTAACATGAGTATCAAATCTCAGTTTGTTGTCATAAGTCACTCCAAGATACTTTATTTCTTTAACTTCTTCCAGAACTAAACCCTTTAATTTGATAGATAGTAGTTCCTTAGGCTTTCTCTTGTTTGTAAAGAGAACTAGTTTTTTTTTACTGGGATTAAGATCAAGGCCTTTGTCTTCACACCAGTCCAACACTTTCCTTATTGCAATGATCATCCGAGACCTCGTCGTGCTTAAGTCTTTGCAGCAGAAAGAAAAGTAAATCTGGATGTGAGGAGCTCTGAACCGGGATTCGAACCCGGTTCCCGGGTTCCTGGGTTTGAATCCCGGTTCAGAGCTTCTCACTTTTCCTTCTGCATTTCTTTACTGAAATAATATCATGTTCATTTAATTTCCTTGCGATGGATAAATCGCCAAGTGTTCAAACATAGAAATTTGTTTCTGTCATAATTACAAAATTAACCTTAATCTCGGAACCCTAGGTATACGAGTCTGACTCGCACTTGGCCAGTTTTTTTTTTACTTATAGAAAAGTTAATGTTGTTTAAGGAAAAGAAAACCGCATTACATTTTGACTACTGCTTTAAGAGATAAAGCCAACAACAAACGCGGCAGGAAAAATTAGTGAGAAAAAAAATCGACCATAATTCTACAGTATATAAAGTTATCTATATATGTAGAAATTGCATCTATATGTATACCTATTATCAGTATTTTTGTATGTAGTTAGTATGTGTTTAGCAGTTAAGTACATAAATCATTACCAACTTTTTAAAGCACTCCCATACTTCATTAAAATATAAATATTTAATTGCAGTAAATAGCCATAGCACCTAAGATCATAAGATACCTAAACAGCATGGGCTCAACACGAGGGCTGCTGCTCAAGTTGTAGTTATATGAAACTGTAAAAGCGAATAACTATTTTGGCGGCAGAATGTTAAAGTGCAAAATTTCACTGTTATATAATGAAATGCCTATTCATATAAGATCAGAACAAAATTAAAATAAATTCGCGAAGTTATATAAAACTTACCTTTTACAAAACAATAAAACATTGACATATATTAAAATAGCATTTTATTATTTACTATTAATGTACCTACTTACTTATAATTTAGTAACTACCTAATTATAGAAAAATAAGTGCGACCCTCTTCCCACAGACAAACCAAATTAAAAAACCAAAACGTTTGTATTGCTTTTTTTGTGTACAATAAAGAATAATCATTAAATATGAAAAGGCGCATTTGTTCCTGTACTACGATTACACGAAATTGGCCCTTTTTCAAAAACTATTTTGATAAATTATCAAATTTTAGTCTCGCCATTCCATTTTTACTATTATACAGTGTTAGCTTTTAGCGTTATTCGGCTTCCTAAACTCTCAATTGGTAACTAGATGGCAGCACTCACATTATTCATCGTGGTATTATTTACCTGTCACAATACATTTATACCTTTGATAATAATATCATCAAGATAATAAGATATAATGTTTTGTGAGACTATAAAGTGCCCATAATTAAAGCAGTCTCAGCTAGGGGTTTAGGGGCTGATTTCTAGATGGCGATATAGTTTGCTGCTGTACTTGCTATCACCAAGGGTGCTCTCTTTTCACATCACATTACTCTACTCTTAAACAAACTAAACTAACCCACGGTTCTGTGAAAGACTATACCATAGACTGAGAACCTAAAAAAAATAACTGAACGGAGTTACCAGGACAAAAAAATATTATCATTGTTTTTTTTTAGAGCAAGTTTGCTGTGCTCATGGATGTATAGGTTCATGGCTGTGCTGTGTAGAGAGCCATCTATCAAAATAAAATAAAGCAATTTAATAAAAATAATAGACAGTGCTTCTCAAAGTATTATCATGGCGGCTCTTCACTTGGCGTTGCGTATTCGTGTATTTGCAGAATTTTTCTGTAAGTAAGTATAGCTGTATTTGCCCGAATACAGCCATATGTCACATGTGTGGAGGGCCTATGAAAGTTTTTCGTTTTCGCTTTTTGCTGATAACCGATTATAAATTAACAATTTCGTCAGGTTCCAACACTGACAGCAGGATAGCGTATACAGTTTTCAACACGTGCGACAGAGATGGCATTAGAACCCGTGTCGCGATCCCTAGTTTCTGAACACGCCCCTGTATCCTTCGACCAAGAAAGCCTGTATCTGCCAATTCGCGAATACCAAATCTTGCCAACTCTTGTATGGGGACCCTTCAGATAGTGACCGAAGCATGAAACTTGGTACAGGTGTAGCCTCGGTCGAAATGAGCAGATTAACACCTGCCCCCAGCAGTTGCACTTTTCGGGTTGGGAAGGCATGGGTGTCGGAGTACACTCCTGCCAATCCGTAAACAAATATACTAACGCCTCGTGATTTCACACAAGGGCATATTTGGCATCATTTTCGTATAAATTAAGGATGAGAAATTAAAACTATTTGATGCCATTCCATACAAAAATATTGAGATTTTAGCGAAAAACTGAAAATGACGGTAAACTATTTTCTCTTCAAGCAGATGTTACTTAAAGAATAGTTACTTTTTAAGATTAAAAAAAAAACTAACAGACGGCCTATTTAAAAATCGAGCACAAATGAGAAATATAAATACAAAAAATTTGATTGTAAAAATATATAGTTTGGCTATATTTAATTGCAGCTATTTCGAGAAATCCTTGATAAACCATGCAAAAATGTATGTTCCCCCCCCACGCCCCTATCTCCAAAGATTACAGGAAAAATAAAGCGGTTGAGAAATACACGAAAAAAAATGACAAAATTAAATTTATCATCCACTATACGGAGCCCTAGGTACGCGAGTTTGACTCGTACTTGGCCGGTTTTTTATTTGATACGGTATGATAACCTATGGCAGACGTGACTTTTTTTACGTAAAAGTGTCGGTTAACGACCTGAGCTCAACAAGGTATTTTATGAGATAGCTATTTCAATGGCGGGCTTCTGGACGCCCGCCCCCACTCTACCTATATAATTCAAACAAAAAAAATAGTTGGGAAAAACTACACTTGTTACGTAGATCACCTAGGTAAGAATATAGATACAAAACACCCGAATTTCGGGTCGCTGTTTGGGGGGGAGTGGGTGAGGGGGACCGCCCTGAATCCCTCCCCCCGCGGACACAAGTAGTTTTTTATATACAAGACAAAGATAATTGGACACCTCATACAAACGTTATTCTTCCTAGACTATGGTCTAATTATCGTGGTCGTTCCAATAACATATCTGTTGAATGAACCTATCAATACTTACTGAAGTAACTTTTACGACACAAATTCACTTCGTCATCGGCTACGGCGCTGCGGGAAGTGCAGGTCCTTCGCCCTTACGTAACAAAGCTCAGGCACCTATGCTCGCCACCGCAGCTTCGGCTTTTCATATACACTCTAGGGGTAGTAGCCACAAGACTGTATAGAGTCGGGTTGTGCTGAGTTGGTTTTTGGACAGTTTTAACCTACCAGTAAAGGAGTCGGTTTTAACACCATTGCAACCTAACCCCACACACACCCCTGCCCCCCCTCTTCCATAGAATAACAATTTTTTTTCATAAAATTTGTATGCGTTTCATTTCGCGTAAATCTTTCAATTTTAATTTTAATCGTTATTAAATAGAACAGCGGCATCGGCAAAAAAAAATAAAACGCTAAAAGGGTTCAACTACACCCTAACTACCCCTTCCCATTTACAAAATAATCAAAACCAGGTGTTCATCATCTATACCCAACCCATCACCTAAAATAGTGGTGAGCCGTTTTAGTTCTGTTTCTGTTTGTCGGAGCCAAACTCTAGCCAAATTTCAGCACCTATAAGTCAATTAGTTTGACATGAATAAATGATAGGGGTGTCCGATTTTGGGTCGACATACGACCTAAAAAAACCGGTTTTTGTATGCAAATTTAAAAACTGATCGCTTGGACAATTAGAGATCTTCTAATATATGTCATCAAGGGAAACTAAGGGGACAAGAGGAAGAGGCAGACCGAGGATCAAGTTCAGTGACCACATTTTAAGGCAAAGGCAGGTTTTTTTTTTTTTTTTAATTGTCCTGTTTCCCCCGATTTTATTTTTTCAGGGACCTTGTTTTTTTTTTTAATTAATTTATTATTATATTTATTTGCATCATTATACTTTTACATTGTTTATTATGTTACTTAAATTTTTATTGAATATTTTATTGCATCTTTAATATCTTTATCTTTAATTTTATCTAAAGTCGCCGTCAATAGAAATTGTGGACTATGTAAACAAACCGTTTTCTCAATTTTTCTCAAGGTTCTGTCACGGAGTCTCACTAAACATTATTCCAAATCATGAAGCATCGAGTCTTACCAGTCATTCACTGTATTTCATCATGAAATATTCAATAATCACCAGTTAATTACGGAAAATCATAGAATCAATAGTCAATTCTGTACTGCGTCGAGATTGCTGTCATATTTTTTTCTCATCGAATCTGTATTGTCTTTGAAAATTGGTGATGTACGAATCTATTTGAATATAAACCTATTTTATTCGTGATGTTATTTTATTCCGTAATTTTTTTTTAACAGCGTTACTTCATAATCTTTGACATAAACGTGTGTGTGATTCTATCGAGATCTGTGTGATCTTCCAGCGATGCTCTAAAATGTGTAGCTCATGTCCTAAAAGTAGAAGAAAAAATGAAAGAACTGAATGAGATAATAGATACGGCCAACAACGCTGTGACGGAACCATTTGTAATTAACGTGGGCGATTTGACTAGCGATTCATCAGAATATTTTAGCGATGAATCAAATAAAGAAAACTAATTAAGCACCTAACATATTTTAATCACATACTTACCCATCTCTAGATAGTTCACCTATTCATAGACAAAGACAACATGGCGCTTTGTTTACATAGTCCACAATTTCTATTGACGGCTACTGTAATAAAATTTTTACTGATATAATATTTAATCAATGACATTTTTTATTTTATTTTTTAGCGTATATAAAAATATATATTTATTTTCTTTTCTGGGGCACTGCCCGCTGCTTTACGTCTTGTTTGTTTGTGCCACTGCTTTCATGACGTCGATGCAGTATTCGGCAAAGGCAGGTGTCGCAAGTTACCAAAAACTAAATAATTTGGATTTGGATAGGACAGAGAACTATGGAAGATGCTACACCGACAAGAGCTAGGCTCTAAAATAATTGATAACCTTTGCTTCGTTTGGTCTACAAAGAATAAGAAGGTATATATTATATGTACCCAGTACCCACTTGTAAAAGTTGAACAGCCCCAGTGAGTGAAACCTCGGAACGACTAATGATGCCTCCATACAGGGAGCAGAAGTATTTAATATTTTTTCAATGCATGTGCTCGTAAAGGCCCACTTTTTATGCATTAAAACCGAACAGAAAGTCGATTATTTTGCCCTAGGGCTTTATTATTATTTTTTTATTTTATTTATTTACAATGGTTGGCTAACCTGCAGCCTTTCCTGTGTACCATAGACGTTATACTTTTTTTACACCGTTTAACGGCTATGGATACAGTCCTTTTGAGCCAATTATAATTTAAAGTTCACAAGATTATATTTGTTTTCATTTCCTCACACTATGCATTGAAAAATGTAGTATGATACACGGGCGTAAAAGCAATAAATTACTCGGTTACGTTTAAAACACTCGCTACGCTCGTGTTTTAAATCGTCCTCGTAATTTATTCCTTTGCGCCCTTGTAGCATAAACTACTATATTATCATATTATTATTATCCGTTAGCCTACTTAAATAAATTCGTAAACAAAAAAAAGCCCATACCGTGGACTGTTTTAAGCATCCGACCTTTATCTTAATTAACATTTCACCTGAGCACTTTCAAGAACGTCCGAAAAAAACACCCAACAAGGAAGGTGTGCCACACTTTCTCTACATGATGGATGTACTACTTTCACTATACAATAATAAGTATAATATAGTCCGAGTTAAGGTCAAAGCCATAGGCTAAGTTCAATGACTTCTTAATTTGCGAACTTTTACCAAGCATGAAACTTGGGTGATTGACCGATCTAGTATTTAAGCTTTTACTTGAAAATACACCTGGGTTGAGGTTTCGTTGGATTTTGTTTTGTCATTTTACATTTTTTTTTTTTTCTATTTTTAGTAACTGTCTATGTGGGTATTTGCACATTAAAATTGTAATTGTAAATTAGTATATATTTTTTTTTTCTTAGAAAGAATGAAAGTATGAGTGGATGAATGAATGAATGAATGAATGTATTACTTGCATGCATGTACTTGAATTTTAAATTTTACTGTAAGCAATGTATAATTTTGTGTATTAATAACAATTATCTGGTACCCCGCATTGCTGGCTTAGCCGAGTTTGGGGACCCCTGGTAACTTAGTTAATTTGTTTCTCAGCATGTACACGTCTCTAGTAATAAGTATAGTTGAATAACAATTTTTGTAAAAACTCATGCAATAAAAAAAATCATTTTGTCTTTGTCTTTGTCTTGTTATGTTTGTATATTTTCTTGTCCTTTTGGGTTTGACTTAAAAAGTGATTAGGGTGATCCTTTTGGTGGAAGCGGCAAACTCTTTGGTCATTTGGACTTTTAGTATTTGGGTCGCAAACATATATCATTCAGAAAGAAAGACGTGTGAGGTACTTTTCGCAAATTTTACGATACTACAAATTAATGAATAACCTCCACACGGGACCTTGACTTGTTAGGATTATATTTTGGGTCAAAACGCAGCATAAATCATTCACCTATCCGATTAGAAATACCTATCAATTTTCTCCTATCCAAGTTCAACGTCCCAAATAAAACTTTTCACTTCGCGACGTCATTGGCCCGAAACTACATCTCATGACGACAAAACCTTTCTAAGGGAAAGTGATGCTAGAAAAATAAAACCAAAAGTGCACTCTAGGTCCAGCCCTGAAGGTCATACAACCTACGTCAACAAGTGCTGGAGAAATGGGGTCGGTGAAAGGTGAAAGTCGTGGCCGTGATCTACTTCACCAAATAATTTTATTACTATCACTTTTAATCTTATCTCATCGAGATATCACAATATAAATTTGTTGCTAAGTTGGGATAAAAAATCACTGTACTTATATGATAGTTTTCATGTCAATATTTGGGTCACAGTCGAGACAACATTGGTTGTTGTTGATGAGAGGTTTAGTAATCGCTTTTTAAGATGTGGAGAGTAAAACAGTTTTGGGCTTAGAACTTTCTATTTGTTGTTTGGTTTACATTTTCCTGTGCAGAAATTAAGTAGTACCTCATTCAAAGCTGTAATGAATTTGACAGAATTATGTATTCGCAACCGTAACAATCTACGACACCGTCCCTGCAGTCAACGGGGTTGAACACTACGTCAGCCATTGCGGTTCTGAATTTAAGGTTAAACGTCAGTCGCTTAGCAAAAAGTGTATAACTTAACTTTGTATTTCTTGTTTAGAAGTAAAAAATTAAAAAACATTTTGTTATCTGGCAGTTAACACCAATAGTTTAGTATGAGTGAGGTTTATAAAGCATGAATTTGTAATTTCATGCATAATTAGTAATAATCTGGTCCAAACCAACTTAAAATGCTGTTTTAACTTTGTATGGACCAGATCATGACTAATTGTGCATTAAATTTCAAACTCATGCTTTTTAAACCTCATTAACACGATGGATTCGTCCATGTTAATACTGATTTATTGGTGTTAACTGCCACATACCAAGATGTTTTTCAATTTTTGACTTCGAAACAAGAAATACACTTTGTGACTGGCGTTTAATCTTAAAGACCGAAAATGTATCGGGCTTTCAGACAGGCATCAGTAGATTTACTTCCAAGTTAAACAACCATCGATGTGATTTCACGATTTGATTTTGTGAGGTCCTCTTGCTCAATATAATGTTTAACACTTTGTCGAGTGCAATGGTAGACATATACAGGGTAAAAAACAAACCAAAACCCTAGCCACAATCACAATGGCCAAGTCGTTGCCATTCATAGAATACATAGTAAACAAAGTGAGTCACCTTTTCTTCCGACTGGCATGTTTGTCTGTTTGTCCGTCGGTCAGAAGTGAAAGTGACTAGGTATAGAAAGCGGGAGAAAATGCTGTGTCCGCGACGCCGACGCGCTGACGCGAAATGGTTTGATCTCCGCACTAGTGGTGGCTCACTGTCGATAATTCATGATAAATAAATGAATATTTGATCCAACCACATCATATTAACATCATACCCTAGCAATCTTTTTATTACCCGTCCAGCACAATAAATCCAAGTGCAAAGATCTTATTCACTTTTGATAGAGGCGATTATATTTGGCTCATTGTCCTCTTTTTTTTGGACGCGTAATACTAATGATCACGCAGCGAAATAACAAATTGGTGTGTTTTTTAGCTAACACTGGGCCCGGCATCAGTTGAGAGAATAATTAAATGACAAATATATGACATAATATATGGTAAATCACTTATTTACAAAAAAGGAGCTTTATTTACAACTTTAGATAAGTTGTAAATAAAGCTCCTTTTTTGTAAATAAGTGATTTACCATATATTATGTCATATATTTGTCATTTAATGAATCTAACCTATTTTTTTTTCTTTTCTTTTGATCATAGAGGAGTGTTTTCCTCTATGCTTCTGATAGACAATGGCACAGTCCAGCAGCCGCGGTGTGTATCGCGTAGCGTCTTATTTATATAGATAAAAGAGAGCTGCGACTGCTAGATAGCACCACCGTTTCTTCAAAGAGATGATGATCTTCTAGTTTTTGTTTATTAGATATTTTGTAAGTTTCTTTTTTAAGTTCTATGAATAAGACGGATAACACGAGAATTTCCATAAATCCCAGGCTGTGAAAAAGATAAGTCTTGAAATCAGAAACCCTATTTGTTAGCGTTCCTAAGTGAATTGTCAGTTGGTATGTAAAATTTTGATGGGAAGAGAAGGTATAGTCTCCGTCTCAGGGAATAAGTTTTCTTATGATTGTGTATGTTGTAATTAATGTAAAGATGCGTCATTTGTGTTTACATACTAAAACATTATATTTATTATTAAAACAAAGTATTACATTATTCGTATTAATATTCTTTATTATTTCGGCTTTGTAAAGTTATACGAGTATTCTTTTTTATCGATAAATCTATCGACTTACAAGTCGATACTCTAGCTAGACTCTACCTAGAGTTATCTTTGTACGACGGAAGTGCTGGTAGTTTATTGGTACTTATGTTTATTTACTTTAATGCTTAGACATTGCACTTTTAATTTTCCTATAATGGTATTTTATTTTCTAATGAAAACAGATATGTGTTGGTAAATAATTATGTATATGTACTCGTAGCAGCAAGGAATGTGAAACTTGGAATCTACATATCTAATTTACACGAGGAAGTATTTTAATAAGAACTAACCACAGAACTAAACTAACCTAGAATTTTGTAACAAAATACGCGCATAGGAATCTTCGAAAAGTATTTCTATAAGTCGCATTTCTTTTTGATTTCTTTACAATTCCTGACACATAGTGCACGTCCGGTCGTTCGGCTGTATGCGCATTATATTATATGTAAAATTTGTAATTTGGTAGATAATAAAAATCATGAGAATTTGTCAAGTCATATTTTAATAATTAAGGATTTTTTAATTAAATTTAATTTTCTTAATTAGGTTTATTTTTTAGGCATTTTAATCTTATAGTAAAGCCAATTCTGAAGGCTTTAACTTTAGTTTTAGTGCTGTCAATACTTAAATTTTTCCAAAGTAATTTAACTTCTGTTGTTCAACACTTATGAACTATTTTGCAACGATGAAAATTTAGTTTTGACAGTACTAAAACTAAAGTTAATGTCTTCAGAATCGGCTACAATAGTTTTAGTCTCAGTTATTTTTCAAGTTTAAATTTTTTAAGTTGTGTTGTAATTAATTATGTTGATTGTTTATTCTGAAATATATTATTATATATTTTTGGACATAATTAAGGATTATGGTTGCTTAAATTTCAATATCAATATCATAAAAATGTCCCGTGTGTGTAATTCTACTGTTAAGAACTATCTTTGCAGCTGTCTATTAGGTCTTTACATATGAAATTGCCGTTTTCTATAGATAATTCGAAGGAAACTCAATTTTCAGTAGTAACATTTTTAAATTTTTTTTTATGTAATTTTTTTGTGTATGGATGAGATACCATTAGGATAACAGCAAGATTAATTAAATTTTTGGAAAGTGTCAGCTGTAAAAAAATTATTACGAATATAATCATGGAAATGGATGGCATTTAGGACGTACTATTTTTTAAGATTTAATTTTTATAATCAAACTGAAAATAAAAACAAAATTTCATACGTAGACATAAAACCTTGAAATCAACTTTCAAACAAAAAACAAATCATTGAAATAGCTATTGAATTCCAGGAACTATCAACTCATAAATCTGTAAGAATATTTCAGCAATTTTATAGGTAAAGACCTATTATATATTGTATATTGGTAATTGTTTTTTTTTCCTTTCACAGAAGTATTTGCTTAGCTAGATCTAGACATTTTGACAAACAAGACCTTTTGAAATCAAGAAACAAGACCTTTTGAAATCAGGACGTTTTGTCTATCTAGTCGATTTGCAGTCTAGACTTTATGAACACAACAATATTTTTGCTTTAGGGGTTCATATTCCGATGATAAATTCTGAACATATGCATGAGATCTCCTTGTTAGTGAGTAGCAAGTCGATGGGATTTTTGATGATTAGCTTGATTTTGATGATTAGTTGCGGAAATGGCGACGTCAAGGACCGGATGATGATCCATTTCATAGACAAGTCTTCTTGACTATAAAGAATATCTACTTTAAGAATATCTTAGAATATCTACTTTTATCTTATCAGGGCTAAAGTCGTACAAAAGTAAGTTAGCTTACAATACAGCTGTGCTGTTAAAAGTCAAGTCAACGCACTTTAGAGCTACGAAATCAACGAAACTTTTCTCCCACATTTTTTTGGCTATTTTATTATTTTTTTGCAACTATTAGCAGTGTAAATCAGGATCTTAGGAGAAGAGTAAAATTTTTATAGCGGATGCTGAGCTATTAAGTTTATTGGAGCTAAGTTTGGGTCGATGGACTTTAAACAGTAAAGATTTAAAACAAATTATATGTGTAAATATTATTAGAAAGCATAATAAACAAACAAATTTTAAGACAAACATTTTGAAAATATTCCTAGGGCTAGTTCCGAACCTGCGACCTCTTGCTTTCACGACAAGTGTGCTACCAACTGCGCCACCAAGGTACGCATCCTAGACCGTTGAATTTTTCCACTATACCTGTACACGGACTTTTTATAACTAATTGATATACCATTCAGTAATGCACATACTGAACGCTCACGAGGGCGTTATGTGATTTCACGTCTTGTTCATTCCGAGTAGAGTTGGCGCTGCCGTCGCTACAATACCGTTGCTTCAGACAGTTAAGAAATGTATAGTTCTAATTAACTAAGATTATATGTTTTTATAACGAAATCCATCGCTTTGGATACCTGCTCTAAAATGTGCACAAATTCTCGTCTCTTATTCCACAATATACCGAGTGAAAAGTTAAGACGAGGCATGCTCGTAAAGGCAGGCAGCTACTAGTAACGTTACACCTACAAGAAAACGTTGGTATGTTTTCACCGATCTCTTATTTTGAAAATATCCACAGTCGTCGAGAAAAATTACAAAATACACATTTCAAACAAGGTTAAGGTACAAAACACCCAGAAGACGCAAAATAAAATGCCCATACATTTAGTTTACATTTAATAGTAAGTAGGAATTTTATTTTGCATTTTCTGGGAGTTCTAATACTTGTGAAACTTGTGAAAATATCCTTATATATTATTTGAAGATTTTAGTAAAAAAAAAAAAACATAAGAGCGAATTCGATCCGTGCAGGTGACATTTATATTCTTTATTCTTTAATGTACACAGAAAAGCAGTTAAGACATACAAAAGATGTGTACACAGGCGAGCTTATATCTAAAAAGAGATTTCTTCCAGCATACCTAAGCGGGAAAGGGAAATTTATTAAAATAAGTAGTCATACATACAGGGCTGGATTTGGGGGAGGGCAACCGGGGCTACAGCCCCGGGGCCTCCACAAGAGAGGGGCCTCCACAAGAGAGGGGCCTCCACAATATTGATTTTAGTGGACTGTATGCGAAGCGTCAAAATGGCGAACTATACTGGCGTGACAAGTATAAAAATTTGGAAAGCTTGTTATTCAACAAGTTTTATCACACAATTGCCAAAAAACATGAATTATAACAATAAGATAATGTTATTGTGGGTATTCTTAGTTTTGTTTTTTGTTATAGTAATACATATGAGCACTTATGGAAACAGCGGATATATGATCGATCTTGAATCAAAGAAGGTGCTTCTACTTCGTTGTTGCCCAGGGGCCTCCACATTCTATAATGCGGCTTTGCATACATACATCATAAATATAGTAGTTACATGAATTATGAACTCATGAATCTGTAAGAAAATTTCGGCAATTTCATAGGTAAAGACCTGATATTAAATTTGCATCGACCTGTTTAACGTTTGGTAGGGAAAATTTTATGCATTTGGGTTTCTTGGCGTTAGGCAATAAATTGTTAGCAGTGAACTAATCTGGCACTTTAGAAAGAACGCCGTTTGCTCCATCTAAATTTATTTGTTGCCTGGCAATTTTAAAAATGATCTCCTGTGCGCCATTTGGAATTGACAACAAAGAAATATTTTTCGGGAGATCTTCGAGGGTCTTTTTCGTTTAGTGCATGTCAATTTATGGGTTAAGCGATTGACGTAAAAAAAAGGCGAACGTTTCGCTAACCAACAACTGAAGCAGCCATAGTATGCCGATTCGCTTGTACGCACGAGCCCGGCACGCACGCATTTTGTCGAATAAACAACCACAATGTGATGTATACCGAGTAACGTATAAGATTTATTACTTCAATATATTATATCCCAACTGATGTCGGCCCCGGTAGAAACCGAAGTAGGTATATCTTGAGTTTTATTTTTGTTTTTTGTTTTTTGGTTTATATATAGACATATTTATTAAATACAAAACAAAAAGACGAAATATTATTTATTAATAAAAAACGTATTACTAAAGATTCGTGGTTTAAATTCATAATAAATATACTCGTACCAACGGTTACTCACGCACAAGTAGTAATCGTCGGTGAAACGCGGGTGTACTGAGTGTTGACTGTGACTTGCATTTCACAGTCACACTCGGGAACACCTCTGACACCCCCTCGGAGATTCATGTCGTGACGATATATATATGTATATTAATATAGTAATATAGTGACTTACATACAATTTATTTTGGGCTCGTCAAAAAGCAAAATACAGTATATTACAAAATCCACGTTGTTTTAGGTATAATGAATGATATACTATCGAAAAAGGTACTACAGTTTGCGCAATTTTACTCTATGTAAGAACCTATGATTTAGTTTCTGAGGTTGAAAAAGGAATGAACCCATTCTTTTGAGATAGCAGGCGAATTAACTTTGATACAAGGGAGCAAATACAAAAGCAATGAAAATAGGCAATTATACAAACATTAAAACCGATTCTGTAGGCTTTTTATTTTAGTTTTAGTGCTGTCAAAATTTAATTTTTTCCAAAGCAAATTAGCTTCTGTTGTTAACTCTTATGAACTATTTTGCAATTAAGAATATTTAGTTTTGACAGCAAAACCTTCAGAATCGGCTTTATTACGTCATTAAAGCAATACACAATCTCTTGTGCCGACAAGAAGTCAAAATATATCTGAAATATATATAACAAAATGTTTTTATAAAAATATATAAATGCGTATAATATAAAGTAAATGTTATAAAATGTCAGTTTACTACATAATATATGAATTTTTATAAAAACATTTTATTATAATTATTTCAAATATATTTTGACTTCTTGTCGGCACAATAGAAGAAAAAAATAAAAATAAAAATCAAGTGGTACTTAAATAGCAGCCATCGCAAAGACAGAAAAACAAAGGTGAGTAGCTTTTGAAATTGATGTTCTCCTTGTTTGTGTTGTGTGGAGATAGTTAGATAACTATTTATCTTTGCTTGTTGAGACCAGTAGTTGCCAACTGAACTGGGTGCCTATCATCAAAAACATAGATCAAAACTGAACTTTCAAATTGCCTTTAGTGGGTATTGAACGTATTTACGAACTGTGTCGTCACTTCAAGTGCGAACATCTTAGACAATCGGAATCGATAGTATATCTATGTTTTTGATGACAGGCACCCAGCCCAGTTGGCAACTAAAGATACATAATAGGCCCGGGACCGTAATGTGCACCAAGCGAATGGTAAATAAAAACAAATAACATTTTTTAAATAGGTATATATATATATATATATATATATATATATAGTGTATCCATATCTAATGAAGATCTATATAAAATGATAATATATAGGTACCCTTTATAAATTTGCGAATTCACGAGCCATCAAATCGTAATAGGAACGTAAATGTCAGTTTTCCGAGGTACGCGGACTGGAACTTGCGTCGCTTTAGGCATTTCCACATTTCCACTTCCTACTTCGTTCATTATACATCATACATTCCACGCCATAGATATAAATATCCAGAGTGTAAGAGAGACAGGTGGTATTGCAGGTTGTGTGAACTCCCCGGCTCGTTGTGACCGCGAAATTATTTTCAAGACTACACAACCTCCACGTTACGCACACATGCGCAAGACATGTCTGTATTAGCGTCTCACTACCCGTTTGCAAATGTGTTTGTGGTCGTGAGAAACTCGCCCTTGTGTGCTGAAACGATTTAAAAATCGAGAGAATGATTTTAAATTTGAATTCTATAGTTTAGGTTTTAGAGTTGATTTTTGTGGGTTGTTGCAAAGGTGTTTGTGTGGTTTTGGTTGTGGGTGCAGTGTGGTAAAGTTGCTATCTTGTTCGTAATGTCCGCGAACGGAGGTACATTCAACTTTTAGCCCAGTAAACTCTTCAAGTTCGTTCACCCACTGCTTATTGTCAACCGACGTAAAAAGAAAGAGATGGGTACTAAAATAGATAACGCTGTCTCGTTTACTCATTGTTTAAGTTTAGAACTTTTTATCGCGTTCAGTAGTCGAAATAGTGAGCACCAGTGTGTTTTTATGTTTGCCTGGTAGTTTTGACGGTTAACGTTGTGTATATCGATAGATAACGTATCTACGTTTCGGTTCGATTCGACTACTGTCGATATGATTGAATTGCATTGTCTATATTTAATTTTGCATGATAATTTTGTACTCAAAACGAACATTAGTATCTTAGGGTTGAATACGTTCAAGGTTTAAAAAAAGAGTTACCTAATAGTATTTTATGCAAATGCGCCTAAAAAGGGCCCGTGCTGTTGTTATTATTTGCCCCTCGGCATGTTACTATGTTAGTCTTATCGAATGTCTTAATCGCCATTTTACTTCCAACCCTAAAAATCTGTCAATTTTCAGCAACATTTTTCATGCCTTTTTCGGAAATAAGTCATAGTCACCTTAAATACTTCCTTTACATTATGTCTGGCGGTCAAAATATGTCATCTTGTAGTACACTTTTCGGTGAAAAACTAAAAGAAACTATTATTTTTAAATCTAATTTTAACAGCTCTTTGACTAGTGCAAACGTTTAATCAACATCAAGCGCTTAAGGGGTATATGTTGCGAAAAGTGCTGCCACATTAGAAAAAAAAAATATATTTATTTACTTACTAGAATAGTTATTGAAAATCTGTTTAAGTAAATGATTAGATATAGCAATAAACTATTTCTAAATAGCATAGTTATAATAATAAACAACGTCTTTGATGAGCTACAATTTCAACTTTTGCTAAAAACGACCGCTTTTGGCATAAGTTAAAATGTTAGCTCATCAAAGACGTTGTCCATAAAAACTGTGCTATTTGAAATAGTTCATTGCTTTATCTAAGCATTTACTTGAACAGATTTTCAATAGTTATTCTAGCAAGTAAATTTTTTTTTCTGAACTCGCAGCACTTTCGCAGATGGCTCAAAAGGACTAGTTTCCAGGGCCGTAAAACTTATTATAAAAAAAAATTGCTCCTTAACTTAACATTTAGAATGTGTGATGAACTTGGTCTGCGGAATCGTTTAAAGGCAGACAATCAGAGATCCGCAAACCAATGATATAATGGCGTATAATATACGCCATGTGGCAATTTTTGATAAATGTTGTAATTTTTAATGTTCTTTTACTCGTAAAATAAACTGGTAACGTAAAATATGAGACATAAAAGGTTATTAAGGTAAATTAAAGTTAATAATTGCGATTGTCGGCTCTTAGATTGATTCGTTACTTCCATACATAGCGCAGTGTTTGTGCGATATGTGAACAAACTATCCCTTGATAGTGCCGATAAGTTGAACCTTGTTGCGAAACAGCAAGATATTGATATCTTTTCCTTGTCAGTGGTTCGAGCAAGAATGGTGCTGAGTTAAATTTTTTTTATTTTAATGTATAAGTTGTTGATAACAATACTTACAATTTTTTTATAATAAAAATAAAAAAAATAACCCTTTTCTGCACATTGTGGTGTGTTTGAGTATCTGGTTGTTTAAAATAAGTTCATATATTTACATGCATGATTGTTTTCCATGTGTTATCTGATCATTTCTCTTTTAAAATGAATTATCGTCAAGATTGTGTAGCTCAAATCTTTTTATTATGTTACTATTAATGGAAACTTGTAATTGGCCTTTTTTAAGTTACTCTATTGATATTGTTAGTTACCTTGTGCTGTAAGTTTCCCTTGAAAATAAATAAATAAAAAGTGAGATGATAAGTTGTGAAACAGTACAAGTGTTTTATTCATCCAAGATAATAATTATTACGAACAATTCAACAAAAACAACGTGAAGTAAACATCTCATTCATATTCTGCAAAATATTCAGTAAAAAAAATATCAATGAAAAACCAAGCAGCCATACACCACGAACGATTACGAAACTAAACGTTTTACGCATACAAAACAAGTCTTATTTCAATTTCCAAAAGTTCACACGAAAAACGTATATCGAAATATGCCCACACAGAATGCCCACTCAAAAAGTGATATTTCCAGATAGGTTGAACTCCCCTGCCTTTCCTTTACTACGATAAAGGGGACTACGTGAGAGTTAATGGGAAGGAAATTGGGGATCACAAGATGGTGGTCAGATCATTCTACCTATATTTACGAGGTGGCCACACCGGTTTTCTTAATGTCACGAAAGAAATGTGAGACTAAACTTTTATAGGATTAATGCGTGGTTGAGTTTATTCTACTCGTGCATTCTACTTGTAACAACAATTTTGCTGTAATTTTAGTATTAAAGGTACTTCTCATATTCGAAATGTACTTTCACCTTTTTGTCATTGTCACTAACTTTTATTTCATGCTTTACTATTAGGTGAAATTTAATCAACTGCCCGAATTCATACTGGTAACTCGGTAAATGATAAGAAACAATGTTATTACCATGCAGGCGATGATAGAAAAAAAAATCTTTCTTTCTGCTTATACTAGGAATTCGCTCATTAAATTATGTTAAGGTGTGTTAATTCGAAAACTATTTCGAGATCTAGGTTTAATAAGCCGTATTTTGTAACTTGTGGTCTAAAAAACCTCATGATTATGAATATTTTTACGAAAAAGCTGCAACTTATATTTGCCTTCGAGTGACGTCACTTGAGAAATGACTGTTTAAAAATGTGTCCTTTGCTATCAAGATAAATTTATAATAATTTGCTTCCGACTGATTTGACAGACAGTGACAGACCACTTTTTTTATAAGCAATCACACATCACAATCAGTATAATGTCTAAATTTCTTAAGTGACGGACAATTCTTCATCTCTCATATCGGACAATTCTTTAAAAAATCATAAAAAATAATGGTTAATTTATATACCAAAATAATGAAAAGTGTGTGCTAAAATGGCGAAAATTCTCAGAAAAAAAAATTTTGAAATTTAGTATGCGAATTGTATTTGAACTAGCCAATATAACAGCAATAAATTTATTATTACCATACACCTTGAACACTCACGTGTGATTGTTATTGACTATATGCCAACCGTTTCACCGATACAATTTCGGCATTATCAAGGCGAGTGTCGTTCTTAGGACGACGACGCGGCGTATCGTTGTCAAACGGGCACTGGCAGCCGCCGATCGGCGAGCTGCACGCATTGCTCGTGCGCAAGCACTCAATTTTTTATCATTTAAAAAAAGGATCATGATCCTTATTCCTGATCACTAAACGAGTCTCCGGTATGAAATTAAATTTCACCTAGTACAGCGGACGTTGCTCGCCCATTTTTCCCGATCCAGAGGGAATATCCTAAAATCCTGTCTTAGCAGATGTCTACATCATAAAAGGAACTTACTGTCCAAATTTCATGTTCCTAGGTCCAGCCGTTTGGTCTGGGCGTCTTTTACATGTAAACCTAGCACGCTCCTCCTAGCTGCGCTTTGCTCCGCTCGTCGTCGCACCTATTTTTGACTTTTGATGAAAGATTTTTGTTTTCATATTTTACGATCTGCCAAATTCTACGATTTTCCCGCGACAAATACAAAGATTGGATAATATATAGTACATAAAATTTAAGCTCGGGAACGATCAGAAAATACACATCGCAACTTCGGCAACATGCGAATCCATTTTACAGTATTTCGTGTATTTCGTGCTCTAGTCATCAAAGTATGTAGTGTCAGACTACAATCAATTTGAAAGGATTAGACAGGTACTTATTATCTTTGTGGCTATCTTAGTGATAAGTTGGAAACGAATCTTATTTTCACGAGAATACTCCGTAACCACGAAGCGTGAAACCGTAACGAAACGTCGGGCATCTTTAAAAGGTATAGTACATTACATTTGAGACCAGTAATTAAAGATATCCTGGACGAGTAAGTTAAAAGGCCGAGCCCGTAGGGCGAGGACTTTTATATACGAGTCCAGGATAGCTAATTATGGTCGAAGCATGTATAGTGCTTTTCTCAAAAATAAAACGAGATATTTTCAAATTAAATACGTTTTTTTATTACTTTAACAAACTCATCTTGAATAACAAACAATCGATCGAGTTTGTTTTATGTGTCACACAATTTTACTAAAATAATGCTATCGCGGTGTTCGACGTCTTTTGTAGTTATATTCCCAAGCTCCAGAATTCTACATGCACCGTTTACTCCCATGATAAGAACAACCTACAACAAAAAACTGAATTTTAATAATGAATTAAAGGCCTATTTATATCTTTAGAGCCATAAAATAATATTACATCATTTATTTACCTTTATAACATGATATTTATCATCAGGAGCGTCGTTAAGAAACTATTGTATATGTTGGCTTGAAATATTTTAGACTTCTTGCTTATATAGCCATCTGATTGCCTTTTTAGCCATGCCGTTAAATTGTTGTAATTATTCAAGTTTATTTTATTCTTATTGAGCACAACACATGAAATACATACAGCATGAAATACATACAGCATGAAATACATCGCCCATAAAGTGGAAGGCTGCTTTGTTTGGCTAAGGTGACTGAAATAAGCCTAAACACATTTTCCGACCAACTGTTCGTGTGTTTATCTGCTTTCCACTTGATGAACTTTTCGTAATTTGTTTAAATATCCTTCCTTAGATTTTGGCGGGAGCAAGTTGTTTTTTGCTAATTCCGCTTCCGCTTTTAGATCTGGAGGAGTACAATATTATATCAAAGCCTTCTTCTAAATATGAGATATTCATCTTTTTCTTTTAAATGAAAATATTATGCAACAACATAATTTCCCGCTTTTACTTTTTTTTTTTTTATTTTTTCGTTGGGCAAATGTAGGTATATACGGCCAGCCTCTTCATAAAATTGAGGTTAAATTTAAAGTGTTCAATGGTTTTAAATATAACAATAAAATCAATAAAAATAATATATTTTCAATTATAAAATATAGCAAACGTTTCTACACTCTGAACACGAAATTGTAATGTTTTTTCTTTTTATACTGGCCGCTAAAAACCTTATGATCGCCAAACTCTTTAGTCATTAAAAACATAGACACGGATATTAAAAAAACAAAACATGGTATGTAATGGATTTTCATACGAATTTCCTGGACAGTTATTCAGATTTCCTGGAGACTTGAAATAGCCCTACAGGATGAAGTACTTTCTGGCATGTCTATGCAATATGTAATTAAAGCATTACAACATATTTTTGAGAAAAATAATATTGGCGTATGACCCTTAAAATTAGTAAATATGTATTCCAAACATGATGGTTTGAAATATAACAATACATCTATCTTACCTCCACAGTTCCCCTATTAATTTAAAAGACAATGCAACCTCCTTGGTGTTATTCTCTCCTAGTATCTTGCTGGCCAGTGTTGAATCACATTCTTCCTTCTTTTCACCAATGATCAAACTATTAAACACTAACCCTAACACAATCTATTTTGTCTCTTATCTATTTAAACGTAGGGAAGTTCAAGATAAAACTCATATTAATTTGTTACGTACTGAGGAAGAAATGCTGATATCTTTAACCTTTATGGCACTTTAAATAAAAGCTTTAGTGGATGTCATTGACGCACCTACTAGGTCAATGGTGGATGTAAATAAAAGTTCGTGAAATCAAATACAAGAACATTCCACAAATGTTATAGCGGACGCTGCCTCGCTGTGATTATTTTAGCGATTTTACGACTAGCTGAATTGTGTATTGTCAAATTCATAAGCATAACTACAATTACTTCTATTATAGAATTAAATGAGACTTGAGGATAATTCATGATTTATATAAGCGGCTCATGTCACCGCAGTGTGATGTGAAGCGTAACGTCGTCGCGTAACCGTCTTGACTCCCCCAGATGAAGGCAGTCTAAATCTGTTGAAACTGGTCGGCTATCCCGATCATAACACGTATTGAGGTGAGCCGTTTATATAAATCATATAATTGCTTCATTGCGAAAGAGGAAGGGGATACGTGAATTCGTGGGAAAGGTATTTGAAAAATCGATTGTTATATATAGTCGACACATAGTGTATACAGAACTACACACACTACAATACCCTTTATTTTACAAGTACAAGGTCGTGATTTAGGAAATATTCTTTTCAATGCATGTGCTCGTAAAGGCCCACTTTTTATGCATCAAAACCGAACAGAAAGTCGATTATTTTGCCCTAGGGCTTTTATTATTATTTTTTTTTATTTGTTTGCAATGGTTGGCTAACCTGCAGCCTTTCCTGTGTACCATAGATGTTATACTTTTTTTTCCACTGTTTAACAGCTCTGGATACAATCCTTTTGAGCCAATCATAATTGAAAGTTCACAAGATTATATTTGTTTTCATTTCCTCACACTATGCATTGAAAAACGTAGTATGATACACGGGCGTAAAAGCAATAAATTACTCGGTTACGTTTAAAACACTCGTTACGCTCGTGTTTTAAATCGTCCTCGTAATTTATTCCTTTTCACCCTAGTAGCATAAACTACTATTATGTTCTAATGTCATCGTTAAACCAATATCCAGTTTTTATAAAATTGGGGATCATTAGCAAAATAACTAAGATTTATAAATCTTGTTTAAATCGATTGACTTTTTTTCACAGAAATGAAAAGTAATGAAATATCAAAATGTTTTTTTAGATTTTAAATAAGTTACTTGGATAAGCAAATTATTTTTTTGAATGTCTTAGAATGTTGTTTTGGTTTCATCAAAATCATCCCCGGGACTCCTTTGAGCATTTTCCACTATCACTATCACTATCACTACAAAGTCGCTTCCCGCTGTCTGTCTGTCCCTTTGTATGCTTAGATCTTTAAAACTACGCAACAGATTTTGATGCGGTTTGTTTAATAGATAGAGTGATTCAAAAGGAAGGTTTATATGTATAATAAATGGCCGTGCATAGCCGGGGCGGGTCGCTAGTTCCCTATAATTTTGGATTTGGCCATCTAACCCACTGACTTCTATCAACATATATAATACTAGCCTTTTACCCACGGCTCCGCCCGTATTTATTCAACTCTACCCCGTTTTCGGCTTGTGCGTTATTTTTTCAACACCGCTTATAGCCTATATGTTGACCAGGGTCACTACGATGATAATACAGAAAACCGCATCCAAATCCGTTCTGTGGCTTCGGAGATGTGCGTGAACAAACAAACAAACATACATACAGACAGATAGACGGAAAAGAATTTAAAATTGTGACTCTTCTTTAGTCACTCCCTTCATATTTTTATTATTTTTCTTCAATGTACAGATACATCTGCCGGCGGTCATCCTGGAAGAATTGCCCATACTCACACACGCTGGGCAGGCGGGTTGGTGAGCGCGGTGCAGGAACCCTCGCACCAATGACGCCAGTGCCCGTCACCAGTCTGTTATATATAAGGCCCGGCTATTAGGGATGGATATACCGCCATCCATCGGTCCCAGGCATGGTAGGCCTCCTGGTTTTTTTGCCTGTGAGCTGTCCTCTTACTCTCCCCCGAATTACTTCGAGGGGGTCTCCAAGTCGTGATATACGTACCAGCCGTAAATTCCAAGTAAAAAAAAAATATATATTAAATGTATGATTATTATGATATCTATTATCCAACCTCACTTGAAAAAAACGATCCCTGTATATCCTATACACTAAGTCCAAGTGTTCACCACACTAGCACACGGGGTTACATGTAATTTTCGTCATGAGATTTTTTATCGAAATGGCCTTGGAACATCTAGTTTGTTTTGTATTATTTCTTTCTTAAGGCCATTACCATCGCCAAATTAGCAGCTCGATATTTGTCACTACAAATATCAACGGAAACGACACTGAAATAACGTTCATATCAGCGCGCAATGCATAGTGGCTGTTACGACGCTCGATGCGTCCTTGAGAGGGCGAAATAGGAGAAAATTATACTTTTCACTTGGACGTGATTACTCGATTGAATAATCTTATGTTATATTTATAGCTATAAAGTTTATCTATTTATGAAAGCATAGATGAATTCAATCAGCCAAGCCACTCAGGAGCAGTAGGGAATTCGAGGTCAAAAAACACAATTCAGTAAAAAAAAAATCATGTAGAAGTTTTGGTGGTATGAAAAAGAAAAATGTTGCATATGTTGTCTAAGAGTTGATTATTCATAATACATTTTTTCATTATTTTTGGTTTGGCCATAAACGAGGAGTAGGCTTTAGAAAGGACCATTTGGCAATAGTAAGGCCCTTAAGGCGATATGCGAAAAAAATACGGGTGTTTCTTTTCTGTGTATTTCATGAAATACTAAATCTAGGGTTTTGAAATTGGAAAACATGTTTGGATAAATTTTCCTCGACAGAAATAATTTTTGAAATGAGGTCTTCAAACACACTTTTTTTCCTCGTTTGACGAATAGGAACCATAAACAGAACTCAAACATACTTTATTAGGTGTGTTTCAACAATATCTAGAGATTTCAAATTTGAAATTTTGCTAGCTATTTTAATAAAAATATAAAACCAACTTTTTTCCCTTTTGCCCTGAATCCGCCCCTCTCGCACTGCGCGATATTTCGCTTGGAGTGACAGTAACAAAAATAAAATTCGCATAGCCTTTTAAAAACCACAACAAATACACAATTTGAGAGGGAAATATCAGAATAACGAAAACATGGGCCATATAATTTTATATTTCGTCGCTACTACCAGAATGTAGGGACTGTAAAATGTGCAATTTTAATTCCTTTTTATGTGTAGGTGTACATATATGTACACATTTAATATTAACTGATCAGTACGTCCAGCACGTGCCATAGATATAGTGTCTATCTTTTAATATTGTATAATTTGTGTTTATATCATGCGAGAAAATACCAAACAAATTCAAGATTAGATATGAACACAGATACGAGTATACTATGATCGCCTCGGATCGAGCTCAAAAGTAAACAAAGAATGTTTTAGTTCACACTTGACACTTTTTGTCATTTATAGTGTTGTACCAAAGGTGATGAGTGAGTTATTTTTTTTTCATTCAGTCATTCGGTTAATTTGCGGTTTAAAATGTTAGTAAAAAAAAGAAATCATATATATAAAAAGAGAAGTCCTGACTGACTCACTCACTCATTCACTGACTCATCAACGCACAGCCCAAACTCTTGGACCTACAAAGCTGACATTTTGCACAGAGCTTCCCTTTGTAATGTAGACAAGGAATAAGAAAGGCATTTTCGAAATTCCACCTCTAAGGGGGTAAAATAGGGGATGAATGTTTGTATGGAAAATAAGTTTGTTTTGTAGTTGAAAAACCATAAAAATTGGTTAGAAATAAAAAAACGATGTGTTTCAGCCTTTTTGAAAAATCAACCCCTGAGGCAGTAAAAAAATTAGCGCTTTGTTTGGAAAATCATCCCTTACAGACGAAAATAGAGGAGAAAGGAATTCAAAACAAAGGAAAAAGATTTAAAACTAAACCAACGCGGGCGAAGCCGCGGGCAAAAGCTAGTACTACATATAATAATGCTAAAGTAAATCCAATGAGATAATGCGTTTCTGGCAAATGATAAACGGATGTTCGATGTAACTTTGAAGTGGCGAAGATCAGTAATTTTCATCCCAAATGGTTTGTTTCCGTAAGAGCTCAATCCAAGACGATCAAAGTATAGGTTCTCATAGAGTTTAAAGAATGAAAATGGTATTCTAACAAAATGTAGATACTAACAGTACTTTAGTACAATTTTGTCTAAATATATGTAAGAAAACACTTTCAATTAAAAACTATTTCGGGCCATTTGGGCCCGGCATCAGTGACAATGAAATAGGAAAATAAATATAATAGATAAGTAAAAAACATAAAACATTAATATATAACTCTTCTTATAGGTATGTTAATCATGCAGACCTTTGTGTACTTTAGTATGTAATATGGAGATATGTAACGATGATATAAGGCAATTACCGTCACCAAATTATCAGCTCGATGTTTGTCGGTACGAATATCGACGGAAACGTCATTGAAATAACGTTCATATCAGCGCGCAATGCATAGTGGTTGTTACGACGCTCGCTGCGTCCTTGATAGGGTGAAATAGAAGAAAATAATACTTTTCACATGGACGTGATTGTTCAATTGAATAATTGTATGTTTTGTTTATAACTATCAAGTTTATCTATTTATCAAAGCATAAATGAATTATATCGACCAAGCCGCTTAGGAGCAGTAGGGAATTCAAGCAAAAAAAAAAACCAAATATGTAAAATATTGTTTTCATATAGAAGTTATGGTGGTATGAAAATGAAAAATGTTGCGTATGTTGTCTTAGGGTTGATAATTCATAATGCATTTTTTCAATATTATTGGTTTGGCAATAAAATTCTCGGAGTAGGCTTTAGAAAGTACCCATTTGGCCCCTTAAGTGCAGTCACAACAAAATTTTCTTAATTTAAAATTAGTCCTTAACTGTTAGGAATAAAAGAAAAAATATCAAGTTTTCACAGCATTTATAGTCTTCAGAATTTACTTTAGTACCTATAAACAATGATATTATATAATACTAAATATATAAATATAATTTTTTTCTTTGCAACTCTCCAGTAGCATTCGGTAATGTTATAAAAATATAAACAGCTTTGTACTATTTTAGTTAATATTAGTAGTTCTTATCTAAGCGAGTCCTATATATTTTAAATATAAGGTGAAATTGATTGTTATAACCATATTAATACTGGAGCCTTTGTAAGTGATCAGTAACAATTTTCAATTACCCTTTCAGTAAAATACGCAAAACAAAAATTGATTAACTCGGGATTGTTCTTGAACAAGTATAAATTGAACTGAACAAGTATTTTGCAAATATGATCATTGAACCTTGGTCCTGACCACTTACCAATTTTGGCCAAATCAATCAAAGTCACCTTATTTATTATTAAATCTCAAATTATAGCTAAGCAACTGTTCCCAAAAAGTTTGCATCATTCTCTTATCTATGGTTTGCATAACCGAAGATTCAATACTTCGTCCTCTTCTAATTCTACCGGATCTCTAATCAAGTAACTTTGTATCAAGCAACCCACTGGTGTGGTACTATTCATAAAGTACAAGTGATATTAACATATTAAGTGCTATCAACCCCGAGTGGTTTTTAAACACGTTTCCTACGCCGAGATTCTCTCAAGCGAATAGGAAGTCTCGGTCAGGACTGGGCTAAAAGTTCGATGCTCGGACGAAGCAGGGTGAGACGAGAAAAATGTACGTTCGACTCAGTGTGTAATATAATGTTGTAATATAATACACAAATGTGTGTGTATATGGTGAAAAGTGTTGTTCGTAATCGACTCTGAGCAAAAAAAGGCAGGTATGCTGTGTATATGACGCCTTTAATCTCTAAAATGGATGGAGCCATGATCTGGTAGGTGATCTATTGCCTTATTATTGTTTTATAGATAATGAGACTTAAGAGTATGGCATACCTTGGCAACTTGCTTATTACCCGTCCAGCACAATAAGTCTAATGGCAAAGAAAGACTTTATTCGCTTTTGATAGAGGCGATTATATGATGGCTCATTGGGTTCTTTTTCTTGGAGACGTAATACTAAATAATCACGTAGCGAAACGACAAATTTGACTGTTTTTAGCCAATACTGAAATATTTTGTAGGTAAAAAATTTTTGAATTTAAATAGTTTGACTTCATATAATTCTATTACCTAATATATGAAAAAAAAAAAACAAGTCGAACACTTAACCACGTTCTTCTGCGGAACGCTTAAAAAAATGTATTTTTTTCAATATAAGGATAGCTAATTTCTTCCAAAGAACCCTCGATAGTCTGGTTTTGTTCATGTTCTAGGGTCAGGTCGATCCTTAAGGGTTAAATACGGCCACGTATTTTAAATGTGAATATAAGGCTATGTATATCTTATTTTGTCTTGGTTTAGGCATTTAACTGGGTTTACCAGTTTATTTGTACATTGAGTTACAAAATATGATTGATCTGCATTTAATACTATCTAGCAGTGATCGTTTTATTTCTATTTCTTACCGGCCAAACCCGATTTTAGAACAAACTTGTTTGGCCTAGGCCAAACTGGTTTTGTGTTGTCATAAAAAAATTACCACGAAAGTTATTTATGGCAGTCACGACACTACGTGGCACGCCATATTTTTGTAATTTTTAAGAATTAATGTAAAATTTATTAATTGCAAACACAATAATGAAAGCTTTTGTTTAATTTTGACCTGAGTAGTATATATACATGTCATAGTATGTATATAGACTTTTTTGTCCTAAAACATATAAAAGGTGAAGGCTGCCTGTATGTACATACAGTTAGAACCACTGAAAGAATGTTTTATCATTGCAAATTGGGTCGGTTCTCCGTATTTGTAACAAAATATGAAGAAATAATCATAAGGGCTGAAATAAAACTTTTAGCTAAAAGCAATCAAAAGATCAATCAATATGCATAAACGTATTTTTAATAATATTATGGTAGCTTCAAAATAATTAGATCTTCCATAAGCTTGATAATAGGTTATTTCAGGAATTTACGGCTGGTATCACGACTTGGAGACCCCCTCGAAGTAATTCGGGCGAGAGTAAGAGGACAGCTCACAGGCAAGAAACCTGGAGGCCCACTATGCCTGGGACCGATGGATGGTGGTATATCCATCCCTAATAGCCCGGCCTTATATGGAACAGACTGGTGACGGGCAGCGGCGTCACTGGTGCGAGGATTCCGGCACCGCGCTCACCAACCCGCCTGCCCAGCGTGTGCGAGTATGGGCAATTCTTCCAGGATGACCGCCGGGAGTGGCAAAGTCCTGGAAAGGCTTATGTCCAGCAGTGGACGAACTAGGCTGATCGACGGATCACGACTATGGAAAAGCCAATTGTTTTATAGCTATTGTAATATCATTAAAAATATGTTTTCAATGCAAGTGCTCGTAAAGGCCCACTTTTATGCATCAAAACCGAACAGAAAGTCGATTATTTTGCCCTAGGGCTTTATTATTATTATTTTTTTTATTTATTTACAATGGTTGGCTAACCTGCAACCATTCCTGTGTACCATAAATGTTACACTTTTTTTTCCCACTGTTTAACGGCTCTGGATACAGTCCTTTTGAGCCAATCATAATTTAAAGTTCACAAGATTATATTTGTTTTATTTCCTCACACTATGCATTGAAAAACGTAGTATGATACACGGGCGTAAGAGCAATAAATTACTCGGTTACGTTTAAAGTCCTCGTACTTTATTCTTTTTTGCCCTTGTAGCATAAACTACTATTATGCATATAGCAAACCATTGATATACATTGGTCTTAGCTAAAAGTTGTGCTTTGGCCGTTATAATTATTTCTTAATATTTTGTTACATTGTTTGCCTCGAATTGACCCTTAAGAGCTAAGCAATGACTAGTTTTGCCTGTAAGTAAAATCGACAAAGAGCTTGAAAACTACGGAACAGATTTTAATGCGTTTTTTGGCTTTATGAGAATTCTTGAAGACCCCCACCTCCCCCCGTCGTAGGTACGTGTTTGTGGCAAATAGTTTTATGTAATAGAAAATATTAATGTAATTTTGAACTACAACCGGAAATCATGAAATTTTCAACTCAAATTATGAGTTCATTATTGTAAAAATTAAACCATTTTATTTAATTTACAGCATGTCTGTACCAGTCCATAATAAAATAACACACGAAGCTGAAAACTACTAAAGATTAACATGTTACGAATGTTAACATTTATTGACTACTATTGATATTTCTTTTCTTTGGTTCAGTTACTCTTATAATTATAATTTAAATAATATTTTCAACGGTCATGTTTTTTTTATTTTATTATATTGTGATTTTATTGTATTATGCACCTGTAACTTGTAAATTTGTTTTAGTACATGAAAAAGGGACAGACTAAAAATCAGCGTTGTGCTGCTGTTCTATAACACACAACGGATGCTGAGTCTGCCCCTTTTTATCACATTTTAACTTATTCAATATGCATTCATCTTTTTATTCACAGATATTTTTATTTTCTCTAATTTTATATGTATTGTTTTTTTATATTTGTTGAATAATTTGAGTAATAAAATATAATGTTACCATTCGGCTTTTCTTTATAAATATTGATATATATAGTTGTTTTTTTATAAATTATACACAGTAATTAATATGGGCAAGATATATTTCGAGTCCTTTTGGACTCGGCATCAGTTGCATTGACAATAGATATGACATTAATATAAAAGACAATTTTTTTTAAATTTTTTTTTTATTATTTTTTTTTTTGCTTGCTTGAAGACTACATTATGCCTTCAGATAAAAAAAAAAAAAAAATTGTCTTTTATATTAATGTCATATCTATTGTCAATGCAACTGATGCCGGGTCCAAAAGGACTCGAAATATATCTTGCCCATATTAATTACTGTGTATAATTGAATAATTTGATATTTATATTGTGTGTGTAGTTATTAGTTGCTGCATGCAAGCGTCCCAGCTTGGAGGAGAGCACTCACATAGGTACAGTCCAATATGATTTATTTATTTATTTACTAATATTAGAATAAGAATTATTGTTACTAACAAATTATGGGTTGTTTTTGTATTGTAGCCTGAAATAAATGGATTTATTATTATTATTATTATTATGGTGATAAATAAATGTTTCTTCAATTTCAATTTCAAATTTCAATTAAAGTTTTTGAAGAGTCTCCCGGTCCAAAGAGTCTCCCGGTCCAAAGAGTCTCCCGGTCCAATGAGACTCCTTGATGTAGGTATATTCTACGAGTCTTATTAGTCGACACTTTTCTTTTTATGCTCACGACAGAACAGAGCTGATATACATATCGGGGATAATTATCCGGCGAATAAACCGTTAATTATTATGGTATTTTTTGTGTTATTGCAGAAACGGTTTCTCCGAGGTCGAATACATATTGAATATCTTTTTAGATTGTTATTTACAAAATTCAGAAAGTTTTTAGAATTAATGGCTTTATTCGCTGAAAATATTTATCAGAGAAAAATTGGTCAATGTCATTTACTGATCAACAATATTTTTCTTTTGTATGCAAAGGCAAATGGTTTTATTTGGTTTTATTCGCGTAAAATATTTCCGCGCCCATTCGGTAACATCATTAAATCGCATACAAAAGCAAAATAAAAAGCAGTATAAAAAAGTTTTCCGGAAGAGATTGCTTTTAGTAATAATTAATAAGGGTAATAAACCAAACACTCATAGAGCCCATTAATTTTTAAAGGAACCGTTTCGGCCTTGTTTGTTTTGTTGCAAACTAACCAGTGTTGATACTTTTGAATATTCGTAAAATAATTTTGAAAAGATTATGTATAGGTATGTTAAATAAAATACAATAACAAATTCAATTATTTCAACTGCAATTAAATTAAAATAAACGTTCAAGAGAATTATTTGTACACCATGACTTAGATGCTTGTTGAACACATTCATTGTTGGGGAATGTAATTTCACGTAAGGATGAAAAATATCGAAAGACGTAATATTTCCACTGAACTAATCTCTTCGAAGTTTAAAAAATAACTGAGTGGTATTTCTATTTGCTTTTATTATTAAGGCGAATGGATACGCCAACTGCAATTTGGACCTGTGTTTGAAGGCCTACTCCTCCCACACGGGTGGTCCAAAAACTTTCATAAAAATATATGATAGGCATTATAGAGTCAAAAATAAATTTAAAGTTTCATAAACTGTTTTTCTATTGTAAGTTTTCCAAAATCGAAAGTCATCCAAAGTTTCACATGATTAACACAAGAATTCTCTTACTCCTTCCAAACGCCTAAAGCGATTTTAATTATTATTTCACCAAATTAAAGGAAATTTTTAGATCTAAAAAATTTAAGTACAAAATTTTTTTTCCGTTCATGGAGTCCATGTGAAAAGTATTATTTTCTCCTATTTTGCGCTAGCCGGAGGCGCAGTGGTTGTCATAACAGCCACTATTCCAGGAACGCTGAAATGAACATTATTTCAATGTCGTTTCCGTTGATATTTGTACCGACACACATCGAGTTGCTTATTTAGCGTGGTCATACGCCTTAGAGGTAAGATAACATAAGGAAAGTATCAAAACCTTTTTAAACACCGCCTGCCGCACGTGTTTTACAAGTGTTTATTGTTTCTTTCAGGCAAATTCACCTGTCACCACTTAATCCTATTGTTATTGCTAACGGCGGTTTCAATTGGAAATGCGTCAGTTCATACTGAATCCACTATACTACGCAACTCCCTGTAACCACTTTCCCGGTTAGCAAGTGATGCAAGTAGTTCTATCTCGCACTGTCAAAGGCTTAAGCCCTGCAAGATTTTCGTGATTGTCCAACCAGGACTCGAACACGGTGCGAAGCGTTAATTGCCATCCGACTGGTCTCAGTATTTGCATTCCAGTCGTTCACCTGCGCTTGACTGATGAAAATGCTGGTCTTGTCTTTCGTTCGCTTAGTGGAAGGTTGGTGCACGAGTCACTGGGACAGACAGGACCCGAAACATCACCGGATGGTGTTAGTACCCTAAGAACTTTCCGAAACTCAGGTATAATTCAATTCAATTCAATTCATTCAATTCATTTATTTATGTCAGGCTCTAGGCCAATATAATATTAACAAATTACAAATTATCAACTAGTTATAATAAATATTAAAATTAAAATTTAAATACGGTTAGTAATTGTTAGTAAGTCATCAATTTTACAGCAATAATAATTTCATTTAACTTTGATTGATTTCATTTTACAATTTTCACACATTTATTTCAGTCCAATGTCGATCTATTACATTCAATACATTATTATATAAAACATTCATAATTTTATTATTACTTTGCTTCAGTCGGGCTCTGATGGAGCAGATTCTCATTCTGATGATACCATAAAAATCGTCTATACTTGCCTCGGCAAACATTTCTTTGGCACTACAGAATCGAGGAAGTCTCATGTGATAATACGAAACTTATGTGAAAGTTTCATCTCTATTGTTTGATTGGTGTAGAGTTATTGGTAAGAAACATTAGTGAAACAGGAGTATGATTATTGGTTTGTTGAAGTTTATTACTATCTATCAGTTTATGCATCTCCTTAAGCTGTGGATAAATCCGCCCCCTATTGAATCAAATATATTTATTTATTTATCATATGGCATTTTTACATGGGGGTCGTTGTTTATTCCACGTCCGTAAGAACTACCGTCGTATACCATACATGGTGGTGCTAAGAGAGTAACAAATTGTGGCAGTTGCACTGTTCTATCAGATCTATCGGAACCTCGCAGCAAGCACTGGTACTTCACTGTCAAATATATTAATGACCAAGAAAAATAACACAACAATATTGCAATGAACATACATACAAATAATAGTCCAATGATTTAAATTTTTGAACAGCATTGAGAAATCGGTAACAAAATAATTTAAATTGTGACGAACTTGCATCCGCGTTGATGTCTTTTACTTAGAACACCTTCGCTCAGCGCGTGACTGCTACGAACTGCTACGAGCGTAGCAAGGGCTTGCTACATAAAGCGTGCATAAAATTTACCAGTTTTCTTTGTACTATGTTACTCAAAATAAAATGCTATAATTTTATTTTCTCTCTTAGATTATGAAGCAAAAGTTGAATTAAATTTTTTTTTTGTAGTTTTTCAGCGGAGCCTTTAAATTATCTTACAGTTAAAATAAAAAACTTTGTATAGAGACGACGAAGCCTTATAGCGGACTTGGGAAGCGCACATTACTGGTCTAGGCCAGCAAACACTGTGTCAGGCGGTAAACTTTCCAATTTTAGGGTTAAAAGGAATAACGAAAATCTTATAAGGTAAATCTCGTGTCCATCCGTCCTTTTGTCAAATAGGTTTATCTCAAAGATTAGTACTTGGTAACGCGTAAGTATACATCACCAGTCATCAAAAAGAAAAAAAAATTGAGATTAAAATGGCGGGTCAGTTTGGTCTAAGGAGTTCAATATACCGCGTGAAGCTTAGAGCATGTACCAAGCGTGAAGTATCATTTGAAAGAGCTAGTACTAGCAAAGAGCTACCTCTAAGGATTCAAACGTTTTTATAGTTTTTGCTAATAAAATTAAATAAAAATTGCTATGAATGAAAGTTCTCCTGAGTTTCTCCTAGGTTTCTAAAGCTACAATTAGCAGACAATTGCAAGTTGTATCGACAGATAAATAGAAACTAAAAACAATTGGGGTAATATCGTGGCGATATGTATGTTTGTTTTTTTTCAATACATGTGCTCGTAAAGGCCCACTTCTTATGCATCAAAACCGAACAAAAAGTCGATTATTTTGCCCTAGGGCTTTATTATTATTATTTTTTTTAATTTGTTTACAATGGTTGGCTAACCTGCAGCCTTTCCTGTGTACCATAGACGTTATACTTTTTTTTCCACTGTTTAACGGCTCTGGATACAGTCCTTTTGAGCCAATTATAATTTAAAGTTCACAAGATTATATTTGTTTTCATTTCCTCACACTATGCATTGAAAAATGTAGTATGATACACGGGCGTAAGGGAATAAATTACTCGGTTACGGTTAAAACACTCGCTACGCTCGTGTTTTAAATCGTCCTCGTAATTTATTCCTTTGCGCCCTTGTAGCATAAACTACTATTATTATAATAAAGAGGAAGTGTTGTCGGTTCGTTTGTTTGCTAGGTCAAGTAAAATTAATTCTGTATTCTAACCTAACATCTTACAATGGTTATAACCTAGGCTACAAAATTATTATTATGATAAATAAATATATGTCAACTACAACGAAAAAAAAAGAGGCGTAGAAGTCTCGCCTTTTGCTCAGTTTTCTAATTTATACTTGTTTAGCAAATACTGACTTCCTGCCTTAGCAATAATGAACTATTCTTAATTTATTACTCAATTTAATTTTAAAAGAAGTTAATGAACTTTTAATTTTTCTCGGCGATGCGAATGAACCTTTTTACTTTTCCCAACGCGGAAATGCAAATACATCAAAAATATGGCCGCCAAACAGGTTCGGTATTTTAAACTTGAATATAAAAAAAGTTGTACTAAAATGTATGCGCAAACGAGACCCCGCGTACCAGGCGTGTATGGTATTGAAGAGTTGTCCAGTCATACGAGTTGGCTCACCCACACATAGATACCTCATTACGTATCGCTTACGGAGTCATTCACACATGTACGACCGTTAATTACTTCCCTATCTCTTTCGCGTCAACGCGTAGCAGGTAGGTGAATTTTGAAAATGGAAACCCATAATTCAATTCCATTCCAACCAGCTAGTGTTTAAATTTATATGGTTGAAAATAATGCTTGCGGGCACTACTTAAAATTCCTCAAGCATTTTATTCCTTTGATGAAAAATAAATTGAATTCTAATTTCAAACTCGGAAGTGACGATTGGAATTGGAAGTCACTGACGCGAGTGAGTTATCAACACTTCTCACGCTTCATGTTCATTAGTATGGGTATATTTGCACTTGTAGTAGTGGAATTATCTATGTGTGGGTTTATCTGCCTGGCTGTGTGCGGAGGCTGAGGCAAGAGAGTGCTTCTCAGGTTCGTTCAACTTTTAGCCCAGTAAACTCTGAGTTGATGTTCCTATGTATGTATGTATATTGTATACAATACAGAGTATGGTTTATAGATGGTGAGCATGTAATTCTGTTTACACTGCTTGCTTTGTTCTAGCCGCTTTGATAGCGTCGGTAGATGTGTGATGTGATTTGTTTTACGAGGAACTGGGATGGGAGTTATGAGTACTAGAGAAGGATGTCACAAGTATATGTACTTATAAGTGCTGGTTTATTTGTCGAGTCGCTTACAAAGTTTGCTTCTTTTGGTTCGTTAGCACTGTAAAATTCCTATGGGTTTTTAGCTTGCTCAGCTAGGTTTAGAGAGTCTTTGATTGATTTCGGCATGTTAAATTTACAAGAAAATTTATGCTTGTTGTGCGATTTTTGTTAGGGGGAAATCTTATGGGTTCGCGTTACTGTCACCAACATGCTATTTTGACAGTAAAGTTTTCACTTCTGTAGGCAATACCCATGACTGCCCATGTTTTTTACATCTGTTTTTTAATATTGGATCGTTGTATTTAATACATAAACAACCAAAGACATTATTTTTACTATAAAATGTGGAGACCAAAATATTTGTATTCCTTTTCTTTTCATACACTTTCCGAAAAGTATATAATGATAAACGTCCCACAAAAATACGCTCAAGTATAAAATTGTCCGTATATTTGCTACCGAACGACTCATGAGTGCCGAGTAACATTGCATTTCGTAGAACTGAACCACACGCCTCGAATTAAGCCACACGCCTCGAACTGAGCTACACGCCTCGAACTAAGCCACACGCCTCGAACTGAGCTACACGCCTCGAACTAAGCCACACGCCTCGAACTGAGCCACACGCCTTGAAATGAGCCACACGCCTCGAATTGAGCCACACACCTCGTTTCTGAGCCACACGCCTCGAACTGAGCCACATGCCTCGAACTGAGCCACACGCCTCGAACTGAGCCACATGCCTCGAACTGAGCCACACGCCTCAAACTAAGCCAGACACCTCGAACTGAGCCACACGCCTCGAACTGAGCCACACGCCTCTAACTGAGCCACACGCCTCGAACTGAGCCACACGCCTCGAACTGAGCCACACGCCTCTAACTGAGCCACACGCCTCGAACTGAGCCACACGCCTCGAACTGAGCCACACGCCTCTAACTGAGCCACACGCCTCGAACACGTAATCAGACTGCTCTCTTTTTAAAATGACAGTTGGCAAATTCGGTCCAAGTGCTGCCAAGATCATGACATATTTTAAATGAAAGGACATAATGTAGTTTTCAAGCAAGCAGAATCGCATCAAAATGTATCCAAAAGATTTAGAGATATGCCTAATTATGTTTTACAACCTTCGGTTTCAACATTTTCTTCATTGCAAAATAGTCTTTAGTTATAAGGAACAGAAGTTAAATTACTTTCGAAAATTTCAAGTTTTGACAGCACTATAACTAAAGTTTAAGCCTTCAGAATCAGCTTTATTATGTCCTTTTATTTAACACTACTACCCCTATACAAGTTCGCCCACTGTCATTTCTGTTGCTAATTTGGTTTATAAAGCCAAATTCATACTAGAGACTCGGTAAGTAGTCAGGACCAAGATTCAATAACCCTCTTTGCAAATTACGACAAAAAATGTGTCTAATTAACGAATAACTCCGAATCAATTAATATAGCAAGCTTTAATTTTATTTAGCGTTTTTCACAAAAAGGGGTATTGAACCTTGGTCCTACCTGACCAATTACCAAGTCTCTAGTATGAATTTGGCTACATAAACAGAATATTGGAGGGGCCAATATTCCATAAAATATTAATTTCGACTGTACTTAGTGTCAATTACCCCGGAGTGAGGAAGGGGGCTCAGCTTTACTGACAGTAGCATTAGGGGGGCTCAGACAGGCACACCCAGGCCCCATAAAGTTGGCGTTAGTGACAACTTTTACTATATAGCCAAACCTAAAAAAGCGAAAAAAGAATTTGCTGTTCCGTACATTTAAGTCAAAGTAGGTTTGTACCTATTTATGGTTCCGTACCCGAAGGACCCTATATAATAAGTCTTTACCTATGAAATTGCCGAAATTTTCTTACAGATTCATGAAATTATAATTCCTGTAATTCAATAGCTATTTCAATTATTTGTTATTTGTATGAAAGTTGATTTCAAGGTTTTACATCTCCGTATTAAATTTTGTTTTCATTTTCAGTTTGATTATAAAAATTACATCTTCAAAAATAGTTCGTCCTAAATGCCATCCGATTCCATGATAAGAGTTGTAATATTTTTTACAGCTGACACGTTTCAAAAATTTCATTAATTTTGCTGCTAGCTTCATACACAAAAGAAATTACATAATTTGGATTTGTCATTCCTAAAAAAAAATGCAAAAATGTTAGTACTAAAAATTGATTTACTTCAAATTCTCTATAGAAAACGGCAATTTTATATGTAAAGACCTAATATAGTAGTTATGTTGTGATATTACTAAGCTTCCGCTGTCCGTCCGTCCGTCACAGGGGTCTACAGCTTCAGTAAGTGTCTCAATACAAATTGTAGTTACATACTTTTGTAGTTAAATAAATAATAATAAAAATTTGGTTTCGTACTCAGATGATGCCGAATTGTTTAAAATAATGTGATGAGGTACTTTGTAATAAGCATAGGTACTTTGTAATAAGCTTAGGTACATTGTAATAAGCATAGGTACTTTGTAATAAGCATAGGTACTTTGTAATAAGCATAGGTACTTTGTAATAAGCATAGGTACTTTGTAATAAGCATAGGTACATTGTAATAAGCATAGGTACTTTGTAATAAGCATAGGTACTTTTTAATAAGCATAGGTACTTAGTAATAAGCATAGGTACTTTGTAATAAGCATAGGTACTTAGTTATAAGCATAGGTACTTAGTAATAAGCATAGGTACATTGTAATAAGCATAGGTACTTAGTAATAAGCATAGGTACTTAGTAATAAGCATAGGTACTTAGTAATAAGCATAGGTACTTAGTAATAAGCATAGGTACTTAGTAATAAGCGTAGGTACTTAGTAATAAGCATAGGTACTTAGTAATAAGCATAGGTACTTAGTAATAAGCATAGGTACTTAGTAATAAGCATAGGTACTTTGTAATAAGCATAGGTACTTAGTAATAAGCATAGGTACTTAGTAATAAGCATAGGTACTTAGTAATAAGCATAGGTACTTTGTAATAAGCATAGGTACTTAGTAATAAGCATAGGTACTTAGTAATAAGCATAGGTACATTGTAATCACGCTAAATTACGTTTTTTTTTTTAATATTAGTTATTATTTAAAAATATGTTTAGCTTTCTCTTTTACTGCCTTTAAGCAATCATTATTGATAGTATTCTTTAAACACATTATTCAGGGGTCACACACGTACCCAATAACTTTTGGTATAAGTGGTTTCTTTGTCTTTATTTGAGTACATTTATTGAGTATATCTAGGTTCTATATGAATGGTCACAAAGACGGGTGTCACGGGTGAAAAAAACGCGGTGAAACGGTGAAAAAAATAATCTACAAAAACCTACAGCGCCACCTGCATGTGAGTAGCGAAACCAGAGACATAAAAATACAACCATTTTGGACAAAACTGAAATTTCAACACATTTTTGCCATAATTTAACGATTAAATTGCTCAAAATGAGAGAAAAGCTATAATTTCATTTTTTTTAAACTTGTGAGATTCGCAGACATTTTAAGATGTAACATCATTTGCGATGTAGACAGATCTCCCGAGCATGTGAAATGTTTGAGATTTAGTTTTGCTTTTTTTGTAGAAGTTTGATGGAAAAAATGCAATATGAAATGTTTGTAAACCAAGAATCCGTGTTTTATTTTCTTAAAGCTATTCTACATAAGTTTTATTCTATTCTATAGCTACAAATCTTAGTTTAGCAATAGAAAAATGAAATGTTCCCTAGAAACAAAACTATTAAAAATATATTTACAGCTTCTTTACAGGTTGAGATTTCAGAGAAATATGTCTGAATCTAAAAGTTTTTCTTATTCCAAATTCTCTGTGTAGGGAATAAGTGTTTTTATTGTCTTGAATGAAGTTCACGTATCTACAACACCACTTCCTTGTATCAAGGTTCAATGCCCCCAATTTTGGAAGTTCAAGTAGTAGCACGACGTTGTCGGTAGACTCGCAATCATTTAGATACCATAGCGCGTCGATATGCGCATATTTACCTTTTATTGCCACATTGATACGAGACAGTTTTTTCTCTATTACTACGTTTTCATCTTTTTGCAGCAGTTATTTGCAATGGATGGTTCTCAGTTGCCAGAGAGCCAACTTTGTTTTTAAACAGAGAGTTTAAAAATAGTTTTTATTAATCGAATATGTTATTAAAATTTTGTATTTTACATAAATATAAACACTAAATTAAACAGTTTTAGGCGCTATATTTCGACCCCTCAGTGGAGTCGTCATCAGGCAAAGAGAAAAATACTTTTGACATATATAGGTACTTGAAGCTAGAAAAACACTGACATCTATTAATTATTATTAAATAAATACCAAGTAACCAGTAAGAAAGTAAAAAATATCCATCCATAAAAACAATCTATGAGAGAGTAAACATCCTAATTACTTTCAGTGTTTTTATATTTATACCAATACCTTAATATGAATTTGCAAAATAAAAAAATATATCTGAGAGAAATGACTCTTCTTGCAAATTAAATTTTGTTACAAAGGAACCTAAGTATGGACTGGAAACGTATGGCGGCACAGTTTAGAATCAATAAATATACTGAGGTCCTGTTTTCATGTACCTGTATAAATCAAAGTTGTTGGGTATAATGTGCGACGTTTTAACAACAATCTTAGGGCTAGTCAGTGGTATCTTTCCTTTCTTTTAAATTCATCGATCTAATTATTTGGTTCGATCTGATTTTAGAATATTTTGCTGAAGTATAATAATTGAAGCTAAGTTTTTTTTCCAATCCTACAGGCGAGCGACCGGAGAAAATGGCGTAGCAAAGAAGAACCATATACTCAACAGTTACTTGATTGATGATGATGGATGATGAAGTCTTGAAGAATACCCACGCATGAACTCCAAGTTGGCTGGAACTGTTGCTACTACCTAAAACATTTGTCACAATTAGACTTCTTAATAGTTTATGGACATTAATTTTATCAAACCTAGTGATGCCTGATGAAGACAGGTGACTTCTCCGAGGGTGGAGGGGCGGAGGGAAGGTGGCTAGGACGGACGATGAACCTTGAGTTTGCAACGTCATCTTTACTTCACAAATAGACCTAACTTCTTCTCAAAACAATAAAGGAATTGCAACTTTAATGTATTGGTTTTAGGTGCAGATTCGGCCATTTACGGAAGTGGGATCATTGAGCTTTGCAGCAATTTAAATTCGGATTCAAAAACGGCGCAAGCAACGCTACATAAATGATCGAAATTTCAATTCTGTGGTGATAATAACAAGGTTTGGTTTGCCGTGCAGGGTCGTTCGGTTCGTAGTAAGCTGATCAGAGAATCTAGCTTCCTGGACCATCTCGTATCAATTAAGAAGATTGGTTCGCTAATTTATTGTAAAATGGGGGCAGGCCGCTCACGCGTTCGCAACTCTATTTTAATGAGTCATCGATTCTTGCGGCTGTTTGCACAGGTGATACTGCTAAATTATTTACGATTTATGTGTATACCAGTACAGTACTAACTGCATAATGTTGAGTAGTTTTATATGTGTATAGAAGGGTATAAATAGCATAGTTTTATCAATCTGCAATTATCCTTTTCCATGTTTTACTAAGCACTGCCTTATTTTTGGACTCCTGTCAAAACCAGGAACTGTATTTAATTGTTTTGTTTATTAAAAGGACTGCTCATCCGTTTGATGCATTACTCAAGAATTCCTTATCCGATCCGATTTTGCTAAAAGGTCACATTGGAACCCACGTGGGACTTGATGACTTAAAACCCTATGATATCTACGTGAAGGATAAATTCAAAGAGATCTAAATATTGTTCACAAGCAGGCTTGCCAGGTGTTCGGTTTTTACCGAACTGTTCGGTATTTCAGCCCCATGTTCGCTGTTCGGTATGAAGAAAATACCGAAGTGTGGGTGGTTGTATCAAAGTCCATTCATATCATCATATCACATATTTATTTACTGTTTCGCAAAATCAAATCGATACAGATTTACCGCGATGTTGCCAGCCGGCGCGTGCTGTATTCATGACCTTGGTTGATCATTCCCTTCGTCAGGTAACTTTCGGTAATTTTCTCAGTTTCATTTGGCCAAAAATTCGACAAGTTGTACCAAAAAAGTCATATCTCTATATAGTCTCTTTGATAGAAAATGTTCGGTGTTTTTATCTGGACCACCTTGCAACCCTGTTCACAAGTGATCCAATAATAGTGTCGATGTATGCAACGCGCGGAACGTGCGTTGGTCAGTCCCATGAGAATTTCATAGGATCATTTTTTTACTGGTGCCACGAAACAAGCAGTTGTAATTTTCACTTAACAGATGTTTTTTTCAGTAATTATTTCATGCCTTGTACAGATCATCATCATCATTGGGTAACATCTTCAAAATGAAGTTTGGAGGTCAGTAGGCTAAATTACTTGTGATCCATTGTTGTATCGTTGTAGTTCAGTCCACTCTTTGATGTCGTCTATCCAACTTATACAGATAAAACAAAATAAAATTCTTAGAATAACAAAGAAGTTATTTTTGCTGGTTGCATTTTCTGTTATTTTAAGAAAGTGCTTTATTTTTTTTTATCTTACTCCCCTATCTAATATTATAAAAAAGGCATGATCTTGCTAAGTTTCTTGCTAGACTGATTTAATGGGCGGAGTTATTGCATATATTTATAATATTATTTATTCCTTACTCCTATATTTTTATTTTATTCAAGTGTATTTTTTAAATTAAATTTAAGTAAACCAAACCTTTATTATTTCCCTGTGTATTTCCCCATATTATTATTTATTACATAAAACTATTACCTATACACAGTCACATAGATTATTTAATTACTTATATTACATTAAAGCCGACCTGTAATAAGTGTATGTTATACCTACATTACATAAATAAATATATTTCGTTTCATATTTCATTTCTCCTGTATACTATATAAAACAAAGGCCTGTAAATATGTGAAAATTGTTCTATGAGTCTCTTTCACACAAACGAAACCTACCGTTCTAAGTTAAGAGAATACACTGGCGTTCACGCTTATTCGGTGGCCCCAAATAAATGTAAAGTTCTTACGTGTTTTTTATGTAAAGCAGGTATAAGCATGTTTATAAATCGTGACTTTTCCATAAATATTTCATAGTCTTATGAAATCAGTTTTTTCCACGAGATTTGTGCTAAAAAAAGACAAAGAAAATTAAACCAAATAACCCGGATAAAACGAAACTCCGCACTGTGTTTTCCAAGCAGTTCTTTCGGCTCAAACCATGATCCTATTCAAATAATTCAGTTAAAAGTTTTACCTATATACGCGTAATACGTTGACCCCTTTTAAAGTTTAGCACTTTTCGATTACTGTGTCAGCAGAACTCTCCCCGATAGACACATTATATGCGAGTACTTATGATTCTAAACTTGTACTTCATTCGTGTGAAGCCGATAATCCTTCACTTTCTTTGTACCGAACTTAGTCTTTTTTATGATTTGTGTTTTTGATGGGATGTCAATAATTTTGTAAAGTTGTATAGGTATTTAACTAAATACATTGCTCAATTAAATTTTTTTCCTGCGTTTACTATGCTCTGTTTTCTTATGTATTTAATATATTCAAGTCCCAAAGCAAAGTTCTTTAATCGGAGCAACCTGTATGAAAATAATATTTTACGAAATTTCTAAATGTTCGCGGGACTAATCGCATACTGACAGCCTACAGGCATAATTTTGTCTGCAATAAAAAACCAATCATTTTCAGTTTTCTCATTTTTTCCTATTGTAGCTAGTTACGCTCAATGACCTAGTTTCAAGTTTCTTAGTCATCTAGAAACTGTCTAGGTTTTTTATAAGTTAGTGAGTGAGAAAAAAACCGGCAAAGTGCGAGTTGGACTCGCGTACCCAGAGTTCCGTATTGTGGATGATAAATTAAATTTTGTCATTTTTGTTCGTGAATTTCTCAACCGCTTTAATTTTTCTGTTATCTTTACGTAAACACATATTACCATGCCTTTTTCATATTTTTCGGTCTACCAGTTTCGGAGATAAGGAGGGGGGGGCATAAATATTTTTGTGTTCTTTTAAAGATTTCTCGAAACCAGTGCCAGTGAATACAGTAAAAGTATACAAAGTTTTACAATTAGCTTTTTAATACCTACAATTTGATACCCATATTGTATTTCAAATTTTTCATATATTTTTTACACCGTGATATGTGAGCAAATTAATGCTATTTTTGTGCCAAATTTCATGTCTTTATCTTGAGCGGAGCTAAAGTTATGAGGCTGTCAGGTACGGACGGACGGACGGACAACAGAGTTTCACCATGAAGGTTCTTTTTGTACCTTTTAGGTACGGAACCCTAGAAATAGTGATTTTTGGACGTCACCATCTTAAAAACTATAAAAATTTTATTCATGAAATTTGTGATTTTAGGTAATTGAGGGACCTTATAGGCATGCAAAATTGTAACTATGTGGGTCAAAAGTAGCTCGAAATGGTCCGCGTAATTTATATAACACACGGCTGGTGCAGCGGCCTTTTATTTTCCGAACCCGGCTTGGACACACTGCCGTGTGTCTTTATTATGAATAAACTTACGTTTCTTTGAAAATCTACTCCAAGTCAAACTTACCTTTACTATGATAGAAATACATTTCTATTGTTTGAACACTTGGCGATTTATCCATCGCAAGGAGATATAAATTAACATTATATCATTGCAGTATAGAAAACGCAGAAAGAAAAGTAAATCTGGATGTGAGGAGCTCGAACCGGGTTCGAATCCCGGTTTAGAGCTCCTCACATCCAGATTTACTTTTTTTTCTGCGTTTCGTGATAATTTAAAGACATCTGGGACACTAAGCTATAAACTCGTGAAAATACAAAATAAAACAAACAAATCCATAGACAAATAAAAAATATACTTGTTTTGTTTCTCTGCTCGGCTTGAAACATTGCATATATATATATTTTTACGGATTTATTATAAGGTAGCGTTGCTAAACGCCGCCGGGGTAAAGGTAAAAATTACCTGTCACCCGTTCCACAACCAATCGAGTGAAAACGAACAGTAGATAAACTACTGGTAGGTACTTAAAAATCCGCTATATTATTATACCTGTAATATATAGTACTTATACTACACTAATGTCTATACTCCTATGTGAATATATTGCTGTGCATATCTTCCAATATATTGTAAGTTGTATTTGTTAATTATGTTCTATAAATGTTTTTTTTCATTTTTTTTTATGAACCGTAGACTTAGGATACACTGGCGTATAGACGAACTGACAGCCCGATAACGCGTGACAAATTTTTGCGTCAACTAGTGATGTGTGTCAGGAGGATCGTATCAGATGGAAATCTGTAGTCTACCTCTCTAGGAGACAGGCGTGAGTACATATATATGTATGTGCAATTCCATCCATCAGCTTAGTTTGTTTACTGCTGGAGATAGGCCTTTCCGGGATTTCGCCACCTTGGTGGTCACCCTGAAAGAAATGCCCATACTAACACGCTGGGAAGGTGGGTTGGTGAGTGCGGTGCCGAAACCTTCGCAACAGTGACGCCGCTGCCCGTCACCAGTATGTTTTATGTAAGAGCCAGCAATTGGGGATTGATTAGATATACCGTGTTAAAATGAACGCAACAATAATTTAAAGTAGCCGTCAATAGAAATTGTGGACTATGTAAACAAAGCGCCATGTTGTCTTTGTCTATGAATAGGTGAACTATCTAGAGATGGGTAAGTATGTGATTAAAATATGATAGCTGCTTAATTAATTTTCTTTATTTGATTTATCGCTAAAATATTCTGATGAATCGCTAGTCAAATCGATCACGCAGCTCTCGATAGAATCACACACATGTTTATGTCAAAGATTATGAAGTAACGCTGCCAAAAAAAAATGACGGAATAAAATAGCATCACGAATAAAATAGATTTATATTGAAATAGATTCGTACATCACCAATTTTCAAAGACAATACAGATTCGATGAGAAAAAAATATGACAGCAATCTCGACGCAGTACAGAATTGACTATTGATTCTATGATTTTCCGTAATTAACTGGTGATTATTGAATATTTCATGATGAAATACAGTGAATGTCTGGTAAGACTTGATGCTTCATTATTTGGAATAATGTTCAGTGAGACTCTGTGACAGAACCTTGAGAAAAATTGAGAAAACGGTTTGTTTACATAGTCCACAATTTCTATTGACGGCGACTTTATATATTGGTGTTAGTTTTGTTGGATGTTACGATTTTAATTCACTTGTAGTTAATTTAAAAAAGTCAATATTAGGTATAATGACGAGCGAAGCGAAGCGGAGGAATTTTAATATTTTAAAACTTTAAAATTCAAATTCACAGAAAACAATGGAAACTTTGCGATGACAGTATACATACACAATACTATACATAGGTTAAGGTTTTCAGGATAATAATAAAGCAAATTTTGAATTTAAGAATTCAGTTTGAATTAATTACAAAAAGGTGTTTCTTACAATTTACCTGCTAGAAAGATCTTAACAGAAAGTTTGCAATTATCCGAACGTTTTTGCAAAAATCCTAGGATTTCCACGTTAAGCCGTTTTTTTCCGATTATCCTGCGACATCGATATCGATACAATTTTCGATAAGTTCAAGCCCTAACGTTGATGAAAAATATATCCACTAAAATCATGCAAACTATTAACGACGTGACATTTTTCCATGTAGAATATAAAAGTTCACAATACGATCGATATTTTTTCGTATTTTAAATAGACTATTAACAGAAATTAAACCAAAAAATAAACGCGTCGTAGCAGTGACGACGTCCTGAGAATTTACCCGTGAAATGTGCAATTATCAGGATTATTTCTTTGTTTAACCCCACAGCCACTCACAGAACAAGTAACTATTGTTGAAGACTTGTAGTAACTAAGAATAAACACGAATAAACACAAAAAATCCATAAACCTAAAGAGCTCATTCTTTGCGTGCCGACTTGTGATGACCTGTCATTCAAAAGCGGTTACATCTCCATTAGATTCGCTTTCCTTTTCACTCTTGCTATATTGCTATAAGGGATTTTCTTCTCCCTCGCACGCTATGTTTGTCTATACGCCAGTATAAGTCTATGAGATAAACCTTGTCAGAAATGTAAAATTCACTTTGACAGTTAAAATTTTACATTCACCCAGGCGTTTAGGAACGCAACCTCAGTGTGTAGATATTTTTAAAGTAATGTAAAAGCAGAAGCGTTTCAGGGACATTATCATGCGTTGCAATTCAAAATGTTCACGCCAATGCGTTAGGGTGATGCCCTGTCACTTATTATTGCACAATCAAAAGAGTAAATAAATATATCTTGAATCAGACATGACTGTTACATATTGAACGTAATGGAAGATCTCTTGAAAAATTAACAATAATTTACACTATCTTAAAAAATATAAATAACTATAGATTGCAATTTGTTCATACTTTTGATTAAGTGATAAATTTTCGGACCAAAATTTATTTATTTATTTACTTAAATTAAAACGGACAAACCAATTACAATAATTAAAGATAGTAACACATACACAAAACGGTACAATCAACTAAAATAAATAAGAATAACACATAAAGTCAGAAACAGTCCCTCTCACAAAAGCACAAACACTCTGACAATATTTTCTGCCATCCATCAGCAAACAGATTGCAGCAGTCCTGATTGGCGTTCAGAAAAGCGTTGAGGGAGAGAAGAGTACGCGGTATGGGCGAGTTAGATATAATAAATAATTTTATGATATAATAAATAAATAATATAGTTTATTCCAAGTATTATGTATCAGACCATTACCTATTGTAAACAGTCTCTCGTCCCTTTAATCCTGTGTCATATCTACAAGGTGCATAATCTGTCGTGTGCATACCTACCTCTTTTTCATTTCTGGGGACAAACGCATAACAGTTCAACGTCTTCCTAAGTTAAATCTCAAATCATTCCAGAAGGTTCTTGAAAAAATATAAAAACGACGAGACGGTTCGATAGTCTTCTAAGATTGCTCAAAAAACTGGGGTTGCTTGAATTGTTCTTCTTTAAATTATATTAATGCAAAGAACATTCCCATATTTTTTCCGTTTTATTCACTATAAGTACCTATTTATAGAATGTTTTCAGATTTTTCGGTCGTATTCTTTCAGCATTAAATGCGGGGGACAGTTTTTGCAAGTTAGTCATGACATCAGTTTATTTTTCTAAAATATTTTTTGTGTGAACAAGTAAGCTTTATGTGATGACTTATGTATGACTATTATTTGAAGTTGATGGATTTACAGATTTAGTTATATACACACGGATGGATGTAGGACTTTATGGGACCTAACTAAAGGGGTATTTTTCAAATATTTTTAAATTTACCTACGTTTTTTTTTAAGAACCGGTCAAGAACGAGTCGGACTCACGCACTGACGGTTCCTTACTGTTATATAGAATAAGTTTGAATATTTTTAACAAAATTTATGAAAAATACAACAAAAAGTCTAGTATTATTCCACAGAGAACTGGGAATTAATGATTTTCAGATTTCTTTCTTGACTTGTGCCAAAAGATCTCCCTTACTACCTGACATGATTATAGGTTTTGATGATTTTTAATATAAAAATACACTTCGAAGGGTCGTACCTTTTTAATGCGTAAAACTAGAATAAGGTGTCCGTTTTTCCATGATGTGGTACGGAACCCTAAAACGGAAACTAGAACATACAGAGTGACTGTTCCGAATATATCACCGTAATGAACAGAAAGTCGATTATTTTGCCCTAGGGCTTTAATAATATTTTTTTTTAAATTTATTTACAATGGTTGGCTAACCTGCAGCCTTTCCTGTGTACCATAGACGTTATACTTTTTTTACACCGTTTAACGGCTATGGATACAGTCCTTTTGAGCCAATTATAATTTAAAGTTCACAAGATTATATTTGTTTTCATTTCCTCACACTATGCATTGAAAAATGTAGTTTGATACACGGGCGTAAAAGCAATAAATTACTCGGTTACGTTTAAAACACTCGCTACGCTCGTGTTTTAAATCGTCCTCGTTATTTATTCCTTTGCGCCCTTGTAGCATAAACTACTATTATCTTTATTTTATCTTATCCTATTACCTACTAAAGTATTTACGTACTTAGGCTATGTCGCTAAATTCGACACTTTTTGACGTTTCTTTTCAGAAGAAGCCGCTAGTTTGATAAATTAATTTAATTTTATATTCATATCAAACCGTCACTTTGCTATTTTTTCCGGAATCCATCCCTCTCGCACTGCGGGTCTTTCTTTTAAGAGTAAAATAATAAAGACAGATTCAGCACCTCATTTGGATCAATGAAAATTGAACCCTATTACGTCCCTCTTTTGTTCAAAATAGCGCGCTCTGCACTGTGGCTGTTACTAAGAACAGTTTTTTTTTTGTGATATATCAAGAAATTACTAAGTTATTGGCAATCAAAGTAAGCTTAACAGCAAGTCTCGTGACGTCGTCTGACACGATTTCATACTAAAAGTGATAAATATCACTATCGTTAATTTCGGTAAGAATAGTTTTTTTTTTAATTCTAAACGTTTTGTGCTATGCTGTGACTAAAAAAATATGCTGATATTTCACTACAGGAGACGTAACCATTATAATTTATCTTTATACGCCCTCTTAAACTCATACAGCGAAGCTTCTATGTCTGTCTGTCTGTTCGCGACATTTTTAGATGATTTCTGATCGAGAATGATTCACGATTTACTTTGAAATATTTTAAAACTCGTACGAATCGTCTTATGAAGCGTGTTTCCAAACAGATAACATCGAAGAAACCCATGAATTATTTATGACGCACACTTCTCAGACTTTTTCTCATGTTTAATTGTTTGTTTACATATCGGGTTTGTCAAATACAAAAGAATGATATAAAATCATTTTGATAAATTGAATTGAATACTAGATACGGCATACCTACAGCTTAGCTTACAGAATTTCTAATTTCTTCTCTAGTTTTCAACAGAATTCGATTTATTGATTACATTATTTTAGTTATAAATGTATTAATGTTAGAGAAAAAAGGGGTGAACTAATTATTTTAATGTTGATGATGTCGGTGGTAAGTGGTAATTTGACAGGTGGTAGAGCTGATGCCGGGCTCAACTGTGGAGGTACCACCATCTTACTTGGAGACCCCCTCGAAGTAATTCGGGGGAGAGTAAGAGGACAGCTCACAGGCAAAAAACCAGGAGGTTCACCATGCCTGGGACCGATGGATGGCGGTATATCCATCCCTAATAGCCGGGCCTTATATGGAACAGACTGGTGACGGGCAGCGGCGTCACTGGTGCGAGGGTTCCGGCACCGCGCTCACCAACCCGCCTGCCTAACGTGTGTGAGTATGGGCAATTCTTCCAGAATGACCGCCGGAAGTGGCAAAGTCCTGGAAAGGCTTATGTCCAGCAGTGGACGAACTAGGCTGATGGATGATGATGTCTATGAAGTAATGCAGAAGGGAGTTCGATGAGAATTCATATTCACCCCTGAACTTATCTTATCACTATTTATGAGAGCACTGGAAGAGTGAAAGTGTGGCGTCGCAATTGGTGGTAAAAAGATCAACAACTTGCGTGGCGCAGATCATAATTAGTGTAATTAATACTTATTGGAATTTGTAAAAATTATTAACCGAGTCGAAAAAGAAGGTGAAGTTCTTATAAGACAAAGGGTAAGCGGGAAGGGAGATCATAGTCAACAGAAGATAGTTTTGAAATAAGTAGAAAAAACTTGCTTACGTTATTACTTAAGAACTAGTGGGAAATTGTAGTAATCACAATTAATTATTGTAATCACAGTTTTTTTCATCAAAAGCCAATTTTACTATCAGCCCATTATTCCATATTCACAGTTCGTAGATTTTTTTTTTGCGTTTGCACTGATTATTACCCTTTTTTAAGTTCGGTTTTTAACCTTCTTGAGTCCGATATATTTTTAAAAGCAATATTCTGTGGACAGCTTTAATTTTTTCAAGTTTTTGTTTTTGCTCAATCATTGTTCTCCGGACCTCAGATAATCTGAGCTCCGGACATTTTAGAAGATGCGTATTATTACTTTATTTTTGAACAATAAAGCTATTCTACTCTATTAACTCAATTTGTGAAAAAAAAAACTGACAGTGATCTTTCATGACTTCAAAATTATTAAAATTATGAGCAATTTTTTTTTATCTTGAAGTAGATCTGACAAGAAAAATCGAAAGCGAACACAGTTGACCAAAGCTGCCGAATAAGCTTACTAGAATAAAGAAGGACAGAATCATCTCAGTCGCCACTGAAATGGTATGCTTGCACAGCTAAACGTTTTAAATTTAGATTAATTTAATCAGTGTGGCGGTAGCTCAGGGGTAAAACGCTGGCATCTCAATATCTGCTGCACCAGGAATAGCAGTAATGACGACAGGAATAGCAGTAACGACGACAGGAACAGCAGTAACGACGAAAGTTTTTTAAATATGAGTGTCATTTGGTAGGAAAATTGCATGAAACCATAGACTAATTAGTCTATGATGAAACTGAAAATAAAATCAACGCAAATTACACTAAATTACAGACACACTAGCAAAACAGAACGTCAGTCAACAAGGGGGTGTTAAAAATTAGAAAGATGAATACATAAATGTGTCGATACATAAATGTGTCGATACATAATGTGTCGATACATAAATACACCTGAAAATTATCCGAACAAAGGCCCATTTCGACATGCAATATAAAGAGATGTATGGATTTATTATGATTTATTTGTGTATTCGACCTATTTACCTATTTTTGCATAAAACAGCATTGCGACTTCATCCTCTGTTCTATTACTGACGTATTGACAGTCCCCTGCAGTTTAGTTTACGTTATTTTTATGTGATTATAAGCTGACATTTATTTGTAAAGCTAAATTCATACCGGAGGCTTGGTATGTCACGGATCAATAACTATTTTTGCTAATTTAGCAATTGATAGTAATTGACTCGGGCGGGAATTTCACAAAAAGGGTCATCGAACCTTGACACTGAGCACTTACCAAGTCTTGAGCATGAATTTGGCCATATAAATGACACTTGTATAGTCAAGTAGTCATATTTGATGTCATCACATCACTCATCATAATTTAAAAAAAATATATCAATGTTTTTTTTTTTGAAATGTCACATAGTAAGCCCAGTTGTTTTTGAGTTATGCCACGTACAGGTAGAAAACGATGCCCTACTACAAGGTCTTTATACACACTTGAAAAAAAAATAATGTAGCTCCGAATACGTGAAAACATGAAGAATCACACCAGGAGCTCTAAAAAGGCCGACTTGGTTGAAACATAAAATGATTTCAAAGAAGGATAGAGTCAGAGTTTCTTCACGCGTGCAAAAGAGACGGCATTACAACAGAATCATAATGTGATTCATGCAAAATGGTCTTTTTAGGGGATCAGAACTCTACACAAGTCCACAATGACCTTGCCCAGGAGTCAAGTTCGTTTGCTATGATCCTGAGGCTGAGATAGGTACGTTACATTCCTGATAGCACCCACTGAAACGTCAGTCAGTCAGACCTTTGTAAAGTTCAGATAAAATAAATTAAGCACTAAAATGGCGAAATAAAAATCAAGAAGACTTACATATTGAGTGTCAATAAGAGTTATATGAAAATTAAAAAAATTAAATAGTAGATTATGCTACAAGGGCGAAGAGGAATAAATTACGAGGACGATTTAAAACACGAGCGTAGCGAGTGTTTTAAACGTAACCGAGTAATTTATTGCTCTTACGCCCGTGTATCATACTACGTTTTTCAATGCATAGTGTGAGGAATAAAACAAATAATAATCTTGTGAACTTTAAATTATGTTAGCTCAAAAGGACTGTATCCAGAGCCGTTAAACAGTGAAAAAAAAAGTATAACATTTATGGTACACAGGAAAGGTTGAAGGTTAGCCAACTTATCGTATATAAATTAAAAAAAATTATATTAAAGCCCTGGGGCAAAATAATCGACTTTCTGTTCGGTTTTGATGCATAAAAAGTGGGCCTTTACGAGCACTTGCATTGAAAATGTATTTATTGACACCAACAAACAACTTACAAAATAAAATGTAACACTAGCCTTCATAGCAAGATTCCCTGGGACATAGAGACTAGGTCCTTCCAAAAATATATTAAAAAAAAAAACTCTGAACTCATGCTAAAAGAATCTGATAATCGTAAGTTACTATTCCACACATCACAAAAGTTCAAGATAATTAACTTATTTGTCTTTATGTTTATATATCAAAACCTTTTACTCCATTTAAATTTTTTGCGTAAACAGGTGTTCTTATTTAATGACCCTATTGTAACACAATGGTTAAGAGGCTATGCGAATTTTATTTTTTTCACTGTCTCCCCAAGCGAAAACACGCTCAGTGCGAGAGGGGCGGATTCAGGGCGAAAGCGAAAAATGTAAGTTAAAAAAAACTAAAATAGCTAAGAAAATTTCAAACATCAAATCTCTAGATATTGTTGATACACACCTAACAAAATATGTTTGAGTTCTGTATATGGTTCCTATTCGTAAAACGAGGAGAAAAAGTGTGTTTGAAGACCTCATTTCAACAATCATTTCTATCGAGGAAAATCGATCCAAACGTGTTTTCCAATTTCAAAACCCTAGATTATATAGTCACAATGCATATACCAGAAATTTATTAAAATTTTCCGTGTATTTCATGAAATACAAAAAAAAGAAGCACCTCTATTTTTTTACATATCACCTTAAGCCGTCCCATTCATCAGCCCAAATTATATTTCCTGAAACATACGGACATGCACGTATAGATATATGTCAACATGTCGTAAAAACACATTTTAAAGATACCTAAATGAACTAGCATCGGTTCTTGTCACAAGTAGTGGCGTATGCTACAGTCGACTAAAGAGAAAAAATGTTTTAGACCTGCCATATAGCTAGTACAGAGTACAGACCTAGTGCGCAAATATACACTAGGAAGAGAAGCCAAGAGGATGTGGGTCGGTGGATCTCACTCTGCATTAGTCACACAACCTACAAATATCCTTGTGGATGACAGAAGAGTTGCTTATTTTAGCTGATAATCTACAGATTGCAATGGTGCACAAAATAAGTGAAAAGTGAAAAAATAAAGTTTTTAGCACTTTAAAATGAATACTGTCACATTCTGAAACTAAGTTTTCATACTGCCATTATGTATAAGGTATATACTACTGTAAATCAGTGTGTAAATAGTGATAAAAATCATGCTGTAACAAAAAAATCTGCACTGAACTTCTTTTTAATGTTTTCGATTTGTAAAAAGTAGCTTGTATCACTTCTTGTCATCAGCAACTGCGGGGATAGAGTATATTAACACATTGAACTTTTCAGTTCTCATCATCGCTAAAAGAACAGATTGTGTTTTGACGGCCTTTACCTATCGTTTTTTTACAAAAAGGTAAAAATAACATCTGTAATGAAAATCTATGAACTTGTTATTTCATTTTGCACCGGATATTCAATGTGATTTTTCAAGATGTTTGTTGCATTTCTATTGACTTGTAAATTTTACAAAGGTGTCCCCTTCTTTACTTCTACACCTTTGAAAATCTACATATACTGAAACCACGGCCTCCTTACCCTAAAAATGGAATCATGCTAACGATTTTAGACTTTATGCGGTTGTCATAAGAAGTTCGCTGTATACTATATAGGTATGTTCAGGGAAAATGCAATTTGGTTTGACATACCCTGTTCAGTATACATTTATAATGCCGATTTTGTATACACAGTTCAATCTGTATTGCTGTTTAATAAAAGATGTATGTACGAGTGTGTTTATGCTGAAATGCTAACAAGTTCACTGCCATCTTTCTAAATGCGTCACAAGTCTTCAGCTATGACCGATATAGCAATTAATATGGAAGAGGCATTTGAATCTGAGCAGTGCTTTTAAAATTATTCACGTGGATTTATGCGGCAACATTTTGCAAATTATCTAACCAGAAAATTTACCGCTACCGATTTATTAAAAAACTACAAGATGCAAAATTACTATTACGAGCATGGTAAACTTAAATTGCTATTTGCTATTTTGTTAGCGTATATCTTTGGAACTAATTACCAGATAACAAAACTTTTGCAAGGTATATTGTATATGGTATATATATGATACATGGCATATTACCATGGCCAGCAGATATACTACTTTTGTATTGGGAAATCAGTTAGCTCCATAGGAACGACATAAAATCAAATTTAAGCTTGCGAAACGGCGGAAAGTAAGCCAGAATATACCCATTGACTTCATAAATACAAAAAATTTAAGCAATGGATATAATACGGGGATAGTGTAGAGAACTGTAAACTCGCGAATCGATCTTGACCGATTTGGATCATGTTCAAACTTCACAATTCATTCTGTCTAAGTTACTCGCCTACCAAATTTCATGACGTTCCGATCAACAATACTTGAGTTATCGTCGGACAAACATTCATATTTACAGACGTTCGCTTTTCTCACTCGTTCGATTACAGAATAGTAAATTCATAAATTATTGAAAATAGTATAATTTCGTAATTTCATTATAGCAGCTATCCTTGATAAGGGCATCATGCATATCTCTAAGTAATCTTGTATAAAAATATTATGATGAAAATGGGGCTGGCGTAGAATTTCCCTCGTGGGGTGTTACATCGAAATGTGGTTTAAGGTTAAACGTCAGTCGCTTAGAGCGAATAAAAAAATAAAAAACATTTTGGTTTGTGGCAATTGACGTCAAGAGTTCAGTATTAGTGAGTTTGGAATCGAATGCACAATTAGTCATGATCTTGTTCAAACAAAGTTAAAACAGCATTTTAAGTTCGTTTTGAAAAGCGCATGACCAATTGTGTATACAATTTCAAACTCTTGCTTTATAAACCTCACTAATACTGAACTATTGGCGTCAATTGCCACAGACCAAAATGCTTTTCAATTTTTATTTCTTAACAAGAAAAACATATTATGCACTTTGACGTTTAACCTTAAGGAGGTACTTATAGCTGGTGAGGTACTTATGGCTGGCTGGGTCACCGTGACCTAGAAAGCCATATTTTAGGTCGGGTTTTACTGAAAATATATAAAAAATTTGATAATAGTCAAAAATATAAGTAGTCTATAGTAAAAAATTTTAAAAAAATATATGGTATACTACAGAATATATGAAATAATGTGCTTTGATTAGAGTTTTAAATTTGTTTCTGTGGTTTAAACAGGGTCCAATTTAATATTAAGGTCCGATTTAATTAATGAAGTATGCAAAGAAACAAATTGAAACTTTGTGACATTGATTATATTATAACAACCAATGAGTTTCTTTGATTATTTTTGAAGAATTTTAGATACAATTTTTTCAATTAATTTTTTAGCGTGCCTGTTACTCCATATGCGAAAATCCCTCAGTGCGAGTGAAACGGATTCGTGGAAAAGTAGCAAAAAGTCGGTTTTTAGGATCCGTAGTCAACAACAAGGAACCATTATAGTTTCGCCATGTCCGTCTGTCTGTCTGTCTTTCTGCGAGTCCGCGGCTTAGCTTAGAGACTATCAGTACTAGAAAGCTGTAATTTGTAAAAGCTGTAATAACATATTTATCACGCCGATAAAGTAGTACAGTAAAATTTTGAAAAAAATATCTTTTTGGGTACCTCCCCTACTCGTAAAGTGGGGATGATTTTTTTTTCTCGTCTATCTAGTGTGGGGTGTCGTTGGATAGGTAATTTAAAAATATTAGGGGTGTAAGAAGACCATTTTTCGACACAAGGTTCCTTTTGTGAAATGTTAAACTTAAAAAGTGTTAATTTTTGTTAGAGTCAAGTGTCCTCCCCCCGCCTGCCGGCGAAACGGTTGTATTTGGAGACGTGAAAAAAATCACGGCAGTAGTATACATAACGAAATTAAAAGGGAAACTATCACAGCTAAGAAGGCTTTACAAGTTAACGAGTACAGATCGCGCCAAACTTTTAGTCCCTTCTAAACACGGGGCGATTCGCATCAGCAGGAACAAAATGTATGGGCCGTTCTTGGGAAGTGCAACTTCCGAGCGGACTAGAAGTTTGGCGCGATCTGTATTATTATAGATAATGGTACGGAACACTTCATGCACGAGTCCGACTCGCACTTGGCCGGTTTTTTTGCTTAGTATCAGAATAAAATATAAATTTGTCTCTAAAGAATAAAGGCGTAAAATGCTCTTTTTGAGTTATCACAGGGATGCGTCTTTTTTCCTAGTAAATACTTTTAAAATATTAAGTAAACGGACGTATTTGCCAAATAGGTCTTTTTATTTTGGTATTTCATTTGAATCGCCTTTATTTCTAGGCATTTTAAGCATGTCTTATACAATTATAGCCCTTTTAACCTTGATAATTGTTGTAAATGTGACCTTTTATCTAAGCAAAAGAAAATTTGCCTTTTTATTTTAGTATGTTTGCATTTTTTGTACAATTGCGCCTTTTTTCCTTCGCATATCTCTGTTATGTGACATTCTAGCAAAATACGAGTTAGTTCAGTAAAAAAAGCTTTTCAATAAATATTTTCATTACTTAGAATAGCTGTCCGAAAATAGTTGTAGTTATCCTAACGAAATAGCGTGACGTCACTCACTGCACGGCAGCGAGCGATCGTGTGGTGAGGCGCGGAGAAGTGGGGGTGAAACTTGAATTCGAGCTGAGGTGTTATACCTATACACTCTTAAAGATAAAGACTTGAAATTTGGCACAAAATAGGATTAATTCACTCACATAAAACAGTGTACAAAGAATTAAAAATACAAAAGAGGGAAAAAATCTAAAATACTATATGGGTATTAAATTGTAGATATCAAAGAGCTGATTGTATTTTGCGGTTTAAGGTTAAACACTAGTGCTTGATTCTAAGTTTCCTGTCAATAGATGGCGCTGCGGTACTATAATTTGGTTTTTGTATTTAAAAATAGTAAATAAACAAAATATTTCGCTCCGTTGTATGATGCGACAGTTTTAATGTGTTAATTATTTTATAAAGGCAGAATTGTGTCATTTTCTGTTGTATGTTTCTACATCGGGCCCAAACAATCTTAAAATTTGCTGTTTTGTCGTAGCTATGCACGCACACAGACACAATGAATTTATATATAAAATAATTGTTAATTTCAAGGCGCAGTGTAGAGATTGATTGGTCTAATGGTTACACCTGTGGAATTTCGATCAGCGGGTCTACCGCGTAATTCTTATTTGTATCAACTTCAAGCAAATGCATGCAAAATTCAACGCGTGCAAAAGAGATGGCATGTTAGGCGGGCGTCGTCGCACGCACGTTAAATTTCAATCTCAAGTTGATGAAAATTAGAATTACGCGGTAGACCCGCTGCTCGAGAAAGGATCGGTCCCACATCACTACAAATGTTTTCTTTTTCTATTTTTGTGAAATATTTCAAAATTACCTACTTGTTTTTTTATTTGATCCATCAAAATGATTATTTTCCATCAAATTCAAGAAAATTATTCGATGATGTGACTTTCTGAAGAATCATGTAAGGTGTACTTACAATTACATCCTTTCAAACAAACTACTTTTAGATTGGAAAAAACATTGAATTATGGGAGAAACCCGCGAATTGAGAGAGATGATGTACCAAACTTTTTTTTCTAAATTCATAATATTTACAGGTAATAAACAAATTATTTTACATAAATAATGCTGTTGATATATGCAATGATATAAGCATAATAAGAGTATAATCACATTTTTATCCATTATAAAATCATACAAAAATAAAAAAGCTCTAATGAAGCTCTAATAAATTTTACGAACGAATGCTGCAATTTTTAAAAAAAAATACTAAATAATTTAGCGCCATCTGTTAGAACCTATCATAACTTCGTCGTACCTGGGACGACTCCATCTCGCTAAATAAGGTGACTGATTGATATTTGAGTAGCCAAATTCATACTGGAGACTCTCCTCGGGGTTGTTCTTGAACAACATAAACATAACATAATGCACTCTAATTTTCATAATACAATGCGTAAAAGTACATAGACCGGTTTGTAAGTAATCAGTATTACGGATCAATAACATATGCGAAATTAAAAAAAAAAGTTCGTGGCGGTATCTAGGGGCAGAAAGAACGCTGTCCTCTCAGTCTTGCTTGAGATCAATAATCCGTCCAAGACAATTAGACAAATGGGCCAACTAATAATCGCCTCTGTCAAAAGGTAATAAAGTCTTCGCCATTCGTCTTATTAGTTTAGACGTTAGTAGATTCAATCCCCGGTCGGACGACATATATGTATGTGCATAGTATTTGTTCTTACTTACCACTTGCTGAACGGTGAAGGAAAACACCGTGAGGTAAACCGGCATGCCCTAAAACATGTATTTTTGTCCCCGAAGTACGGCAATATCTTTAAACTGCCCAAGCTAATGAGACGAATAGACTTTATTGCCTGGTTACAGAGGTGATTATTAGTTGGCCCGTTCATCTAATTGTTTTGGAGTGTTTATACTTAAAAGTATAAAATAATGTTCGATGAAATGCCGGTATACCGAGTGTGTTCTGTGATTTGCAATTCATAGTTCACACTCGGGAACAACTCTGACACCCCCTCGGGGATTCATGTCGTGACGATATGTTGTTGTTGTAAGTATAAATCGCTGAACTTACCGGGTCTTACCAAATGCATACTGGAGACTTTATAAGTGATCAGATCAGTAACAAGGTTCGATTACTTACCCTACTTTCTGTGAAATACAGAAAATACAATTTAGGCTTTCTATACTGAGTCGGGGACTCGGGGTAGATTATGAATTTGTATAGGAAAACAAAAAATATTTTTCGTATTTCGTAAAACGGGTCATTGAACCTTGATCTTGACGACTTATCGTGTCTCCAACAGCGATATGAATAAAAAAAATATTTATGATACTTTACTTACATCACTGGTCTCCAATATGAATTTGGTCATATACTTAAATCATGGTAGTTACTTTATATATATTTATTATTATTTATAATATAAAATAATACTTATATAAATTAATACTCGAGGCTTGGTAAGCAAGTAATCAGTATGACGAATTTCGTAAGATAAAATGTTAGTAGGGATTCGGTCTGTGTAGGGTCCGTGCTGAAAGATAGTAACTACCTACTTACTTACTAGCCAAAATGTGGTAAGCACCTAAAACTTTTGCAATCGGAAACAAAAACGAACAAACGTAGCGAAAGCGTACGAAGTTAGTGTTGCCATACTCATACTCATTTATTGGTAAAAAACAAACTTATTAATCTGACTGACCTAAAAATTCTGTACCATAGAAACAATATTTATACGAGTAAATAACTATGAAATCTATCAAGATTAGCGATTATTTTTAACAAACAAACTGAAAATAATGTTGAAAATTCAACATTTAGGTACAAAAAGGATAATTAAAGTCCCTACCTCTATGAAGCGTCCGAATCTCTTCCAAAACTTTTAGCGCTAAATAAAAAAACCTCCGTACAAACTCGTTTCTCCGTACATAACTGGTCCAATCTGTTTTCTGTAAATGTTCCTAAATCCCTAAAAGTACAGATAAATCTATGTTTTGGCAACACAGAGTCGTCGCCGGCCGCGCGTGCCGTCCCTTTGATATTTGCCGACATTGCTCGATAATGGCGGCTTGAATGAAAGACGATTGTCCCTGCTGCATGTAACCAGGCTCACCGCTACCTATTTGAACACCCGTGTGGATACCGATTTGCCGCCCTGTTTATCTGCGAATACCCTTCTCCCTGTTACGATATAGGATATAAATGCGAAATAAAGCGTGATAAGTAAGTATTTATCCTGATGAGAGAATACCTACCCTGCGGTCCGTAATAGAATTACAATGGATCATAAGCCATTCACTTCATACTTTCGTAATCGATTTTAGCGAAATAATTTTATTTCGGAACGCGGGGCTAGTGAACGTTATTTTCAGCTCGGAACGAAAAGCGTTCGTTTAGGACGCAAGAAGCCGGAAGTTCTAATCTCCGAGGACAACGTCACTTTTTGTGTTTTTTTTATTTTATTTTATTTATTCATAAAATAACGCCAAAGCCGAAAACGGGGAAGAGTTGAATAAACGTGGGCGGAGCTACGGGCAAAAGGCTAGTGATAAAATAAAATATAAATCACAATAATAGATTATTTTGCAAAGATTGCAGGAAAAATGTAGTGGTAAAGAAATTCACAAAAAACATTTTTTCTTTTATTATACCTATTTTTTTTATTAATTAAAAACTTAGCCGCGGTTTTTTTTCTTTTGTAAATATAATTGGTAGGTAAGTATGTACTTGCGATCAATTATTTTTTTTGTCTTCATAATCAGTTACTGGCAAAAACTTTAAGTACCTACCTACTATTTTCAATACGGAACCCTAGGTACACGAGTCTGACCTGCACATGACCGGTTTTTTTAAGGTTCATTATTTCATCGCGAAAAACTGAACCCTTATATGTAAAATCACTTTGTTGTTCATCTGTCGGTTTTTAATTAGGCACGAACAGCGGCTGGGCACGAAGGAATTTATTTTGGCACAAGTGAAGGAATAAATCCAATAAATAATTTTTACTTTTATTTACAATTCTGGAATCAAAAATAATAGACAAAACAAAATAAATGCATGTGACAGGAATAGAACTCTGAACCTTATGATTTGTAGTCAGACGCTATATCACTTATGCTATTGAAGTATTTTTTATTGGTGTGAAATTTAAGTACAATTTAGTACGCAATCTAATCATGCAAAACCGTCATGTAGTTAAACCGCACACGTAAAGCATATTCACACACATCTAACAGTTTTATAGTATGACATCCACAACTACACACGTAAAATGATGGACATTTAACTGAACTTTAAAAGCTAAAATAACCCAATTATTGTTGTAAAATATAACTTTTATTTAAATTCGTGACATTCTTGTATTAAAATACAGTGATAAAAACAAGCTAAAATTTGTACTTCAGCTGATCTTGGTTAATTAATTTTGTATGGAAATTGGCACTACCGTTTAACCTTAAGAGATTTAATTTAACACAATTTCTAATACTAAATATTTTACGACCATGATTTTACGCAAACGTAATGAAAACCATGTGAAACTCACAGTAGACAGATGATTCATTCATTGTAATATTTAGGGTTTAATTAATTAATAAACCCTTTCCAAAAATTGCCGGAGGTTAAAACTTCGTTGTTCTGCACGGTGTGGAATCATTATTGATGATTGCAAGACCGTGCAGAACAATGAAGTTTTAACTCCGGCAATTTATGGAAAGCGTTTATTAATTAGGCTGATTGATTGATTTCAGGATATTTCAATGAATGAATAAGTGTCAGAGGAATAACCAAACAATATCGCGATGTATTGCCAAGCAGCGCCATCTAGTGTATCAATTGCGCAAGAACTAAACATACGTTTTCCTTTTGCAAACATACGTTTGCCCAGGCATGGTTGTGACTTGTGCTTGTGACTCTTCTCTCCCTCGAATAAATTCGAAGGGGTTTCCGAGTAAAATGGTGGCACCTCCACAGTCGAACCTGGCATCAGGTCTTACACCTATCAGATTCTTTTTTATTGATATATTTACCTGCAATTTTCCAGTTTTAATCTATAGTCGTTTATTAGGGTTCCGTACCCAAAGAGTAACCAACGGGGGACCCTATTACTAAGACTCCGCTGTCCGTCTGTCTGTCCGTCTGTCACCAGGCTGTATCTCATGAACCGTGATAGTTAGACAGTTGAAATTTTCACAGATGATGTATTTCTGTTGCCGCTATAACAGCAATTACAAAAAACAGAATAAAATAAATATTTAAGGGAGCTCCCATACAACAGACATGTTTTTTTTGTCGTTTTTATAGATAATGGTACGGAACGCTTCGTGCGCGAGTCCGACTCGCACTTGCCCATTTTTTTATTAATATAAAATGTACTAAGCTATTTTGTCAAAAAGATTTTTAAGGAGACTTTACAAATACATAATATCCACATTTTGAATGCAATTAGTTAGGATTTCAGAATTACAGGAAAAAATAAAACAATTTAGATGTCTTTTCGGAATTAAATTCGGAGAAAATTTCATCCAATCGCGTTTTGCTTCAATGAGAATCAATAAACATTTACCCAAAAATGAAATACGTAGATGACGTTATAGTGGAGTAAATAGATTCGAAAAAACCCCATTTTTTTTTGGATTCGACTTAAATCAAAGATATTAAACGAGGTTATACACGCCTTAATACTTAGTATTAATTTTTACCGAGAGATTTTGTTTACTTATATAAGAAGAGCTAACCAATGATACCAATGGAGCCAATGAGACCGCGGCCCACCTACAGCTCTGAGTAAGTATTCAAACTATGTGTTGAAAACATAAGCCATAACTTGAAATGTTAATTAAGTTACTCATTAACTAATCTACTGCTACCAAACGGTATCAACAGTTCGGCCCCTTCCACAAACTGGACTACTGCTTCTGAAAAGTTGCATGAGCCTAGGCCCTAGGGCATGAACAACGCCAGATTTTCGAGGATTTGTTTAAAAAAATTCGGATATTCCTTGTATTGAAAAAAATATAAAAATATTTGATTTATTGATCTTTTATCTGGGGATTCTACTTATACCCAATATATAGATAGATATAGATACACATTTCGGTAAAAAAAAAATGCTTTCCACCCTCTTTTTTTTGTTTTCAAACGTTCGTTTCAAGAACGCGATTAAGAGATTACCTTGATTTTTATTTCATATAATAGGTAATAGAAATATGAAGGGATTCTATTTAAATCCAATATTTTTTTCCCTGCAAAACATTTCAGTATTAGCTAAAAAAACACAAATTTGTTGTTCCGCTGCGTGATCATTAGTATTACGCGTCCAAGAAAATGAGGCCAAGGTGCCTACATATAATCGCCTCTATCAAAAGCAAATAAGGTCTTTGCCATTGGATTTTTTGTGCCGGACGGGTAGTAAACAAGTTGCTAGCTAGGGTAAGTCATCCTCTTAATTCGGTCAAGCGAACTGGTAGCTACTAGGTCAATCAGTCAATTCCAAAATTTTAATATTGATGTCTTGAGTAAAGCTGTTTTTATGATTTTTCAAAATTGATGGAAACTAGTTACCTATAATTCGTAGTTGGTAACAGACACACAAACTTTTGTACCATTATATTAAGTAGTGACAGACATTATTCATGCTAAAACGAAGACCTATGGTAATTTTCAATCTCAAATATTATAATTTGATTCTGTGACGATGTTCCTCGAGATCACGTAGTTTGAGGCAAGAATCTAAATATTGTTTTATCATCCATTATGCATCAATAATATTGTTACAGTCATGTGGTAAATAAGAAACACTTTATTCGATCAAAACTTTACTAAAAAATGTTATTTTGACTGATCCACCTTTTTGTATTAGAATAATAATACTCCCGAATCCAGTGTGTGCGGGGCGCTACGAAAAAGTTTTAGCGTCCCTGTTACTCCAGATGCGAAAAAACCCTCAGTGCGAGTGGGACGGATTCGTGGAAAAGCAGCAAAAAGTCAGTTTTTTATTAATATAAAATGTACTAAGCAATTCTTCCAGGATGACCGCCGGGAGTGGCGAAGTCCTGGAAAGGCTTATGTACAGCTGTTTACGAACTAGGCTGATGGATAGATGGATACTAAGCTATTTTTTCAAAAAAAATTTCAATGAGACTTTACAAATACATAATATCCACGTTTTAAATGCAATTTCACAATGAAATTAGTTAGGATTTCAGAATTACAGGAAAAAAAAAACAATGTCGAGGTCTTTTCGGAATTAAATTCTAGCGTGAAAATTTCATCAAATCGCGTTTTCCTTCAGTGAGAATCTTAATCAAATACTCAATAAACATTTACCCAAAAATTAAATACGTAGATGACGTTATAGTGGAATAAATGGATTCGAAAAAACCCCATTTTTTTGGTATCGCCTTAAGGTAGCCTTTTGCTCGCGGTTTCACCCGCGTGAATGTTATTAATAACTGTCCCTAAGGACTGCCTGTCCCCAGGAAAAAAACTATGCGGACGTCCAAGTAAAGAGTCAATCGATTACAACTGTGAAATAGTTTTCATAATAAAATTTTCAATGCATGTGCTCGTAAAGGCCCACTTTTTATGCATCAAAACCGAACAAAAAGTCAATTATTTTGCCCTAGGGCTTTATTATTATTATTTTTTTATTTGTTTACAATGGTTGGCTAACCTGCAGCCTTTCCTGTGTACTATAGACGTTATACTTTTTTTCCACTGTTTAACGGCTCTGGATACAGTCCTTTTGAGCCAAGTATAATTTAAAGTTCACAAGATTATATTTGTTTTCATTTCCTCACACTATGCATTGAAAAATGTAGTATGATACACAGGCGTAAAAGCAATAAATTACTCGGTTACGTTTAAAACACTCGCTACGCTCGTGCTTTAAATCGTCCTCGTAATTTTTTCCTTTGCGCCCTTGTAGCATAAACTACTATTCCAGAGATTACCGCTAACATTTATAGGAAATAAATAAATAAATCGACACGACATGAATCCCCGAGGGCGTTTCATAGGTGTTTCGAGTGTAAACTGTGAAATGCAAGTCACTGTCCATACTCGGGACACCCGCGTTTCACCGACGATTATTACGTCCCAACGTAATGGGTGGTGAGCCCTATCGCTGCACCTCGGGCACAAATACAGGCTTTTTAGGGTTACCTTACGATGTTTTCCTTCACGGTTCAGCAAGTGGTAAGTAAGAACAAATATTATACACATAAATTCTGGAAAACTCATTGGCGAATGCCCGCCTGGAAATCGAACCTAGATCTCAATATTGAGAGGCTGGCCTATATAACTATAGGTTTCAAAACAAAAGTTTATAATTAACATTAAACAATAAAGAAAAAAATGGTTAAAAGTTCACATCTCGTTCTACCCCTGAACTACCGACGCCGAATTTTTATAAAAAATGTGGTTGTTTAACTATTATTATTTTTACTTTATACAACCTTGTATTATGGACAGGTACTCGTAATTAAAACCACATAATCTACTGAACATACTGAAAAACTTTCACAATGAAACATAAATTTTCAATTTAAAAAAAACTGTGAAATTTGTGTGAACAGACACAATGTTTTTTTATTTGCGCAGTTCTTTTTATTTGGGAAAATTGTTCAGTTATTCAGTACACAGTTGTACAGGATAGAGCCTAGAAATTTTTGCTGGAAAAGCAATAGGAACGTCAGGTACGATAAAAACAAAAAATTATAAAAAGCAAAAACAACAAATTGAAAAAAAATACCGTGGCGTGCTTAGAACAATCCTTTTCATAATTCTGTTTTCGAAGTTGTTTTTAATTTTTTTTTTTACTAGTGTACTTGAAATTTCTATTATTGGTTCAATACGATAGGTAATGTATGTTGTTTCTTTCTTTTAAAGATATCTTAGTTCCGTCCAGTTATACCCGGTACATTATGCACTGTTCATAATGGTTATTTAGTTAAGATACGTTAACTTAATTAAAGTTAAATAAGAAATACATTTACTTAAAATTAAAACTAAATAATCCTATAAAATACTAAAATTTAAACAAATTAAAGACTTAATTTTTGTTTTAAATAATAACAGATTTAAGTAGATTAAACAAAATACTTTATTCAAGCCATCGCTGTAAAGGGGCTTTTAGACGTTGCTGAGTAACTGAGTTAGCGACACTCGATGAGTAAGCAATGCTTAATCAGCAACGTTATAAAAGGGGCATTAAAGTTGCACTTTATGTGCAAGATATTTGATGAACTCATATTTGTAATGTTTTCAATTTGTAGTCAGCAACATTGTTATCAATTGCAATTTATTAGTAGAACCGGCTCAAGGAGCCTATTCCACTTATTGTTTTAATGTTACTGCTGTACTTTGATGGTAATAAAATAGGTAAAATCAACGAACATTTTATTCGATTATAACCCTAACGTGGATATAATAGAGTAAGAACTGCAACTGAACGAACCATGACATTTAAACAGACTGCACATTTACTGCTAAAGGAGAAACACCCTGACACCCACCTTATCTTAATTTTTACAGATGATACAAAATAAAAACATAGTTTCATTGATTTAAATTAAAATCACAAATCTACCTATATGTTACATACCCATAAGCACTAATTTAAATTAATTAGACATCGATTATGTGATTTTGGTGCTTCTTTTTTGGTGCTTTTGGTGCGTGGTAGTAGAGCTGATGCCGCGCTTGACTGTGGAGGTACCACCATCTTATTCGCAAACCCCTCGAAGTTATGCAGGGGAGAGTAAGAGGACAGCCCTCAAACAGGCACAACCAGGTGGCACACCATGCCTGGAAACGATTGATGGCTGTGACTGGTGATGGGCAGCGGCGTCACTGGTGCGAGGGTTTCGGCGCCGAACTCACCAACCCACCTGCCCAGCGTGCGGAAGCATGGGCATTACTTCCAAGGGGACAGCCATGACTGGCTAAATCTTGGAAAGGTCTGTAATAGGGGAAGAATACAGACTGCTGGATTAACAATTTATTCTTTCCGATCTAAGTATTATGACCAGTCATTAAAAAATCATCTTTCTATCATTTGCAGTTCTTCAAATATCATTAATAAATTCCTCAACGAGCTTGTATATTTAATATTAGTTGCACATTGTGCAGATATTGTATGGTCTCAGCCAGTTTATAAAAGAGTGAATATCTTTGAGGACAGAGAGCTTATTGTCCGGCTCACAATTGTTAGAAGTATGAGTACAAGGTGCAAAAAATGTGTCCGGACACGGATGACCGATGTGTGTCTATAGGATGTTTGAAAATGGTTCGTAGATTTGAAAATACTACGCACCGTGTTAAAATTTGTCAATAAATATATATATATATATATATATATATATATATATATACACTAAATAAAATAAAATGCAAGTTACTGTGAGATAAATTTCGGGCCCTATCCTGGGTCTGGCATCAGTCACAATGAAATTGGCAAAAAATAAATAAAAAAATAAAAAATCTTACCTAAAAAAGTGTCCAACCTACTAAAAAAGTATGTATGAGTGCTATTGTAGAAGCCGCCGCCGCTAACCCGCTCCTGTTATCGTATGGTTAAAAATCGGCCCAGCAGACGCTCCCCCGATAGCACGCATGGTATCTAATGGGTGGCGCCATCACATTGCATCGCTGCGCATCTACATAATAGTTTTTGCTGAGCTGCGCAACGATGAAACATGGTGGCGTCACATGGCTATTGTCGTTCGTGCCCACTAAATTGTTATTTATCGCTGCCTATTTAAGCCTGGTCCGTACTGAGCACCAAGCGACCATATATACGATCTCACCCAAGTTCTAAGTTGGAAGTTGGATATGGGTGGTGTAAATGATTTAATTATGCGCGCTGTAAAACACTGATTGAATTTTATGTTATGGAGACGGGTATGTGTGGGTACGGGTAAGGTGTTGTTCGTGATCGAGTCGCATGTGTGTCGGTGATGATTGATTCTGATGTGTAATGCATTTTTGGTCTCGCCTACATGATATAATATAATAAATATATTCTAGAAATTAACTATCGTATTGAATTTTTTACTTACTTTTTTAATTACTATCGTAATTAAATATCGTAACAAGAGAAGAATAGTCCCATTTGCATTTTAAGTAGGCGACACACAACTTTAAAAGTTGACAATGCCCATAGCATCCTGTAGGTGGTTGTTGTGTCCACACGAAGGCGGCCTGAGGTAGTCGCGGACATGCAAAGCTGTAAGTGGACAATAGCTGACAACGTTACATCTTTTACTACATTTACATCTTTTGCAACATCCATGTTCGATTATTATACATAATTCGCAAATCGTCGCCCGCACGCGGTCACTCAGCTACAGAGGCACAAAATTACCGGCTATTGGAAGAAGAAGTCTTTTTCGAATTCCATGATTTATAGTTATTATTATATAAACTTTTATCTAGCTAGAACAAGTTTCAGGAAGTCTATTAGTTGTTCAATTATTTCTTATTGTATCTTTTGAGCGTAGGAGTTGCTAAGCAGCGGCAGCGCGTGCACTAATAGTTTTTAATTTTATAAAGTATACAGCAAACATGCTTAACAATGACGTAATTTTGAAAAAATATTGGCAACTCGTATGTAAGATGAATCCGAGACACGATTTGCACTGCACTGTTTACTATTGTTTTTAGCGATAATAATAATTAGGAGGGTTAATCAATATTACGCAAGAGAGTGGCCTCCCTGATGCGGCGCGTGAGAGACAGTCCCAGCAGCCTTCTCAACACCATACTGGATCGGATGGATTGTCCGGTTGTGCGGCACTGGAACTTCTTACATAAGGGGTCCAGAGCTGCAATGTTTAACATTAAATAAGGTTTTCAAGTGTAAATATGTGTACTAATATAGTTTTTAAGCAATTCTGTTACTAACAAAATATGGACTTGGTCTGAAATAAAATTATATTATTAACGAAATCAACGAAAAACTATTGCAAGGAACGCAGCTGTCAAATATCCAGCAATTTCGTCCTTCTATGGCCAATATGATAATCCGCGCAGGCCCATCCGTCAATCTTGTCCACAATGTGGTCAAGCACCCGTGCCGGGCAGCCTTTAAAAAAAGTTTAGGAAAAAACAGGATTAAAGCCTTTCATACCCATTCCTGAGTACCAGTTGGCGTGGATATGTTCGTTTAGTGTAAATTGTCAGAAAAAAAATATACGAGTTTCTTAAAAATATATACATATATGATCGTGTTACATATATCTCAATATGCTACGGTATATAACAGCAACATAAACTTATGACAGACTTATGTTTCCTATCCTTTTATTCGGCTTTATTATTATAATCTTATAACAATGAAACCTAACCAGTAAACGAAGTTTTCTTCGTACTGACTACCTATATTCAAACTCTCTTTAATTAAATACTATAAATAGGTATTTACTCAGATTTTACCCAATCATACAAAATCAAATTCTTCAGAGGAATAAAGGGCAAGGTAAAAGATTAAGGTAACTAAATAAGTTTACAAATTAAAATACGGTTTTGATATTGATTTATTTACAGAATGTGGAATACTTGAATATTGAACTCTAAAGATAATGCCGTTTGTACTTTAAACTTTACAAGGTGATAAAACAAAATCAAACAATTGTATTTAGAGCTACCAGTAGTACCAAATTATAAAAAAAAATGTGTCTTATCTAGATAGACACTATATACTCTGGCCAATTGCTGCCACGCGCGTCTAATTACGATAAAACAAAAAGTTAAGCGAATTTAATTACCAAAACAATGGTGAAATTTTTTTTATTTTATAATATTAAATAATAATAATAATAATAATTACTTGTAATATTTACAAAAAAGCTCGTACAATATCGCACAGTGTAACAAAAAAGGCATTCCAGGACAAAACGCAAAAAATACCACCCCGAAATACAATTTCGAATCTCCATATTATGAAGATTGTCGTTAATACCTCTTTAAAAATGACACAATACGTGGCCAATGGTGCAAAATTAGACGATATTTTAAATGGACAGGTATGTGGTTAAAAATAAGTCTTTCTTAGTCTGGGTGGCGAGGTTCGGTGACGTAAAGAGGTCCTAGTGGCCTTTTTGAAGTATTTATTTACTTAAGAGATTACAAGGATTATCGGCGCTATTTGCCTCGTCACAGACCACTGCTCTTTTTGTGATTGAAAGTAGGTAAATTTTGCTACTTTAATTTAACTAAGAATGAGGTATGCTACTAAATTTCAATTGGTATGAGTTATTGGTAATATGCTTACTTAACTTTTTTATATTCAGTCACGACGAGTACATCTCACAAGAAATATGTACTTGCAATTTGTTTTTACAAGGCATTGAAAGAATTTGCCAGATTTTCCTAAAATCCTAAAGATGAAATAAAAATTACAAGTATAAACTGTCAGTGTCATCTTGTGACGAGGATTTATGTAACATTTTAAAATGAATCAAGCTTTGAGGAAGCGGCGCTAACTTTTCATAAATATAATCCCCCGGGAATCGCAATCCTTCGAAATTGAACATAATGTCCTTAGCTCAATGCAGCGTTAAAAAAGTCTTGAGGAAGCGGCGCTAACTTTTCATATAGATAATCCCCCCGAGAATCGCAACCCTTCGATATCGGACAAAGTATCCTTAACTCAATACAGCGATAAAGCGGCTACAAAAACATTTTAATATGAAATTTAGCTATTTCCAAAGAGTTTTGGTGAAATATGCTACATGAATTAGGTATCTACTGCATTTTAATCTTTATAAACACTCTTGTTTAACAATTTATTTGAAACGAAAACTTTCAAAGAAACTTTTCGAAAAGTATGTTGATATAAAAGTATATTATACGTGATTGCTAAAGCGCTTTAGCGTGCCAAGTGGGGTCTAACATTTTTGAATGCTCGTCGTCTCTAAAGTGTTCACAAAGATTTGTCCGGCTAATTCCTGAATGGGACGCATTGTGCGTGGCTATTGAACAGGAAGTTATGGTGCGAGTAGTGCTTGGCCAATTGTCCACGCCTCAATGGGCATCATCTATTCATATTTATGAAAGAAAGTATCACTTATTAAGTTATAAATTTGTATTACGGAAAGAAGATGTGTAGGTATTTTAAAACTTGGTTCATCTTAACACGGGTCTCGCGTAGTCGTAGAGTACATAACATGCGGTACCTAATATATATTATGTGCTCGACCTTTCGATCGTTCTACAACGAATCGAGGTCAAAAGCAGGTGGTTGTCTAGCCACTAGTAAAAGACATTCCAAGCTTTCCTGCTATTTTTAACCGACTTCAAAAAGGAGGCGGTTCTCAATTCGACTGTATGTTTTTTTTTATTTTTTTTTTGGCGTTGTTACTCCATAACTCCGTCATTTCTGAACCGATTTGAACAATTCTTTTTTTGTTTGAAAGAGTGTACTTCCAGGTAGGTTCGATTTTGAGTTTGGTCATGATCTGATGAAGGTCTTCAGAGATAGGCAGTGGAACTCCTCAGAAAATGACAGCATACCTCTCGAAATTGAGGTAATCGCTTTGTACCTGGGTGCTGATTACAAGGTATTACTTGAAAATCATCATTCTTCCACCTGACCTTCGATCCTGGCTTCATCACCATAAAACTACTCAACGGATGACAGCACATAACTTTGGATTGCGGCAACCAGTTTGTGTTAGGGTGCTCATTGCAGGGCATTGCTGAAAATTGCCTGTGTACCTACCTGACCTTCGATCTTGGCTTCATCACCGTAGAACTCTTTAACGAATGACAGCACATAACTCGAGATTGCGGTAATCATGTTGTGTTAAGGTGCTGATAGCAGAAAGCTACTCAAACATGGCTACTTATACTCACTTTAACTTCGTTTCATATTAACACCACGTTTGCAAGAACTACCTATACCTCAAAATTTAACCCAGCAACACTAAAAAATGTGAAATAAAATAAACTTTTAACAAAAAAATAGCAACCGCCTTCAATAGTAACAGCTATCATTCACTAAAAAGTTAATGATAAACCGACTGATTGTACCGAAGCAACACTTTTGCCGACTTCTTTCTTCCTAAAACATTATGTTATCTAGAAGTCGGCGTATTTCCTACGATATAGCAACATAAAAGCCAATATAAGAACGCCGACTTCTAGATAACATAACGTTTCAGGAAGAAAGAAGTCGGCAAAAGTGTTGCTTCGGTACAATCGGTCTTTATAGAATTATTATTAACTTTTTAGTGAATGACTGCTGTTACTATTGAAGTCGGTTGCTATTTTTTTGTTAAAAGTTTATTTATAGACGATTTCCATTATCTTGTTTTTCACTCAAAAGTTTTCGTCTGAAAACTACATAAGTGCGGACAGCGATGAATTTTAGTCTGACGCGAGAACAAAATTACATGATCGCCTCAATGTTGCAGTGTACAATTTTAAGAACAATCTTAATATTGTCCACATAAATGCGCAAAGTATACCTGCCCACTACTCTGATCTCCTCGCTTCTTATTGTACCAGCGTATTGATGACATTTTGTCTCAGAATCTTACCTGAAACCTTCTCTACCATTTACAATTTACATCGTCCAATCAGAGGCTGTGGTGGCGTAGCAATCTATATCCGATATTCCCCGCAAAGTTGTCAGTCAATCTCCTGGCGAGTATTCTGGTTTTGCTTGAAGTTCATTTTTATCACGCGAAACAACTCTTAGGCGTCTTCTATCCTACAAATCATAATGTCGATTATTTTGGTTCCTTTGAAACAATGCTCAGTGATCTCACCTCTCTTTATGACGACACCATTATTATCGGTGATTTTAATAGTGATCTTCTTGAAAATGATACTCGTTCCTCTAAATGATTGTGCATCGCTTCCAGTTTTAATCTTCACATTTTACGTCTCACTGCCGCACATGCGCCACATGCTGCGCTCTTTCCTCGATTTGACAAGTTGTTTTCAGCCTTGATTTCACAAAATCAGTGAAATCCACGAAATGTTATGGAAAACTGGGTATCCTGGGCAGCCACTCTATAAAAGGTATTGTTTATTCAATAAGAGCTATTACGAAAAACTTGAACGACATTTTTTTGTTATTATTAATTTTCTTTTTTATTCTGAGCTATTGAAGAACCAGTAGAATTTCTACTATTTCTTCAAAAGATTGGAATTCTAAGAAAAGAATGTAAAGTAAAAGAAGGCAAAAAAAAAAGAATGTACCATCATGTAGGTCAAGTCTTTCATAATAGTCTTTATTGAATGAAAAATAATTTTTATAGAGTGGCTGTCCAGGAGAAACTGTTTTTATGATAATTCTTGGATTTCACTGATTTTTGTTTGAGCACCCTTATCTTAATACCCCTTTCTCTCGTATCACGATCTTATTTTTCTCTCGAATAAAATACGAGCTTCTAAACATAAGTCCAAATATCTCCTTAATTGTAGTTTTAAAGGTATGGACCTGGAAAAACTCAGGGTTGTTACTGCTATTGACTGGTTTCTTGTGATTGACTGTGCTTCCATCGATGACAAGGTCGCTAACTTTAATAGACTGCTTCTGAGTTTATTCGACAAACACGCCCTTATCAAGAAAGTTAAAGTTAAACATGTTCCTGCACCGTGGCTGACTCATGATATTCGCAACCGTAACACTGCTTAGCGTAAATTTAAAAGATTTATAACAAATCAAATCTTGATCGTTACAAAAAGCTGCGAAATCACTGTATTAGGATGACGCCATATCCACCAGTTCATAGATAATTTACAAGCCAGCACAGATTAGGATCGGCAAATCACCTGCTCAAACTGTAAATGATTTCATTTCAATGCGCTTAATTAGCACTTTTCTGCAATTCCAGTCTCCCTGAATAACTACACTAAACGTACAATTCCGTCACCGTCGTTGTGCAATATTTTTTTTTAATGTCATGTTTTATGTTTTTTATAAATGTAAATTAAGTGTAGTAAACAAAAAAAAACATTAGGGAATTCTCTGCTGCATATTGCAAAGGTTTTCCAAATTAACTACCTACTCGCCCAGTTAATAAAAGCCAAGAGTCGATTCATGATGATCACATCACCTTAGATCCCAAAATAACATACAATACGACCCACGGCCCTCAAAAACAAAAATACCTTTACGTTGTCAACAACGAATACTTATAAGTACTTATTCATTTTTGCAAATCCAAATCCAGAAGTGCTACACGAAAAATGGAAGAACATTTTTAACTTAGTAATTCTTTATTTATTTTGAGACTCAAAGGAACGCCAAAAATGCAATTGGGGTCAAATGACAGACAGGCATAAAGGCTTGCCGAACATGCTAATATTGTTTCATTCTTTCTATCACATCCCACACTGTTCAAACTTCATGCAGCGGTCATCGGCATACATTTGAGTGTGTATGAATCATGCAAAGACGCACACGTTGGTCCGGGAGACCTCTCCGTAATAAGTGAATGTTAGCTTACAGAAGATTACAGAAACAATCTTTTGTGTTAATTATAAATCCTTTATAGTTCGAGACTGGAAATTGATAGAATATGAAGAAAACATAGGTTTCTAATCGTTGTAAAAAATTATGCGAAAACGTCTGGACTAGTCTATTACAGACTTTAAGTAGCAGTATCGCGTTATGGTACGGTAGAAGGACTTGTTATTGTATGACATGTGGGGAAAATGATTGGAAATGAGAATGGAAAAAAAGCTGCCAAGCTTTAGAACAAGTAACTGAATATTGAAGAGAAGACAACTCCAAGAAGGAAGAGGATTCTGTGTGACGACGCCCACGACGACAAAACCTACTCTTTTATGTAATTAATTAATTAATTACAAATGAAGCAAAATTAAACGATAATTATATATTTATTTATGTAATATGAGTACATTGTATACACTTATTAGAGGTCAGGTTTACTGTGAAATAATAAAAAAAAACAATTTTAACTAAATATAATAAATAAAATACAATTAAAAAAATTAATTGATTTGGCTTAACTAATAAATAGTTAAACTTTAAATGTGTTTGGTAACTAATAAATGTGAGGCATTAAATACAACAGAGTTGATTTAAAAATAAATAAATATAATTAAGTTAAACAAATAAATTGTATGCCTAACTCCGCCCATTCGATTAGTAATAATAACCTTTTGTGCGAGACTCATCTGCGCTTTTTCCTTTACCCGCTGTTTTTTAGGGGTTTCTTGAAAAATGCTCAGCGATAAGCATGACAATCAAATTCCTCGATTAGAGCAGTTAATATTTGAGCATTTAAAATTACATAGAAATCTAGCGGGTCTCCATTTTTAAGCGCTCATGATTTTATTTTAATATTATGATAAAAAAATTAAATAAAAATTAATACGATGACAGTAATATGAAGCTTTTATTTATGTATTTACCTTTACTCCCGGTATATCCAAAATCTCACTAATTTGTACCTCTTTATTGTGCAAATTGGCAAAATCGCCATTTCCCGGCTACAATTGAATTCGTGTCAAACAAACAACAAAGAAAAGCTAAACTAAGCAGTTATTCCGATTTTTACATATTCTGGCAACGGGGTCATACTTGCTGTATTCAATAGTAACAATCTTTTTTTGTTATAAGTATAGGAATATTATGTTTTTAAATGCCCACTATGTTGAAAATGCATATATTTGACATACAAGCAATCTAAAGACAACACAATGTAGAGAATATTGTGTGGGTACGCACACCATATACTTTACATAATTTTGTTTTTTCACAACCAAATTCTTTTGTCACACCAGTCAATGTATTTTTAAAACCTTATTTCCCGAATCCAAGTGTGGTTTTTAAACTACCTAACAGATATTATACTTTTTAACACTGACGCATAATTAAAGAGATCATATAAGTTATCGTTTTGGTGCGTATAGTACCTTTGTTTTCAATAAAATTTATTGAAAGCGTTTGTAGACAATATTTTGCTCTTTTAAAATAGTTTCCTCTTTATTTTTGTGCACCTATCGCCTGTCACAACATAAAATTAAGCTAATTATATTGTATTGTAGCTAGCTGCTTAAATTGAAAGCCTTTTAACGCAAAAGAGAATGAAGGAAAACAATAACTCGCTATCTATCGCTATTGCAACGCCATCAGCACACAGAGTTCAAAGGCACTGGTAAACTACAGATCATAACCAGTTTTGTAATGCTGATAGAAATATGGTGTAATATTTTTGTAATTTTTGCATCTCTCCCTGCTAAGCAGGCTCCCGCTTCTTCTTTCACTGCTTTTAAGAATTTTTAATGTCAAGATTTTGTTGGACTCAATAACAATTTTTTCCACTAGTACACATTTAGTTCCTCAATCAAAACGCCTGGTAATGCCTCCGAGAAAACACTGGAGGGTACTTCGACCAATACGCTGTCAGCCTGCTGTATACTCTCCCACTTGTTATTATGTGCATCGGGCAGCGACCGCGACAACACGTACCCCCCCGGTTTCTGAAAGGCTGAAATTAACTAAGTTAATTATTGATTCATCACTATTCAGACTTCATATATGCTTTTTGTTCACCGTTATTTGCGGTTAAAGTTTTTTTAATCTACTGTTAACTTTGATTGGCCTTTCAGAAACCGGGGGTTAGTTAGTTTAATATTTTCAATTTTAATAGTTTATTAGTATTTTGTTTAGATTTATTCATGTTCTGGATTTTTATTTAAGTTTTTTATAAACCAAGTTTTAATAATATTTTAATAATTATCCAAACATTATTTTTCTATTTTCAAATACTTATAAGACAGATATTTTAGCTCGATTATGGCAATGGTTAAAAGTAAAACATTATAGTCGTCTCACTCACTCAATTAATTCAGCTCTGCTACAACAGAGGGACTGCAACAAGAGCCGCCGCACGGAAGTGAAAGTGCAGCGGAAGTGGATTCGCCAGACGCGAGCTAAACCGAGTGTTCACGAGCCGAGTGTCACGAGGAAAATCTACTGGTTTTCTGTTACTATTCTGTTTATTTACTGTTTTTATTTCTGGTTACTCCGTTTGTAGACAGAGGCTCAAACATACAGACGCGCAAGGGATATTTAATATTAGGTCTTTACATATCAAATTGCCGTTTTCTATAGAGAATTTGAAGAAAACTCAATTTTCAGTACTAACATTTTTGCGTTTTTTTTAAGAATGACAAATCCAAATTATGTAGTTTCTTTTGTGTATGAATGAGACAACATTAAAAAACACCAAATATCACTAGGAGGGAGGAAGGGGTGTAGTGAGATATCACGTGTATTTATTTTTTCTTTGAACGCGCAATTTTTAAACCAAAAAATAAAATAAATAAAAATTTTCAATAGGTATACCTTGTGCCAAAAAAATACACGTGATTTTGGGTAAGGGGAGAGGGGTTCAAAAGTTGCTAAAAACATGACGTGATTAATGGACGGCCCCTAAAATAACATAATAATATTTGACCCTCCTGTAAACTTAAAAAGCCCATGTTGTGTAACGTATGTTACTCGCGTTTGTTATGAATATATCAAAAGCATCGATAAAGAAATCAATGTTACTTTGTTGTTGCACATTACAAAAAAAAATCCATGTAAGTGAAGCTGCGGGAAAAGGCTACTTATAAATACGAATCAACGGATTTAAAATCTTGCACTAAAAACGAACAAATTCATTACATATCAATACAATATACTTACATATACAACGTGTAACAGAAAGATGTAACCATATTTGAAGAGCTTATTTAGTCAATGGTATAGAACAACTTTTACTATGGAACAAACACTGTATCTGAAAAAAAAAAACTGTTTCATAGAAAAATGCAATGCCGCTCGACCGAAATGTATAGAAGGGCAGATTTTTTTTCGAGATTTCAGGCTTGGCTCCATAGTAAAAGTTGTTCTATACCATTGACTGAAAAAGCTTTTCAAATATGGTTACACCTTTCTGTTACACCTTGTATACCTACACTAAAATTGTTTTTTAAAATAATACCTGTGCAACTGAAATGTCACCTGGTAACTCACTCATGGCTTGTATCAAGATTTTATTTACTTTAATTGTTAATAAATAACATTTAAATGAGATTGCCCATTGATTGCAGGTTGCAGGTAATCGAGTTTATCCTGCTGTCCCACTTTCTATTAATAGCCGGGACAGAGATAGCCTTCGATTTAACAGCCATTCATCGGGAAAACCTAACTTGAGTCAGAGCCCTTCTTGGAGATGTTAATTTAGATTTTATGTTTACTGAATTGCCTAAGCATGACGCAACTGATCAAGGAACAAACTTTATCGCTTCAAATACTTCAATCAATTCATAGGCATCTCTAAATTATATTTCAAAATGCATCCGCGTGTTGTACTACGACCTAAATCAAGGACCTTTTACTATAGAGGATTATGAAAGTTCTACTGGAAATGAAAAAACAGCCTTGGAGTACAAATATACTAAAATAGAGTGCTTTGGATATGAATAATATTGCAAGATCTTGAATCAAATTGGAAATAAAGTAACAAAAGATTATCAAAACACGAGTTCCTTCCTACTGGCTAAAAACGCTATTCCGATACAACCTAAACAAATAAACATAAATTGTCTGGGGAAGCAAAACATCCTAGTTACCCAGAGTACCTACATATGCAAATAGAATAGATGCGCAGTGACAGAAGATGGATAGATAGCTTGGGGTTCTTAGAAGCAGTCGGCTGACTGAATGACAATGCAACCTAGAACGAAAGTATTGTACTTTTACTATGCAAACGCGTGATTGGGATAGCACATGCAGTCTAGGATAGCGAAATTATAGTGGAATCTAGAAGGCTCAAATCGAACATAAATATAAACACGCCAGACATATAATACTAAGACAGGTATTTCTTGATATTCCAAGTGTTAATAGTATAAGAGGACATCTGTACACTCATTTTATAGCAACTATTTTCAAGTTAATATTATTGAATACAAGGTGAAATTTTATCAACCGTCTGAATTCATACATAAAAAAATATCTCCCATTCACACTGGACTAGATCAAATACAAATCCTTGTGTAGGCAGTATAGGAGCAAAAACTTTTTTTCGAATTTCGCCTGACGGATCATTAAACATTGTTCCTGGTCACTAACCGAGTCTGCAGTATGAATTCAGGCGGTTGATTAAATTTCGCCTTATATACAGACTGGATTTTTTATTGCTTACTAGCCGACCATTTCGTTGTTCGAAGGGTTTAGCTTGGCGCCTACGTAAAAGTTGTTCGCATAGACGGCGGGTACTATTTTTGTTTTCGGCTTTCCAGCGACTATTAATATAGGTAAGACTAAGAGCGTTTGTGCACTTACTCGTGTTCGATTCGTATTCTTGTTTGTACATGTTATTTTCGTAGATGAATATGGGATCCCTTCTTAAGTTGTTCGTAACAAATCACGAAAACGAATCGAATAGGTACGAGTGAGTGCACAAACGCCCTAAGTCTACATCAAAGAAGTAATACAACCGTAGGTCTACATAGTGAAAGTTCTGTGGTTGGTACAGAGAACTTTATCTCCCTATATCGCCTATGAGCTCGATAAGCCTTGTTTTAAATATGTATAGTTACAGATGACATTTATTGTTTATTATTGTTATTTATTGTTTTAAATATTGATTGTTCGGGTAGGCACTGCATTTGCAATAATCTGTGTAAGCGACATTAGCAGTTGGCTGAGTGCCCGCGGGCGGACGCAGTGCCGTGCGACTTAGTCCACTGCACCATTGACCTGCAGGCTGTAGGGTGCCGTCACTGTTAGGACAAATGGGTTACCAGGGAATTATGGCACGGGAGGAGACGCGAACAGTGCGGGTGATGATCAATGTAGCGGTTTCTATAGGTGTGGCCCATGTGGCCGATATATTCATACAGTTCGGTATGTATGTATGTCTTGTCTATCCATGGTACCGGGTTTGGGTGGGCCTATCTGTGAAGATGGCGGAATAGTGTTTGGGCTTACTACAAATAATAATCGACTTGGCGTTGTTCTTAAACAGGAAGAGGGCACAAATCATATTTTGTCGTATTTTGCGCCGAGTCTTGGAAAATTAAATTAAACTTGTTTGTTTGTATAAAAATTTAAATCTATCGGAATATCTCTAATTAACTTAATGGCAGAGTTGCTACTTAATAAACTTTTGTAAAACTAAATTTTCTTGCTTATTTTAAAGGCAGAGTTCCCTTTTAAAAGAAAAACTTCCTTTGGAACAAGTTAGCAATACCTATTATTAGCTACATATGTGCAAACTAAGAATTGTGTTTTTTATATACCTGTGTAATGCTGTTGGTGTTGTAAATAAAGAAATTGAAATTGAAATTGAATACAAAAATATTCGTTTGTATAAAATACTTGTTAGTATTTCGAAATTTTTTTACCTATTAGAACAATACATATAGATTATATTTCTTTCGTTATTATATTTTTTTTCCGCTTTCTCTGTTTCGTAATGTTTTCTAAATATTTAGCTGTCCATATTTATATTAATTCCATACTCGATTTACTGATAAGTCATTAACGCCCTAAAGATTATAATATTTATATATATTTAGGTTTTATATATATTTATTATTATTTACACATTTATATTTAGATATATTTAAAAAAACACTTTTAAAGAGATATATTTCGAACTTTTGTTCGGCATCAGTCTTGTAAATAATTTATGTATATATATTTATATATTTTTTTAAAATATATATAAATATAAATGTGTAAATAATAATAAATATATATAAAACCTAAATATATATAAATATTATAATCTTAATAACGACAAATAAGTCTTTACTCTTTAATTTTTATAAAGCCCTAAAGGTTGTTTTTTAGGATGTAGACAAATCGATTAAAATATTAAAAAAATCTCTTGATGCAGTGTCACAAAATAAGGGAACCATATAGCCCCTACTCCATGTCTCTAGGCTAGGTTATGTGCGTGGTAAAGCTGAGAAAGTGCTTAGCATAGGAAATGGTTTTTGAACGTGCATTGTGTGTTAAATTATGATTGGCTACCTGCTAGTGCGCTTGATGGTAGGTATGTACAACGTAAGTGAGCTAGCGATGACCTCAGGCGATTATTCAAGTTCCAGTAATCCCATGACATAATACCAACATATTGTTTTGATTTCAGGTTTTATTGTTTGTTTTGATTTTATAAAGCAACTGGTTGGATCTGGTTTAACGTACGTGTACTTCGTCCTCGTCTTTCGTTTTATTTGGTGGTTTGAAAGAAAGAAACTTCGATAGCAGATTTGAGAGCGATTACATATAATATACTAGTGTTTTGCGTGGTGCGCGGGCTGCAGGCAGCCCGCGTGAGTTGTAATTGTTCGTGGTTGTTACTTGTTTGTTGTTTGTTGTTGTTGCATTTAGTTGTTGTTGTAACTTTTTCGTTAACGTGACAGGATAAGGTATCGAGTAAAAAACACGTGTGAAATTGAGTTGAAACAGGTGATCAGACGACATTCAAGTAATGGGCAGAAGTCAATTGTACCACGAAAAGTCATCGGTCATGATCGGGTTGGAAAAAAGTCATCGGTCATGATCAGTTTTCAAAATTGTCATCGTCGTAACCGTAATAGCGCGTTGAAATACGTGTGGTAACTTTGATTCCATTGAAGTGGACTAATATTTTGCTATTGTGTACTCTGACAGTTGTCAAAGGTCCAAAATGTACACGGTCGAAATGTGCAGGAACCAACTTTCAACGGAGTCGAATCCCGCTAAGCCCAAACACAAAACGTTTGCGAGATAGGTCCAAAAGAAACTGTCTTGTAATGCTCCCGGGGTTAAGTGAACTCGGCCTCATGAACTCACATACTCGGCCTTCGGCCTCATATGTTCGTTCATCGGCCTCGCTTATACTCGGTTCGGCCTTCGGCCTCACAGGCTCGGCCTCCGGCCTCGCCGCTTGGTACTGTTTGGCCTCCGGACGATTCCTCCGGAATCGTCCTCCGGGGTCGGCCTTCGGCCTCCCTAGAATGACATCATATATGACTCTGGTGGCCGCGGTGTCGTGCTCGGCCGAAAAACTCGCATGTTCGGACTCCGAACGCTGCCAGCTCGGCCTTCGGCCTCACTGGCGCGTTCTCCGTCCTCACATGCTCGTTTTTCGGCCTCGCTATAAAGACACTTGTAGGCTCGGCCTTCGGCCTCGCCGGGATCCGTTACGTGAAATGTTTCCTCTGACAGCTGTCAAGTGTCCCAACTGTCAACGGTCTAAGTGTGCTTGAACCAAGTTTCTACGAAGTTGAATCCCGCTAAGCCCAGCCTCAGCCGTTCGGGAGACATGTCCAAGTGAAACAGTATTGTAATGCCCCCGGGGTAATGTGAACTCGGCCTCATGAACTCACATACTCGGCCTTCGGCCTCGTATGTTCGTTCATCGGCCTCGCTTATACTCGGTTCGGCCTTCGGCCTCACAGGCTCGGCCTCCGGCCTCGCCGCTTGGTACTGTTTGGCCTCCGGACGATTCCTACGAGGCCTCCGGCCTCGTAGGAATCGTCCTCCGGGGTCGGCCTTCGGCCTCCCTAGAATGACATCAGATATGACTCTGGTAGCCGCGGTATCGTGCTCGGCCGAAAAACGCGCATGTTCGGACTCCGAACGCTGCCAGCTCGGCCTTCGGCCTCGCTGGCGCGTTCTCCGTCCTCACATGCTCGTTTTTCGGCCTCGCTAGAAAGACACTTGAAGGCTCGGCCTTCGGCCTCGCCATTAGATCCGAAAAAATGTCCAATCCATTTTTTTTTCGAAAAAGTGTCAAAATACCTGTCGGTTGTCAAAAAGTGTCAAATTTGACAGTGGATTCGTAATCAGCGACTCCACTTGCTCCTGGATACCGAGTTTCAAGAGAATCGGAGCACTTTTTTGGACATGTCAAAAAAATGTCAAAAGCTGTCAAATGTCAAATTTTTTTATGCGGTCGGGTAGCGCTTGGCAAACCAATCACTAAAGTCGAAACCGCAACTCGCTAGGACTTACGGTTCGGGAGATATGGCCGATCAAAGTTTTAGCAAAAAAAATTTTTTTTTTTCGACTTTTTTTTTTTTTTTCATTTTCAGCTAGAGCTCGCCGAGCCCTTTTCTTAGAGTACCATGAACATGGGTCTAGCTCCAGCCGTTTGGGAGATACGGGCCGTTAAAGTTTTGACACCGGGGGGGGCTAGATCTCGGCGAGACCTTTTCTTAGACACCCATCAACATGGGTCTAACTCAAGCCGTCTCGAAGATACGGGCCGTTAAAGTTTTGACATTTGAAAAAAAAAAAAACTTTTTTGTCACCCTATGGTCCGACCCCTAGGGATGTACCACCTTCCGTTCCGAAGATATGGCCAAAACAAATTTTTTTTGTAACAAATTTTAGAAAAAAAAAAAAATTCCCATCCCTAGTGACCGGGGACATCCCTAGGAACTGCGCCCGCTCGCGCTTCGCGCTCGCGGGCTTGTTCCGGCGAACTTTCTGTTAAAAATGTCAAAAATGTCAATTTTTCCCATCCCTAGCGCCCAGGTACATCACTACGAACTTCGCCCGCTCGCGCTTCGCGCTCGCGTGCTCGTTCGTGCTCGTTCGTAGGCTCGCCCTTCGGGCTCGCCTACTCACTCGCAAAACTCCCATACAAAATCCCATACAACGACCCGCCTCACTAAAATGTCAAAAACCCATGTCAAATGTCAAAAAATGTCAAATGTCGAGGTTTTTCCCCACTCAGTATTAGACACCCAACATTCCATACATACATCACTACCACCCCAAACGACTCCTTCCAACTAAACTACCATGTCAATGAGTCAGTGAGTCAGTTACCGTTTTGTAGCTTTATATATAGTCAACTTGAAGTGACTACAATTTAGGCAAATGATAGAAAAATAAACTGACTGGCAATTCTGAAAAATACAGTACTATCCCTCCCAAATCTTATAAGTTTTGAGTTGAGAAACAAGTTGAATCCGTTTTCATGGGAGACTGTACGCAACCCGAACCGATCCGGTCTCACCGGCTACAGCGGGTCTACCGCGTAATTCTGATTTGTATCAACTTCAAGCAAATGCATGCGAAATTCAACGCGTGCAAAAGAGATGGCATGTTAGGCGGGCGTCGTCGCACGCACGGCAAATTTCAATCTCAAGTTGATGTTGATGAAAATCAGAATTACGCGGTAGACCCGCAGGTCGCAGCACGATTTTGACCGCTCGGCGAAAGTGGTGGGGGACTAGCGCATGTGTTCATTCACGCACAAAATTACTAAGTGCGATAGAGAAAATATTACTAGCGCAGTCAAGGTCAGACCTCATAAATCGTGCCGTTACCTGTAACTGAACTGAAATTAAGAATTTGAACTAAATGCGAGACTGTCTGTTTGTAAGTTGACAATATATAAACGTATCAATATGTATTTTTATTTAGGCCGTTTTTTTAAATATCAAGATAATAAAGCTGATTCTGATGGCTTCAATTTTAGTTTAAGTGCTGTCAAAACAAAATTTTGTTTATTACAAAATAGTCCATAAATGCTACGAAAAGAAGCTAAATTACTTTGGAATAATTTTAGTTTTGACAGTACTGAAATTGTTATCATTTTAGACGAGGAAGTACATATAGGTATAGTCGCTCTCACATCAACCTACTCATTGGCATTTCTTATTACGCTGTCATATAAGTAGTCATAACATAACGGATAAAAAATTAACTTGAACTGCGCGGGGCCTGTACATTACAACCTGCCGCTTATGTAACTTAATGATTTAAGTACCCGGTTACATCTAACTAAACGGATGCTAAATGAACGCACATAGACTAATCAATGATGGTCACTTCTACAGAATAGCAATAAGCTTTTCACACTTAATTTACTTATAAAATATGGGGACAAAAGATTTGTGCATAAATTTTTGTAATATAAATCGAATTTTACAGATTTATATGGATTCGTGTAGATGTACATTGTCTTCTGTAAGCTGACAGTAAGTACAAATATTACAAATATAGTTTTCTTGCTTTCAAGATTTAATGGACTGACCCAGTTGTACTCAAAACTTGAAAATTATTTCTTAGACCTTGATAAAGCAAAATTAAGCTAGAAATAGGGGCCTTTTAAACATCTCTGAAAATAATAAAAGCGATCAATACATAAGGTTAAATAATATTAGTTGGCTCAAAACATAGGTAGTACTCAACAACTCTTTGTATGGGAGCTAAGCGAAATTCGTAACCTTTTTTCACTTCCTCCCACACAAATTGCCCCGATCAGCTGACTGGTCCAGTATGGAAAGGTGAAAATAAATTTTAAGAATTTTGCACAATCCTAATAGAAATAGTTGTTCACATATGTTTCAAGTTTCGCCAACTAATTTAATTTAACCCTGTAGATGCAAATGATGGTATTAAGTAGACGCTTATCACATGGTTAAAATATTTTGATCCGTTTCTCTATCCGTCAAAATTCTTACTCGGCATGTTGGGTATGACCTCTTTGGAATCTAGGCGTAGTAGTTGTGAGTTAATTTTCGCACTGAAGATTCTGAGAGGAGAAATCGACTGTCCTGAGTTGCTTACTAGGCTGCTTTGGCTGTTTGTACCGGCTAATTACGTGCAATGGCGATCGCGTCGGGAGCGCAAGTTGTTTGCCGTGCCCAACAGCCGCACGCACGCTCACGCTTATTGACCAATGTGTAAAATGACGACAGCTCTCAATGAGTCCGAACCGTCTGCTGACGTGTTCTTCGATAATAAAAGTCAATTAGTTTGTAAGTTAATTAGTTTTTTTCTTTTGGCTTAAAGTTATTTTAAATTTTATGTTTGTTTTATGTTAATTTAAATACTAAATCAAATAATTATTGTAATTGGGTTCACCCGTATTAATTATAATAAATAAATAAATTGTTATGGCTGGCTTCAGCTCTGCAAGTTGTTTCTAAGAACCAGGATCTCAATTTCCAATACTTTTACCATCGAATACTGTTCGAGTCAGTAAAAGGTCAAAAGTGTAAAACAAAAGTATGTAGTTCAAAATTATAAAACTAGATGGTGCTGACGTAATCTACATCGCGACATCGTTTTCTTTATTATTAAATGTTATATGGTGAAGACAAGTTATAGTCTTGGTAAGCAGCAAAGTGTGTTTTAGTATACCGTCAGCAGTGTCCCCTACAAATACAATGGTGGATCGTGTTTTTTAAAAATCTTATTTGGCCTCATCACGTACCCTTCGCACGGTAAAATACCAGAATCCAAGATTGAGTACCCAAAGAGATTTCCTTTCCTGAAGTTGCACACATAACAATAGCCCTGTTAGATCATTCGGTCAAGTGCGCAGGGGCTAAGTATGCATTCCGCGCACTCACGCGCATGTCTGCACTTTAGTTTATGTTCCGTAGTAGATTTTTCTGTTCTATTGATGAAATCGCAGATAGAGAAGTACGTAGTAAAACCGCCAAAATTACTGAAATGTGAAGCAGAAATTGGTCTATTTACATGTATTTGTTGTACATTAACTAGCAACTTATGGATATAATAATATATTAATAATGTGCAATATTCCGCTAAACACTCTTGCTATGCTATTTAAAATGCAGACTCAAACACAATCTGCCCTCCCACAAACATACAAATGCTAGCAGTACGTGTATAAATATAAAGCAATGTTAAAGAACAAACAAGAAAACTTATCGACGATATTATGGGATGATATTTTTTCTTCAGTATATGAAGTATTTTACCTCCAAAAACAAGCCTTAGTACATTGTACGAGTTCCATGATTTAGCTGGGGTACCTTTAAGGTGATATACCGTGCTAGCAAAGGTCCCCGTTACTCCAGGCAGAAAGACCCGCAGTGCGAAAGGGAGGGAATCGGGGAAAATTGTCAAAAAGTCGGTTTTAAATTAATGCAAAATTAACTAAAATAGCTACAAAAATTCCATAGCCAGTAATTTAGGTGTAGTTAAAACCCATCTAAATAAATATTTTTCAAGTCTGTATGCTATCCTAATTTGTCAGAATATCAAAAAAAGTGTAAATTTAGACCTGGTTTCAATAATTATTTCTATCGAATGAAATTCCTCCTATCGCGTTTCTGATAGACCAAAATCTAGTAAAATGTCTCAAAATTGTTATACTAATTTGATTTACTTGGAACTTCATTAAAAGAGCAGATAAATAACTTCAAAAAGTGTCAATTTTCACGGTATAGCCCCTTAAGCTAACAGACTATGACGTCTTAGTTCACAGATATTTGAACCACTAATGCGCTAAAAAACCGACAGAAATAAAAAAATTAAATCCTTGTATTAGCAGGCCTTTTATTTTATACTTTTCATTGTTTTTAAACTGTTTTAGACCTTTTACTATTCAAATTATGTTTTGTGCTCCACCACTTCCCATTAGATTCCAGAACGCAGTAACCACTTGGCAACAAACAGCTGAGGCCGAGATCCCTTCGCAATACAAAGTGACTCCGAACAGGAATGCGAAGATAAATAACTAGAAAATTGACTATTAACCAACTTGTGGTGGCTTGTGCCAGATTCTGGCTCGTTGTCTATGGTGATAGTGATGAAGTCGCTGCAAGGCAACTGTACGTATCTATAGATGCCGTAATTAGAACTAGTAATGGTTTGGTTTATTTATAAAACATGTACTTCTGGGATCGTGTGTTATTTTATTACAAGTAATTTTGAATATAAATGAAAACGTATTAACTGTTATCGATATATATTTCGACCCACTTGTGGTCGTTGTCAGTCGAATTATAAAAATAGATATTTGACATAAAAAAATTCTTCGTCGTGTGAATGTCACCAATCTGTCTTTTTATATTATATGTCAAATATCTATTTTTATAATTCGACTGACGACGACCACAAGTGGGTCGAAATATATATCGATAACAGTTAATACGTTTTCATTTATATTCATAATTTGTTTTTTAAAATAATTAAAAGCTAAATAGGCTTTAAAATAATATTTATTCAATTTATTACAAGTAAAGTATACGAACTTTTTTAATACTAGAACAGAGGGCCTATTATGTATCTTTAGTTGCCATCTGGATTTGGTGTCTATCATCAAAAACATAGATATACTATCGAATTCCGATTGTCTAAGGATATATTCGCACTTGAAGTGACGACACAGTTCGGAAATAGTTCAATACCGACTAATGGCAATTTTGAAAGTTCCGTTTTTAGCTATGTTTTTGATAATAGGCACCTAGTCCAATTGGCAACTAAAGATACAGAATAGGGGGGCAGGTGAGGTCATACAATATTACAAGCTAGTCAAATGTAGTTTTGGGTGAATAGGCTGCAGGAATGTTAGTAGTAGGTGATCGATTCTCATCAATGACTTCAATTTATGCGACCAAAATTTTGTTTGTGATCCCGTAAATATTTTCATAAATCAAATAAGGTTCCGTACGTCGAAATTAAAGAATGGATCCCTCATAGGATCACTTTGTGAAATTTTGCAAACTTTGCAAATTGCAACTGAAGTGTCCTACAGAAATCTACTGCACCATGGTGCTGTTAAAAATAAGGCTTCTAACTTGACGCGAAAAAAGTTATTTACGTTGGCAATAATCAATAAAATACATATTGGCTCGAAATGAAAACCTTCCATTTGACTAGAAACTTGAAATTCCGTTTGCAAGTAGGCACATGTATAGGAAAGAATCAGAAAGTTACTCATATTTAAATATTCATTATAAGATAAATGACCAACTTAATTTCGCTGTACTTCATACATTTTGTAGGCCAGAAACGAAATATATTATACTAGCTTTTGCCCGCGGCTTCACCCAAGTTGATTAAGTTTTTGTATAGTCGTATCGAATTTGTAAATATTTTTAAGCTCATTAATTTTTTCGTACGTAGTTGACTTGACTCTGGTTTGGAGATGTGGAGTGTTTTGGATTCTCATCATCTCTAATTTGGTGTAAAGTATCTTTGGCCGAGCCACTTTTCTGATCGACACTATTTAATTATTTTATACGAAACTCGTGCGAGAAACTTTTTCTCGACTCGTGTGATTGCAGCACTCGCCTTCGGCTCGTGCCGCAAACTCACACTCGTCAGAAAACGTTTCATCGCTCTCGTATCGTAATGTACTAATAATTAATCCTCTGCTAATGTCTCTTTGGCGGGCTTTGATAACTGCTTTAATCCCCTAGTAGTATGTTTGGCAAGGCTGAAGGCCGAGCCGCGTCTCTGAACGACACAATTTCTTGGTTTTTTTTTCATGTTGTTTGTTTCGAACACATACAGTATTGGTGAGTGTTAGAGGGCAGAACGCAGGAGCGTCCTTGTTTTTTTCTTGTTCAATTTCTTGTTCCCACGGGAACAGATTTATGGGATAAAAAGTAGCCTATGTCCTATTCCAGGTCTAGAGCTACATTTGTGCAAAGTTACAGCCTAATCGTTTCAGTAATTTCGGCGTGAATTAGTAACAAACATCCATCCATCCATCCAAACTTTCGCATTTATAATATTAGTGGGACAAGATGAATCCACTCAATAAAATTCGTTTTTTTTTCTATAATCATTGGATATTATCGTCGATATCGGTAGCTTTAAATCCGTGGGTTTTACCCACTCGATTGCCTATTTTTACCTCTTCTATCTTGAATTTTACCCTAGTAGCAGAAAAAAAGTTACTTTTATCAAGAAAAAATACACATCAGGACGAAATTAAAATTAATTCCGAGTTTGTGAATTAGTAATCTGTCTGCTTGTAAAAACGTGTTTTATTTAGCCCGGGCGGCGGGTTTAAGAGGAGACCTTCCTTTTTCAATAGTTTTTGAACGATTATACTGAATCTACCACAGACGCAATCAATATGAAACTTATATGTATGTTTTTTCAAACCTTTATCTTTACGTTGTAAGTAGCGTTACCTAATTAGAAAACTTTCGCTCGATAGATTTTATTTTTGAAAATAGTCTCTTTTTGAGAGTTTTTTTTGGTTTTGTGGCTAATCCATTTGATTTTCATGTGTGATATATTACTATCAATACAAAAAACTTGTTTATTAACCGTTGTAAGTTCAAAAATGACTTAAATGCAATATTGTAATTTTAGTCGATTTTAATTTTAAAATTAGACTTGTTTTGAATCGTTTCGCGCGCATTTTGGCGCACGCGATTTTCAACTTTATGAAAGTTAGTCTATGGGTTATAAGTGCAAAGCCGCTATGCGCCTAAAGAAGGCCCCGTCTTAAGCAAAGGTATCTCACAACATACCAGAACCCATTTACTTTGTAGGGAAAGCCAACCTTTAGTTGCTTCAAAACCACTTGGTCGGCCAGGGCGCAACTTGGCACGTTTTGCGGCATAAGAAAAAAGATCATGCTTTTGACCTCTTAAAAATATCTCATCGAATACCAGACCGAAACTAGGCTGTTGCGCTAGAAAACTATTTGGAATAGCTTAAAAGAATTGGTCGGCCATGTACTATCTTGACTATCTTGGCAGGTTCCTTTGGCCGACCGATTTTGTGTTAACATTACCTCATCGAATAGCACACTTAAATCATCGCCTAATAATAGCTTAATTAAAGCTGATAACATATATTTTGGTAGGCCATACCTCAGCCTGGCAGTTATCCTAGTCCGACCACTTTTAGGTACTTCGGAAAAAGCTGGGTCGCACCAAGGGCAGCTATCACTGTCGTTACAGCTACATGATAACGCACTAAAAAGGCTAACCCTTTCTTTTAAAAGAATTTTAATTCTGGATTCACAGATAAAAAAAAATACAGTCATCAAGAAAAGGGCAATTCTTTCAAAAAATTATATGGTGTTTTTTACAAAGGGCATGTATCGTTACAGCTATAAGAAAATGCACTTAGAAGACTAACCCTAACTTTAAGAGTATTTTACTTTTAAATTCACAGATTTTGAAATAGTACAGTCAGAGAGAAAACGGTAATACATGTTATCAGCTTTAATTAAGCTATTATCCGCGACAGTTTAATTCTGCTATTCGATGAGATAATTCATGAGATCATTTGGTACCAAAAAATCATTCGGCCACAGGAACCTGCCTAGATAGTACTCGGCCGTACAATTTTTTAAGCTTTACTGAACGGTTTCTAGCGCAACAGCCTAGTTTCGTTCTAGTATTCGATGAGATATTTTAAGAGCTCAAAAGCATGCACTTTTCATCTTATTACGCAAAACGTGCCAAGTTGCGTGCTGGCCGACCAAGTGGTTTTCAAGCAACTAAAGGTTGTCTTTCTTGACAAAGTAAATGGGTTCTGGTATGTAATGAGATAACTTTGCTTGAACCAGCCGCCGCCCGGGCTATAATACACTTTACATATTTTTGTTACATTTGTCAATACTAGAATTCTAGAAATGCAGTTCGTTAAAATTTTTGTACTGGCATCCCAGATCCTCCCGGGAGAATACTTATTTAAACTAGAAAAAAATATCTCAGCGGGTTCGGAAAAATTAGCCTGAAACAGAGACGTAAATAAAAATTGTTTTTCCGTTGTCAGGAAGAAAGAAGTCGGCAAAGGTGTTATTTGTACCATCGGTTAGGATATAATCATTTTAAACTTTTTAGCAGATGACTGCAGTTACATTTGAAGTCGGTTACTATTTTTTTCATTAAAAGTTCATTTTATTACTCGATCTCGAAGGGTTATAGGTATAACGTATATAAGTATTATACGTAGCCCTTCTGGTCATAAAAAAAAATAGTCATTGTTAAAATTAAAAATATTTTTTTTGTTTGACGTATGTTACATAATTCCGTCATATATGCATTATTACAAACTTATTTTAGATTTTATCACAGAACTGTGTGTTTTATAGGATCGTCTTAGCACTTATGTTGTCAAGCTAATAATAACACTATTTTGTACAATTTAAAATTAATGAACTTGTTTTGTTATCTTAATAGGTAGAACCATTATACTTCAATATCCTAACATCCTTTTGATAGATATTGCATCTAATTCCCACAATATGCTTCCACTCAAATCAAGAGACACATCATTCGAGAACGGCACTATCGTAATTGTTTTGGTATGATTAAAAATAGAGGAACAACATCAATACTCGTGTATCTTGATTAATTACCAAGTCATAATATTATACAGATAGCATATTCGAGTACTGAACTAATGACCCGTACCTATTTTATGAGCTTCAAATATAATACAGATACCATATTCAAGTACTAAAATAATGACGCGTACCTATTATAAGAGCTTCAAATATCAAAGAAGAAATTTATCTTTTCTTCAAATATCAACGTACGTTAGCTGCTCATCTTGGGAAATTATGCTCAATTGTGAAGTTAATTTTGCATAAAGCACCGAATTGTCCTCGAAAAATGTCATATATCTACAGGTATATCTAGGGCAACAATCTTCTTTGTCTTTGTATACATAACCAACAGCCAAATTAAATCACGCCATTGGCTTGGAAAAACACACTTGTCATAACTTCAGTACAGCACCCATCGACCTCCAACAAACTGCCCCCCATTGAACACTCGTCTGCACATAACTTTCCTTAACCAGCTGAGGGTCATCAACCTTGCACCACGTGGCTGTCAGGAGCAACACCCTCGCAATATCAGCTCGGCGCAAAAAAGTAGGAAGTCAATCGCGAATCTTGCAACCAAGCGCGCTGAGATTTTCCTACGAACTTATGAATAGGCCGTTGCTTAGATTTTACTATAAAGTAGACACTGTGTATAGGTAGTTTATAGGCATGATATACACATAATCCACTTTCATGCGCTTTAGATCTCATATTTTGTCTTGAGCTCTAGGTACTCTCTTGAACACTAATAACTTATAACCACGGGTACAATATTATGTGTTCGTGCTTTGACGTAATCATTTTGTTACTTGTTGCAGTAAGTAATGACCTTGTATTATTTTAATAGTTACAAAGAAATTAAATAAAATAAAAAAACACTTTTATAAACAATATACAATATAGTGGCAAAAAGGGATGACACGGAGCAAATCTTGAAAATTTCGATTTAATATCAAACCGAATGAAAGCAATGTGCCTATATTGTTACGTTCTCCTTGTTATTTCAAATGTCATTAGGTTGATCGCCATTTTCCAGATAGCCTTTCTTGGAACATGAATCACGTGCAAAAAAGACTGTGCAATAATTCACGAGTATTTTAAGAACTGCTTGGAAAGTTAAGACCACCCAAACCCAAAAAAACTCTTTGCAAAATAAATAAACATACTCATCCAGACATAACGCCACGTAAATGATCTCATTTATTAGTTATTTTTCGTTCATATTGCGATGAAATAAGGACTCCAGGGACGTCACCAGTATGTTCCCATTCCGCAACATCAGCGCTGGGGCCCACGTGCGCGCGCAAGGCCACCGAACTTTTTACACACGAGGGCGTTGACTCTGCGCAGACGACGCCGCGCAATTATAAGTTCACTATCTGTTCGGGACCCAAGGAGGCCGTGAAGTTAGTCAGAGATGGCGTCCCAATTACGCAATCTCGGAGCTTCAGCGAGGAAGCGGGTGCGCGAGGGGATATACAGTGCAGTTGACAGATAACTTCACTCACGCCTTCTTTACTACTGCTGCGGTCCGAATCGTACTGGCCAAGGCCTGATAAAGGGAGAGCTATCAGAAAGATTTCCCTGGGTGACCTGGTCCTTTAGATATCCTTAAACAATTATTTTTTCAGTCAGCTCGGTAAGGCGATTAGTATCGCCAAATTAGCAGCTCAATGCGTATCGGTACGAATATCAACAGAAACAACATTGAAATAACATTCATATCAGCGCGTATTGCATAGTGGCTGTTACGACGCTCACTGCGTCCTTGATAGGGCGAAATAGGAGAAAATAATACTTTTTGCATGAAAGCATAAATAAATTAAATCGAACAAGCCGTTTAGGAGTAGTAGGGAATTCAAACAAAAAAACACCATTCGGTTGAATTTTTTTTATACAGAAATTTTGGTGGTATGGAAAAGAAAAATGTTGCATATATTGTCTTAGAGTTGATAATTCATATACATTTTTTCAATATTTTTGGTTCTACCATAAACGAGGTGTAGGCTTTAAAAAGTACCCATTTGGCGATACTAAGCCCCTTAACTCAAGTTAAATTGTCATGTCAGACAGCTTCTCGCTTCGTGCACTACGGGCACGCGCATGCGTAGTGATTTTGGAGAATTTTCTAGATCTTATGAAAACATATTTTGGAAAAATACAAATGGCCCTTGAAATACTCATGTTAGTGTAAAAAGACCATGAGAAGTTTCGATGCCCTTAGTTAGGTCCAATACGAATATTGATTCATGAACAAATTTTTCATAATTTGAACCGCTTCTTTGTGATTTTTTCGATCGAGCAAAGTTTATCGAATAAAGTTTACAAACATAATATTTGTTCTAAATTAATATGTAAATTATTGTTTTTTTTTAATATTGCAAAGTGTTGTCAAAGCGAATAAAAAAAAAGTATCATTTTGCGACTAAAGCTCCTTAACCCTTCAGTATCTATCGATTACCGCTATTGCGCATTGTGAAATTAGACGGGTTAAGTACGTGTAGCTGGTTTTATTTGAATAAAAATCTGAAAAGAGAAATCTGAAATCAAGACGCCGCATAATTTATTTTAGCTATATAAGGGAATATATAGCTAAAATCATATTGAAACTTTTGTAATATAATATCTTGACATTAATGCACCTACATATAATTTACGGCAATAAATAATTTGATTGATTGATTGACTATGGGTACAGTCACCTCCCTGGATACGGACCTGAATAGATTTAAGCAAATGTGGGTGGATATAGAAGCATAATGAAAAATAACACACAAACTATTTTATCTACTCCCATACTAAAATAAGGTAATCACAACGTCAAAAGCGGTTTTAAAAGTACCTACATTGTTTGATCGATGTTATAATATTACATTATAACAACGAGATTTTGCGCTGCAATTGGCTCAATTTATTATAAAACCGCTAGAGAACCAATCAACAACAGAGACGAGAAATAAGCCACGCCCCCTTTATCCTGATTTGCCTCCAAGTCAGCATTATTTGATGGTAGTAGATGTAATGGTAGTAGTAGTATTGGGTGCAACTGAACACAATTGGCATAGATTAAATTATGTTAAGGTGTGTAAATTCGAAAGCCATTTGGAGATTTAGGTTTAATTTGTATTTTCGAAATTTTGGTCTAAAAAACCTTATGATGATGAATATGTTTACGAAAAGGCTGCAACTTCCATTTGCCCTCGTGCGACGTCACTTGAGTAATGGCTGTTTAGAAATGTGTCCTTTGCTATCAAGATTAATATATAATAATTTGCTTCAGACTAATTTGACAGCTAGATGACAGATGAGTAGACAAAAAGATACAGACCACTTTTTTATAAGCAATCACACATCACAATCAGTATAATTCTCAAGTGACAAGTTCATCGGACAATTCTTTAAAAAATCATAAAAAAATAATGGTTAATTTATATACCAAAATAAATAATGAACGAAAATGACATAAATTCTCCTAAAAATTTATTGAAAAAAAATCTTTTAAAAATTAAGCCATGGGAGTTAGACATTAAGACACGAGTGCTTGTTTACGATATAAACGAAGTGAGTTATGTTACAGTTGCACAAAATACTATATTTTACATACAATAACGGGCCATCCATTAATCACGTGATGTTTTTTATCAACTTTTTGACCCCCCCTCCCACATGGTGATACGTGGTGAGGTTTTAGACTACCCCAACCCCCCTACCCAAAATCACGTGTATTTTTTTGGTACAAAGTATATTAAAAAATTCAAATTATAATTCTTTAAGTATATCTATAAATATATATACATATATTTATACGAATCAATAATCAAGTAAAATACTTTATATTATAAAGATATGTTGGACCTGGACCCGACATCAGTTAAATAAATATATAGTAGGTATATTTAACTGATGCCGGGTCCAGGTCGGACCCGGAATATATCTTTATAATATAAAGTATTTTATTTAATAATTGATTCGTATAAATATATGTATATAAAAAGCTTTTCAAAAGTGAATATATTTTATACCATTTATAAATATATATTTAATTGCCTAGCAACGGCGAGTCAAGGTCACGCACAGTTTTTCGGTTTAAAAACTGCGCGTTCAAAGAAAAAATAAATACACGTGATATCTCACTACACCTTCCCCTTCCCCCTAGTCATATTTGGTGTTTTTTTCCGAACCCCCTCCCCCCATTTCGAGCCTCACGTGATTAATTGACGACCTCTAATATTATAACGAGGTAAAATTTGTTTGTTAGTATGCAAGTATTTGTTTCTGTAACGACTAAACAGATTTTTTTCTCTGTTGTAATGGTTAGGCTCTTCACAGTTTATTCCCTGAGGATGGGTAGTTACTTCCCTAGGAACTAATTACATTCGCGCGGGTGAAGCCGCGGGCAAAAGGCTAATATACTCGTATCCAGAGTTGTGTCACATACTGGGTGTTAATATGATGTTGCAGAAGCCGAAAACTGGCTATAGTATCCGTCCATACGAACAACTTTACTATGGCATCACGCGAAAAAAAAACGGCTTTTCCATAGATAAGTTTCATACTCGATCAAAATGTATGAAGCAACTGAGATTTTTTCACGATTTCTCGATTTTTTTCTCGAAATGTTGTTTGTATGGACGAGTACTATCACCAGTGTTCGGCTTCCACAACATCATCTCAACACCCAATATATTACTGAAATGGGTACTTCTATTTACGTGGGTAATTAGCCAATAAAGTTAACCAGCCAATAGCCAATAGTTAACCACCAACCAGCCAGCCAGCCAGCCTTCTACTTGGTTGATTTGGTTACGAGCCTTTGATTTTATTTACACTCCAAAGTTACTAGCTGTTAGTGGCTAATAAGGTTAAATGTCAGTCGCTTAGCGCAAAGAGCATAACTTAACTTTGTTTTTCTCGTTTATAAATTTAAAATTTAAAAGCATATTGGTCTATGGCATTCGACGCCAATAGTTCAGTACTAGCGAGGTTTATAAAGCAACAGTTTGAAATTGTGTACACAATTAGTCATAATCTTCTCAAAACCAACTTAAAATGCTGTTTTAACTTTGTTTGGACAAGATCGTGACTAATTATGCATTAAATATCAAACTTATGCTTTATAAATCTCACTAATACTGAACTATTAGCGTCAAATGCTACATACCAAAATGTTTTTCAATTTTTAACTTCTAAACAAAAAATACAAAGTCAAGTTATGCACTTTACGCTAAGCTACTGTCGATCCTGAGGAAAAAAGGGTAAGATTGTTCAGTTGAATTTTATCGAAATTAGGTTCAATACTCGAACGATGTCTACAATTGAACTTTTACTTAGAGTAGTTTGCTCTAATTTGCAGATCGTTACCCCGAGCCGATAAGTATTTTTAATATGGTACGATAAATTCTGTTGGCATTGGATGTTTATTCTGATTCTTATTCTTTATTTTACACAGAAAATAAACATTTACAAACATACTTATCTCTACTAAACTTATCTCTATAAACAAAGATTTCAAAAGTAAAGATAAGCCATTACCGTACTATGACAGCACTAAAATGTTTCGACCTTATAAACGGGTGACGCTCACATGTTTGGAATCAGTGCTCATCTGAACACAGTGATAGTTGGACGCCTTAAGTGCACTTTAAGTTAATCATTTTAACAACTCTAGTAGTCTGATCAGTTTGCTGACCGTAGGTGGACAGATTGCACACTCATAAGTGTGCACGCGTCGGCATTATGTTAACGCACGCATTCAAAAACAATGCAATAGATTTTAGGTGCCAGGGCACATCTAAACTTTTGAAATCTTTGTCTATAAAGAGATATTTATGTGGAAAGTAAGTTTGCTACATTATTAATTTCTTTAAAATTGTACAAATTACAGTTTAGAAACTAAGACGTTATACAATTCTATTATATAAAAATACATTGATGTATTTAAAAATTAAAATAAAACAGAAATTAAAGAAATACATTTGAATATAAAGCACATTAACAAATTTATTTATTATAAACAGTAGGGACAATCATTTCCTTCATATACAGGGTGTTAAGATGAATTTGCGGAAGCCGGAAACTGGCAATAAATAGTACACGACCATCGAACAACTTATAATATGGAGCCAATCATAGAAAAGTTAAATTTTTAGTAGTTATTTTTAAAGTTAGATTTTTAGTCCTCGATTTCTCAACTTTTTTTCACGGAAAGTACTGTCGCCAGTTTTCGGCTTCCGCAACTTCATCTTAACACGTATACAGTGTGTCCCTCGTAAAAGTGCACATCCAAAAGTGGGTGAAACTAGATCTAAAAATATCGATAACAACAAAGAAAAATTTTTTTTTTATTTTTTTTTTTTAATCTTGGAATATGCTCCAACTGGATCTTTGTATGGGACGCGAGCGCAGTGCCTTGGTTAACCGCTCGTAGAAAATATTGTATTTAAGATAGAACGTTGTATTTTTTTTTTTGTTAGAAAGATAATGGAATAGAAAATGATAAATATTAATAATAATATACTAAAACGGGGACATTATTTTGAAAAAAATGACTATTACTGGAAAAAAAGACGCAAAAATTAAAGAAATAATTTTTTAGGATATTATTTTTATGGTAATGGTAGTTGATTATGTTTTGTTTTTGATTTGGTATGCAACGTCTATTCTTAAGGATTATAACATTTTTATTTCATTGCATTACTCGCGATAGATCAAAAGTTTTGACATATTTTATACAGTCTCCATTGTAGGCAAAAAAAAAAATTAAAACGTAAATTTATAAAACAAAGATTTATTTTTGTCCATAAAATAAGGTCTAGTTTCACCCCTTTTCGGATGTGCACTTATACGAGGGACACACTGTATAACTACAACAACAAACAGTAGAAACACGCCAAATTTAATTTAAAACCAAAATACAATTGAACTAAATATAATACGAAAAAATACATTTAAAAAAAGTTAAGCGTACCTTCTTAAATTTAGTAAATGAATACACATGAATAAAATGAAAAAAATATAGAATGCAATAAAGTTGTATAACTATATAATAAACCGCTAATAAATAGAAATACGTTAAATATATAAATTGATGCCTATGTCCGCCACTTCGATTAGTCTTGCTAAGAAGAAGGGCAAGAAACTTTGCAAGATCATGTCTTCTCATATTGACCCTCGTTTATGAGCCTTCACCCTTATTATCTGTACCATGTCGGAGGCAAGGAACTGACTGTACGAGTTTCGTCACCTTTTGTTAGTCACGCACATCACGTTTTAAAGAATATACGAGACGTGAACCGACTCACGTTTTCACGTCTATTACAGTAAGAATTTGAATTTAGAACAAGTTCATATTTTCAGGAGTGGAATGTTATACATAGAATTGAATTATACACTGATCACCAAGACTGCAATGCAAACGCGAATCTTTCGTAGATCGACTTGTTGTGTGTCACAAATATATAGGCGGAAGCTGGAAACTGGTGAGAGCACTCGTCCAAATTAACAACTTTTCGTGAAAAAACCATCGAGAAGTCGTGAAAAATCATCAGTTGTTTTATATATTTTGATCCAGATAGGTATGAAGCTTTTCTATGGAACAGCTGATGTTTATTTTGCGATTTGATGATTGGTTCTATAGTAAAAAGTTTTCGTATGAACGGGTACTATCGCCCATTTTCACATTCCGGGATATCATCAAATAGAGGTGCTTCTTTTTTGTGTATTTCACGAAATACACGGAAAATTTTAATACATTTCTGGTATATAAGGTCTTTCAATTTAAATTGAAAGTAATTTAGGAGGTGATTCAGTATCGTTAATACATCACATTCCACTGCAAAGTACTTTTTTTTGCGTGAACTTTTTCTTCACTTGTCCATACAAACTGAGCAGCTGATCGGACCACTTTGTACTGACAAGTGAAAAAAAAGTTCGCACAAAAAAAAGTGCTTTGCAGTGGAATGTGATGTATTAACGATACTGAATCACCCCCTAAATTACTTTCTATTTAAATTGAAAGACCGAATATAATCTGGGAATAATGAAAGAATATAAGCTAGGGTTTTGAAATTGGAAAACATGTTTGGATACATTTTCCTCGATAGACATAATGTCACTCCGGTAATTAATAACACAAGCCCGAAAATAACTAATTGTGCGGACGCCCTACTGGTGCGACCACCAATACCATCTGCATCGATGTCATCCCGAGCCCTGCGAGCCGCAGCCCGCAGTGTGAGGCGTAACGTCGTCGCGTAAACGTCTTTACTCGCCCAGATGAAGGCAGTCCAAATCTGCTGAAACTGGTCGGCTTTCCCGATCATAACACGTATTGAGGTGAGCCGTTTTTATATAAATCATGAATTATCCTCAAGTCTCATTTAATTCTATAATAGAAATAATTGTTGAAATTAGGTCTTCAAACACACTTTTTTTCCTCGTTTATTTTATTTGGTGTGTAATCTAGACATTTGATATTTGAAATTTTGCTAGCTATTTTAGTTATTTTATAAAAATTATACTAACATTTTTCGCTTTCGCCCTGAACCGCCCTTTTCACACTGAGTCACAGTAACAAAAATAAAATTAGTATAGCCTCTTAACACTCAGTACGGTCACAATCACTAATGGCAACGATTACGTAGCATAAAGGAGTTTCCGCGACGTCACCCAACCATCGAGGTTATCAGCCTTCAGGGTTCAGCATCTGCGGATATTGGTCTTCAGTTTCCACTCTGTTCATTGACTTCTGGTGGTGTAAGTGAAGTCTGGGAATGCCTCTAGGGCTCTAGGAATATGTAGGGAAAGATACTTTAATATGTTTTCTAATAACTTCGTATCATCTCCGCCAAACAAGACAAGACAAGACAAGACAAATACGGTGCTACTACAAAACGGTGTTTAACTTTAGACAGTGTTTAAATCTGTTGTTGTCGCCTTTTCTTTCATATTGTAAAAAGTGACAGCAACAGATTTAAACACTGTCTAAAGTTAAACACCGTTTTGTAGTAACACCGCTACTCTTTATTGTACACCAAAATGAATAAATAAGGTAAAAGATCAAACTTATGAAAGAAGGTAACATTTTGCGGCCTTATCACTTATAGCGATTTCTTCCAGACAACCTTTGGGTGGAAATTAATTGTTGGAAAAAATAATGCGAAGGTGGTGCACAAAATAAATAATAATAATTAAATGTATAGCAAATACCTAAAATAAATACACAAGTATAATATTGTACATACCCATACATATAATACGATAAATATATACACTAAAATATAACAAAAATAAATAATATAATACGTAAACCAAAAGTAAATAATTATCAGGCAGAAGTAGGGATTTAACAAACATTTACGAAGAAAGAAAATTAAGTAATGCCATAAATCACATTAACTTAATACTATTTTATTTATTTAAAAATAACAAAACAATCATAAGTTGTATGTTTGGGAACGAGATCTTGCTGAACGGTGAAGGAAAACATCGCAAGGAAACCTGCATGCCCCGAAAAGCGTGTATTTGTGCCTGAAGAACGGCGGAAGGGTTCACCACTCATCACGTTGGGACGTAATAATCGTCGGTGAAACGCGGTTGTGCCGAGTGTACCCTGTCTAACAACCCGTCGGGGATTCATGCCGTGATAATATACATGCAAAATTTATTTGTTAGAAAGTTTGGCGGATTCAAATTAATTCTAAATTCTAATTCTAAAATCAAACTAATTTCCACAATAGCACTGATGTTAAGAGGGAGTCTTAACTTCAGTGCTATTGTGGAAATTAGTCTGAAAAAAATGTCAAGTTTGTCATTGCAAAGCTTAATAACCGAAGTTTAAGAGCGTAAATTATGGTTATGTACCTAATACGTGGTTAAAATTTACAAACATCTGACAGTTAAAACTTGTTGAAACCCCAAAATCCTTTCATTTAAATAGCTATAATTAATTAATTTAAATAATCCTTTTATTTAATAACTAAATGGTGTATTTGAGACATGGTTTAATTATGAACCTCTTATACGTTCGTAATATGTGGGATTACCAAACATGATAGTCAGAGTCAGGTCATAAATCCATTTGTCCATATTGCAGCATTAAATTGTGTTCATATTCAAATAAGCATTTTCTTGTTTTACTTATTTGTAATTCACAGAATTTGCCTTTGGTTCAAGTAATTATTCATTTAGAATTTTAGACTGTAGGTATGTTAATCATTTTATTTTATATTTCGTTTCTTAAGGTGGGCCATCCAGCTAAGCTGCTATATAAATGCTTTAGGTGTTTATGACATCCTGATGGCTTTGATCTCAATGAAACTTTGCACACATCTTTATGTTTCCCTTTCCCCCCACACCGCGCTCAGACCCATCTCTCATCAAGAGGTGCAAGATGGCGAGATATTCAAAATGCGTCGAACTTGTGAAATGGTTTGTGTTAAAAACTGTTTTCCATGAAACAGTAACTGTTTATTTAAAGAAAAGTGTATAAACTTAGTCTTCTTTAGATGAACGACGTCTGTATTTCTCTCTTTTTTATTTCCAGTGTAGATAAAAACATTATATAATTTGCTAAACTGCGTAAAAACAAGGCAATATTCACGATATCCTGACAGCTATTATGATGGTGTTTCATAAAACTTTGCTCTTTAGGCTGTATAGAGACGTATTTAGATGTCGCTAGATAATAATTATAAAAAAAAAATGAAGAAAATATGCTGTTGTCTTCACATTTAGTTTTTACCTTTTGTATGAATGTTGAGAAAAATCCAGGCGTAAAGAGGCCTCTTAAGGCGCCTCTTCCCAGCGTCATCCGAAAATGTCCCTATTGATAAAATTATTTGTTTTAAACGGTTATGAAGAAAAAAAAATAGTTAAACGATAAAAAACAACTACATATTAAAAAAATATTCTTGCGTATAAGAAATAGTTGAAAATATTGTTCAAAGTCAAGCTGCAAAATTGGGTATTCACTAATGATATTTGTATGGTTCTTGCACTAAAATACAAGGAACATATTGCTTAGAAAAATTATTTATGGAAACTCTTTACCGTCCATCGCGTCCATGTGAAAAGTATTTATTTTCTCCTATTTTGCGCTGTCCAGAGACTCAGCGACGCAACACTCTCATATGAACGTTATTTCAATACAGTTTCTGTCTATATTTGTACCAACACCTTGATCATTGGCGGCTCCCTGCACCTTAAGGTGGCTCCATCGGAATAATTAGCAACTCGATTCGTGGTGGTTGAAATTTCGAACAAAACCATATTAAAATAAAGTCCTTATCAGCTCGCACTGTAACATGGCTGTTACGTCAGTCGCTGCGGCTGACAAGTGCGAAAATAGTGTGTTTTTAATTTATTTTATCCAAAATAAGATTAATTTTCAATAACCGAGAAAACCAAATCATTTTATGTTATTTTGTCTAGAAGTTTATAAATTTTCATACTGTTTCGATAAAAACTGCAGCAGTAATGTTGTTACAAGTGAACAAAAAATCGAGAAATTAGGGTAAACTTAAAATTTTTTTGCTTCACTTCTGTATGTTATAGTGAAATTCAGGAAAAATCACATCACTGTTTGTATCATGCAGATTATTATGTATTTTTCTTCTGTTGAAAAATGCTATAGTTACCGTATAAAATGGTTACAAAGTTACTTAGTTCAAGGTCGTTAGCGTTGGTAGAAACCTTAATTTTAAGTACGGCGATAGAATATTAGTATACAAATACCTATATAGGCTCTAAATTGCACTTCATAGTCCATAACCGAAAACATTTCTGTCATCCCCTCGGAAATTCATGTCGTGCGTTATGTATTTTTTTATACATATTATTTCCTGCAGTCAGTTTGTATGTTTTAAGCGCTTAATTACCCGGTTTTTCTCCATGAGATCTCTACGAAGTTACTGGTTTCGTCATATTTCGTCACGTCACTCGCACGTGACGGCCGAGTGGTCGCCGGTCAGGGCCGAAATTCGGCGAGCCTCCGAGTTCGATGCCCGGTCAAATATTTCGCCACTACTCTGCAATCCACCTATTATGATGTCACATCCAGTTTGGGACCATTACTACTTTAATTGGCCATCCGAATCATTTGCTATAGATTTTTTTTTTTGTTTAAATATTTTATTCCGAAATTGACTGACATGCTCGTGCTATAAATCATTTAAGTCTGTGTTTGAGAATCATAATTTTTATTGAAATCGCTCTAAACATAAAGTTTTACTTACATAGATAAAAAAAACTCTAAAATAGAGATAAAGTACTCCAAAATCTATGAATACTCGTATGATAATTTTAATTAAAATCAAGATGTTAAATTAAAAATCTTTCGCATGGCATCCAAGAAATCCTAAAATGGCGTAGCGTTTTTTCTATTCGCATCCGCGCCAAAATAAGTCGCTGCGGTCGTTCGTTCAACCCAGTACGTTGAGTGTTGACCCAGCAGCGTGACGTAACGTGTGACGTAGTGCGTGTGACGTCACAAGATGGCCGCCGTATTGCGCGCGCGCGCAATGATCGTGGCCTCGAGTGTACGTCGACGCTCGGTTCCTAATGGTGATTTAATGCAATGCTTCATTTTCAAGGTGCTTGGCTACCGGATTGACAACAAAAAGTTTATTAAAGAAACAATAGGAAGAATTTGCACTTTCTTTGTTTACTTGTGCACTCTACATGATAGTATTCCATATAGCTTTCACATAAAGAGAGCCATTAGGACAAGATTGTCAAGATTGCATGTGCACGAGTGTCTTAATGGATAATTTTGTGCAGATGCATAAATTATCTAGATCGATGATCAACTAATCTGGAAACCACACATAGAATTATTGACTGGTAGAGTGAGAAAACTGATCTGGGTCTTCAAGCAGCTACGTCATATTGCGAACTTAAAAATTGTTACGCTTGTATACCACACACACAATATGTGGCTCAATCCTAGGGTATTGCATCACAGCATGGGAAAGATCCTGTAAAACTTACATGATCCACCTTGAACGTGCTCAGCGATCCATCCTAAAAGTTATGATGCAAAAGCCCTTCAAATTCCATACAAGATCGCTCTACTCTACTACTAAACTCCTGACTGTACGCCATACATACTAACTATCTATCTATATACTATACATTGTTTTATTTCATCAATTGTCTCCAAAGGAAACCTCAACGACATTAAGAGTTACAATACTTTACTCACTCTATACTGCATACCATACCCACCCATGACACTCCCGTAAATCACCTGCTGGGCAAATTTGAGCAAAAATACTACACATTTTATATATTTTTAAATATTGCTTTCTCTATGTCGAAATGTTTATTATTTGTTTTCTGTATGTGTATTTCTATGTTCTTAATATTTTTGTGGCGAAAAGTTTTTGTAATAGGTAAGAATAAATTTAAAATCCTTTCCGTTGGAAGGTGCCGGAGGTCATAACCCAGGTCTCAATGCCAACCATCGCTTCCAGTGTTTCCCATTATGAATAAATTTCAACTACAAGTTCATCTACGCCCGACCCTTGAAAGATGTCTAAAATGAGAATGAAATGGGTTATTATTCGCTTCAATGATGGTAAAATTATTTTTAATGCAAGTGCTCGTAAAAGCCCACTTTTTATGCATCAAAACCGAACAGAAAGTCGATTATTTTGCCTTAGGGCTTTATTATTATTATTTTTTAATTTATTTACGAGAAGTTGGCTAACCTGCAACCTTTCCTGTGTACCATAAATGTTATACTTTTTTTTTCCACTGTTTAACGGCTCTGGATATAGCCCTTTTGAGCCAATCATAATTTAAAGTTCACAAGATTATATTTGTTTTATTTCCTCACACTATGCATTGAAAAACGTAGTATGATACACGGGCGTAAGAGCAATAAATTACTCGGTTACGTTTAAAACACTCGCTACGCTCGTGTTTTAAATCGTCCTCGTGATTTATTCCTTTTCGCCCTTGTAGCATAAACTGCTATTAATTTTCCAAAGGTTTACATAAAAATACATACTACTATTCTCATCTTTTAAAGAAACATGTTGCGAATATCTACAAAACTCTTATTTTTCTTTTTATCCAGTAAAAAATATTATACGAGCAAATAATAGAAAACATGGCCAATCACAAAAGAAGATGAAAAGAGCAAACTTAAATAACTATATTTTAAGGAAGAAAGTTGTAGAAGTTGTTGAAAGAAAGAAAGAAAAGTTTTATAGGAGATTCATAGAATCAGAGATGACTCCTCAAGACAATTGCGAAATAGACAAAGATAAAGAAAGCGTGATACACATGAAATTAAATATGTTGCACTACAGTTTGAAGTGTATAACATTGAGATAAGTAAATGTAATTCAAGTACGTATAGATGTTGATTTACTTTTACAAGAATCAAAGCTAGACTTATTTATCGAAACTAAGTTTTTAGGCATTAGGATGTAATCGTCTTCAGTGGGTCTCCACATACAAGCACTCTGTGGTAGACTTAGTTCAGCTGCATTCACTGTTAGACGCTGCTAAACGCTTAATAATATAATATATTAATATATTTTAGTTACTTTCACAGCATTAAGTCATACGGCATGCTTCCGTGGGGTAGAGCCACGGATAATGACGTACTTTGTTTTGCAAAAGAGAGCAATTCAGCCTATTTATAACAAGAAGCACCGAGATTCTTTGAGAGAAAAATTCAAAGAAATTAAAATATGAACGGTTCTTTTACCATGTTATTAAAAATATCGATACTTTCTCGAAGCTTGATGAGCGCCACTCTATAGAAACTAGAAACAAACATAATCTGGATTTTGCAAAAATCTGACTTGCCAAATTAAGTACCTCTTTCGTAACACAAACTTCCAAAGGAGGTCCTTTGCCAGAAAATAAGTAAAGCCGTTATGTATGACAGAGTGTCAGTGGAGGAAATGGCGTAGATGCATAATGGAGTATTGGTACCATCCTAAGCCTATGATTGGCACAGAATAATATTATAAGATATCTATGATGTGCTCCTACACTTATGTATGGTAGTAAATGTTGGATGTGGTAAGATAAGCATTGAAGTAGAGTCAATAAAGCCGATTCTAAGGGCTTTAATTTTAGTTTTGGTGCTGTCAAAACTAAATTTCATTCATTGCAAAATAGTCCTTGAAAGTTAAGAACAGAATCTAAATTACTTTGGAATAATTTTATGTTTGACATCACTAAAATTAAATTTAAAGCCATGTATGCAGTAATTTCTGTGTGAAAATGCGTCTCTTAGAGTATGGGTGATTTGACAACAATTATTATAAAAGATTGTTGTGGCCTGAAGAAAGATATAGTAATTATGGTACGGAAACCGTTACGAAAAGAAATATAGCTTGGACAGAGCTTTCAGATTTTTTTAAATAGATTTCGCGTACTGAATGTTCAAACTTCAAATATAACAGTCACCGTAATAATCGAAAACAGAGACTTTTTGATGTCTGTTTTTCTAGGCGCATAAACATTTAACAATTATTAAGTCTTACCAAAAATAAATTTTCTTAGAACTGTAGCCTTAAGGGCCTTACTGTTGCCAAATGGGTACTTTCTAAAGCCTACTCCTCGTTTAAGGCCAAACCAAAAATAATGAAAAAATGTATTATGAATAATCAAACTCACTTAGACAACATATTTCTTTTTCATACCACCAAAACTTCTACATGAATTTTTTTTTTACTGAATGGTGTTTTTTGACCTCAAATTCCCTACTGCTCCTGAGTGGCTTGGCCGATTGAATTCATCTACGCTTTGATAGATAGATAAACTTTATAGCTATAAACATAACATAAGATTATTCAATCGAGTAATCACGTCCAAGTGAAAAGTATAATTTTCTCCTATTTCGCCCTCTCAAGGACGCAGCGAGCGTCGTAACAGCCACTATGCATTGCGCGCTGATATGAACGTTATTTCAATGTCGTTTCCGTTGATATTTGTAGTGACAAATATCGAGCTGCTAATTTGGCGATGGTAATCGCGTCGATGGTTTAGGCGTGTGAAAAGGATGAATAAAAGAAGAGTGGAGAAAAAAATACATGGTGCGTAAGTGAAAGGTTAACAGCTTGACGTTAACAGGTCACGTATGCTGAATAAATTAGCACCATACCGAAGAAGGGCCATGTTAGAGGTACTCGGAATGATAAAGCTTGCACGATTATGACTAGCTTGACGGATGAAGAAGATGGCGTAACGTGTGTCAGGATATAATCAGAACCTGGAAAGGAATCTAGGAAATTTGTGGTCTCTGACTACCCATTTGGAAGGAAGGCGTCAGTAAGACGCCTATGTATACTTTATATGTATTTTAGGTAAGTAAGTGTACACGTATGTGTGATTACTTATTTTAATAAAATGTCCCTTTCCCGCTTAGGTTTGCTGGAAGAAATCTCTTTTTAGAGATAAGCTCGCCTGTGTACATACCTTTGGATGTATTATATGTCTTAACTGCTTTTCTGTGTACATTAAAGAATAAAGAATAAGACCATTTAAACAGTTTCGTCTCTTGCACTGTCGTTCGTAAATAAAATTCATTCGACCCATTCGATTTTTTTTAATTGTAAATGTTGGAATGTAAGACTTTTTTCTATGTCCTGACAGCCACAAAAACGGTTTTTTCTATAACTGGGTAAATAAATAATATATTTAGGGCAATGCCTTATGGAGGTATCCTCCCACACGGTGGGGGGGGGGGGACCTTGTTGGAGTGTTGAACAGGGGCTCTACCGCGTAATTCTCATTTGTATCAACTTCAAGCAAATGCATGCGAAATTCAACACGTGCAAAAGAGATGGCATGTAAGGCGGGCGTCGTCGCACGCACGTCAAATTTCAATCTCAAGTTGATGTTGATGAAAATGAGAATTACGCGGTAGACCCGCTGGCCCCAAGACAAATCTTTGTTGTAGTGTGGCTGGTCCCCATTTCTACTCTGAATGGTTATGTACGTATAAATAATAGGTCTTTACCTACAAAATTGTCGAAATTTTCTTACAGATTCATGAGTTCATAATTCCTGTTATTCAATAGTTATTTCAATTATTTGTCTTTTGTTTGAAAGTTGATTTCAAGGTTTTACATCTACGTATTAAATTTTTATTTTCAGCTTGATTATACAAATTAAATCTTCAAAAACATTTCGTCTTAAATGCCATCCATTTTCATGATAAGATTCGTAATAATTTTTTGAAGCTGACAGTTTCCAAAAAATATTTTTTTGTTGCTGTTATTGTTCCATTCATACACAAAAGAAATTACATAATTTGGATTTGTCACACCTAAAAAAAATGCAAAAATGTTAATACTGAAAATTGAGTTTCCTTCAAATTCTCTACAGAAAACAGTAATAATGATAAATATTTTTTATAAAATACCGTTCAAGGGTTTTTTATATTTTGTATGTTGTATTTTACACAAATATACCTATAGACACTTAATTAAATAGTTTTAGGCGCTATATTTCAACCCCTCAGTGGGGTCGTCATCAGGCGAATGTAGTTTATGCTACAAGGGCGCAAAGGAATAAATTACGAGGACGATTTAAAACACGAGCATAGCGAGTGTTTTAAACGTAACCGAGTAATTTATTGCTTTTACACCCGTGTATCATACTACGTTTTTCAATGCATAGTGTGAGGAAATGAAAACAAACATAATCTTGTGAACTTTAAATTATAATTGGCTCAAAAAGACTGTATCCAGAGCCGTTAAACAGTGTAAAAAAAAGTATAACACAGGAAAGTCTGCAGGTTAGCCAACCATTTCAAATAAATAAAAAAAAAAAAATAAAGCCCTAGGGCAAAATAATCGACTTTTTGTTCGGTCTTGATGCATAAAAAGTGGGTCTTTACGAGCACATGCATTGAAAAATTATTTAATTAAGTGTCTATATTTATTTATGTAAAATACAACATACAAAAAATAAAAAAAGCCCTTGAATAGTATTTTATAAAAAATATTTTATATTTATGTAAAATACAACATACAAAAAATATGTAAATATTACATACTTAAGCCTGCCTCCCAGAGAGGTAGGTAGAGATTACAGATTTCCATTTGTTACTATCCTGATACATCTCTTTGACTTCTTCTAGCTGTTCTAGTCCCGATGGTTTTGATTTTGCCTCTCGCCTATTTAGTCGTCATACGTATTTCCCTACAGCGCGGTGGTCTGGAGATCTAGCAGACCATATCGAGCTTTAACCGCTCGATATAACCCCTTGAGGTAGATCAACAGAGTGAGAGAAAGCATTGTATCACGCGCTATCGAGCTCGATATGGTTTGCTATGCTAGACTAGCTGGTAGAGCTTTCCTTACCTTCCACTTGCACACCGTAAGTTTCCTTCCTCACTCTACTTTCATAATTTAAAAAAAATATAATAAAACTGAATATTTTATACTATATTATAAAGCTGTTAAAATACATGTACAAAATATATAACGTAAGCAGGTATATTTTTTCGGCAAGACGTCCGTTAATTCTTCTTTATAAGAATTTAAGGCTGTAAAAGGGGTAAAAAAATCTCGTATGACAAATATTTGATGCTACTTTTGGAGTATCTGTAATAAATAACGTATCTCGGTTTGTTATAAGGATACACACGGTAAATTCCTTCATTTATTAAAACACATTTATTTATCCTTCATTTATTTAAGTGATTAAATAAAAATAAAAAAACATACCTAAAATTAAAACTAAATAATCCTATAAATACTGAAAACTTAAACTAAAGATCTCAAAATATATTATCTACAAAATAAAGGAGAGTAGAGGGTGGGAGAGTAGGTACCCAGCAAGCTGGCAGCGTTTTCCTGTTGTGTGGCCAGACGAAGGTTGCCAGATATTTTTTGATCCTGTAAGGGACAAATGATAAATTTGGCAAAAAAAACGGGATTTGAAATTTTTCCCCGGGACAAATGAAAAACATGTATTTTACGTTCTTATTTTTATGTGCTTTTATTGCTGGTTATATTTTAAAGATGATCGTTAAGTTTTAATATATATCTTTGTTTGATTTATCATATTTTATCAAACATGCCATCTGCGAAAAAATCCTCTCTACGAAGCAATTGCAACAAGGGATACTGAAGATAAACGATATAATTAGAAAAATGTTAGGGATTTCATTCCTGCCCCCCTATTCTGTATCTTTAGTTGCCAACTGCACGAGGTGCCTATCATCAAAAACATAGCTAAAAACTGAAATTTCAAAATTGCCTTTAGTGGGTATTGAACTATTAACAATCTGTGTCGTCACTTCAAGTGCGAAAATATCCTTAGGACATCGGAATTCGATAATATATCTATGTTTTTGATGATAGACACCCAGTCCAGAAGGCAACTAGAGATACACAATAGGCCCGCTGGAAAACCCTTCCATTATTTTATTCCACTTCTCAATTGCACCTATACCTTGGTCATAAAACAACGTTGCAATTTCCAGGCTTTTTTTAATAATTTGAAAAATATTGAAATAATTCGGTCCTGCCCGACGTGGTGCCTGATATTAATTGAATAATGTTGAAATACGAGACAGATTTTGTCCCGGTGGGACGTTTAAAATTTTATGCCTGAAATTCCCGTATTACGGAAATACGGGACGTCTGGCAACCCTAGGCCAGACTGATTCTCTGATAAATAAGATAAATTAAATATTTTAATTTAATTTAAAAAACGACCTTCCGTTTCAAATTTGTAAAAATTCCCAAAACTCTTACATATGTTCCGTAATTCCAAACTTTGCTGTGACTCATTTGTTCCGGATCAATTTATGACATAGACTGAAATATCAGCGGTCTTATTGGTTGGTATTAAAGGTTAATTTTGTTTAAGTCTTTGCACAACCAAGGTCATTATTACGAAAGGTATGTGGGTCAAAACTTTGCCGTTAGCACCGCCTACCAGATTCTGGTGCCGTATTCTAAAAATATTTTGTATGGTAATATTTCAAGCTTCATCTTTTACACGGTGAAATAAAATACTCCATCATCTTTTAAATTCTTCTTTTAAATATTAATGAAAATATAGTTTTTCTAGAGGTATTGTGTAATGTATTTTAAAAACAAAGGCGTCAATTTATAACCTTTTCTTTTTTAGGGTTCCATACCTAAAAAGGAAAAAGCGGAAACCTTATAGGATCACTTTGTTGTCTGTCGGTTCGCCTGTCAAGACCCTTTTTCATTTACCCGTGAGAAATACCAAGTTGAAACTAATACCGCCTACAAATTAATCTCTACAGCTGGTGCTGTTAAACTATCTTAAGAGGCTATGCGAATATCCTAATAAAACATGTTTGAGTTCTGTGTATGGTTCCTGTTCGTCAAACGAGAAGAAAAAGTGTGTTTGAAGACCTCATTTTAACAATTATTTCCATCTAGGAAAATTTATCCAAACATGTGTTCCAATTTCAAATCCCTAGATTATTATAGTCAAGATGCATATACCAGAAATTATTTATAATTTTCCGTGTATTCCATGAAATACACAGAAAAGAAACACCCGTATTTTTTTCGCATATCGCCTTAACACGAAAAAAGTTATTGCCCCTTACGTAATAAATTCGATACAAATTGGCTCACCATAAAACAGTTAACTTAGAAACAGTAGGTCACACTTATAGGAAAAATCTGAATATTACATATTTATAATCGTTCAAGAAGTAATTAGGGCCAACTTAATTAGACCGTTTGGATACATTGAAACTAATGGATTGTAATTGTCAAGTTAAATTGTACACTCATAACTCATAAGTCATATAACTGCAGGTGGAATAAGTTTGTGTTTTGAACGGTATGTACGGAACCCTCAGAGCACGAGTCCTATTCGCACTTGACTGGTTAATGTTACAGCTACCCGGACTTCATCAACCAGAATAAGGCTCTCAGTTAAAGTATCATTGGTGCTGAAATGGCAGACGTTAGCATAAACACTTTGCATCTCACTGTCGAACTGTTCTGCGAAATGTATTGATGTGAGGCCTTTGTGATGTTCAAACTGGGTTACACTTGTTTCCTGTTCGTATAGTTCCTGTTTATCAGAACCAAGTCATATTATACGAGTCATGTTACGTTATGGAACAGTACACATTATTATTCATTATTTTTCGATGCAAGTGCTCGTAAAGGCCCACTTTTTATGCATCAAAACCGAACAGAAAGTCGATTATTTTGCCCTAGGGCTTTATTATTATTATTATTTTTAATTCATTTACAATGGTTGGCTAACCTGCAGCCTTTCCTGTGTACCATAGACGTTATACTTTTTTTCCACTGTTTAACGGCTCTGGATACAGTCCTTTTGAGCCAATTATAATTTAAAGTTCACAAAATTATATTTGTTTTATTTCCTCACACTATGCATTGAAAAATGTAGTATGATACACGGGCGTAAGAGCAATAAATTACTCGGTTACGTTTAAAACACTATGCATCAAAACCGAACAGAAAGTCGATTATTTTGCCCTAGGGCTTTATTATTATTATTATTATTTTAAATTTATATAAAAGAAAATGGCTAACCAGCAACCTTTCCTGTGTACCATAAATGTTATACTTTTTTTTCCACTGTTTAACGGCTCTGGATACAGTCCTTTTGAGCTAATCATAATTTAAAGTTCACAAGATTATATTTTATTTCCTCACACTATGCTTTGAAAAACGTAGTATGATACACGGGCGTAAGAACAATAAATTACTCGGATACGTTTAAAAGTTTATTCCTTTTCGCCCTTGTCGCATAAACTGCTATTGTTTAGTTTATTTAGGACATCAACAGCAATACAATTTTAATATGAAACAATATATTACAAAGATACAACATATACTAGAGCCAATAATATATATCCACAAAATATACAAATTTAACAAAGTACAGAAATGGTGACAATACAGACAAGCCCAATTACGTACTAATAAGTTATAAAATTAAAACTATTCAAAACTAATAAAATTAAATAATTATTTTTGGACCAAGTGATTAAAAGGACATTGTGGAGTACTTCCGCCAAACGACGGGGTACCCACTAAGGGTGCAGTTGCTGGAGTCGCGCCACAACGTAAACTTTAAGGCTGCGTATAAACCTGGACAAATTAGTGATTTTGCCCCCGCATCCCCGCGCCTCAACTGTTTACGCGACCGGCCGTCACCGGCCGCGAGCGCTATTTCTTAGCTCCCGTGAGCGGTGTGGATCCGTGCTAGTTTTCAATAATAAGTATAATGCATCTATGATGTATAAAATTCAATGCAGTAAGACAAAACGGTTTGTTCGCAATGGCATTTTTTGCTTTGCATCTAATTTGTATATTTGAAAATTTTATTTTTCAAAAGTCATAGGTACTTGCAAAGATAATGATGACGATGATGATACAACGATACGACGATACGTCGATACGACGATACATCGATACGACGATACGTTGATACGAGGATACATCGATACGAGGATACGTCGATACGACGATACGGCAATACGTCGATACGTCGATACGAGGATACGACGATACACCGATACGTCGATACAACGATACGTTGATACGACGATACATCGATACGACGATACGTCGATACGAGGATACGACGATACGGCAATACGTCGATACGTCGATACGAGGATACGTCGATACGAGGATACGACGATACACCGATACGTCGATACGACGATACGTTGATACGACGATACATCGATACGACGATACGTCGATACGAGGATACGTCGATATGAGGATACGTCGATACGACGATACGTCGATACGCCGATACGTCGATACGACGATACGTCAATACGAGGATACGACGATACGTCGATACGTCGATACGTCGATACGTTGATACGACGATACAACGATACGACGATACGGCAATACGTCGATACGTCGATACGAGGATACGACGATACACCGATACGTCGATACGACGATACGTTGATACGACGATACATCGATACGACGATACGTCGATACGAGGATACGACGATACGGCAATACGTTGATACGACGATACGTCGATACGATGATACGTCGATACGAGGATACGACGATACGTCGATAGGACGATACGACCATACGGCAATACGTCGATACGACCACGATCACGATCACGATCACGATCACGACCACGATCACGATCGCGTTTGCGATGGTCAGATAAGGTTTTGTTAGTCTCCCAGAGGGGTAGGCAGAGACTACAGATTTCCATCTGCTACGATCCAGACACAACTCTTTCGGCTCTTCCACATCCATCAACCATATTTATTGTGATATTAAATTGTAAGCTAAAAAAAATACCTCAGACAAAAAACAGCGATATTCATTAGTCCATCGAGACAACTTTAGTTCAACATCTTTAATAAAACATGACCTACCTACTTATTTTGATAAGTAATGGCGTACCTTTGCATTACTTTTCACTCGTAAAACATTTTTATTCCATTGGTTGCATTTATTTCCCATGTTTCAAATTACGAGATTTATTTAAATTACGAAACCGGGACGTCGAGAGCGCAAAAACGTAGCCCTCCCGTCTCAACGGAGCGATCACAACTGACCGACGGGTGAATGACGAAACAAAGCATGGAACCAAAAGCGCGTGCGACCGAGATATCTTGTCGCCGCCTTGTCTCAGAATAAATCGACATAAGCGCCAATTCTAAGATGTTAAATTAAATGAAAACGAAACAGAATTATTTAAAATCCCCGTGCAATTATACGGGGTCATTTGTTTTCTTATTTTTAATACAAATTTCAAGGCAAACTGTTTTAAGGAAGGTCCTTTAACACTCGAAAAACATGAAATATAGAGGTAACTTCGTAATTTTTTTCTATCGAGCGAACTTAAAGCTTTTGCGTTTTTGCTTCTCCACGAATATCAGCCCTATAGTCTATTATCTATATTATTTTTATTAAACCGATTGACCAAGTTACACAATGTTTTATGCTCATTTGAAATTGTGCATCTGACATTATACCGACCCTTAAGGCGTTGTAGCGTGCGAGTATATGACTGCTTTTTGCACCTCGTCATGGAAGAACTTTTTTGGCTGAAAGACGTGTTGTTTCGTCGATTTCATGAACAAGTACTGCAGGACCGCACAAAGACAAAGTATTCTAAGTATTTAGTTTTATTTCTAACACAATTTTGTAATTGTTAAAGTTTTTATTGAAACAAAATAATACATAAAACCTAAACCTAACAAAAATAAACGAAACTAAATAAAAATCCTATCTAAATCGCCAATGACATGTGGAAGGGTACCTAGAAGGCTCGCAGCGTTTCCTCTTTGAATGGCCAGACTGATTCTCCGGCCAAGATACGCGCTTCGGTTCCCACAAACGTCGATCAACCCAAGGATTTCAAAAGTAAAGATAAGCCCTTATCGTACTATGACAGCACCAAAATACAGTGTGTCCCTCGTACAAGTGCACATCCGAAAGTGGATGAAACTAGATCTAAATATATCGACAATAACAAAGAAAAAAAATTATTTTTGAATTATTTTTTTTTACCTTGAAAAAATACTCCGCCTGGGCATCTTTGTATGGGACGCGAGCCCAGTGCCTTTGGTTAACCGCTCGTAGAAAATATTGGGTTTATGATAGAACGCTGTATTTTTTTTTCTTAGAAAGATAATGGAATGGACAAAGATAAATAGGAATAAAAGTACAGTAAAACGGGGACATTATTTTGAAAAAATTTACTATCACTGAAATAAAAGACGGAAAAATTAAAGAAATAATCTTTTAGGATATTATTTTTATGGTAATGGTAGTTGATTATGTTTTGTTTTTGATTTGGTATGCAACGTATATTCTTAAGTATTATAAAAAATTTATTTCATTGCATTACTCGCGATAGATCAAAAGTTAGGACATATTTTATACATGGTCTGCATGGTAGGAAAAAAAAAATTAAAACGTAAATTTATAAAACATAGATTTTCTAAAAAAAAAAAACATTTTTTTGTCGATAAAATAAGGTCTAATTTCACCCTTTTTCGGATGTGCACTTGTACGAGGGACACACTGTATTTCTACCTTTAAAAGGGTGAGGCTCACACGTTTGGAATCAGTGCTCACCTGAACACAGTGATAGTTGTACTCCTTAAGTGCACTTAAAGTAACAGTTTAACAACTTTAGTAGTCTGATCAGTTTGCTGACCGTAGGTAGACAGATTACGCACTCATAAGTGTGCGCGCATCGGCATTATGTTAACGCACGCATCCAAAAACAATGCAATAGATTTTAGGTACCAGGGCTCATCTAAACTTTTGAAATCTTTGGATCAACCGTGCTAACTTAGAATATTCTCACGAATTTAGACATTTATAGCCCTAAAAATACATACCATTACACCATTTTAAGATTTTTTTAGAGCTGACTTTGCGATTTTCTTCTATCGAACGAAATTAATGAAATTGCGTTTTCGGTTTATACACATATCTTGAGTAAATATGTCCTTTATTATAATAAACTCGTGTATATATATTTTTGTAATTAACTGGCAATATGCATTAGATAAAAAGTTCATTTATCTTTGTTCGGGGGGTGGCTTGCTTAATTAAACCAGATTTAAAAAAAAATGGTAAGCTGTATTCCAGTCAATAAACTTCTTGATTCCGAACGACAATATAACATCATCTATGGACCCGAAAAGTCTAGATTTTGCAACTTTAGGCAACTACTAATTTCAAAATCACTGATTTGTCTATAAATTGCATACTTGTGCCTAGGTTTCAGTAATCGCTACGATATGAATTTTTTGGCGTCCCACTACGAGTTCAGCGATCCCAATACATTATACCATGGTTTATTGTTATTGTATTCGTGTACTCATTTCTGAACGTGTACCTTGACGTGTTTGTCGAATAGACTAACCCTGCGTTCCGAAATAGATTTATATCGCTAAAATCGATTACGAAAGTATGAAGTGAATGGCTTATGATCCATTGTAATTCTATTACGGACCGCAAGGTAAGTGGTTTCAGACTCATGAAAAAACCATTTGCTACGCTATATTTGCTATACGCTATATACAAGGTGACTTTTTGATCATCGTCCAAATTCATACTGGTGGCTTGGTAAGTGATCAGTATCATGCATCAATACCAATTTTGGTGAAATTCCTAAAATGAAATTTCGACTCCCCATAGTGATTCACTCGGGACTAGAACTGAATTTATATGGGAAGCTGAAATTTCATTTTACGAATTTCACAAAAATTGTTACTGATCCAAGATACTGATCACTTATCAAGCCTCCAGTATGAATTTGGACGATGATCAAAAAGTCACCTTGTATAGCTATATTTGCCTCTTTCCTAAGACACGGACTATGTAAGGACTTCAGCATGACAGGCTTGGCACATTTCTTATTGCGCCGTCAGAGCTGTTAAATTTGTTTACAAATACGGAGCTTGAACTATATGCGTCTGTACATATACGTATATATTAAATATATATAAAAAAAACTCAAGCACATATCACGCAATATCACAACATCGCATATTTTCTCGCATAAATAGTAGTGAGTCTTAGCTGTGTTATCTATTTCGTTGTCATAACATCAGTCAAATTTTTCCAGAATTAAAAAAGAAATATTTTTACGCTCTTTTTGAGCTCTCAAAAATCATACAATTCCAAGTGTATATTTGTATATACCCTTGGAATTGTATGATTTGTTTGTGACATTAATACCTATGGCCCTTCTCTTCAGCGAGTTACCAGGCGCGTCCCATTCGCCGCCTCATTAACTGGCTATCAAATAAATTCCCTTACATCTAGCTTCCTGGTCGAGGAGCAAGTGGCCATTATCAGTAACGGTTGACCTAGTTCGACCAGGATGTGCTGAGAGCACTGAGAGGGTTGCCAGGACTCGCGGTTTGTGGTTCCAGGGTGGAATGCGTTTTTGAAAGACCGTTGGCATGGTTTTGGTTGCATTATCTGTTAAACAGGATATGGTGAAACATGAAACATTGAAGGAAAAAAAATACACAAATATTTTTAGTACAGAAATATCAGATGCAATGGATGAATAAAACACTTGATCCGATCCAATAGCATCCAATGGTGGAAAGTATTTTAGAAAAGTACCCAAATCAAGTACTTTCATATTCCAAAAGATACCCGTAGATATACAGGTAGATACAGAGTGAATAGTAAAACAAATGACAAAACTGGTCGTCTTTCGACCTCACGTAAGTGGCATAGTGTGATTGTAGGTACATAAATGCTATAGTAGTTTTTTTGTGAAATAATGTTAGCAACACTGTCAAAGAACAGCCACATCTCGAAGCCTCGAGTCCACCCGCCAAGTGCCTGATACGGGGACTCTCAGAACTAGGATGGTATAACGGGCTGATTAGACCACGTCGCAGTGCAGGTTATTACAGCAAGACGCGGATGTCCCTCTATTTGGCGTTGTGACGTCTGATCGGTTCTTTGAAGGGTTGAGGATTTAGGATTCCGTTAAAAAATGCAAACCTTCCTTTCTGATGAAGCTTAGATGTTCGTCTGCGGGACATGTGTGGAGATACTGGGAGGAATAAGAAAACCGGCCAAGTGCGTGTCAGACCACGCGCAGTGTAGGGTTCCATAGTTGCCCGTAACAACATGCGGACTTAGAAGGTTCATAAACTTATATTTACTACCTGTTTTACACAACTAACAATTTCGTCTAAGTAATTTTCAATGATATGTGTACGAAATATTCATTTTAAGTTTGTCGACTATTACTCGTTAACTTGTAAAGCCTACTTAATTGTAATAGTTTTCCTTTTAACTTAGTTATATACAGGATGGAAAAAATTTATTGTCTTTGGATATAAGAGTGATAAGAAAATTATAACGTGTCATTTACTTGTTACAAGTGAACAGTACTAATAAAGAACTTGTAATAAATAATTAATTTCATGGGTATCTCGTACATAAGATGAGTGTAAGACCAAATGTTTATTAGACCATAGACTAGTCTATGATTAGACAAATTTTGTCCTGAACAATGTTCTTACCGATTCGTATAATAAAATAGCGAGGGTTTGTATTTTTAATTTTTAGTTGGTTCGATTCCCGGGTGAGACAAGTGAGTTTCAGAATATCTTTGAATACAGTTTTGTTTCTTTTAAAAAATAAAGAATGTTTCCTTTCAGTAAAATGAGCTAACTAAAGTATTTAAAAATTTATTTTAAAAATGGTTTTCACACACCTACAATATTTATCATAAAAGGGTTCCGTACCACCACAGGATAATATCAAGGCTACAAAAAACAAGGCGCTAAAAAAGGTAGCGCCTGGCAAACAATTAGGCACCCACTGGGTACGGAACCCTACTTTTTATTATTTATTGTTTTACTTTAGAGCATGTACAACAATGTGACCTTTGAAACTTGTCTGAATTAAGCCAAAACAAATGACGCTCAGAAATGCAACTTTTTCGAAGCTTTTTCTAGTTTTTTATGTTTCCCCTTGGCTCTAATTTTTTTTAATTACTTATATTGATAGAGGTTGGTAGAGCTGGTTGTTTAGGTGGTAGAGCTGATGCCGGGCTCGACTGTGGAGGTACCATCATCTCACTTGGCGACCCCCTCGAAGTAATTCGGGGAAGAGTAAGAGGACAGCTCACAGGCAAAAAACCAAGAGGCCCACCATATTTGGGACCGATGGATGGCGGTACATCCATCCCTAATAGCCGGGCCTTATATGGAACAGACTGGTGACGGACAGCGGCGCCTTTCCAGGACTTTGCCACTCCCGACGGTCATCCTGGAAGAATTTCCCATGCTCACACACGCTGGGCAGTCGGGTTGGTGAGCGCGGTGCCGGAACCCTCCCACCAGTGACGCCGCTGCCCATCACCAGTCTGTTCCATATAAGGCCCGGCTATTAGGGATGGATATACCGCCATCCATCTGTCCCAGGCATGGTGGGCCTCCTGGTTTTTTGCCTGTGAGCTGTCCTCTTACTCTTCCCCGAATTACTTCGAGGGGGTCTCCAAGTAAGATGGTGGTACCTCCACAGTCAAGTCCGGCATCAGCTCTACCACCTGTTATTAATTCATTAATTACTGATAAATGAATAAACTAAAAATGTAATTTATATTAAATTATATGATTTCAAGTAACCCTGTCATCTACGTGTACCACCAAGAAGCAAAATATGGAACAGCATCAAGATAAATCCGCAGCATCCTTCTCGACCTAAATACTTGTTGGAAAAAACCTCGTAATCCAATCCTTGATTGTGGTCGTTAAAATGAAAATAAAAAATAAACTGCCGCACAGTGGGTCAGTCGTGTAACGGCACTTGATAAATCGCTGCACAGTGGGCCACTTGCGCCGACGCGATAGACATTCGTCCTTGTCAAGCTGTTGCAGATGTTTGTGATTGTTTATAATTTACTACCTACCTTTGATTAAAGGTTGAATCTTCAAACTTTATTACATTGTTGAGTGCTAAAATTGTATTTCAATTAAACAATAAGTCGACAAAATCCCATGCCTCATATTAATTTAGACAACAAATAAATAACAATTTGCGTCGCATATGTATGGACGTGGCCATCAACCAGCCCTCTCGAAATGTTTGAATATTAAAAAGAAATATGAAGTCTCTGAGCATAGTAATATATAACTTTTAATAAACCCTCTCACCCTCACCAACACAAATACATATCACACGAACATTTACTTATAATTTCTGTATTTTTATTTTTTAAATATTTTCTGTTTTTGCTTAGTACTGATATCCGATAGCCTCTCTATTGTATCTATAGTTTTATTTGTTTAACTATTTCATTAAACGTGTAAATAACTTCGTAACTTCCAAGAGGAAGCGAGAGATCCCTGAACCTCAGGTTATACTTAACTTATAACAGGGTCTCACTGTAACCTTTGTAACGATTTATGGTTTAATAAATAGTTTTTTTTTTGTTAAAAATCTCAGATGTATACTAGATCCATATAGATCGTACTTTCTATAGCCATGTTCATAGCCAAACCAAAAATATTGAAAAAAAATCATTATGAATTATTAACTCAAAGACAACATATGCAACATTTTTCTTTTTCATACCACCAAAACTTCTACTATATGAAAAAAAAATTAAACCGAATGGTGTTGTTTGCCTTGAATTCCTTACTGCTCCTCAGCGGCTTGGTCGATTTAATTCATTTATGCTTTGATAAATAGATAAACTTAATAGCTGTAAACATAACATAGGATTATTCAATCGAACAATCACGTCCATGTGAAAAGTATTATTTTCTTCTATTTCACCTTATCAAGGACGCAGCGAGCGTCATAACAGTCACTTTGCATTGCGCGCTGATATGAACGTTATTTCTATGTCGTTTCCGTCGATATTCGTACCGATAAACATCGAGCTGCTAATTTGGCGAAGGTAATCGCCTTAAGAAATTGATAGATCCCATTTGTTTGAAGTATGATTTGAATTACATGAACAAGGAATTAGCTAAACCATTTACGTCTTCCGCCTTAACAGGATTCGAATTGACAATTTTTTTGGCTCCTTGTGTTTTTAATCGAATTTCAGTGCGGAAGATGTCATCTGCAGCATAATTCAGGGTTCAACAACCTGAACGGTACCCAAGTGGGTCACAAGGCTGTGCGGCTAATAATGGCGGAACCGTTACCAGATCACCGATTTACACCAACACGTTTGGCACGGATATGACTCTGCGATTGATATTATTTTTGTACATCCTGAATCCTGTACGACGCCACATAATTGCTGCCCAAAATCATTGCCCTCAATCTTTTATGTACATCCGTAAAGGTGCCCAAATTTTTCGTATCCAAAATTCTAACAAAACTAGTAAAATATGAATGCAACATTGCTGACTACCTAGATCGGTAATAAAAACACTGTATATTTTTTGCTGCCGAGCGGTCGGGCGGACAACACATCCCGAGGATGTCTCGTTTAGAAGCGAAACTCGTGTCGATAAGTTTTCTTGCTTGTTATTTCAGATTGCTTTATTTTGTGCTCCTAAGCAAGTTGCTTGTGCAAGATTTATGCGGGAGGGCGGGCGGTTGAGTCTGCATTTTGAATAGCATGGTAAGAGTTTTTAGCGGAATATTGCAAATTATTAATAAATCCACAAATTCATGATGGACTTCCGCAAAGTAACGCTTTTTTCAAGTAATTATGTACTAATTTAACGCTTTGCAATACATCGATTCGATACGTCATGCCGACGCACGTGCTATTTGCATAGCATTGCACATCGTAATAATACCTACTAATATTTATTTCAAGTAACACAGGTTCATACAAGACAAAAACCTTAACCTTATATATTATATTAGGTCTTTACACATTAAATTGCTGTTTTCTATAGAGAATTTGAAGGAAACTCAATTTTCACTAATAACATTTTTGCATTTTTTTTAGGAATGACAAATCCAAATTATGTCATTTCTTATGTGTATGAATGAGACAACAATAAGCTAACAGCAACATTCATTACATTATTGAAAAGTGTCAGCTGTAAAAAATTATTACGAATCTTATCATGGAAATGGATGGCATTTAAGACGAACTGTTTTTGAAGATTAAATTTTTATAATAAACCTGAAAATAAAAACAAAATTTAATACGTATCTAGATGTAAAACCTTGAAATCAACTTTCAAACAAAAAACAAATAATTGAAATAGCTATTGAATTACAGGAATTATGAACTGATGAATCTGTACGAAAATTTCGGCAATTTCATAGGTAAAGATCTATTATAATATAACAAAAAGAGAAAAATTTAAGGGTACATTTTCCAATTAAGGATGTACTAATTTTGTTGGTCGTGGCTGTACTATCTGGATAGGCCAAGCCAACAATTCGGATCGGAATATCTCTTTGTACTGTGCCGGAAGCCAAACCACGAATAAAGGGCTTCGTCCATACTCACCCCTAGTCCGAACTCGCCCGCCTTTTTATATGCCTATCAGTTACAAGGGTACGGTTTGTCCAAAATGAAATGACCTACTTAGATTCCATGCAAATAAGTAGTTATTATTATTAATATTGCATTCCTAGGATTACCTACTGCTAATTTTATACCGCGTATATGAATAAAAATAAATAAAAATCATTAGCACTTTTTTTACCATCAGTACTTTTGCGCCTTCTACCTATATACACGAAGATAGTATATCTATAGATTACGGACCGGGCGAGTTCGGACTAGGGATGAGTATGGACTAAGCCGAATAAAGTATGTCATCCTCCTCGGTGATTGCAGCGCCTTTAACTTCACCTGAGATAACGCCTGCACTGGAACTCTGTACCTAGTATTTTTTTATATTTATCATGATCAATTAATCAAAGAAATTCAATACTGGTAGTATATTAAATGTTTGTGATGATTCTGATAATAATGATAGATAACGTTCTATCAAGAAGTGAGAACATTCAACAGTTGTTTCTCAGCGTGGTCGGAATAATTGAATTCATATTAACCATAGATATCTTATAATATTATTTTAATGATCAGTGATATTATCCTAATTTTATAAATGTTGTTTGGTATTTAAATAAACAAAATCTCCTTTCTCACTGGCCAATTTACCGAGAAAAGTTTGAGTAACAACCGAACTGACCTCTCTTTTATAACCCCTTTTATCAAAGAAATTAGAAATTAACAATAAAAGTATCTATATTAAATATCAAGACACTGCAAGCCAAATGAAATATAAGTATTTGCTAGGTTCTTGGGGAGAATTTCTACACAGTTGAATTACGAGGTATCCAAGCTATGTAAAAAAAAAAAGGTGGCCGGGTTTCCTACTCCTATAGGTACGAGTAGTACTGTATATTATTATACCTCTTGGTTGCAATGTAACATATTGGCATATTTAAACTTTCGATACACCTTGATCGTACTTCATTGGTTGGAAAAAGCAACATTAGCTCAGAAACTCTAGAAAAGGTGTAATTTTTGAACGGGGGGTGTGTCATAGCTTCACGCAACAGAAGCACGGTTCTGTTAAGAGCAAAGAGGAGCAGGATAAGCAATCGAAGGTTCAACAGCCTTAACGGCACTTATGTGGGTCAGCAGGCCAGGCTGATATAATGGCGGGCCCGTTACACCGTCGTTACAAGATCACTGATACACGTCACTGGTGTCATAGCCGATCTACAGCTGAATGTGGATGTGGACTTTATTTTATTAGCTTTTTAACATTAATTAACACGCATGAAAAAAAATTACAATGACACGTCTAAATTAGAAACTTTATATTTATAAATTAAATATTTCATACAAATCGCATTATTACGAAGAGCCCAGATTGTGCCCAGAGCGTTAGCTTATATCAGAGAGTGGCGTGCACAGAACTTTTTGCTGGGAAAGCAAGCAATTGGTCAAGAATAACGATAAAAAAATATGAAAAAATTTAAATATCACTTTGAAAAAAAAATTGTATGATGCCAGGGTAGACAATGTCTAAACTAGAGTGAAAATTTCCAATACAAACTTTTTTTTTTCAAAGTGATATTTAAACTTTTTCATATTTTTGAAATTTTTATTCTTCACCGATTGCTTGCTTTTCCAGCAAAAAGTTCTGTGCACGCCAACTTCTTTGGATGGCAAACTTGAACTTTGATTGTGAGCCTACATAATAGGCAATATTGATTGCCATTAGAACTAAGAAAAACACGGTTTGGAAGGTTTTTTTATCAAGTTTAAATTTCAGTAGCTAACTTAAGCCAGAGATTTTGAGGTAGACTGGGAACCTCTACTTTAAATATTTTGACTTGATCTGAGGGAATCACAAAAATATTCGGTGTCATATCCACCCAAACCTTTCCTCCACTTCTACCCAGCATTGCCTGAGCTTTGCAAACCTTAGTACGTGTAGCGAATAATCTTTCGCAGAAAGACCAATGTACACTGGTCGAGGAGTTAGGTACGAGTATGTAATCAAAGAAGGTTGTTCCCGAATGAGGTTGCGTAACTGTCTCTTGACACGTGCTGGTACTTACTGAGACTATAGACACATGATCAGCTTCTAATGAACTGGTTATAAGGACGATATTTGGTAAGCCCACGGAGGTAAGATTAATGGTAGAATAGTAGGCTGTAACTTGGAGAAGGCTGAAGTAATGCCTTCCGTAGAGCCTGTTGTGTTTGGAAACGTTGGTAGATCTACACACACTACGCAGGATAATAAAACCGTGGACTGTTTGTATACTTACATGTTTAAGTAGGTATTTGAATTCCCACAGGTTCAGGATCCTTAAACAAATGTTCTTACTTGCATTAGCATTTTAAACATAATATATACAACGTGTAACAGAAAGGTGTAACCATAGTTGAAGAGCTTATTCAGTCAATGGTATAGAACAACTATTACTATGGAACAAAACCTGTATCTCGAAAAAAATATTTTACTGTTTCGTAGAAAAATGCAATGCCGCACGGCCGAAATGTATGGAAGGGCGGATTTTTTTTTGAAATTTCAGGGTTGGCTCCATAGTAAAAGTTGTTCTATACCATTGACTGAAAAAGGTCTTCAAATATGGTTACACCTTTCTGTTACGCGTTGTATACAGGTACATAAAAAATAAATTAAAATTGTTTATCGTAATTTACGATTTGTTTACGATGTTTGAATATCGAATGTTGAAAATGTTCTCAAAATGACATTCTTATTTTCGCACTCGCCATCGAACCGAAGTTCGCGAAAATAAAAAGATCGGGTTCTGGTTTTCGCTGACAATCAACACTGCATAATCCTAATTTCCCGCCAGTTTACCGACGAGGAAGTGCATATATTGTGTCGTACTGTGAGCCACAGGTCAGAATTCACAATTTATACACTAACCGGGACTGTAAATTTTCTATGCTTCGGACAGTTGGTATGGCAATAAGTTAGTTTGAACGCGACTGTACTGGAGAGAACTTTTTATGATTACCGTACGAAAATATTTAATTTTACTACACGCTTACTTGGTCATAGAAATAAAAAGTACTTACATATTGGCTAAAATTTACCCAATCAGTTTGCAATTCTACTTCAAATACCTAATCAATTAAATCATATTTTCTAAATAAAAGAACATTAATCATTATTATTACATACAAGCAAGTACTTGGTCATAGAAATAAAAAGTAGTTTACATATTGCTTAAAATTTACTCAATCTGTTTGCAATTCTACTTCAAATACCTAATCAATTAAATCATATTTTCTAAAAAAAATATCAATATCATACCTATAATTTGTAATTTTTAACTTTTATATCTATATAATTGTGTAACTGATGCCGACCACAACTAGTGGTCGAAATATATTTTACTACCTATTTTGTGTTTTCGTATATTATATATAATATATTTATTCTAAATAAAAGAACATTAATCATTATTATTACATACGGCTTGAACACTCAAGTGTGATTGTTGTTGACTATATGCCAACCGTTTCACCGATACAATTTCGGCATTATCAAGGCGAGTGTCGTTATTATATCGTGTATTAGCACGGATAGCTAAGCTATTAATTAGCACGGGCCTAAGAACGAAATTGTATCGGTGAAACGGTTGGCATATAGTCAACAACAATCACACGTGAGTGTTCAAGCCGTATGTAATAATAATTTAGTATGTCAGCTCACGCGAGTTTTATAAAATTAATCATCAAAAAATTCTGAAATTATTTACATATTTCATTTGGTCCCCATTTCCTTATCTGATCTAATTGATCATCAAATAAATAATCTGTTTCTCATCAATTCAATCAGTTACGCAAGTTGCAGTATCTACTGCACTAATGTAATATGGTATTATATATTACCAATACCTACACTGAAAAAAACGACTTCTCGGGGTAAGACGTATTACGCTTTAGAAGATTAAATTATAGTGATGTAATAGTATATGAACACGGTTATATTTACTAAGCAAGTCGTAATTATCAAAACGTACGATAAATTTTACTTGATCTTACAGTAAGGTAGTCTCAAAATTTGCAGTGCGTTTGGTAAAAAGTCCAGTGTGTGTTTAAAAAAACGCTTACGTTTGGAGTATTGTATGCCTTAAGGTACCACAAAAAATACCTTTCATACCACTGAATGTAACACAACTTGTAACAATAGAGCAAATTAATATATGGTGCAAAACACCATAAGTAAGGCTAAAAATATCGCATCTTAAGGTTAAACGTCAGTCACTTCGTGCAAAGTGCATAACTTTACTTTGTATTTCTTGTTTAGAGGTTAAACGTTGAAAAAGATGTTGGTATGTGGCAGTTAACGCCAATAGTTCAATATTAGTGACGTTTATAAAGCATGAGTTTGAAATTGAATGCACAATTAGTCATGATCTTGTCCAAACAAAGTTAAAACAGCATTTTAAGTTGGTTTTGAGAAGATTATGACTAATTGTGTATACAATTTTAAACTCTTGCTTTATAAACCCCACTAATTGGTGTCAAATGCCACAGACCAAAATGCTTTTCAAATTAAAATTTCTAAACAAGGAAAACCAAGTTAAGCTATGCACCATACGCTAAGTAACTGACTACCGACCGACAGGTGCTTATTATTTTAGTAAGCCTAATGACGCTTTTAGGACAATGCTACAGTTTCCTTACTAAAATTAAAAACGAAACAATGTAAAACATTTTTTAACATACTCGTATCAATAAGGCCTGTAGCATTTTGGCACAACAATCAGCGCTTTTGGCTAAAATTAAAAATGTCCGCCACTGTGGCCAAGTGGTAGAGCGCTCGCCTCCTAACCCAAAGATAGCGGGTTCAATCCCCGTGGTGCACGTTAACTTTTGTTCGGTTTGCGTTCTTTGCAAGGCATGGTAAGCTGTTAGTCCATTTGTGTCCAAGGTATACACGGGCTTACAACGTTTGGGACGTAATAATAGCCGATAAAAAAGTGTACTGTGACTTGAGTTTCACTATTTACACATTCTGTTACTACATTTTAACAGTAATCCTTTAATTATTAACAAAAATACATTTTTAACCATTATACCATTGAATTTCGTCGCTATGACGTTTCTTTGCCTTAGATTTTTTTCCGTGTACAATCTTTAATGAAGATTTGATGACAATGATCATTGATAAAATGGTGTAAAAATCGTTTTCGGTAAAACTATCGAAATAATTTAAATACAAAATGTTATTTAACATTTAAAGTCTAAATTAAATTAACAAAAAAATAATATACAAGCTTACTTAAAATAAATTGAAGGGTAGAAAATTTGATCCAGGTCGCTGCCCTGTGGAAGGGTTCTCAAGATGCGACATTGTATTGCCAGACTAGTCTTTTTGGAGGTATCTACGCGCCGCCTGAGTGCTTCAACGTTTCAATAAGGCGCACGGAGATTTCCTTGAAAGTTTGTTGGGTCTCCTTATTTCTTTATTCTTTATTGTACACACACAGAAATATAAAAATAAACAAATTTACAGTGAAAAAAAGATGCACATTGGCGAGCTTATCTCTAAACAGAGATTTCTGATAGCAAAACCATCACAATAGGAAAACATAACATAAACGAAGTAATCATACACGTGTACACAGAGAAGAAGAACATACAAAGAATTACTCATACAAGTTTAATAACAAAATAAAAATTTATATCAATACTTACTGTAAATACAATCTATAAAATATTATAAATATACATAGTGTGTAATAAACAACATAAACATAAATATATATAATATTTACCTATTCAGATTGTGAGAGGTAGTGTTCTTTAAGCTTTTTCTTAATAGAACCAATAGTTAGACAGTCGCGAATATTATGTGGAAAAGCATTCCATAGTTGGATTGATTGGACACTGAATGAGTTCCCATAAGCACAGGTGTTATGTATAGGGGTTTTAAGGAGGGAGAAGGTCCTGGGACGTAAGGGTCTAATCCTGGAGATTAAGAACTCAAAACGTTCACGAAGGTAAGGCCGGTCTCAACGGACCCAAGACCGGACCCTAAACGGCGCAAATATGTTTATTGTTTACAAGGACAGCATACTTGCGCCGCTGGGGGCTTTCGGCGCTGTCCGCTGCCATCCTACTGGTCTGGACTAGTCGAAGTCAAGTTACAGAGGACCCAGAGTTGGTTCATAACCTAGAGTTGGTATCGGCGGTCCATTATAACTGTACATAATATGGATTGTTCTGGTATCTACTATGAGAGGCCGCTAGCGTATCGCCGCATGTAGCATCCCACACCAGTGCTCTCCCATTATTTCAAGGAAACAGACTCATTCCATCAGGTCTTCTGCCATCGTCACGTGAGATTCCAGTCGGTTCAAGCACGTTGACAGTGGCAAGAGCTGTTTTGATATCATTAAGGGCTGCAAGTCACAAAAAACAACCAAAGTATATATTTTAGAATTACTTCCATGCGATCATAAATTATGATGTGTCTTGGGAAATGTTTTTCAGTGTGATCAGTAGAACGTTTGGTTTCATGAAAGATTTGTCATATAATATTTACATCTAATACCGACATGCGTAAAGAATGATAACATATATTTACAAGAGCCAGGCATTTTTATTATTTTTCTTCCTACTACCGCATTTATCTAGTCATTATTTACCTACCTTATTTATATAGCGTGTAACAACATGACACTTTATTTATATTCTTATGTGAAATTTTGTAAGAAAACCCATTATTATCCGCTTCGATTTATTTTCTTCAGTTGTTGTGTTATTTGATTGTCAATTTACCGAAAATAATATGTATTTCTAACCAGCCACTACTTTCTAAACTTAAAAAGAAACATTGGCAGTCATAGGGACTGCCGACAGAGTGAAAACTTTACTGTCAACATAGCATGTCGGTGACGGCGATGCGAACAAATAAGATTTTCCCCTACTACAAATCGCTCAACGCGCCTAAAGAAGTTTTCACTTTAAAAAAAAACTTTTGAAGCTCTTTTGTCAACTGCAACTAAAAAAAGTTAATCGAGGCGAGGAATAAATGGACTTTTGTTAATGGCATAAATATAGTATGTGGAAGAAAAAAGCTGGTCATAGTTTAGCTACTATTACAAAGTTTATATGATTTAAATATAGAATACTAATAATATGATATCAAACGATTTAATGGAAAGTGAATATGGGTCATCTTATTAACAGCGAAATATATTCCATGCAAGAGAGCTGTGCTCTAAGAAATGAAGTGTTTTATTGTTTTTGTTGTTATCTCTGGTAAGACGATACAACACTTAAAGCGAGCAGCGAGCAACAGTTCCAGCTATATAGCATGAACCTATTAATTTTGTGATTTGTAAGAAACGCACAAAGTCTTACTACTGTAGAAATCATAAATAATGTGTTGATTTGATTTCTACATATTTGACATTTTCAACTGTATTTGTAACTAATTTTTTAAACTAAATAATTATACCTAAGTAAACTTGCTATTAATCATTAACAAAATACTTCAGTCTTTTGTCACAAATTAGATAGTATAAGATGAGTATGTAATACTTGGGTTTAAATATAAAGTTGTAACTTGCTAATAGCTTTAAATGCAACTAAAACTTAACGTTTTTCATTTCAAACCCATGAAGATGGCGGATGCTTCTCGCTCCGTATCACCTGACGATATTGATCGCAACGCATCAATAGTATTACGGTTTTACTCCACCACAAGAGAAGATTCTTGAAAAATAAAATGAACATCCTCTGCCTCATCGTCCAGATGACTGCAGCTATTTGAACATTTTCCCAGAGAAAGCATACATATTTTCGTGGTATTTTTGGGGTCCATCAAAATTCGAAGAACTGAAACTGTCTGTCTAACCTCTGTGAAAAATAACGCGTAATTGTGGACGCCATTAATTTTAAAAATTTATATGTAAGTAATTTTTTATATGCGTATGAATATGGGTGTCGAGCAAATGCATTCAAATAAAGTTGTAGATAGATAGTTAAAAAGTATAGCTTACAGCTGCTGCGGGGTGGCAACCCTAATCATTTAGTCTAATAAACAATGATAACATCTGATTAGAATACGTTTCTCTGAGCAGCGCTGCCCTAGCTAACCAGCTACCGGAATAAATACTGTCTCTAGGGGTTCCGGCTTCGATTCCCGGTTCAGACCATATTTTATACATATACACCATTACAATATTTAATGACATTTAGAAGAAATAAAAAATCATCGACATACTTACAGCTGTATACATAATATGTAGGGCTTGGGCAAAGATGAAGGAGGCCTTCACCCGAATGTGGGTGAACTCAAATAATATATACTAGTAGTTCGCCACGAACTGTGAACTCGCAATACGATCTTGACCGATTTGGCTCATGTTCGAACTTAAAAATTCGTTTCAATGCAAGTGCTCGTAAAGCCCCACTTTTTATGCATCAAAACCGAACAGAAAGTCGATTATTTTGCCCTAGGGCTTTATTTTTGTTATTTTTTAAATTTATTTACAATGGTTGGCTAACCTGCAGCCTTTTCTGTGTACCATAAATGTTATACTTTTTTTTTCACCGTTTAACGGCTCTGGATACAGTCCTTTTGAGGCAATCATAATTTAAAGTTCACAAGAATATATTTGTTTTATTTCCTCACATTATGCATTGAAAAACGTAGTATGATACACGGGCGCAAGAGCAATAAATTACTCGGTTACGTTTAAAACACTCGCAAATTACATGACGTTCCGATCAACGATACTCGAGTTATCGTCGGACAAATATACATACATACATACATACAAACGCTGGATTGTTCAAGTAGACTCGGAGAACTTCGTTCGCTTGGCTCGCTCGTTCAAACTAGTAGTTCGCCCCGAACTGTGAACTCGCGATCCGATCTTCACCGATTTAGCTGATGTTCGAACTTAACAATTCTTCTAGTCTCATGTACTCGCCTACCTACCATTTTCATGATGTTCCAATCAACGATACTCAAGTTATCGTCGGACAAACATACATAACCTACATACAATAAACGCCGGATTGTAGACTCCGAGAATCTCGTTCGCTTCGCTCACTCGTTTAATTATTTAAGTTCCTACAAAATGTGAGTGAACTCCCATAATGTATAATATATAATTTAACTATATATACATAACTTAATAAATAAGAAATAACATTTTAGTTTAAATTACCATAATGTTAGTGACGTGAGTTCCAATAAAAGTTTTTTTCTTATTTGTTGAATCGTATTATATCTGACCCGTTTAAAAATTTTAAGCAATAATAGAAATGTTAAGAAATCGACTAAACCAAGCGTAATTATTTATGAACTAAAACTGATATTAAATACAATTTTTTATAAATTGAAATTACCCGTAGAGTAAAAAGTAAAAATAGTTATCTAAAAATTGATCAGCTTTTATGAAAATATGAATTAACTTTGAAAATCTTTTAACTTGAATATACAATGTGACATTAATTTATACAGGCAAATACTGAAGACTCTATAAGTGCTCAGTATTAAGGTTCGATGACCCTGTTTGTGAAATTCGTAAATTATTTTTCATACAAACGCAATCCCAGCCCAGAATAAATTTCTTTTTACTTTGACTTTATTACTTTAATTATTATTATTATTAGCAAATAAATGTATCGATCAGTGGTATTGGTCCCTTACCAAGTCTCAAGTATTAAGATTAAAGTCACCTATTAGACGATGGAAAAAAATAACGAAAATGAGTTAGATGTAGAAATACTTGGTTTGGTTTCTGCGTCAAATGAGGAGGATTTCAGGTCTCCACGAAATTTTGTCTATTTTGGCTTATATAAATAGTGTGAGGTAAATTTTAGTCTAAGCGTTTATCTCATAAACTAACAGCTATTACGATGATAAGGCATATTCAAAAGATGAATAACATCAATACTTATAGCTCTACCCACACTGAAAACAATTTTTGGGTAGTATTAATTAGTACTGTTAAATAAAAATTAAAATGTACCAACTGCAGCCTTCGTTTGTACCGTGAGCGGACAAGATCAAGAACAACTGCGCATGCGACGACCAAGGCCCCAACTCTTTTGCTATCACCAAAATATTGCTTTTGTGTGAGTGTTGCACCTTTCACCTTACCACTACACGCACACTTCCGAAAATCACCTTTCTCCCGCTTCTTTTCTCCTAGTACTTCTGCTGGCAGTTTTTTTTTTCGCTCGTTTTTATTTCCTATTTCAGCGGTCGTTGTCCTAGTTTTAAGGGTCATTGGCGATACCGTTTGCCGACCTACCTTCACAATCGTATGGTATTTTGGGCGGGCATACAGTTAGTTTTTTTTGTATGCTACACGAAAATGCCAACCGAGATAAGATTAGATTGACGCTTTTTGATGTCGCATGACAATGTAATCGTTGACGTTGATTTTTTAGTCTTTTTCAACTTCGTTTGGTCGTCTTTCTAGATAAATTAAAGAGGTGCAAATTTTGAGATACCTATACTATACGATATGGCTATACGTGGAAATCAATTATTATCCATTTAACTTGATTTGATTTTTTTTCGTAAAATGTAGACTCATTTCAGTTTTATGCAGTCAATAATTTTCAATGTATTTTTTACTTATATTTTTGTAGCTTGTGACGTCATTTGCTTCCTTTACGAAAAAAAAAAACATTTGACTTCGATGTTTAAGTCAAAGCATACTCTAATACGAAATGCGATTTAAATTGTTTTTTTTTTCTTCTTCATTGTTCGCATCTCGTATAAAAGGCATGTTCAGAACTTGTACTTCACTTCCGGAACGTTTTTTTAACGAAACATAGTTTTTTTTCTGATTATAGATTATTATGTTTTTTAATCGTTAATTTATTGGAGTTAAGTTTTTGTCATTAGATAAGTTAATACTATTTGATCGAAATAATCGTAATAATAAATTGAAATAACCTCAAAAGCGTTTCAAAAAAAAAAACCTATGCCGTAATGTTGGCACCAACGACTTCTAAACGAGATGATTGGATAAAACAAAATTGTATGTCTATGGATTGGATGAAATTGCTGCTACCAACATATTCTATGAAACGCACTTTACATGCATTACAGATATGCAAATTCTTTATTTAAAAAAAAATGTTAAATTGCGCCCAGATTGAGGCATCAGACGTCTAAGGAGTCTGCATCAGAACAATGAAGTTACAGTTTTATTATAATTTGATTTGATCACACTTCATATTTTGTAGCGAAAATCTAGAAAGCTGTTTAGAAAGCTGCTAGGTTTATTTTCTAGAATGAAACAGACTGACGATTGTTATTTTAAACTATTGTCGGTAGAATTTAAGTTAATTTCCTTATTTATTTTAAAAGTATAAACAGTTTTTGCTGGCCATTTTTGATTCATTTACATTTTATAGAAACTAACTGAAAAATTATATCGAATGAGGTTGTTTAGATGGCGAAAAGAAAAGTTAAAAGTAAATCCAGATAAAGTTACATTATAAATATTCTAGCCTTCGATATAGTTAACGTGTATTTAAATATTTAACTTATAGGTTTAACACGACGAACACTGGCCCGTTCTTGGCCCAGATTTACGTGTTATTTGGTATTGAGAAAGCTCTCCTATGACTGTCGCGGTTATGAAACTGCTGACTAAGTCATTGTAGATTCTACAAGAATCATATGCGTCATACTCATCAATGAGTGAGGCGTTTCGCAACTTTCTTGTAGTAAACAAGTGTCAAATGACCTGAGAATGAATTGAAATATTTCCTGCGTTTGCGAACCGCGTTTACTTTAGAAATAGTCAGCACGAGGTCAGATCTATGTAGAGGTAAGATCTATATGTCTGTCTATATCGTAATAATAGATCTTTACATATGAAATTTCCGAAAATTTCTTATAGATTCATGAGTTCATAATTCCTGTAATTCAATAGCTTTATCAATTATTTGATTTTTGTTTGAAAGTTAATTTTGTAAAGTTAATTTTGTTAATTCTACGTATTAAATTTTGTTTTTATTTTCAGTTTGATTATAAAAATTAAATCTTCAAAAACAGTTCGTCCTAAATGCCATGAATTTCCATGATAAGATTCGTAATCATTTTTTACACCTGACACTTTTCAAAAATTAAATTACTGTTGCTTTTAGCTTAATGTTGTCTCATTCATTCACAAAAGAAACTACATAATTTGGATGTGTCATTCCTAAAAAAATGCAAAAATGTTAGTACTGAAAATTGAGTTTCCTTCAAATTCTCTATTTTTGAGATTATATTTATGGTAACCAGTAAGAACCAACACGAAGTTCTGCAAGTTTAAATATATTTAATACGTGATTAGTAGATAAAATTACGTGAATATATTATACTTAGATGCCAAATACCAAAACATTTTTAAAATTGCGCTCCTCTAGAAAATTTGATGTTTGGTTAATTTTTCGATATTATATCGATATGTCGATATGTAACCAGATTACATAAAAGTTTTAACCCCGAAATTACTAAGCACATTTCTACAAAAAAACTAATCTATTTTTTCAAACTCTTTGTTAGTTAGCATTAGCAGCGGCACCATATGAGCAGCACTTCCAATTTCGCAACACACCCAATTTCGTAAACCACCCGCGTCTTCGTCTACCGCGCGCCGTCCATTGACATCGAAGATCGCGCTTTCGCCTTTGCCCGACAGCTTTCTACGAGTTTTGATGAAAGCCACACGTGTGACTTGCGAACTCAATGACAGGTCGACGACTTGGTGAAATGATCTGGAGTTCAATCACCTTTCACCCAATTTGACTAAAAGACTAAGCGGCTGAATAGAGAGAAGAGATACCTCGCCGCCACAATTAAAGATCGATGTCTTTTTAATTTGTTCGGTTGTTTGGTGTGCATTTATATGGGGACAGTTGAGTTACAAATACGTGATAGCTTCTGGTTTGCTTTTCTTTTTTTTATCGTGGGAAAGGGAAATCCATTAGGGCCCTTCGAAAGTTGCTAAAGGAGAAATTAGTTTTTTATGATAAGCGATTTTTTTTAATTTTTGTCTTAGAGACTAATATACCTGAACATTGTAAAACTTCATTACATAAATCAGTCACGCATAGTCAATCTTTTGATAAATAGCCGTCTTCAAGCAAATCAAATCCAAAACATAAGTCCAAGATCGGGTTAATGAACTAAAAGAGAAACCTAGAAACTAGATCAGTAACTCGATCAATAGCTTTATTTATTTTATCAGCAAAGTGATGTCGGACATTGTCATACAATACGCGTAATAAAGACATCGTCGTCAAAATGTTAAGGAAAATCACTGACACTGCGCCAAATGTTTCAGGTTTCAGTTCTCTCAAATTGATTCGTCAGACGGGATCAATCGCTGAAGTTGATGACCCTCATCATGTGAAGGTATTATGAAACAGGGTGGTGTCAACAACATTTGTGTTTGTGATTGAATACCTTGGCGAGCGGATTTTGTAGTTATGGCTATAGACATTCAGAAAGATATATGCCGTGGGCAGATTGTAAAGTGAGAAATCGAAAATCAATCAAATTGACATTGGGTCTCACATGAGGCCTATTTTTGGCCTTATGCGTTCCCAAGCGTCATGCCCCTTACCATATTTTCTGAAAACTGTGACCCGGTACATAAGGCACGCATGTGACTATTAGTTGTGACGTACGTTATAGCTTCTCAACTTCGTGCTTACCGCGCCCACGGTGTACATGTACAGGGGTTGGCGGTTACGAGGTAGCACGCGACTTAGTGTTCAGGGCCGTGCGCAAGGCATTCCAAGTACACAAGTATGACATTGACAACTTTAAAACATGATAGAGTCTACAAAAGAGATCCATTATACATCGGTTTGTACTACCCTTATCCATGGAGCGGCCTCCCCGGCGACTGGCCATCCGCCTTGGTCCACCACACGCGTCGTGCTCGCTCACCCTCCCGCCATACTATCCGCATCCCCTCCGAGACCCCGTCCGCCAACCCCTATACCCCGTGGGCGCGGTGGGCACGAAGTTGACAACCTATAAGCACGCGCCTTCCCCGTCGAAGCATCGAGAATGCGCTGGTTGCGACGCGTCTGTGACTAACTTCAAGCACGCCTTCCGTACTGGCCCGAACTGCGCAGTTCACGCTAAAGGTAAAGGACCAGAAAAGGTCTCGAACACTTTCCATTCTACTTCCCACGAATTCTGCGGAGAAAGTACCGAGTACCGACATTTTGTAGCCAATTCTCATTTATGAATATCTCGACTCGCTTCAATGCATGCAGTGGGTAGACTTAAATATTACAGGGCGCGTGGCTTGATGGAAAATGCCGGCTGACATGCAGTTATGAGAATAACGACTGCTACAAGCAGTCATGGTGATTCAAAGTTTACATGGTGGGTACGAAGTTTGCACGAAATTTGACTTTAAAGCTGGTTCAAAACACAGGTTAAGTATATCTTATTTTCTCAATAGATGTATTAGCCCAAGATCCAACCGTAAAATTCTGCACGTATCTGTTTTTAATCGAAATTAAAGATTACACATGAGGTCATACACCGTCACAGGGTTGCCATGCAAAATCTTGGCACAAGTACCTTTGAAAATTCCATTCATTTGACGCGGAACTGTGCTTGTGAAAACTAAAAAAAATGTTTTTGAGTTCCAAAACAGTAAAAACTATGGTCTTTATAACTGAATCCCAGTGTAAATTTATCTGAATCGTGCACTAAATTGTAAAATCGTTACTCTCAATTGTACTCAATTAGCATAGTGAAATGCCATTGACTTTTCAGAGACCTGTAAAAGTAAGCCAATGGTTGGCGATCTGCAAGTTCATTGCCATTTCACCTATTTCAGAGGGCGATGATCGAAGAACACATTTGGCAATAAAATATTAGCTTGAGTTTGCTTTGATATATGAAGAGAACTTTTAACTGCGATTTCCGGCCAAGAGCAAGACAAATTATATCTTTAATTAAAATGATTTAGAAATACACATATATAACTTAAAAAATATATAATAAATCAAAGAAAATTTAAAACTTGAAATATATTTCGGCCCACTAAGGGCGCTTATATAGGGCGCTTGTACTTGTCCACAAAATTTTATTATTTGATATTAAAATTTGTGGACGAATACAAGTAGGTTAGAGGTTAATTAAGAAAAATATTGTCTTTTATATTTTTTTATTACTATGGTATATTTGTCATTTCTTTAATACTTGACCGATGACGGCCCACTAAGGGCCGAAATACCTATATTTCAAGTTTTAAATTTTCTTTTATTTATTATATTAATTTAAAGTTACATATGTGTACTTCTAAATAGAAAGCTAATAGAGGCATATTAAATATTATACATATTATATTTATTTAATTAAAATTAGAATTAATTTAAAAAATATAATTTTGTCTTTTGTCAACATTCTGAAAGTTTTACATTGCTGTATATTTTAGTTTATTTGTCAGCCCATTTGATTTTATGGACCATAATGCTAATACTAGATACTATATCATATCACAGTGACGTTTATATAAATATGTTGCGAGTATTGTTCACAGTACAGTACAGGTACTTTCAGCACAGTATTATTATACTGATCTATCAGCGTTACTGGTTTCGGTAAGATATATAGGTACATACACATGCATATGTATATAGGTGTATCATAGATACTTGAACCTACAGCCACTTATGTCATTTTGTTCAACAATTTGGTACGATATTTATAAATGGAAAATTATATTGTAAGTTAGTTTTGAAGGCTATTTTATACTTGCAAAAATATTATCATGTTTACGGCGACCTGCATTGCTTACTCGATACATTATTAGGTTACGAAAATTTTACATTTTTTGAAACATCTTCACGTCCATATTATTTTAACATCTACTTTATCTCGTGCCTCTTACAATCTTATATAATATACATATACGTAAGGCTCCATAACTTTCCGATACTTAATCCTACCGCAACACAAAGGTATTCTTGGTATGGGAGAGTTTCTGTACACAGCATCCCATATTCGTGGTTGGCTGGGACAGTAACCTAAAAATGTTTGTGCCAGTTGCAGGACTAAAAAGACATTCAGTAACAGACATTGAAACATGTCTAAATGGACGGTGAAACAATATTACTTTGAAATATTCGTCATAAAGTTTGAGATCGAACATGTTATTGCATGTGCACTGTAAAGAAATATTAAAGATTAGGATGTGAAGAAGACAAAAATATGAGGTTGCCAACCGATCCTGTTGGAAAAGTGGCAAAATTAGCAAAATAAACCATAATTTTATGCTAATAACATATAAGTATAAAGACGTTATATCACCAAACATACACCAAAATAATCAAGAAAATGTATAGACACCTAACAGCTGTTTAGGTTAGTGCACTTTTTTATGAGATCGAGTTTAGAGTTACGAGATGTTATTATAGACGGTGAGAAAGTTCGTTTATTGAAACGATTAGAGAAGAAAAATGGATTTTTGACAGTCTGAAGTCTATCAGTCGAAAAATACTGGAACACTTTCGATTAAAATACCCTGAGAAAGCTGCCGAAAATTGACTTCAATTGAACGACGCGGAGTGCGGCTACGATACGACGACGGAACTACATACATTATTGATTTGATCATCGACTTGTCAGTGACTTGATAACTTATCATGAGTCCTTGTTTGACGATGATACATACCCCAGCTGCAAAATCAAAGATGTGTTAACCCCTGCCGTGTCAAGGACCTAGACTGTCAATTAAAAAATTCCCTCACGTAGCATAGGCCAGAGCTGGCCAAAACTGGATGCTCTGAAGCGGCCAGTGCAGTGACCTCAGCACCAACATTCAATTTTGTAAACCTTGGTGCTAGTGTCAAATATAGATAACTATAAATGTAATAGAAATAATAGTTTCAACTGCGATGTATCTCGCCCATCGCTTTCTTTAAGTCGGTAAGTTAATTATTCATAAATATATATAAAAAGTTATTTATTATATATATTTGAGTGTATATTTATGTATATATTTTGTATTTATATTGATTTGATATGTTAATTTGTGTAATGTGTATGTTTGTTGTATCTTTTGTCATATCTACGTATGTATGATTATTTATTTTATAATTTTTTTCTTTCCCACTAAAGTTTGCTGGAAGAAATCTCTTTTTAGAGATAACATCGCCTGTGTTAACTTACTCGTGTCTTATTGATCTTCTCTGTGTACATTAAAGAATAAGGAATGGTGTTTAATACAATTCGAATAATTAGTTACTTGAGAGTCAATCAAGTATAAAGTGAGGGTCAGCAAAAACAAAAGTTGTGCCAACCGTTTTTGAAGCAGAATTGTATTTTTATGAATTGCGTCTTTTTCTGAAACAAAGTTTTTTTTAAAAATGGTCTATACCTAGTAGCCGCTCACTTACATTATTTAAAAGAATAAAGAATAAAAAGACATAATCGCCATACAAAACAAAACAAAACAAAACAAAACATACAAAAAAAAATTATATCATCAAATCAATTAAGTATTGACAGATTTTGAGTACCGGTCCCTAAAAAAGCCATTTCGCATGAATCACATTATGATTCTGTTCTAATGCCGTCTCTTTTGCACGCGTGAATGAATTCTGAATCTATTCTACTTTCAAATCATTTTATGATTCACCTAAGTCGGCCTTTTTAGATCCCCTGCTCAAACAGTTTTTACTTACTAGTTAATATATTTGTACATTATTAATATTATTATTATTGAAGGTCACTTTTTGGCAAACGGTAGTACCACAGATTATTTTAGTAGTATGATACTACCATAGAGTATTTTCCTCTATATTAAAGTTTTTTCCTCTATGGTAGTACGCTCAGCGGTGCTGCAGGACGAGAGTCGTCTGAACAGCGCTGGTTTTCAGAGTACCCCTGGACATAGAAGTACATAGCTAATACATTAGTAAAACATCGTAAAGGGGTTTGTAAATCTTAAACATTAATATAATGTTACTTAGGAATAAATATTAATCGAAATACATTTCCCAGGAAATTTATTTCAAACTCAATAACGCTTCAAATGTATTAAAATGTATAATGTTTCTTTCTGTTTTACTAAAAATATAAATACAAGAAATAGCTTCAAGGTAAAGGGCTTGAAACTAAATATAATAAATGTAAATGTAAATATATCGTCATGACATGAATCCCTAGAGGGTGTCAAAGTTTTCCGAGTGTGAATTGATAAATATAAGTCACAATCCACACACGGTACACCCCCGTTTCACCGATGAGTGGTAAACCCTGTCGCGGTTCTTTGGGCACAAATACACGCCTTTTAGGGCATACAAGTTTCCTTGCGATATTTTCCTTCACCGTTCAGCAAGTGGTAAGTAAGAATACCAGGCCCATAAATTCCGAAAAATTACATGCCCGTCCGGGGATCGAACCTGGATCTCAAGATTGAGAGGCCAGCGTGTTACCCCTGAGCTACCGCTGCTTTTTTAAAAGCTAAATAAGTAAACGGAGTATATGTGGTTTAACGTTAAATGATAAGAGTAAAAACATACGGGATCGTTGCGGCCTGAAAGAAGATGTAGTGACTAGAATAGAAAAAGGAATCCTTCGATGGTTTGGACATTTAGAGAAGATGAATGAAAGTAGAGTGACGAAAGAAATTTATGGTGCGCAAGTCGAAGGTAGAGCTCGACCCGGCCGCCCTTGAATGACGTACCTATGTTGACCAAATTGGCGAGATATTGAAAAAGGGAAATGTCAAAAGAACCCTGAATAGAAGAGCTTGTGTGACTAGATTCGTGGATGTGGAAGAGGTGTGTCAGGATAGTAGCAGATGGAAATATGTAGTCTCTGCCTACCCCTCTGGGAGACAGGCGTGAGTATATGTATGTATGTAAATAAACTTTGAATTTAAACTTTATAAATTATGAAACTAAATAGTAAAAGTATATTTGGATAACTGAAACCTTCGGGGTCAGTGTCTGGCATAATATAGCAGATTTTAAAAACCGGATCCTTTATGTCAACCACCTAGAAAGTAAAACATTCTCATTCATTCATAGACGGAAATTATACGGAACCAGTTCGCCCATTATTGAAATATTTTGTTAAAACGTCGTTTTTGTATCCGCATACGACAAGACTTCAACCACTAACGCCAGGGCCACAGCTTCAGGCTTCTGGCGGCACTTTTTGCTGCGCTTCCAGGCGGTTTTTGCGACAGGCTTTGCCCTGCCACGACACCCGTCGGCGCCTTCCACCGCATCGGATGTATAGCGCGCTCGCTCGCTCAAAACACTCGACACTAGGTTCGTCCTGTGCGTTCGATCACTGTTTCAACCGCCCGCCTCCCCGCACACCGCCGTCGCGAGAGCGCAAGTCACTCGAAGCCAGACAAGACGCGCGAGCGGCGACTCATGGCCGGCTCTATACAACTTCATACATTTGTTCTCTCCGCCGGCGCCGTCGCAAGAAGAACCGCTTGGCACGCCTCTCGAAGCCTGAAGCTGTGCCCGACCACTAACTGTATAACAGTCATGTAGGGCGGATAAACGTAAAATATGACTATATGCAACTACAGTGTAACTTGTATCTAGATATTTTGGTTTTTAATAATGATTTTATATAAACATGCTTATCACACATATTAAAATTAATTTTGTGTAAGATACGTTTATTTCGGGCCTTTGTAGTATGCCATTTATACCAATTAACTTAATGTGTTTTCGGAAATAAAAAAACGTATTGTTACGACTTAAATCCCCCAGGGGGTGCCAGAGGTGTTTCCAAACGAGGAATGTCACTCGAAACTGTCAACACTAATACTGACAGTTTCTGGTGACATTCCAGATTTGGAAGCACCTCTTGCTCTACTATTACTGACAGTTTCTAGTAACATTCCACAATTGGAATTTTGGAAGCACCTTTGACTGTACTAGTACTCAGTGGCGTGCACAGAACTTTTTGCTGGAAAAGCAAACAATTGGTCAAGAACAACAATAAAAAAAATATGAAAAAATTTAAATATCACTTTGAAAAAAAAAATTTTGTATGACGCCAGGGTAGACAATGTCTACCCTAGAGTGAAAATTTCCTATACAAACTTTTTTTTTTCAAAGTGATATTTTAATTTTTTAATATTTTTTTTATTGTTGTTATTGACCAATTGTTTGCTTTTGCAGCAAAAAGTCCTGTGCACGCCACTGTAGTACTAACAGCTCAGAACATTTAAATTAATGTTCTGTGACTGACAGTTTCTAGTGACATTCCGCATTTGGAATTTTGGAAGCACCTTTGGCTGTACTAGTACTGAATGTTTCTAATGGCATTCTACACTTGGGAACACCTCTGACTGTACTAGTACTGATAGTTTCTAGTGACATTCCAGATTTGGAAGCAACGCTGGCTCTACTAGTATTGACAGTTTCATGAAACAAAAAACGAAAATTATTCTCACTTTTGGGTAACCTATTAGAATTGTTAAAATAATATTTCAGCATATTAACACAGCAAATTTGATTGTATAAATTAATTACGATAGAAAAGAACTCGAAAAAATTACATATTATTATAATAGTATGGGGATTATAGTCACGCCATATCCAGGCTGGAATGTACCCAGCCAGGTGCGTTTGTCCAGGGTATCACGTCATCAAATACATCAGAATTTGATAAAGGGCAATTCGATGTTCAGCGCAGGTTATTGCGCAGGATGTGCGGAGTGAAGTAGAAGTGATTCTGGTGAGTTAACTGCGCTTTTCTCATATCGGAAGTAAACATAACTCATAAAGTCATAAACATAACTTCACTGGCTATATTTCAAAGAAATCTTTCACCAGAGGTTTGCTGTTAGAAATCTCATTCAGAGATAAGCTCGGCTATTTGCATAATCTTCAAGACTACTGTTAATAACAATATTTTGTGTGCAATCAAGAATTTGAATGTGAATAAATGTAATTATATTTGAGATGGTAGCACAGCACCTATGAAGTGAAAAAAATCATCAATATCAATAAGTGAAAAGTCAACAAAACAGTAGAACCCAGTGTGTCTTTACATTGAAGAAAAGTAATAAATATACGAAGCTGGTGACTAAAGAAGAGTAATAGAACACAAATATCAGCGAATTTTAGAATTCTTTCCTGTCTGTCTGTCTGTCTGTCTGTTTGTTTGTTCGCGCACATCTCCGAAACCACCAAACGGATTTGGATGCGGTTTTCTTTGTTACCATCGTAGTGACCCTGGTCAACATAAATGCTATAAGGGGTGGTAATAAAATAACGCCCAAGCCGAAAACGGGGCAGAGTCGTATAAACACGGGCGGAGCCGCAGGCAAAAGGATAGTAATAAATGAAAAATAATCACATGATTGTCTTCTAGTGACCGTTCCTTGACCCTACTTTATATTCAACTAGTTTCACTTTGTAATGATGACTAGTGTTGAGATATTTACAATCGAGAGAAAACGTATGAGGCATTGTCAAGGTTTTACAAAATATAACATTTTTAAAGATGAGAGAATAAATCTCTTATTACGTTACTTACATTTGAATAAAGTTAACGATACTCAGGCATATAAAGTATGATTATGATGATATTGGATTAAGGGGCAGGTAGTCGCCAACAACCTTGAGTCGACCTTCGTTCGGTAGAAATATTGACAGAAACTATATTGAAATAACGTTAATACGAGCGCGCACTGCATGACGATGTCTTTGGGTCTCCGGAAAACGCAAAATATGAGAAAATAATTCTTTTTTCCAGGACGCGCTGCACGGAAAAAAATTCCATTAATGATTTTTCTAAGCAATATTTGCCTTCTATTTTACTGCAAGAACCACACAAATACCAGTAGTGGTTTTAAAGAAATAACCAATTTTACTTAATTTTGGTCGAAAAGCAGCTTGAATTTAAACAATATTTTCAAGCTGTTTCTTATACTTGAAAATAATTTCCTTAAATAAAGTTGTTAACTATAGCTCAACTTACAATAAATATTTTTTTCATAGTTTTTAGACAAACCGCCTAAGAGAAATAACTTAGTGAATAGAGTCAATTTTGAATGACGCTGGGGAAGGGCGCCTTCACGAGCGGAGTAGTAAGATGAGGCGGCCAAAATCTTTTCCAGACACAAATGAAAATTGATTTTGTCTGAAAAAGAGAGCAAAAGAGTTTGGTTCTAACCGCTCTTAATCAGACATTAAGTAGTACCTTTGTCTGATTTATAAATAAGATGTGATAATTTTTGTGGGTTAATAAAATAGCTCACAGTTTAATATAAATTTCAACATGTTTGAATTGAAAATATTTTAAATTCTCATTTGTAGAAACCAATAGCAACTTTGCGATGGCAACATACACAATACATAGGTAAGGTTTTGTTACAGGAACCAATGGAAATTTTGCAATGATAGCATACACAATACATAGGTAATATGGTTTTGTTGAATAACTATTGACTGAATTTTGAATTTAAGTTTCGATTGATTAGAACAAGGTGGGCTTTTCACAATTCGGCTGCGAAACCCCTCTTAAGTGTTCTGTTTCGATTAAATAGAATAAGGCGGGTTTTTCACAATCCGGCTGCGAAATCACTCTAAATTGAAAATGAGCACAATAAATCGTAAATATACACGATCACAGCACCTCTAGGTATTTAATATAGGAGGTATTTTGTAATTCTATGATGATGTCATTCAAAATCGGGTGCTGATGTCAAAGAATACATTAATATAGGTACGCTGATTATGTAAAAAAAATATAGGTATGTATGAGGCAATGATTCAATTTTATAGAATGGAATTAAAAGGCACATATTTGATGTATACTTAAGTAAACTAAAAAGATTTTAAAAAGAAAAATCTGTCGCATTTGTGGATACAGAACTAATTAATTTAAAATATATACTTATAGTGATAGATCAGAACACTACACACTAGTAAAGAGCGGCTTATAAAACAAAACTGCTGTTTTAATCGTCCCGTCTTTTTCTTTCTTTATAGGAAAGACTAGGACAGAACGCTTAATTTAAGTTTAGTCGTGTCAAATAAGTTAAGATGTGCTACTACGAATCGACACCAATATGTTTATTCCAAACCTATACGATTTGTGCATTAGTTTTAGAAGTCAGTAACAATAAATCTGATACGTAAGATACCACCATCTTACTCGTTGACTCCCGAAGTTATTCAGTGGAGAGTAAAAGACAGTTCTTAAACAGGCACAACCAGGTATATTTCACTATGCCCGGAACCGATTGATTGATGGCGGTATATGACAGGCAAAGACGTCACTGGGGTACTAGCATGAACGTGGTGTCGACTCGACATCGATTCGATAAATAAAAATGAAACTCTTATTTCTTATGGCAATAAGGGTTATCGTTTAGAATTTATCGATTCTATCTGTCAAATGTATCTAATCGACGCGTACGTGCTCGCATAGCAGGTTGGGCACTGCGCTCAACCCGCCTGCCCAGCGTGTGTGAGAATGGGGATCACTTTTAAGAGGACCACCAAGAGTGGCGAAATGTTGGAAAGGCCTATGTACAGCAGTGGACGAAGACAGGCTGATGGATGGATGGACCGCCAATTGATACCAACGCGAAATTATATGTGTGTATGCTTTGTAACGTTACCTATTCAGTTTCAGAATTCAGAATGCATGTACAACAACCCATATGTATTCTATTCGAGTGTAGTAAAAGATGAGCAAAAACAAAATATCATGGTCTCAAAGGAAAATATGAAATGCTGTACATACAACTTGCGTTGGTAATAATACAAGCTACTCAAATAAAGGATACTTAAATTACAGTCCGACAAGTTTTTTAGTCCGCCATGATGATATTGTACGTAATATAATATTCCAAAGCAATTTAAAAAATAACAATGCATTTTTGAGATATTTGTCCTATACCGCCGCGCGTTATTTGGCCCATAGTGCTCACTGTTTATAAGAATTACTTTGTTGTTTATTTGTAAGAACGGCAGTCACACAGTGGGTCGGAGGTGTCATAAATCTGGGCAAAAACAAAACAGAACGGTAACGTTTGTAGAACTGTACATGGGCAATTTTTTGTTGGCTCCTTTTGATCGTTGACAGTTCTGTTGTGTGACGTCGAGTCTTGTCATTGCTTTGTTAAAGTAACCTGTTACCATGATGACGTGCAGTGTGATTGTATGTTTACCCAGTGCCAAAAGAAGGGTAATGTAATGAATGATATTCGGTCCTGAGGCTGACAAATTGTCATATTTATAGGTTAAGAAATTTTGTGAAGATCACGTTATTACTACATTTTGGGAAATATTGGAAAATGTCAAAGATTCAAGTGTCATATAATCTAACGCAACAATTAAAAACTTGAAAACATTGCTTTCATTAAATTTTATAGACCGGGTGTAAAACTAATGAAATACAGCACATATGTAAGGCATTTAAAAAATCTAAAAACCCTTGAACATTAATCAATGAAAATGAATTAAGTAGCTAATCAATATTCGAAACCGCAGTTGATTGAAATACGGAACCCTAAAAAGATGATATCTCAAAATACATCAAAAATGGAGATAGTGGCTTTTGATATTAGAGGATATACAGGGTGTAATCGTTAAGTGTGTCCAGAAGATTATTCCGTAACTATTACAGATATAAAAAAAATTTAAACTGATATCGAAAGAACGTTACCTAATCAGTAAAATGATATCAATAACTTTTTGAAAATCTAACCAGAAGTATCCAAAATTTTGACATTTAACATTCCCATACATTTTATCGCACAACAAGGACGTCACTTCGAACATCTACTTTGAATACAAAATTTTGTACTTACTAAGAAATAAATATTATTCAATTAAAAGGTAGTTTTATTACTTTGTTAGGTTAATAAACAGTTTCCTTTAATATCAGTACTAAGCTAAAATAACCTTTTAAAATAAGGAAACTAAAACCTTTCTACTAATTCATTTTACTGATTAGGTAACGTACTTTCGATATCAGTTTAATTTTTTTTGATATCTGTAATAGTTACGGAATAATCGTCTGGACACACTTAACGATTACACCCTGTATATCCTCTAATATCAAAAGCTACTATCTCCATTTTTGATATATTTTGAGATATCATCTTTTTAGGGTTCCATACCTCAAAATGAAAAACGGAACCCTTATAGGATCGTCTATCTGTCTGTCCATCCGTCTGTCTGTCTGTCAAGACCCTTTCGCTCGGCCCCCTACTAGATGTCAAGTTGAAACTGATATCTTCAACAGAAGTCTACGGCCTAATCGTGCTGTAAAAAATATCAGGCCTCTAACTCGACGTAAAAAAAGTTATTACACTTTACGTAATCAATTTTATACAAGTTTTTGACACTCGCAAGTAAATCAAAACCTTCACTTCCAGTTGACTTAGACCAGGGGTCGGCAACCTTATGCTATAGCCGGGCCACATATGTTGCCAGAGTATCAGTGCGGGCCGCACTTATATTTATATGTTCGGGCATGTATTTTTAATATTTGAAATAAAACGCATATATATTCATACAATTATGTCTTTTTTAATTGAACTACTATACTAACATAAAAGTAAGAACTAGTGAGATTTTTGAGGCTGCATTTGACTTGCAAGTTTTTTAACGTCTGCTTTCATTTTAGTAGTAGACACGCGCAGTATCGCGTCTAAATGTTCATCCGTTAACCGCGAACAATTCTTATTTTTGCGGTAGTTGAGAATTGAAAAAGTCTGCTCACACAAATATGTACTACCAAACATAGTTATTATCTGCTGAGCAAACTTTTTCAATTCTTTGAAGTTTTCAGAACTCAAACCTCCGTAGAACTGTATCAAGTCAGTGCTTTCCTTAAATGCCGTTTTAAGTGTGCTATTACTTTGCAAATCTACTATGTTCATTTGCAAATTGCTTGGTACCTCACTAATATCAATTGCAAAAGGGTTTTGGAATATTTCCATGTTAAGGGAGCTCTTTTTAAAGTCGGTGAATCGATTTACAAACTCAGTTTGTAGTTGTGTTAACACGTTTTTCATTGTAATATTTTGCCACACAAAATTATCTCCAGCTTCTTCCACGGCTTTCTTGCAATTAGGAAAATGGTCAAGCTTTTTTTCATCAATATGCTTGATAAACAGTTTCAGTTTCATTTCAAATGACTTTACATCTGTATACATATCGCAAATCAATTTATTTTTTCCCTGCAAGCGTTTGTTGAGCCGATTCAGTTCCTTAGTCAAATCAGTCAAAAAACCAAGATCGATAATCCACTGTTTGTTAGTAAGCTCTTCTACTGGCTTTCCTTTCATCTCCATGAAGTTGCCAATTTCTTTCCTCAAATCAAAAAACCGTTCCAAAACGGCACCTCGACTGAGCCACCTCACTTCACAGTAGTAAACCACGTCACCATGTTCAGCTTCCAGATCTTCCAAAAACTTTTGGAACTGACGGTGTGTGAGCCCATTTCTTCTTATAAAATTAACAGTGGATGTTACAGTATCCATTATTTCTTTCCAGGATATAACTTTGGAGCACAATGCCTCTTGATGGACAATACAGTGAAAAATCAATGGCACAGTAGATCCAGAATCTTTCACTTTGCTGATGATTCTCCCAACAACACCTTTGTTTTGACCGCTCATGTTCTTGCCTCCATCGGTAGTGACACTTGTTAACTTTTCCCAGCTTAATTGCAATGAATCCAGAGCTTGTTCCACATGGTGAAATAAATCTTCTCCCGTAGTTGTACCTTTCAAACTGCACATTTTCACAAGCTCTTCGTAAACAGTAAAGTTTTCGTCAATGCCGCGTACAAATATGAGTAGCTGTGCTGTATCCGACACGTCCGTACTTTCATCCATCGCTAAAGAGAAGCAGTCGAAAGACTGCGCCTTATCCCTGAGTTGTTCACACAAATTAGCACCCAAGTCTTCAGTACGTCGGGTGCAAGTTCTTGCAGAGAGACTAAGACTTTCAAACATTTTTTTCTGCTCTGGGCATATTTCTTCTGCGATAGCTAAGACACACTCTTTTACTAATTCACTATCGGTAAACGGACGTCCACTTTTTGCAAGAATCTCTGCTACCCTGTAACTGGCCCGAACATTCGATTCGCTGTTGTCTGCCACAACCTTAAATATGTTTTGTTGATTTTGTAATGACGATTTCAAAGTGGAAATTTTCCTTTTCCGTATTTCTCCTTCAAGACAGTCAAATTTAGCTTTGTGCTCAGTGTCGTAATGTCGCTTCAGGTTATATTCCTTTACTACATAAATACTCTTTTGACAAATCAAGCATAACGGTTTTCCTTTAAACTCGATAAAAAAGTATAATTCTGACATAATTTGTTAAAAACTCTTTTTTCTTCTTCTATCTTCCTTTTTCTTGAAGCCATGTTTATATAATTATTCTGTAACAATAATGAAAAAAATTAAATTCGTTGTAAAATTATATGTTCCAGTTAGCACCTACAAATTCAACTCCACATTCAAATAATAATTAAAACATGACACACTCGTAACTAACTTCATGTCATGTAACTACTATCCCCGTCCTTATAACATTTACCCATCAATCTGAAGGTTCACATTAACAAGCAGTAAATAAAATAAAACAAAATGCTCGCGAGTGCATACAACTTACCTCATACGTCGTGCGTGAGAAGCTATCAGCGAAGGGAAGAAAGGTGAAACGAAACGCGTAGCTAGCAACCAGATGAGACGTGAGTTTCCGGCGAATTTCCACAACCGAATGTGGCGAGAGCCTCGCGCGGCTGTGATTTTAACTAAAACCGGTCGCTTTGAATTTTTTCGCCGCCGCACACCTGCGTCTAATCAAAGACTGCCACCCCGCCTATTGTCTCAAAGGAGCCGCCCGCCGCAGCACGTGCGGCGGATAAACGCAAAAGAAATTGCCAAGAATTGAATAAGTACAGCAAATATTTATTTTCGGTAGAAACAATACATAACATCACAGTCTTGATAAACAGTTCTTAAGAAATGAAATAGAGGTACATTTTTATCACCCCGCGTGGGAGCGAGCTTTCAAGAATACTCTCATGGCCCAGCAGCATGGCCGTATAAATTCTAGTGAATTTATATGGCCTTTTGCTTCGGTATTTTTTTCTTACGGACCTCAGGCTTGCGGGCCGCACCGAGATAGTCTACGGGCCGCATGCGGCCCGCGGGCCGCCGGTTGCCGACCCCTGACTTAGACTATAGAGCTCCTCAGTGGATGACAGTACATAACTTGTGATTGCGTCAATCAGTTTGTGTTAGGGTGCTAATTGACAGGACATTACTTAAAAATATACCTACTTGACCTTTGATTTACATGGACAGCGCGTTTACAAGAAATACCTTTATTTCTCACTTTAGCACCACAACACAAAAAAAATGAAATAAAATAAACTATTAACAAAAAATAGTAACCGAATTGAAACATATAAATGCAATCATTCACTATTTTTTTTTTAAATAATTGCATTCTGGCACTTAACACTTTTGAAAACTTCTTTCTTCTTGAAACAAGTGTTATCTAGAAGTCAGCGTATTCCCTACGACTTCATTTAAGAGACATAAGTTTTAATTTTCTTTTAATATTTAACGTATATACTTACTTAAAAACGTAGGGCGTTCAATAAAAGTGAGAATAAGTATGTTGCCGGTAACTTTTATTAAATGTTATTTTATTTTTCGATATAGTCGCCTTTTAGCACAATACACTTGGAATATCCTTTTTCTAAGCATAAAATTTCTGTACTGTAACGACCACTGATTTATCAATTTCGAATCTCTGTCACTCACAGACACTTTTTCAACCTTAGAATTAGATTAGATTTAGACCTAAGAGCAAAGTCGGGTGAATATGGAGGATGCTCAAGTATTTCGAAGCCAGCATCTCGAATTCATATATATAGTCATAGTCATATATAGTCATAGCAACGGCGGACTTGTGTGCCGGGGCATTATCTTGAAGGAACAAAACAATTTTTCCTAGTTTGCCTCGCCGTTTCTCGCGAATATCGTTACGCAATTTTTTTATTTGTTCTGTATACGAGGGGCATGCCAAAAGAAATTAGATACTCAAAAATTATAACATTTATTCTTTATTACAAGTATCGATCTTTAAAAGATCATCTTTTCGAAGTATTCACCCTGAGCACGTATACACTTTTCCATACGTCTGAACTAATTGGAAAATACCATAGACCACTCTTCTTTAGACACCTCAGAAATCTCGAAAATATAGGCAGCCAGTGCATCTTCTTTGCTTTCAAACTTCTTCCCCTTTATTTTTTCTTTGATTTTTGGAAACAGGTAAAATCACAAGGTGCTAGGTCAGGGGAATATGGTGAGTGAGGGAGGATTGACGCATTTTTTGAGTCGAAAAAGTCAAGTGTTTTGGCAGACGTGTGCGACGCTGCATGGTCGTGGTGCCTGAGAAGGCGTCGGATTCCTGACTTCGGTCGCTTGTCACACCAAGCTGATATTACTGTTGGAGCACAAACTGTCACATACCATTCGGAGTTCATCGTTCTTTGATTCTCTAGCACTACAGTAGCAATATGATCCGTTTTGCTGAAAAACGAGGCGACCATTTGTTTCTGTGTGCTTCGTGCACGGCGACATTTCGTTGGAGTTGGCACATCTTCAAAGCACCATACAGTCGAATTTCACTTTGTTTCGGGATCATAGTTATAAAGCCATGTTTCATCACCAGTCAGTATATCATACACATTTTTTTTCTCGCCACCGTCGAATTTATCTATCATGAATAGGCACCAATCCAACCGACGGTCTTTCTGCTCATCGGTAAGTTTGTGCGGCACCCATCTCAAACAACATTTACGGAGACCACCTTGGTCGTGAATTATGGTTTGCATTGCTGCTGATCCAATTCCCTGTTCTCGCTCCAGCTCTACATACATAATTCGTTGGTTTTCGCCAATAAGTTTTTCGACTGCACGAACGTTTTCTTCTGTGACCGCGGTTGGCAGCCGACCTGTCTTCGCTTCATCTTTGAGACATCCCCGTCCTCTTTTAAATTCAGCAAACCAATTAAATACTGTTGTTTGTGAGCAACCAGACTCACCAAAAGTAGTAGCCAAAAGTTCAAAACATTCTTGAGGCTTAAAACTTTTTTATAGTCATAATAAATGATAGCGCGACAATCACTTCGACTGAGCTCCATTGCTGCAAGCGAATTCCCGCCAGATTCTCGGAAAAATGATGCTCATCCAAATAAAAAAAAAAGAAATGATGTGCGTTATATTTTCAGATATATCAACAAACAACCAGCCTACAAGATGATGTATAACTTGCCAGTGTCAATCAAAGGAGTAAAGAGTATCTAACTTCTTTTGGCATGCCCCTCGTACAAAGAGCCCGCAACCAGAGAATATAAAGTATTACTTACGTACCGCAACTGTAGCCCCATGTTCAAGATATTGTATCATGACCACCCCTTCACTATCCCAGAATAGAGTGCCCATGATCTTTCAAGCGGAACAACTCACCTTAAATTTCTCAGGGGTTAGAGATGATGCTCTTTTTCAAGACATGGACTCTAATTTTGTTTCTGAATCGTAATGGTGAAGCCACGTTTCATCGATGGTTGTAAATCGAGCCAAAAACGATCAGGATCTTGTCGTAACAGTTTCAAAGAATCTCGAGAAATGTTCAGCCTGGTTTATTTTTGTGCATCGGTAAGCATACTGGGGACCCACCGCGCGGGTATTTTTTCATTCCCAAACGTTTGGGTAAAATGCTATGCATACTACCAGTTGAAATCTTTGTTTATTCTGCTATAAAACGTACCGTAACACGACGACCTGCGAACATTTTTTTTTCGACTTTTTTTAACCATTTATTCGGTCACTACCATTGTCGGGTCATCGTTGGTGGATGTTCTTCTACGTTTAAATTCGGCGCACCAACATGCAACATTTGCTCCTAAAGTATTCTGTAAGTCTTGATTACTTAACTCTTTCTGTAATGAAATTTTACAATCACAGATATTTAATAACGGCGCGAAATTCAACTTTTTCCATTTTCGACAACATGTTTCGACAGACTGCTGACAAAATAATTCCATTTTTAAAAAACAAAAGATAATCAAATTGTTTTACTTTTTAAATCTAATCAATATTCCAGCTTTACCTGCCAGTATTTATTTTTTTTGGTTCCAAAGAGTTTGTACCTTATTATCACTTTATAATGAACGCCCCTCGTATTAGAGCTACTTAGAAATACAGCCTATAAACCTGAAATTTAGTAAGTGGGTACCGTACACGATTTAAAAGCATTTACCGAAACTCAAACTACAAAGGTGTGAGTTTAAGTCAATATCGTATGCTACAGTAAATTTTTTATTCATTTGAGTAAATTATATCACAAAACAAAAAATATATCGAAAACAAAGGTGGTTCAGGGTGTTCAAGTTTGTTGCTCTTCAGCGCGGGTTAAGCCGCGAGCAAAAGGCTAGCGATTATCATACTGCAGCTTTAAATATAACGAAAAATAATTCGAGTTTTTTCACGCATAGAACTGCATAGAACCATATACCATGAGATCAGCACCCGTAGTATAAGGTTTAATCGCGTGCGACGCAACTTAGTTGAATCACAAGTGCGAGGAGCGTGACACGATGTTTTTGCGATTAAACAGTACGTCACGCTCCTTGCACTTGTGATTCAACTAGTGGCGTCACGCGCAATTAAACCTTATAATGGTCTTGTATTATGTTCATGCGCAAAACTCGGACCAAACCAAAAATAATTTTAATAAGCAAAAAATAACCATTTGTAATTCCAAAACAATAAATTTACAAAATAGGAAACTATACTTGCAAGATCATCTAAATCCAGCTGAAAGTGGAATCCCGATACTAGCTGATTTAAGTACAGAAATATTTAATATTTCAAAAAATGCAAACCCATTCTGTACTTAGAATTTACTAAATTTATATTAGAACAAACTAGATGAGCTTTCTATAATATTATTATATTACACCCGATTTCCAAAACAAACGGAGCCCAACCAGTAACACACCTTTATCTTTAACTAAAACAACATTTCCATTAACAAGAAACTTGCAACTCAAATAAACAAAAGAAGATCGGTCGCCATTGAAACAGAGACACAAATTATAATACTGCAGTAGCATGACAAACCGACAGACAATATTGTCTAAGAAATGACTCTTTGAATATATTAAACTAAAACCCTTTACTGAAAAGTAACGGAATTTCTAGAAACAGCAATAAAGTGTAGTAAATCATAGGAGAAAAGGGTTTGAGAACGGGACAGTGGCCAAATTTTATACTACCCTGTGCTATTTTTATATTATCGTCGGTAAAAGAATAAATTATAATGAAAGGAGTTTTGCCCGTTAGATCCACCGGTAGCTGAACCTGTTTAGTATAGCATGGTAATAAAAATGAAATAGATATGAAAACTACAGTCTTTATGTAGCACTGTATTTTGTTTCACGTAAAATAGGTTGCAAAAGGTATGCTGCAATATTTATAAATGTTTATAAATACCATTTTCATTTCATTGAATATTTTATTGAATATAAATATAACACACCTATCATTATAAAATACAATTTAGCCGATTCTGAAGGCATTAATTTTAGTTTTAGTACTGTCATAAAATTATTCCAAAGTTATTTAGTTTCTGTTCCTGACCTTTAAGGACCAATTTACAATAAAGAAAATTTTGTTTTGACAGTACTAAAACTAAAATCAAATCCTTTAGAATCGGCTTTAACATTTGAATAAATAATACTACATGATTTATTTATTTATTATAATTATTACGGGTGAACCCAGTTACAATAATTATTAGATTTAGTATTATAACATGAAATTTAAAACATAAAACATGAAATTTAAAATAACTTTAAGCCAAAAAATAACTAATTAACTTACAAATTAATTTACTTTTACTGTCGAAGAACATGTCAGCAGACGGTTCGGACTCTAAGAATGCATTGAGAGCTGTCGTCATTTTACACATTCACCAATAAGCGTGAGCGTGTTGTTTGAATGGGCATCACTTCCGCCCGCCGAGAGTAGCGAAATCTTGGCCTAAATTAAAAAATTTAAGGCCTATGTCTAGCAGTGGACGAAGACTGGCTGATGGATAGATGTGGACTACGGGCGCATTGTAAGTAACCCTATGTATCGTATAACAAGATGTGACCACTTCGGAGATGTGTAGAAAAAAGAATACATCAAAATAGACAGGGTTGGTTAGAAGTAACCTGAAGCATTTTTCTGATTAGAAAATCACGTCTATAAGTAACAAGTCAGCTACTACGTACGATAAAGCGTATCAAAGGGCGCTTAATAATAAGGTTTCCACGTCCTATGTTGGTACTAACGTGAGTTAAACATTTAAAAATTTAAATTAAAATAAACAGGGTTGGCTTGGCGCAAACTGGAGCATTTTGTACAGTCATCAAAAACAAAATACTCCAGGTTACGCTCAGCCAATCTATTTATTTGATTTAGTTTTTTTTCTACACAACTACAAATTGGTCAAATCTTGTTACTCGATACGTAGGGTTACCGACTGTGCGCTGCTAGTCTATTAATTGTGACAGTCACTTACTGAGTAGAATATTATACTTGCGTTATTTTTCGTATATTTTATTCATTAAGTAGCTAATTAATTATATCTTTAAAAAAAATTTGATTCATATATTGTTGCTTTTTAGGATTCCGTACCTAAAAGGTACAAAAAGAACCTTTATGGTAAGACTCCGTTGTCCGTCCTTCCTTCCGTCCGTATGTAATCCGTCCGTCCTCATAACTTTAGCACCGTTAAAGATAAAGATATGTAATTTGGCACAAAAATATTATTAATTTGCCCAAATATCACAGTGTAAAACAAAAGTGAGAAAAATTACAAGTATTATCCTAACAATACAATATGGGTATTAAAAAGCTTATTCTGAATATATATTTGGCTATATTTAATTGCATCTATTTCGAGAAATCCTTGAAAAACCATAAAAAAATGTATTTCCGAAACTGGTGGACCAAAAATATGAAAAAAGTCATGGTAATATGTGTTTACGTAAAGATTTCAGGAAAAATAAAGCGGTTAAGAAAACACGAAAAAAATGAAAATTAAATTTATCATTCACAATACGGAACCTATATGACTCTGATTCGCACTTGGCCGGTGTTTTTGTATTAATTTCACAGTAAATAGTTTTAACAACAAAAGCATTTTTTCAAAAAAATAATTCTCGCGGAAACCAGCTATTGTATTTCTTTAAGCGTTTTTATCTTTGCTTACGTTCTATATTTTATTAAATGTAATAAAAATTCATGAACATGAATATTTTTACCCTCTGGAACCCACTCGCATAGATTCTTTACAAAAAATACAAAAGGTACCGCCAAAAACAATAACCGAATCTTTTTGTTAAACCAAAAATTGGTTCACCTCTCTCATAGATACCGGCATTTGCTAAAAAAGTGTCACTAAATGTATTCTTTCAAGTTTTTGGGTATGTTTGCATATCGTTAAAAATTCGGATAATTTGAAAATATTGTAAATAGAGTTCTTGTTTAAAAATTGTCGTTTAGGTACACATTTCTATAAGGCAGTTTTAAAAATGGTTACTTTACATTTTTATTTCTGTCAAATTCAATTCAAATTCAAATAGTTTATTTTGCAAAGCAGGTATAGATATATACACTTTTTACACGTCAAATTTAATCTAATAAAGAAAATATATGTAATAATTAATACATGTAATAATACATGTGTACATGAACTAAATTAAAGGTTTATTTAATTTATGTAGCAATATATTTACGATTAAAATGATAGGTAAAATATATATTATACAAGGTAAAATCCTATCAGCCGCCCGAACCCACACCGGAGACCCGGCCAGGGACCAGGAACAAGGTTCAATGATCACCAACCGAGCCCCCAGCACGAATCCAGGCGGCCGACCAAATCCCATCCTATATACTACATACTAATAGGTTACATATATAAATACATGCCTAGCTCCGCCCATTCGATTAGTCTTGCTAAGAAGAAGGGCAAGAAACTTAGCAAGATCATGTCTTTTTTTTCAACATAAAACTTATACTATACAATATATGACTTATATCTACTTTAAACAAGGGATAAGAAAATACAAGACAGCAGGAATTCAGGTTAATGAAAAACATATATATATATATATATCTTTGTCTACCTGTCTCATATAGTCCTTTTCCTTTTACAGTCTGTCACGATATGTTATCTAGCGAATATCACCCATCCATCCATCAGCCTAGTTCGTCTACTGCTGGACACCCCTCCTGCCACTCCCGGCGGTCATCCTGGAAGAATTGCCCATACTCACACACGCTGGGCAGGCGGGTTGGTGAGCGCGGTGCCGGAACCCTCGCACCAGTGACGCCGCTGCCCGTCACCAGTCTGTTCCATATAAGGCTATTAGGGATGGATATACCACCATCCATCGGTCCCAGTCATGGTGGGCCACCTGGTTTTTTGCCTGTGAGCTGTCCTCTTACTCTCCCCCGAATTACTTCGAGGGGGTCTGGTGGTACCTTCACAGTCGAGCCCGGCATCAGCTCTACCATCTAGCGAATATTGTTAAATAATATTTCAAAGGCGCAAAATGTGCCTCGAGAAACTTGTTAAATTTCCAAATTCCTGCAATAAGTTAACAAAAACAAAACGTCATAATCTATAAAATTAGTGAATACCATGCAATATAAAAAGTATAAAAAAAAAGTATTGCATCGAAGACCAAAAAATTCGATTTATTTAGAGAAATTTAGAAAGTCGTAACCAGCAACACTTTCTAACTGTAAAACAACCCTTGATGTTAAAAGCCATGCAATTTTAGAAAAAAGAATCAATATTGCAATTTTATTTCTTTGTTATTGTTAAAAAATGTACCCAAAGTCTTCAACACCATAAAACAGCTGTAAAAACATAAAAAAATGGCGTTTCTAAAGGGCCGACATTCGCATAAAACATTTTGCACAATTCGAAATAGACGTAGCTGTAAAACAATTAAAAGCACCCGTGAAGGTGATGCATACAGAAAGTATTCTAACATACCAATAAAAGAGTAAAGTACAAAACAATAGGCCTAGCGAGCTTCATAAAAGCATAATAGTATTTTGTGCAACTCTGACATAATGTCATTGGGACATAATCCGAGTGCTTGTTTACGAAACGAACGAAATGAGTTTTGCAGTAGACTGCAAGAGGGTACCAGCACAAAATATATAGGTAGGTATACTACCAGAAGGCCGACTCGACGACGGAGTGAAAACAGACGCACACATGCATAGACGCGTACGTACGATGATCTAGGCAGAATTTCATACCCTACTATCTCCGAGATCGTCGTACGTACGCGTCTATGTGTGCGTGCGCCTGTTTTCGCTAGTTATTTGGAGTAAACATTCTGTAAGTGGTTATTTTGTGGTACCAGTGTCTAATGATGTTCAGTTGCACACAATACTTTATCTACAACTTACATTTTAAAATTTATAATATTTTAACCAACAATTTCACGAAAAATGAGAAAAAGTACACTCATCATGATATTGTCGTGATACACGTCATGATACCTGAGACCATAGAATTAGTATGTACTGAACTGAGACCAATCAGAAGCAAGAACGAGCAGAGGGCGTGGTTATCGCTTGTGATTGGTTCTCTAGCGGTGTTAAAATAAATTAGGCCATTCACAGTACAGAATCACATAATGTAATATTATAACATCGGTTAAACAATGTAGGTATTTATAAAACTGTTTTTGATGTTGCAATTGCCTTATTGCAGTATGGGAGTAGATAAAATTTATTATAAAACCTACAAAAACTACTTACCTACCTAGATAATATTGGGTCCAAACCTGTGAAATTGCCGAAATTTTCTTACAGGTTCATGAGTTCATAATTTTTATAATTCATTAGCTATTTCCGTTTTTAGTTTTTTGTTTGAAAGTTGATTTCATGATTTTACATCTACGAATTAAATATTGTTCTAACTGTCACTAAAATTAAATCCTTTAAAAAATAGTTCCTCCTAATTGCCATGAAAAGATTCGTAATTTTTTTTTTCAGTTGACTCTTCAAAAATTGATTGAATGTTGCTTTTAGCTTACTGTCGTCTCATTTATACACAAAAGAAATATATAATTTGGATTTTCCTTTCATATAAAAAATTAAAAAATGTAAGTACTGAAAATGGAGTTTTCTTCAAATTCTCCATACAAAACGGACATTCCATAGGTTGGTATCTAATATATAATATTATATATATAATTATTATAATAAGTATATTCATTGAAATCGGTATTTGTTAAATGGGTCTTATATTTCTTACAAATTACACAAGTGAATTTTTCTTAATCTGTATTATCTACTCGATTTAGTTTTTTTGAAACTGCACACTGCGTGCTACGGGCTACGTCGTAGGTGCTACGAAAAGTTACGATGCGCTACGTAGCATTATACAAAGTTTGTACAATATTAGGAACATAGTTCCAATCCTAATAAATCTTTCTACCAGAATAACCTAGAAATTGTAGTACGTGATATTTATGTGATGTTTATGATTTTCCGCACTTCGATCAACTTATAATACATATTCCGATTATTTAAAGGAGCATTTCTTAATTTGTGGTCCGCGGACCCCTGGGGGTCCGCGAACATATGTATGGGGGTCCGCAGCCTAATCTAGTAATAGATTAGGCTATTACTAGATTATAATCTCAGTAGTAATATAAACCCAAATATCACTAATTTAGTTGCAAAAAAGCAGCACCAACCTTCTCATTAACGTATTTTATATGAAAAAGCATATATATTTTTTAATTTGTAGAACTAAAATAAATGTTCCGAAATTTATTGCTGCTTTTTTATTAAGGGTCCTTCAAATTGTGCTTGATTTCCTAAGGGCCCGTGGACAAAAAAGGTTAAGAAGATGGCATACCCTAGCAACTTTTTTTATTACCCGTCCAGCACAATAAGTCTTACGGCAAAGACTTTATTTGCTTGTCATAGAGGCGTTTATATGTTGGCTCTTTGGCCTCTTTTTCTTGAACGCGTAATACTAGTGATCACGCAGCGAAACAACAAATTGGTGTGTTTTTAGCTAATACTGAAAAATTTTGTAGGGAAAAAAATATTGAATTTAGGTGATATACCTTCATATTTCTATTACCTATTTTATGAAAAAAAAATCAAGTTGATCTCTTAACCGCGTTCTTGAAGCGAACGTTTGATAACCAAAAAAAGAGAGGGTGCAAAACATTTTTTTTTGACAAAAGTATAAATCTTAGTACATTGTTTATACGTAACATCCCTAGAGAAAAGATTAATAAACCAAATATTTGATTTAAAGTACAAGTACACGTGAATTTTAATCAGAGCTCAGCTGTTTCTTTACATACATACTTAGTTTAACATACATACATATAGTGATGCCTGTCTCCGGGAGGGTTAAACAGGGCTTACAGATTTCCATCTGCTACGATCCTGACACACCTCTTTCGCTTCTTCCAAATCCATCAATCAATCTAGTCACACAAGCTCTTCCATTCCTGAACCTAGTGTTTTGGCCACGATCTTTTTTATTTGTGCTGCAAAGAGGTTTTGTTTCCGTTTCTGACACAACCCAGAAACTTTAATATACGGATGCAGCCGGTTTCTTCACGTGTCAGTCGCAGCAGTTTTGTCATCAAATTAAATAGCGGTTGAAGCACGTTCTGACGTCCACAGAATAAGCAATAACGTATTAATTACTTGATGTTTATCGGTCTATCGATTTTTTCGACGTTGCACTAATACTATTGAGATAGATAAACCATGTTTGGGTGAGCTCTCATATTGAAATAGCTCTTTTTGTCTTACACAACGTTGTCTCTATCTTCTCTATTGTAAACATGCACGCAACAAAATTGTCTCATCGTTAATTAAAATTGACTATAATACTCACACGACATATAGTCAGATTTCACTTGACTCAAATAGCAGCCTGATTAGTATAAAATAGCCTGAGAAGCCGTTTACAATTAATTATGAATCTAAACCAAGAACATTTTAGTAATGAAATTGACTCATTTAAAAGCGTTTTTGAAACAGTGGGTCTACCGCGTAATTCTCATTTTCATCAACATCAACTTGAGATTGAAGTTTGTCGTGCGTGCGACGACGCCCGCCTAACATGCCATCTCTTTGGCACGCGTTGAATTTCGCATGCATTTGCTTGAAGTTGATACAAAATATAAGTGTTGTTTTTAAAAATCTTAGATATTATTTTGTAAATTTTTGGTTGTTTCGTAGTAATTTTCTATTAAATCCCAATAACAACGTCACTACAATATTCAATTGGAACTTGCCAGCGTACTGGGCACCTTGCCGCAGAGCAGCGATTTGGACGAAGTTTTTTATTTATAATATAGTTTATCTTTTAAGGTGTTTTAGTTTATTTTTAAGGATATTTTTAGTTTAGTTTAGTTGAATTTATTTTAGTCCTTTTTATTTTTATTTTAATGCTATTTAAGTAAATTGTTTCAATAAAATAAATATATAAAGGGGCTCCCGTTATGATCTATAATAATAATAATAGTATAATAATATTGGAACTTTAAATTAATCATGTTATAAGTACAGTTTATGTAGGTACGGAGGTTAAGAGGCTATGCGAATTTTATTTTTGTCACTGTCACTCCAAGCGAAAAATCGCGCAGTGCGAGAGGAGCGGATTCAGGGCAAAAGGGAAAAAGTTGGTTATATTTTTATTAAAAAAACTAAAATAGCTAGCAAAATTTCAAATATCAAATCTCTAGATATTGTTAAAACACACCTAATAAAATATGTTTGAGTTCTGTATATGGTTCCTATTCGTCAAACGAGAAGAAAAAGTGTGTTTGAAGACCTCATTTCAACAATTATTTCTATCGAGGAAAATTTATCCAAACATGTTTTCCAATTTCAAAACCCTAGACTATATAGTCAAAATGCATATACCAGAAACTGATAATAATTTTTTGTGTCTTTCATGAAATACACAGAAAAGAAACACCCTTATTTTTTTCGCATATCGCCTTAAGTACAAAGTTCTCAAAGGGCGTCTCAGGTATAATACAATACAAATACAAAATACAAAATTATTTATTGGATCAAAAAATCTTAACCTAAAAATTACAATGTTAAGGCTAAGGTATTCACAAAAATTATGTGTTCAACTGAAACTTAAGTAAGGCAAAGCCTGTCATTTAAGAGTCAGTTGCTTCTGCTCGTAGGGACACAGTTTAGTTAATACAGGTAGCCGAAAAAGAGAAAAGCATGCAATTTATTAAAGCGTATTTAAATTTACAAAATTATATAAAAATTAACATGACTGTATGTAAGTATGTGTGTGTATATGTGAGAGGGTGTGTAAATGTAAGTACGAGTGTGTGAGAAGAGAAAAGAAACAGTATGAATTGACAAAAACTGTTGTATTGTTTCAGTATTCCTCTAGCTAGCTAAAAATAACTTTTATTATATTATTATAATTACCTTTAAATACGAGTAGGTATACGAAATAAAATCGTCCTTTCAAACTATACCCCACTTGCTGAAACAAATAATTTTACAGATTAGATTCATCTGTCATTGTATACATTAACTATGTAAGTTAAAAAAATAACGAAAAAACTTATACCATTTATAACCCCGACTGGTGGTTAGTGTGGTCACTACAACAAAAGACACTCGTCCACCCTCATTTCACCGACGGTTTTTACGTCCCAATTGGATAGAGGGTGAGCCATATCATATATTATATTATACTATATATTATATTATACCATATATTATACTTGTGTGGTAGGGCGAGTAAATTTACCTCATTGTAAGTATAAAAATACACATAAATTCCGAAAAACTCATTGGTACATTCTCAATCGGCAGAGTTCAATACCAGACATTCAGACTGAGTGGCCGCGGCGTCTTACCAACTGAGCTACCGCTGCTCAAGTGTAAAAAATTTAAACTTGAAACATAATGTACTAATGATTAGATATAATAAATTAATATTTGTATTATTTGCATGTGACGTTCACATCCATCATCATCCATCCATCAGCCTAGTTCGTCCACTGCTAGACATAAGCCTTTCCAGGACTTTGCCACTCCCGGCGGTCATCCTGGAAGAATTGCCCATCACACACGCTAGGCAGGCGGGTTGGTGAGCGCGGCGCCGGAACCTTCGCATTAGTGACGCCGCTGCCCGTCACCAGTCTGTTCCATATAAGACCCGGCTATTAGGGATGGATATACCGCCACCCATCGGTCCCAGGCATGGTGGGCCTCCTGTTTTTTTGCCTGTGAGCTGTCCTCTTACTCTCCCCCGAATCACTTCGAGGGAGTATCCAAGTAAGATGGTGGTACCTCTACAGTCGAGCCCGGCATCAGCTCTACCACCTGTTAAATGTACTAATGATTAGATATAATTAATTTATATTTGTATTATTTGCACGTGTCGTTCACATTTAGTGGAAATCATTTACCACTTTGGCGGCGTCACCACGACCGACGTGCCGGCACAAATGCAACATAATTATATCATTGCAAACAAACATAGACGAAGTAATCAATTATTTATAGTATCTGCTTCGAAGTACATTTGGCGCCATTTATAATTGATATTTAATTACCTATCTTAGTTGGTCTTTTGATTCAATCAAATAAAGTGAAGGGTCAGGTATTCTTAAATAAACATAATAACTGATATGATTGTATTATATTATGTAACTAACTTGTTTATTTAAATTATTTATAGATCTAATAAAACATAATAATAAGGAGGTAAGTATATTATATAACTTACTTAAAATATATAACTTATTTGTACTTTATTAATACCTAATTGTAAATATACAGGTCTTTAAATGAAACAACTTACTGACCATATTGAACGACTAACTATACCTAAGACACATAACAGAGAAAATGAAAAAAAATATATACCTTTTCAAAATTAGTAAGAAAAGGTAAAAAAAAAATGTTTTGGAAATTTTGGAAAGTTGTTTAGAATCCGTAGATTACGTCGTTTCATTCAAAGTTACCTTTTTTTTTAAATCTTTATTTAAAGGGTTTGGTCACATAGTGACCATGTCACCCCTATTTACACCTAGTATAATTCAATTCAAAATCCTTTATTACACACAAGAATAAAACGTATTACAAGTATCAGTAATCTTACAGTTTAAGCAAAAGGCGAGTTTATCTCTGGAAGAGTTTTCTACCAGCCTACTCTTGGTAATAGAATCGATTAAACAAAAAGTGAGCCTTTCATAAATGCACACACATACAAAAAAATGTTTAAAACCATAGGTTAAAAAAAATTACAATTAAATACTAGTCTACATAAATTAACTGTAAAATATATCAAATAAAATAAATAAATACTTATAAAAAATTATATACACACCAGAAATAAATAAAAATAATAAATATTATTACAAAAGAAAATAATTATGAATGGTGTCATTATAAATACATTTACTAATATTATAAATATAAATATATATACAAGGTGTAACAGAATTAAAGGTGTAACCATATTTGAAGAACTTATTCAGTCAATGGTTTAGAACAACTTTTACTATGGAACAAATCCTGTATATCGAAAAAAAAATTACTCGCTTCATAGGAAAATCCAATGCCGCTCGGCCGAAATGTATGGAAGGGCAGATTTTTTTTTGAGATTTCGGATTTGGCTCCATAGTAAAAGTTGTTCTATGCCATTGACGAATAAGCTCTTCAAATATGGTTACACCTTTCTGTTACACGTTGTATATAGCAGTTTTTTTTTTAATATAAACATACATAGATTAGAGCCAAGATATATTTCGAACCTTCGACATCAGTTGAATGATTTTGCATTGTATGATGCAAAATATGCCAAACCTAAGAAGGTACGAAATATATCTTGCTCCAATCTATTTATGTGTATATTTTAAAAAAATGCTACAAATATCAATATTTACAAAGAAAGGTCGAATGGTGATATACATATTTTATTATACTAATATTATCCGAAACGAAGATATCCGTCATAGATCGAAGGTGACCGACATATATAGCCTGCCGAATCAGTAAGTTGAAGTGGCAGTGGACTGGCCATATTTGTCGCCAACGTGATAACCGTTGGGGCCGTAAAGCATTGGAATGGAGACAACGTACAGCAAAGCGCAGCGTAGGCCGCCCTCGTGCCCGCTGGACTGACGATCTGAAGGACGTTGCGGGTGGCGGCTGGATGAGGATGACTGAGGACCGCCAAGAGTGGCGTAATATTGGGGAGGCCTATGTCCAGCAGTGGACGAATACGGGCTGATGGATGGAATATTAGTAAAAGGAAATAATTACAAAAATACTTTTTAATTCAAGTGTCAGGAACAAATCAAAGGCTCTTTATAACAGGTAACGCCCAAAATATAATTTTCCAACTCTCGGAGGAACCAACACGGGAGATTTGAACAAATCGGTGGGCAATTGAATGAAAGTCGTTAATATTTGTTATTTTTAATTTGTTTTGTTTTGTACAAGCATCATATATATTTGATATGAAAAATCAAAATTTATTTCGTAATTAAATTATTTATTTGATTATTCTTTGTATTGAAAAGTACATATTAAACGTTTTATTCAAATTAAACTGCGAAAAACTTTTCAAATAAAATCAAACGCGTCATCTTTCTCAATCTTATTTTTTCGTGTAATAATATTATCTTCCCACCGCGCCTTACATAGAATCGTCTTACACGTGGGAACTTTAAAAAAGGCTCAGCGTCACAGGTTTTATCATGTTCTTGCCAATAAAAGTGCCCTTATATAATATAAAACGAAATAACCGACCGTACATAACGACTTACTAAGAGCCAACCCCTTCTGTCAACCACCTCTTTTGTTTAAATACAGAAGCTCGTTCCGCTATCTAAATCCGGTCCATTAAAGACAACCGACCTAATTTTAATCCGCTTAAAACGTCCAGAAATTCCCAAAAGCTGTCGTAAATATCGGTCCGGGAAGGTGTCTTCAATGTCTTTAATTTTTCACGTCTGTATTGACGACCGGTGTCTTTTGTGGATTAAAAATTGAGAGCTTTGTTTTGAGAAATTAAAGAGTGAAACATGGTGGTACATTGTTGCGGCGGTATGTCGTTTTAGGGGATTATTAGGGTGGTCTCTATATATTTATTTGCGCGTAAGTCTTTTTTTGTTATTTCAGATGCAATAAAAGTTTAGCTTTTGTTTTCCAAGGTGGGAATCCTGGGTAAAATGGTGAAAAGATTAAAAAGTTAGGCGAATTTTTCGGCTTTTGTTTGATTGGCTTGTGGAAAATTTGAGTTTTGTTTGAGTTACAAAAATGTACCTGCTACAAGTGATTGTACGTAGAGACGAATCTTTGATCTTAGTAACAATTAATTTGGCTATAGGCAACAAAATAAACGGAATATCGGACACACGAATTTGACCGGAACAATATTCAATAGATACATATCGAAGGTCGTATGCTGACCAAATTAGCGACATACTGAAGACGGGCAATATCAAAAGTACCCGGAATAGAAGAGCTTGTATGACTAGATTGATGGATGTGGAAGAGGCGAAAGAGGTGTGTCAGGCTCGTAGCAGATGGAAATCTGTAGTCTTTGCCTACCCCTTTTTGGAGACAGGCGTGAATATATGTATGTATTGATGAAACTTCCGCTGACCCACTTTTTGTTTCCGTCTGCGAAATTTTCTTCAATAGTCCTTTATCTCGCGTCTTCTATAATTTAATAATAACCGTAAATCATGAAAATTAAAATTAAAATGAAAATTTCTTTATTGCAAAAACATGTTACAGTATAGAAAAAGACACTAATTCCCACATTAAGTTGCCTTGTGAAGTGGAAACTAGGCTCTACCCAGAAACATTAACCCTTAAATGTATCTTGGGTCGAAAACGACACAAAGGAATTTTTATTTATTATTTATATAATTTTCTGTTAAAAATTATAATTATATGATTGTTTGAGCTAAAAATATGTTTGGCAACAACTTGAAATTTTTTTTAAATTTATAATTCGTTCATTTATTTTCCTTTGATTTTTTTTTGTATTTTCTCGCATTTTGGCGGGAAAATCGCCAAAAAATAATTTTTGGAAAAAAATAATCTTATAAATATTCTGCTTGCATATATTGTTGTAGTTTTTTGATATTAAAGTCACAAGAGTTCCCAATAAAAAAAGAAAAACTAAAACTTTTTTTTTCTTGTTTTTACTTGTAAAAACCCCCTTTCAAACAAGTAATTTTTTTTTTGTATTTTTCTATCACTGTTTTCAATTTCATACAAAAATAAAATCTCATGCATTTAAAGGTAAAGAATCTTATAATTATGAGTGCTAAAAAAGCAAGTAACAAATTATATCTAACAAAAAATAACGAAAAGAAATAAAAACATAATGAATTAAACTTGCTTCAGAATATATGTATGTATGAAAGTGAATCTGTATGATTCATATATTAACTTACATATTGAAATTTTCATCATAATCGGACCATTACGCTGCTTTTTCGCCAGAACAACACAGACCAGACGAAGGGTAGAATAAAAAAATAAAATACTTGCATAACCCTGGCAAAGATCTAGCTATAGATCTTTGCACACCTATCTATAAAAAGGAACACATCAAATAACCTTACATACTAATAGAAATCTTAGAATATCTTAGCACTTGGGAAGAAAATTACGATCAAAAAGTATCAAGTTTGGTACATCAAACGCACATTTTATTAGCGTTGGGTGCCGCTTTTTTAGTTTTCTAAACATTTTTCAAAGAAGATTTTTGTTGTTTTACATAAATACCTATTCAAATGTATCGTTAACATAGTAAATTTCAAGAAAATAAATAAATATTCTATTAAAAAGTAAAATAATTCCTCCGTCTCTCTTTTTTAAAGATGGCACTTTTAAATTTTTTTATATTCTTTATCTGTCATTCTTATTTTCTGTATTCGACTGATGACTCCATAGAAGAAGTCGAAGTATGTCGTATTTATTTGTTGTTGTTGTTTATATGTTTAATAAATAGATAAGTAATCCATAAATAAATCATAAAAAATATATTTATTTAAATTATAAGTAAAAAAATATCTAAGTAGGTAAGTACTAAGTACCTCAGGTGCGAAATTTGTTGTTAAAGCAGATGATGAAATATTAAGTTTTTATGTAATCAAATCTTCTTTTATCATGGCACCATCCTAAAATTTAACGCTTGTATCTATATAAATCGAAACATATTAAATGTACACAAATATCAATAATAATAGCACAAGATAAGAGAAATATAAAAAAAATTATATATACCTATCTATTTTTTATTTGTTAGACAAAGTTTCTATATCTTTTTACATTCTACAAAAAATAAGGGCAGACGCCCGCCCATCTGAAAGCTTCCAAATTCGAATCGCGAAAAAAAACTGCTGCGCCCGAAAGCCGGTATAAAAGCGAGGCACGTGGCGCGCCGCCATCAGTCGTTTGACTACAGTCAGAGTGTGCTCACGTATCTCTGGCTCGCTGCTGCGACCTATCGTAAACAAGATCGATCAGTTTCGAATATTATCACAATAGTCACCATGGCCGTCAAGATTTTGGATCCCACCGGCATCTACTGAATCGAAATCGTCAGAATTTTTGGAAATTCAAGATTTTCCGCCCGTCTATTGTTGCTGCTGAATTCAAAATGTTCGGTTTGGATCCTACCGGGGTCTACTGAATAGTGCCGAGATCTACAGCTATTTTGAAGAAAAATATCAAAATGTTCATCCTGGACCCGACTGGTGTCTACTGAACCCTGAAATATCTGTTCCTGTATTCCTGCAAAGATGTTCGTGCTCGACCCAACTGGGGTGTACTGACGAACTACTTCGGCGTCAAAAGAAAAACAAAGTGCACCGAAATGTTCGTCTTAGATCCAACGGGAGTGTACTGAAAGACTTTAGTGTTTTAAGTTTCTTGAATCAAAATGTGTGTGCTCGATCCTACTAACGTGTACTAGTTATAGGTAATTTTTATTATTAGTCTTAAAATGGATGCCGCTCTGGATCCCACGGGGGTCTACTGATCCTCTTCTTATGTTGCAAGTTTCAAATATCCTGCACCATGTCTCGTCTCAATCTCGAGGGGTCAGAGATCAGGTGATTTTAATGCATTTATAGTGTTAAATTATCAGGTTGCTTCCGCGATGTCCGTGTGTTGCAACTGCTTCCGTCACAAACTCATCTCATTCAGCAGAACAGCCATTTCTGCAAATAGAAAGAGAAGGAAACCATAAAAAACATGTGATTTCAGCTGAAACATGTAAATTATTGTAAATAATGAACCAAAGACTGCTACTGCCTGCCCCTTAATGAAATATTCAAATAATTCTTTAAGTCTGATGAGTAAAGACTTGGAATTATGAACGATAATTTTAATTTATTTTGAAGTTACCTTAGGTTAAACAATTATTTATTTAACTATAATTTATGTTGCGATAAAAATGCCTTACTAACAGTTTGTGTTCTGGAAGCAGTTTTGTTGTAATACTCTCCAATTGTTAAACTTTTGACTGTTTAGTTAAATTATGTTTTTTTTTATATGTACCCATTGCATTTCTGTAACTTTGTCAGTGATGTTATACTCTTGTAAAATAATAAGACTGTTAGGTAAATACTCTAGAGAAATGTTGCTGGACGAGCGTTTGTTGAATACATTTTTTTTATAAAACTAAATAATATTCTATTTATTTTCTTACCTTCCTTTTCCCTCGTAACATTATTTTACATTATTAAATATCTTTAGGTAGCAATACTTAAAAGATTTTTATATACATAGGTAAAAACAAATACGATAAACTAAATTCAATATATTGCGGAAGAATACCAACTTACCTTTTAAAACCACAAAAGTAACTTTTAACCTAGTTGCATCAGCCATTTAAAAGTAACACATTTTAACACAGTAACAAAACCAAGGCTTTAATAGAGCAAACACAGAGCTCGAGACAATCGAACATTATAAATAAGTCAAAGACTGCTCACTCCCCGAGCTTGAATACATTGCTTATAAAACATATCATATACAGCCAGATGTTTTTCCATTTCAGGACCTCTATTTTTAAAACTGACTCGAAACAAATTATCGATCGGAAATTATGGTTTTCGCGTTGAAGGTAGTTGTGCAGCCAATTTCGTTATCGTATAAGTTTAGTAATGGATGGCCTAGCAAGTGGCACTTGGTACAAAAGAAAAGGTAAGTACGCTCGTCTCGTACACATGAAAATGTTTTCGAGCGATAATTTAATGTAAATACAAGAACGATAATTTCTTTAGGTTTACTACTATCTTGTTGGTATTTATTTTATTCGCGTATCTTATTCCAATTTAACTAAATATTTGCTTTATAAAATAGGATGTTTTGTTATTAATATTCAATGAGATTTAAAATTTATTTCATTATTCGTTCTTAGTAAATAAAAATACACAGTTTATTGGTTTGACACCATCTCGCTTTTTCGGAAATCAATGATGATATCTCTGAATCACATACAAACTTGAAAAGGATTTAAGATCTTCTGGGACATTCTGTGATAAAGTGGCGATGGGAAGCTGACATAATATCTGATGACGTAAGGTTGAAAATGGCGATTAGCTTCATTTTATTTATCATCATCGTTTTTGTGAATAAAAATAATTATTTACTATTCAATAAAAATCAAACCGACAATGTATGTGCAATGGTTTAGAATTTAAAAATTTCTTGATGCCTACATTTTTTGTGTGAATTACAATCAAGGAGAATAATAATTGCTATGAAAGATGAATTAGGAGGTATGTTTGAATTTTTTTTTAAACTGTCGTAGTTTGTCTTGACTTCCGACAATGGCTGCAGAAAGGTTTTGAAAATGCCTTTTTTTTTTCAAGTATAAATATAATATGCCACCGTTTGCTAGATATTTTTTACCGATTTCATGATCTGACAGCACTTTAATGCCGGCCGTCAAGAATTCAAATAACCCGAGTGTGTATATTTTAACCTGCCTAGAAAATACATTTTATATTTAATGATGGCACCATTGGTAGCACTACTTACTTCAGTAGGTCTTGGGAAATATTCCTTAAATTATAACCATTGACGTAAAATTTTAATGTATATATTTTTTTATTTAACATTATTTATAGATATTGAGCATATAAATAATAAAAACAATTAATACACGATATATTTCGACTCCTACTGTGGAGTCGTCATCAGATATGCTCCATATCTATAAATAATGAAATGCCATACAAAGGTAATAATAAAAAATATATTTATTTTAATTTATTTAACATTTATATACATACGTTTACATATTTTTTATTGATACTTTGAATAGGTAATATGAAACTTTAAATACGTTAAGCTTGTTCTAGGAATAATACCACCTACTCGAAAAAAAACAACATAATTTTAGTAGATACCAGCGACCCGTCCCCGGCTTTGCACGGGCATGTATTATACATATAAACCTTCCTCTTGAATCACTCTATCTATTAGTATCTATTAAAAAAAAACCAAATATTTGATTTGATGTAGAAGGTGCTCTCTAAATCTCATTTCAAACATATCTTTTTTGAAAATTTCTGTTGCATTTTATTTGAATTTACATTAAGTTTATTGCCTGTATATGTATTTGCAATAATTGTTATTAACCAACACAGATAAGTATCAGACGAATCGTATGTACGCAGTTCAAAACCGCACAGTGAATAATAGTGTCATTTAGATATAATATAGTTATTAATTTCTTAGTAATTAATTAAAACACAATCTAATGTCGTGGGTGCTGGCCATTTGCTGGGGAATCTTGCGGTAGGACTCAATCTGTATCTACCTAAATTCAATCTACTGGTACTGGACATAGTGAGCAAATATTGAAATTCAACTGTGGCACACTGACGTGTAGGAAGGGTGTTCAGAATTTCAAATCTTTCGGCTGTTTTCTGAAACGAAAATTGCTGTCTGCTCCCTAGTGAAATGATTACCCACCTAAATTATGATTTTAAACTTAAAAGATATCTAGGCACTAACAGACAAACAATCGTAAATTAATTTAATATTTTAAGAAAAGCAACTAAAATAACTTCACAAAAGGTTTCACTGTGAACAAGTTTGGAATAAAAGAAAGTTTGAACTCCATACGCGAACCTCTTTTAAACATTAACCGGCAAAATTAAAAAGATAGCACGTTCGAATGCTAAAATTTGGCGAAAATAGACATATAGAGTTTGGCCGGGTACTTTTACAGCCTAAATTAGAAATGTCAAAGTCATCGACCTCTGAGGAGTGTGACCAAGAACTACACGAAATATATTGATAGCTAGCTCAGCCAAGCCAAATTAAGTTTTATCTGAAAGCAATAAGGTATTATTGTGTGGCGGATTATTTTTGTGTTTGTGTAGCAGGGAACGATGATAAGTTTTCTTTCAGTATGATTAGATTTTAGATTAAAAGTATAAACATCTTCATAAAAGTACGTATTAAATTGTAATGAAATTCAGGCCATGCTCTTTCCATGATCTATGGTTGTTTGATTTGAATGATGAATTATGACGTATATTAAGGCGATATGCGAAAAAAATACGGGTGTTTCTTTTCTGTATATTTCATGAAATACACGGAAAATTGTAATCAGTTTCTGGTATATGCATTTTGACTATATAATCTAGGGTTTTCAAATTGGAAAACATGTTTGGATAAATTTTCCTTGATCGAAATAATTGTTGAAATGAGGACACTTTTTCTCCTCGTTTGACGAATAGGAACCATATACATAACTCAAACATATTTTATTAGGTGTGTTTTAACAATATCTAGAGATTTGATATTTGAAATTTTGCTAGCTATTTTAGTTTTTTTAATAAAAATATAAAACCAACTTTTTTCCCTTTTGCCCTGAATCCGCCCCTCTCGCACTGCGTGATTTTTCGCTTGGAGTGACAGTGATAAAAATAAAATTCGCATAGCCTCTTAATCCATTACGCGATCATACCAAATTATGTTCCGTTTTATCTAGGGGGTAGCCTCTCACCGCTTCCGCCATTTTTGACTTTTTGTTTAAAAACTTTCGTGGCTGTTTTAATCTCGCTTTTTCGTAAAATATCGTATGATAAATAATGTCGTATGATCGCGTAATTGGTTGGCCTTTACGGCATAATTCGGTTTTTAACTAAAACGCTACGCCATTATACGGCGACATATACAAAGTACGTTTGTACGACGCCAATGAGAATGAAATACACGTAAAATAACTGACTTTTCTTTGAAGACAACACCAAAAATAATTTCTCTCAAAAATATACAGGTTGATAATGAACCCTCTAGCTATATTAAAATAAACTATTTTATGTTCGAAACTAAAATTATATGTTTTGTTACTTTTGTCTTGTTTCATAATAAAAAATAAAGATATCGACCTTCAAAGTCGATCGCGGACGGGAGGGTTAATAGAGGAATGTTTTTCATTGATGGCTGGGGGTCGGAGCATAGACTCATTGCGGGGAAGACCCTACAGCAGGGGTGGCCAAGAGGTCGACCGCGGTCTACCGGTTGAGCTCGGAGATTAAGGTGGCTCCGTCGGAAAAATTAGCAACTCGATTCGTGGTGGTTTAAACTTCGAACAAATTTGAAAAAAAAATTGAGAAAACCATTTCATTTAATATTATTTTGTCCAGAAGATAATAAATTTTTATACTGTTTCGATAAAACTATTGCAGTTATATTGTTACAAGTGGACAAAAAATCGAGAAATAAGGGCAGCTTAGAATGTTCTTGCTTCACTTCTGTATATTAAAATAAAATTCAGGAAAAACCACATCACTATTTGTATCATGTAGATTACTGTTTATTTTTCTTTCATTAAAAAAATCTATAGTTACCGTATAAAATGGTTATAAAGTTATTCAGTTCAAGGTCGTTGGCGTTGGGAGAAACCTTAAAGTAGCCCGCACGAGTTAAAGTAAACTGAATAATAAAGACGAAAAATTGCTATTTTTAATATTTTCCACTACAATAAAAACCAAACGTTAAAAAGGGTAAAATCTCCGAATTTGTAACAAAATATGAAGAAATAATTATAACAGCCAAAATACAACTTTTAGCTATAAAAACTTATTATTAAAACTTTGCTATATGCATATTTTTAATGATATTATAGTAGCTTCAAAATATCTACCGAAGACCGCAAGGTGCAGTGAAAAATGCGAACTTTGTACTATGAATTAATAAATACTTACTTTACTAACTCATCACAAAAATTGATTTTTTTTCCCCTTTGCAGTCGACCGCATGAAATATTTTTGAACACAAGTAGACCTCACAGGTCAAAAGTTTGGCCACCCCTGCCCTACAGTCTATTGTCAGTCACATGTCGCGTCGCGTAGGTTCGCCATTTATTCGAAATGAACACTATTACCAATAAAAAAAAAGAACAAAAAAACGTATTTTTTTAACGATTCTGTATTTTATTAGTGATTCTGATTCATATATTTCAATGATTTGTTAGCACTTTTTATCCTTTCGTGATTCTTATACTTTTGGAACATTTGATACATTACATAGCAAATAATTAATAATTCTAGGCACGCCGACATTTATTCGCAATTTATACACTTTGGCAAAACATTAACTTTTTTTAGTGTCAGTTCAAAAATTATTATACTGCATAAACGTTCCTCAGATTCGTAAAAATATAATTTGTAATTTGTAAATGAAAATCCATTACATATACCATAATTATGTTTATTTTATATAACTATCCGTGTCTATATTTTTAGGAGACAAAGGTGTCATAAGGTGTTAACGCTCGAAAACATTTGAACGTTGTTACTTACGCAAATATTATCATTTTCGCTTTTCCTGACAAATTTTAACCCATATATTTTCGACCCATTCTATGTATGGTTCTTCAAATTGCTTTCGAAAATCTCGAACAGGTTAACGTAATACTGTGAATTTGGTATGCGCAGGTAATATTTTTCCTAAGCCCGTTTTAGCTACAGAAAAGTCTTATGACGCGCTGTTAAAGACATCGTTTTGTCTATCGGTGGTAGGTAATACTCTGACAAACAATGGATAGCCCGAAGCAGATGAAGAGGCAGGCAACAGAGAGTGCATAGCCGAAACCAACCAATTGGAATTGCGGAAACTTTTCGAGACGGTGTGCCAGCACTGAGCACCAGACAATTTTCGACTGTATTTGTACACCACCAACATTTCAGGGAACTGTTTTTCTTGGATGCATGAAGTGGCACTGGAAAAAAATTATCATACAACAATACCTATTTATTATACTATTCTTTTTTTCATTGTTTTGTTTATAAATGTTCCTTTATTTGTTTTTGTTATATTGTGACTGATGCCGGACCCAGGATAGGGCCCGAAATATATCTCACAGTAACTTGCATTTTATTTTATTTAGTGTATATATATATAAAGTACATTTATTTGTTTTCGGTACTTTGCGAGTACTTTATAATTTATAGTTTAGTACACATAAATTCTTCTCATAGATTCTACACCGACACGCCGCGCGAAGAACGTCGCGGGTAGGGCTCGAAGACTGGGATGTTTATGTATTTTTCAATGCAAGTGCTCGTAAAGGCCCACTTTTTATGCATCAAAACCAGAAAGTCGAATATTTTGCCCTAGGGCTTTATTATTATTATTTTTTTTAATTATTTACAATGGTTGGCTAACCTGCAACCTTTCCTGTGTACCATAAATGTAATACTTTTTTTTCCATTGTTTAACGGCTCTGAATACAGTCCTTTTGAGCCAATCATAATTTAAAGTTCACAAGATTATATTTGTTTTATTTCCTCACACTATGCATTGAAAAACGTAATATGATACACGGGCGTAAGAGCAATAAATTACTCGGTTACGTTTAAAACACTCGCTACGCTCGTGTTTGAAATCGTCCTCGTAATTTATTCCTTTTCGCCCTTGTAGCATAAACTACTATTATTATATTTATATAATATGTATAATGTATATTGATGGTATTTTATGCATATAATAATAATAGAAAGCAATACTGATATAATTGTTATTTTATATTTGAGTTATTGTGCCCGTTTAACAACGACGGTGAACTTCGCGTCCTAAGAACGACACTCGCCTTGATAATGCCGAAATTGTATCGGTGAAACGGTTGGTACGTAGTCAACAACAATCACACGTGAGTGTTCAAGCCGTATGTAATAATAATTTATTGTATACTTGTTATGTAACATTTATTTTTTGTGCACGTGTATGATAGTTTACTATTTCCTCATTGGGTTGTTCAAAGAAATCTCTTATTAGAGATAAACTCACGTACATACCTTTTACTGTAACTATGTGTGTTACAAGTAACACGTTCACGTTTTTCACAGCTTATCTTATAACTTAAAGTTCTAAATTAGTAGTATAACAACCTACAAGAATTGGACAGGTGGGTATGTGGATGGGTACACTCATAAAACGTTTGATTTTGTGTCAATTAAAACAATATATATTATTATGGTTCAGTCTGCAGTATTCTTTGCTAAAAATAAATACTAAACTTAGTTAAACTCACTCTAAGTTATTGTGGTGAAAAATAAACTTTTAACAAAAAAATAGCAACCGACTTCAATAGTAACAGCAGTCATTCACTAAAAAGTTAATAATAATTCTATAAAGACCGATGGTACCGAAGCAACACTTTTGCCGACTTCTTTCTTCCTGAAACAATATGTTATCTAGAAGTCGGCGCTGTTATATTGGTTTTTATGTTGCTATATCGTAGGAAATACGCCGACTTCTAGATAACATAATGTTTCAGGAAGAAAGAAGTCGGCAAAAGTGTTGCTTCGGTACCATCGGTCTTTATAGAATTGTTATTAACTTTTTAGTGAATGACTGCTGTTACTATTGAAGTCGGTTGCTATTTTTTTGTTAAAAGTTTATTTTATTTCACATTTTTTAGTGTTGCTGGGTTAAATTGTGAAATATGGGTAGTTCTTGCAAACGTGGTTTTTATATGAAACGAAGTTCAAGTGAGTATAAGTAGCTATGCTTGAGTAGCTTCCTGCTATCAATCTCGAGTTATGTGCTGCCATTCGTTAAAGAGTTCTACGGTGATGAAGCCAAGATCGAAGGTCAGGTGGGTACACTGGCAATTTTCAAGCAATGCCCTGCAATGAGCACCATAACACAAACTGATTGCCGCAATCCAAAGTTATGTGCTGTCATCCGTTGAGGAGTTCTATGGTGATGAAGCCAGGATCGAAGGTCAGGTGGGTATTCTGGTAATCTCCAAGTAATACCCTTGAATTAGCACCCTAACGCAGTGATTGCCGCAATCTCGAGTTATGTGCTCTGATCCGTTGAGGAGTTCTATGGTGAATATGGTGATGAAGCCAGGATCGAAGGTCAGGTGGAAGAATGTCGATTTTCAAGTAATACCTTGTAATCAGCACCCAGGTACAAAGCGATTACCTCAATTTCGAGAGGTATGCTGTCATTTTCTGAGGAGTTCCACTGCCTATCTCTGAAGACCTTCATCAGATCATGACCAAATCTAAAATGGGACCTACCTGGAAGTACACTCTTTCAAACAAAAAAAGAATTGTTCAAATCGGTTCAGTAATGACGGAGTAATGGAGTAACAACGCCAAAAAAAAAAAAAAAAAACATACAGTCGAATTGAGCACCGCCTCCTTTTTGAAGTCGGTTAATATACATCTGTATTTCAACTGTTCAACTGAAATCTCCTTATGAATCTGTTCTGCGAGTGCAATTCATCGTTGCATAGGAATTAATTCCAGTTTTTAGGGAAAATTTCAATTTCCATCCATCAGCCTAGTTCGTCCACTGCTGGACATAAGCCTTTCCAGGACATTGCCACTCCCGGCGGTCATCCTGGAAGAATTGCCCATACTCACACACGCTGGGAAGGCGGGTTGGTGAGCGCGTTGCCGGAACCCGCACACCAGTGACGCCGCTGCCCGTCACCGTCTGTTCCATATAAGGCCCGGCTATTAGGGATGGATATACCGCCATCCATCTGTCCCAGGCATGGTGGGCCTCCTGGTTTTTTGCCTGTGAGGTGTCCCCTTACCTCCCCCGAATTACTTCGAGGGGGTCTCCAAGTAAGATGGTGGTAGATAGATAGATAGAAAGATATAACATTTATTTCCCAAAAACACGACACATACATACAAAAAACAAAGTAGAACTTAAATAAAATAAAAAAAAATTAAATAAAGTTAAAACACAAAAAGAAAGTAACTTAAATTTATCCTAGTGGTATGAGTGTCGCGGCAAAGAGAAAAAGGCTCCGACTCAGCATAATGCCGCAAACCGAAATCTGCGACGCTGTTATTCTGTCGTCACCTGCAGAGAGCCGCACGAATTCCATCGAGAGTGGACAATTATTGTTTATTTAATGTGTAAATGTGTATGTGAGTATAATGGTTGTGTAATTTGTATATGAGTAAGTATAACAATTTTGGCTACATATATTAAATAAGAGAATATCCTGACTGACTGGTACCTCCACAGTCGAGCCCGGCATCAGCTCTACCACCTGTAGGGAAAATATTCCGTATTTATCTTCATGATTTCCATCATGTTTATCTTCGAGATTATACAATATTACCTAATCATTTGATTCCTGATTAAACATATTATTTTTTTCTCTAACCAAACGACTCACGAGTTTGTGTTCAAGACAGCAATTCATTCATCGGTTTTCACAGACCACGTTGTTTACAATTTTATAGCCAATGACATACAACTACACAGACTGACTTTCACCTATGCATTTGTCCAACACATCGATTCAGTTTGGACAAAGGATTTGAAACCTTAAAACAAGGGAATAAGAGTTTATCAAGAACATTATTGTAAGCTGGTAAATGAGTGTATTCGTGCCATTTTACTACCCGGTACCGATAAGCTTCCTGTAAAGTTACATGTACTACCTTACCAAAATAATAAGACACATGATTAGCTCATATTGAATTGCAACAGAAGCGATTGCTGGTTAATGTTAAAGCTAACACAGGTTCCGGGAAATCTGCGTTTTTTTTCATGTAAAGAATGAATTTTGAAAATGATTTATGGCGCCAAACAAAATTAAGTGACACTAGTTAGTTTTAATAGACAAGTAAAATAAAATAAAATTTTATGTTTCTAATCCAACCAAACAACTACCCAAAAAAATAAAAACGGGCTTAGGAAAAATATTACCTGCGCATAACAAATTCACAGTGTTATGTAACCTTTTACAGATTTTCGAAAGCATTTTGAAGAACCATACATACAATGGGATCGAAAATATACGGGTTAAAATTTGTCAGGAAAAGCGAAAATGATAATATTTGCGTAATAACAACGTTCAATTGTTTTCGAGGGTTTCCGACTCGAGCGTAAGAACAGACGGCACGGGTTTATGACTCAAGCGTAAGAACAAACGGCACGGATTTATGACTCGAGCGTAAGAACTGACGGCACGGGTTTACGACTCGAGCGTAAGAACAGACGTGCGGGTTTATGACTCGAACGTAAGAATAGACGGCACGGGTTTATGTCTCGAGCGTAAGAACACACGGCACGGGTTTATGACTCGAACTTAAGAACAGATGGCACGGGTTAACAACTCGAACGTAAGAACAAACGGCACGGATTTATGACTCGAGCGTAAGAACAGACGGCACGGGTTTATGACTCGAGCGTAAGAACTGACGGCACGGGTTTACGACTCGAGCGTAAGAACAGACGGCACGGGTTTATGACTCGAACGTAAGAATAGACGGCACGGGTTTATGTCTCGAGCGTAAGAACACACGGCACGGGTTTATGACTCGAACTTAAGAACAGATGGCACAGGTTAACAACTCGAACGTAAGAACAAACGGCACGGATTTATGACTCGAGCGTAAAAACAGATGGCACGGGTCTACGACTCGAGCGTAAGAACAGACGGCACGGATTTATGACTCGAGCGTAAAAACAGACGGCACGGGTTTACGACTGGAGCGTAAGAATAGACGACACAGGTTTACGACTCAAGCGTAAAAACAGACGGCACGGGTTTATGACTCAAGCGTTAGAACAGACGGCATGGGTTTACGACTGGAGCGTAAGAACAGATGGTACGGGTTTACGACTCGGGCGTAAGAACAGACGGCACGGGTTTACAAATCGAGCGTAAGAACAGATGGCACGGGTTTATGACTCGAGCGTAAAAACAGACAGCACAGGTTTACGATTAGAGCGTAAGAACAGACGGCACGGGTTTACGACTCAAGCGTAAGAACAGACGGCATGGGCTTACTACTCGAGCGTAAGAACAGACGGCACGGGCTTACGACTCGAGCGTAAGAATAGACGGCACGGGTTTATGACTCGAGCGTAAGAACAGACGGCACGGGTTCATGACTCGAGCGTAAGAATAGACGGCACGGGTTTGCGACTGGATTGACACTCTATCGGACTTGTATGGAATTAATTCTAATTAATAGTAATTTTTTTACCAATGGGGATCCACACTACCAAATTATTCCTGTAGGTGGCGTTTTGTCGATCCGGCCATGAAAATCTGTCATTTAAGTACATTGTTATAGTTTTTGCGCAATTTTTTGTGATATTCAATCAATTTCTTGGAATTATGCCTTTGTGTGTCGTACCAGGTTGCTTTAATAAAGGTGTTAATTTTTTCCCGAAAATCCCCGTATTAAAAATTAATAACATAATAACAATAACAATAACAATTACATTGTTAGATTTTTTATTTTTAGGTCATCTTTAGTTAAGTTTTTAATGTTATTTAAGTTTTCAGGTAAGTTTTTCTGTAATAGAAGAGGAAGTATAAAAAAAAAAAAAAAAGCAATAACAAATATACAACGTGAAATTAATTTTTCGTCATTTTGCTAACGAAAACTGGTGATAGTACTCGTCCGCATGAACAACTATTACTATGAAGCCAACCCTGAAATCGTGAAAAAAAATCAGTTGTTTCGTACATTTGGGTCGAGTAGGTATTTAAATTTTCTATGGAACAGCTGATATTTTTTTTACGATTTCAGGGTTGGCTCTATAGTAAAAGTTGTTTATATGGACAGTACTATCACCAGTTTTCGTTAACAAAATGACTTAAATTTCACGTTGTATAACATACTTATTGGAATACAGGTGATAAGAGGAAATAAAAAACGCGAGATATTGGAGAAAAACAGTAGGAAAACCGGAACACATACAACAACAAAGTTTGACATAACCGGACCGTAGTGTTTATTGGCCGGACCTATGCTAGCGACATATTATGTAATTAGCTTTGCTTGTGGTCTCCATTCAGAAGGTACGAAGTTTTTTGTGGTTTGTTTTTGCCATTAGGTACCTAATGAAGTGGTTAATTTTACATACATGCATACATACATATACAACGTGTAACAGAAAGGTGTAACCATATTTCAAGAGCATATTCAGTCAATGGTATAGATAGAGCAACTTTTACTATGGAACAAACCCTGTATCTCGAAAAAAAAAATAACTGTTTCATAGAAAAATGCAATGCCGCTCGGCCGCAATGTATAGAAGGGCAGTTTTTTTTTTGACATTTCAGGGTTGGCTTCATAGAAAAGTTGTTCTATACCATTGACTGAATAAGCTCTTCAAATATGGTTACACCTTTCTGTTACACGTTGTATATACTCACTCCTGTCAAAGTCAAAGTCAAAGCGTTTATGTCCCATATAGGAGCAGTTAAAGCACACTTATACACGTCAAAGTGACAATATTGAAATAAATCTTACGTACTAAAATACAAAAAAATAAAAAAATTAAAATTGAAAAATAATATTCAATAGAAATGTCATAACAATAAAATAAAATTAACTATAAATTCGAAAAACAAAAATTGTCTCCTAGAGGGTTAGGCAGGGACTACAGATTTCAATTTTCTACGACCCTGACACACCTCTTTCCACATCCAGCAATCTAGCCATACAAGCTCTTCTATTCGGTACTTTTGACATGGCCTTTCTTCAATATCTCGCCAATATGCTCAGCATACGTCCTTAATTTTAATCTTTATTTTGAAAAAAACTTGGTACAGAGTCATGACCATGTCGTCCTCATAAAACCAACTTAAGGTACAACAGTCAACTTAACATCTAACGCTTAAACCGAATTTTAATTGTATTATTGTTTATACTATAGCACTTCAAAAATTGATTACAAAATGCAAACCTTTTGCAAACGATGTCTCGTCGTCGTCGAGCCTATCAGCAACAGAATAATGGAATTAAAAATATGTTAAATGGTTAAGAGGCTATGCGAATTTTATTTTTATCACTGTCACTCCTAGCGAAAAATCGCGCAGTGTGAGAGGGGCGGATTCAGGGCAAAAGAGAAAAAAGTTGGTTTTATATTTTTATTAAAAAAACTAAAATATCTAGCAAAATTTCAAATATCAAATCTCTAGATATTGTTGAAACACACCTAATAAAATATGTTTGAGTTCTGTATATGGTTCATATTCGTCAAACGAGGAGAAACAGTGTGTTTGAAGACCTCATTTCAACAATTATTTCTATCGAGGAAAATTTATCCAAACATGTTTTCCAATTTCAAAACCCTAGATTATATAGTCAAAATGCATATAACAGAAACTGATTATAATTTTCCGTGTATTTCATGAAATACACGGAAAAGAAACACCCGTATTTTTTTCGCATATCGCCTTAATGACATCATGGATTCAAATATGTTTCTTTTTTCCCCTTTTTTAAGTTTTGCAGAGGTTGTCATAAGTTTGAAAACGTGAGTACCGAGGTGACTTCAAAATGTGCACGTAATCAACCAATCAGACGCTTATTAATTTGTGAGTAGGATTACAAGTTAGACACAAAATACACACTAAATATAACAATTTATAACTGTTAATAGTTCTTTCTTGTTTATAAGTAGTATTATGAAAGAAAAGACTTGATCTTTCTAAGAGATCTTAGCAAGACTAATCGAATGGGCGGAGTTAGGCATATATTTATTATATATGTATTGCTTATTTATTCCTTATTCCTATATATTTTTTTTATATTCAAGTGTATTTTCATTAAATTGCAGTAAACCCAACCTTAATTTTTTCCTTGTGTATTTCCCCATATTATTATTTATTATATAAAACTATTACCTACAGAGATAGATTTCTTATTTTATTTCATTATTATCCATCCATCCATCAGCCTAGTTCGTCCACTGCTGGACATAAGCCTTTCCAGGAGTTTGCCACTCCCGGCGGTCATTCTGGAAGAATTGCCCATACTCACACACGCTGGGCAGGCGGGTTGACTTTATAGATTTTTATAATTCGACTGACGACGGCCACAAGTTGGTCGAAATATATATCGATAATAGTTAATACTTTTTCATTTATATTTATAATCTGTTTTAAAATAATTAAAAACAAAAAAGTCTTTAATTTAAACTAATTCAGAGGTTCTGTTACATACGTTTATAAAAGTTGGTGCAGTTCAGACGAAATACGAGAACACAATTTATTATATATTTATTTATTTTTTATTTATAACACTTTTTGCACATTTACACAAATAGCTTAAAAGACAAAAGAAACAATTAAACATGGTGTACAAGGGTGGCACTTATTGCTAACAGCAATATCTTCCAGGCAACCCTGGGTAGCTAACAGAAAGATGAACGAATTATTAAAACATATTTGAGTGTATAGTAATAGTAAATGTGATAACCCTAAACTTCATACTTGTTTCCTATCTCAAACTCTAGCTGAAGACGTGCCCAGGATAGCTGATAGCTAGATAACTCTTCTCTATACACATTACTATTTCTAGACACGTAGTTGATGGTTGCGCAAGCACACCGCCCTCGTCATCTACTTGCGATTGTTACATGCATTTTGTACATTTTATCTAAACTATGACATTGTTTGTTTCACAAAATGTTCATCAAATATAGTTCTTTCGTGCATAATCCGCAAACAACAAAAAGTGTCATCGAATATTATATGCCTTGGTATCTGTCGGTCTGTCAGAAGCCAATTAAATTAAGACATTTATGAGACACATTCCCCAAGCATAATAGAAAAATTCATGAGAACGACAAAAAATTACATTTCCAAGACAAATATATATAACAGACGGAAGTACACTGAGGTTTCTTGACCGAATCTGAAAACATACAAGGACATCACAGTCATATAGACGCAAAAATTCAGCTACCCATGTCACCTACATACGTGGGAGTAGGTACCTATTTCATAACCAAACAGACAGAACCCTCCTATTAACTATACTTAGAAAACCCAGTCCCGGAACTAGAGAAACCTACCTATTAGTCGAACGAGTTTTCCGACTCCGTATCAGTCAGTAAAATGAGTATCTCAAGTCAGTGCTACCAACTTAGCGGCATGCGCTGGAACAGAAGACATTAGGGCACCTTAGCGACATACGCTGGAACGGAAGACAACTGGGCATAGAAGAGATTGAGATACAACGAGCACAACTTAGCGGCATACGCTAGAGTGGGGGACTATGTTGATATGTATGAAGTATATTTAATAAATTTATTGATATATATGAAGCTAAAATTAATCTAAATTACAATTATCTATATATATAAAAAGAGAAGTCCTGACTGACTGATTCATTCACTGACTCATTCACTGACTCATCAACGCACAGCCCAAACCCTTCGACCTAGAAAGCTGAAATTTTGCACAAAGCTTCCCTTTGTAATGTAAACAAGGAATAAGAAAGGGTTTTTCGAAATTCTACCCCTAAGGGGGTGAAACGGGGGTCCAAAGTTTGTATGGGGAAACAAGATTAGTTAGACTATTTTATTCGAGACTTCACAGGAGTACTCCTATTCATAAATGAGTAAACACGTGTTTCAGGTTTTTTCAGAATTCAACCCCTAAAAGGGGGAAATGGGGTGACAAAGTCTGAAAATCAACATGGGTATCGTTTGTATGGTTTATCGGGTCGCTGATTACGAAAACAACAACGATTTCTAAATCCAACGTAATGAACGTGAAATAACATCATTTCCTGTTGGGGTGCGATGGGGTTGAAATTTTGAAATGTGTAAATATCAATATGGGTGTCGTTTTTATGGTTTTCTTGGACATTAATTACGAAAATTGCATCGATTTTGACATTTAATATAGTGGACATGAAAATGTATGTGTGCCAGAGCAAATCGGCTGTTGTTGACGGACAGACAGACAGCCACACAAGTGATCATATTAGGGTTCCATTATTTCCTTTTGAGGTCAATCTATATATCTATCTAATATCTATGTGTCTATCTATCTATCTATCTATCTGTCTATATCTATCTATATTCCAGCAAAATATCTTTGGAACGGAAGGGATATACTTGGGATATACTTGGACCACGGTGTGCCAAAAAAGTTTTTCTTTTTTAATGTCAAAACTTTGACGGCCTGTATCTCCCAAACGGCTGGAGTTAGGCCCATGTTGATGGCTGTCTAACTGCCGAAAGTATCAAAACTTTACAGACCCTTATCTCCCAAACGGCTGATGCTAGACCCATGTTCATGGTACTCTAAGAAAAGGGCTCGGTGAGATCTAGACGACGGTAAAAAAAAAACGAAAAGAAGAAAAATTGACAGAATTTTGATCGGCCATATCTCCCGAACGGCTAATCGTAGGGAGTTTTGGTTTCAACTATAGTGATCAGTCAAGGTAGGGCTACATGACAAAAAAAATAATTTTACAGGTTTTGACAGTTTTTGACAGGTCACACGAAACTCGGTATCGAAGGGCATTCAAGGTTGCCGATTACGCTGCCGTATTCAAATTTGTCATTTTTTGACAACTGATAGGGATTTTGATACTTTTTCGGAAAAACTTTGATCGGTGAGTCCCTGTGGGAGTGAGAGCTCTTATAAACGTACTTTAAATATGAATAAAAAAAAACTAATAGGTAATAGGCCCCGTCAAAGAGACTTTACCTGGAGATCAAAGAATTGCACCAAAAACACTCCAAACCAGATTTAAATAATATGTTGTGTAAAAAGTACTACACAAAAACTAAATCAACGCGGGCGAAGCCGCGGGCAAAAGCTAGTCTACCAATAAATATGTACATCCTAAAATTAAACAAGAAGTATAAATCCTATATTAAACAAAAAAAGGTTTTTTAAATCGTCGCCGTTGGGGAGGGTAACCAAGTCGCTGGTCTCGGAATAGGTAGCGTTCCTAAGGGTACGCTATTTGTGCTTGTAGTGAATTGCGTATAAATTACATAACATATTTTTTCTGGGCACTCAAGTTACAGCTTATCATTAAAAATTAGTGTTTTTAGAAAATGATGTTACCCTTAATGTTAATGTTACAAAAAGCAAATTACGGGCCCAAGGTATTTTTCATCACACCAATTCGAAAAACGACAATTAGCTTTAGAGGATAGCGGGAGCCAAAATCAATTTTATTCCCATGGGAGTTTGCGCTTTCTCTCTTCTGATTGGTCCACGTTCGTGCTTCTACTAGATTAGTGTCGAACGCATAATTTATGGAGAAGTTACTGGCCGGTTAGGTCTCGGCAGAAAAGCGCGCTGAAAAAAAATTGTCCTTCTTTTCATTTAATTTTTCTCACAAATTTGTCGTCGCTGTTATTATAAATAATAATTAAAAGTGAGTTAGAGTAAGTAGTGACAGTGAAAATACGAGTATATTAACTCCTGTAAACATATTTAATGATGCAGCTAATGTGGTGTGGTTAATTACCACAAAATATTAGGTACTCGTAGGTTTTTGCTTTCCAGGTGCTGATGAAAAATAGGGTGTATCACTCGGACCCAAGTAATATTTTGTTCTCGGGCGGCATATATTAAATTCCACCCTACGCTTAGGTCTGAACTCAAAACAACGCCCTCGACGAACAAAATACTACTTGGGCCCCTTGTAACACAAATAACTATAATATACTTCAAAATCAAAACTTTCATTGAAATTGAACCACTAGTTTAGCCTATAGAGCTGCGAACAAATATATCGGTTTCTTTATTTTTCACGCCTTTTTCTAGAGTGTTGATTTTCACCAAATACCTACACAATTTCGTTTTTTTTTTTGTAGTACTTCCTTTACTTTTACTGTCACTCCAAATCAAGAACTCATCTATCGACAAAAAAGCACCATTAGCGGCTACAATTGCGCTTTTTCTAAAAAAAAAATACTGTTTTAACAGACGTCTCTAAATCTAGCGTAATCATAATAAGCTAACAGCTACGCTCTATAGCTAGCTCTTTCTAGACTGGCTGAGAGCGCGTTTTCGTTTCAATGTTGGCAGCACTGCTGCTGTGACTGGTTATATGAGAAAAGTCGTTTTCACCGTGACTAGGAAAAGGAAATCGACTGGCTCAGCTAACGTAGGGTGTACATGATGCTTTACCGCAACAGAGTCAACTTTTCTTAATTATATAATTGTTCCGTTTATTGTTCCTTTTTTATATTACCAACTAATATTAATCATATTACTAATTATTATTAAACCTGAAAAAAATGTGTCTTGTAGCATCATAAAACTAAAACAGATTGATCGTCTGCATGTCTTACATGTCTTACTTACTATATCTTACTTGGAGACCCCCTCGAAGTAATTCGGGGGAGAGTAAGAGGACAGCTCACAGGCAAAAAACAAGAAGGCTCACCATGCCTGGGACCGATGGATGGCGGTATATCCATCCCTAATAGCCGGGCCTTATATGGAACAGACTGGTGACGGGCAGCGGCGTCACTGGTGCGAGGGTTCCAGCACCGCGCTCACCAACCCGCCTGCCCAGCGTGTGTGAGTATACGCAATTCTGCCAGGATGACCGCCGGGAGTGGCAAAGTCCTGGAAAGGCATATATCCAGCAGTAAACTAGGCTGATAGATGATAGATAGTCTGCATGTAGGTAGGGGCCTATAAAACTTGGGTGATATCACATTTTGAAAATTTCATGTGGGTTTACAATTAATGCGTATTTTCAATGGGATCATATTTACATTGTTGAAGCTCGTGCACAAAGAGCGGTGTCGCAGCCGGATTGTGAAATAACCGCCTTTTTCTAATTAATCGAAACAGAACACTTAAATTCAAAATTCACTCAATAGTTATTCAACAAAAACCTTTGTATTACATATGTATGTTGCTGTCGCAAAGTTTCCATTGGTTTCTGTAAATTGGAATTTCAAAATTTACAGAAAGTAATGGAAACTTTGCGAATGCAGTATACACAATACAAAGGTAATAAGGTTTTTGTTGAATAACTATTGAGTGAATTTTGAATTTAAGTGTTCTGTTTCGATTAATTAGAAAAAGGTGGGTATTTCACAATTCGGCTGCGATACCGCTCTTAATGTATACGACGTATTCATTATTTACAGACTTTTTCAAAATGATCTAGTTAATATTCATTGTTATACTTAAATTAAAGTACTACCAAATAAATTTTATGTCGCAGGGTTCTTTGTTCATAATATATATGTACATATATACCTATATTTCTTTTTATTCATAATTTTACACTATTTTATTATATGATGAATAGTATCAATATACTCACATGAGTTTGTCCTGATACTACAATTCGTGAATAATACTCATATTCGTGCATGAGATTATGCCCACAAAAGCAGAAACAAATAAATACTGATAGCTACCTGCATACAAATTATAATTATATACTATATTATATACTATATTCGCCTGCTGCAGTTCAAGCTCTTTAGCTGTAAATGGTTTTAAGAGGTTTTGTTGTATAATTACGTTGTTTCGGTGTAACGCGCCTTAACTTATTTTACAGGACCGACCTTATTTTAAGCGTCCTGTCTTTGTCTTTTTGATACAGAAAGAAAAAGACAGAACGCTTTAAGGTGAATACAAACTCCATCTGCAATTTGGACCTGTCTTATATTATTTTTTTGGAAGTTTACAAATTTTTATACTGTTTCGATAAAAACTGCAGCAGTAATATTGTTACAAGTGGACAAAAAACCGAGAAGGCTGTACACCCTTCTTTTTCTCTTTTTTGGAAAAAACCACAACAATCTTCGTATCGTAAAAATGCTATAGTTCCCATATAAAATGGTTACAGAGTTACTTAATTCAAGGTCGTTGCTTTTGGTAGGACCCTTAAGACTAAAAGACTAGAATTACAAGTAATTGATTCCCCGAAAGTTTTCGTGAATCATGGTCCGCGTACAAGATCTTAGTTCTGCACATATATGTATGTACATAGATAGACATTTCGCCGCATTCCGTCATGTATCATTGGGGAAAGCTCCGCTGACTAACTTTTTACAATGGGTACTAAGTATAACAAATATCTGTACAATGAAAAATAACACTTTTAGCAGACATCTACATTTTGACAGCAGCATAGGAAAAAAAGTCTTCTCCCAAGTACAGGCGTGGTACAGGCCAAACTCTTGACTGAGAGGGTTCCTGCGCTCACGCACAAAATGGAGTGAACTCGGCGACATTATAACGTATTTGGTCTAGCTAGGGACTTCTGCAAAATCAACGGTTGCTTCCAAGTGCCTTTTAGGGTAGCGCAAAGATATCAAGAGTAAAGATAAAGCAATTAACGTACTATGAGAGCACCAAAATGTTTCCACATTTAAATGGGTGACGCTCACACGTTTGGAATCAGTGCTCATCTGAACACAGTGATAGTTGGACGCCTTAAGTGCACTTAAAGTTAATCATTTTAACAAATTTAGTAGTCTGATCAGTTTGCTGACCGTAGGTAGACAGATTGTGTGCGCGCAATATGTTATGTTATGTTAACGCACGCATTCAAAAACAATGCAATAGATTTTAGGTGCCAAAGCTCATCTAAACTTTTGAAATCTTTGGGGTAGCGTTCCTAAACGCCCGGGTAAATGTAAAATTGAACTTTCAAAGTGAATTTTATATTTCTGACAAGGTTTTCAAAGACTTCGAGCTGTTTGTTTTCACTCGGGTGGTTGGGTGACAGTTCTTTTTATGCGTTTATTGATTAAGAACGATATAATTTTACAATTAATATACTGACACAGCAGACGAAAACCAGAAGAGGTAAGTTAGCTTTTACCTTCACCCCGGTGTTTAGGAACGCTACCTAGAGTTGTCAATCGCTTCGTTATAAGTTCTACAATAAGATTATTTATCAATTAATAGTTGCACCTGCCTTTAATCACTTTCCCACCATAATTGTAAGTAATTATGTCATAACTGGCATTTAGTCCGCGACTTCTTGACTCCCAATGAATCTATAGGCACATTTAATTTTTTTTTCCTCGGACAAAATGCTAATTACCTCACGGTTTATTTATTAGTATAAAAAATTTACCTATATAATAATAATTTGTAAGTGTTTTTTATATGCATATTATAATATTTAATTATAATTTTATAATAAGAACTTATGAAAAACATATAGGTTTTTTTTAGATATTGATTTACTAAATAAAAGTAGCAACGGACGCCAGCAAGACTATTGAATTGGTACATTTACAAGTATGTTAGATTTATTACATTTATACATTTGATTCTTTATTAAAGGCCCTGTCGATTGATGTCATAAAACTATAGGCTGTTTTTTTCTATTTTTGTGGCAAGAGACTTTAAAAAAAATCTTGTACGAGTATTATAGTTTTATTTATTTAAATAATTAGGGCAAGTGCGAGTGGGTCCCGCTCACAAATGGTTTCGACCCATCACAAAAAATGGGTACGGAATCATAAAAATATTATGATAAATAACAACACTATAGATTCCATAGCAATAATAAGGCGACAAAAACAAGCCGCTAAAATGGTAGCGCTGGCAAACAATTCGGCACCCTCTGGGTGAGGAACCCTAATAATATATTAACCGCTCTCTTGTTTCGGAGATAAGGGATAGTGGGGGTATTACGTTAAAAAGTGCTACATTTTTGAAGATTTTTAGGGGGCTTTACATTAGATTTTTTTTTTTCCATTGTTTTTATTTGCCGGATAGATGCTATCCCTCCATCAGCCTATTTCGTCCACTGCTGGACATAAGCCTTTCCAGGACTCTGTTACTCCCGGCGGTCATCCTGGAAGAATTGCCCATACTCACACACGCTGGGCAGGCGGGTTGGTGAGCGCGGTGCCGGAACCCTCGCACCAGTGACGCTGCTGTCCGTCACCAGTCTGTTCCATATAAGGCTATTATGGATATACCGCCATCCATCGGTCCCAGGCATGGTGGGCCTCCTGGTTTTATGCCTGTGAGCTGTTCTCTTACTCTTCCCCGAATTACTTCGAGGGGTTCTCCAAGTAAGATGGTGGTACCTCCACAGTCGAGCCCGGCATCAGCTCTACCACCTGTTAGATAAATATTTTATCTAAATAATCTATAGATAAATATAATGTTCTATAACTAAATGATTAAAACTAGATAAAACACATTTAAATTAAATTTTAGTGAGATATATTTCTGAGGGTGACTGATGCCGGGCCGGAATGGTCCAAAATATATCCCTCAAAAGTTTTAATTAAGGCGATATGTAAAAAATAGAGGTCCTTCTTTTTTGTGTATTTCATGAAATACACGGAAAATTTTAATAAATTTCTGGCAGATGCATTTTGACTATATAATCTAGGGTTTTGAAATTGGAAAACATGTTTTCATAAATTTTCCTCGATAGAAGCAATTGTTGAAATGAGGTCTTCAAACACACTTTTTCTCCTCGTTTGACGAATAGGAACCATATACAGAACTCAAACATATTTTATTAGGTGTCTTTTAACAATATCTAGAGGTTTTTATATTTGAAATTTTGCTTGCTGTTTTAGTTTTTTTATAACAATTATAAAACTAATATTTTTTGCTGAGCGTGTTAATTTTCGCTTGGAGTGACAGTGACAAAAATAAAATTCGCATAGCCTCTTAAATGTGTTTATCTAGTTTTAATCATTTTGAACGATAAAAAAAGTCAATATTTAATATTTATTTTCTATTATATAAATAGAATATAGGTAATAGCCGTAAAAAGCACCACAAATTATTGAAAAATAAAACTGTAATTTTGGCTTCTACTAGAAATATATATTTTTAAGAAAATTGTATATATATTGGATTTTTGCAATTTAATTACATTAAAAGTGTTGATTAACAAAAACAAATATATTATCAAACGATGTTTTGAAATTTCATGATAATTTTCATGTTTTTTCCAACTTTAACCCCCTTATGGGCCATACTTTCTCGATAAATATAAAAATGTCACCATATAATATGTATATGTCGATTGTATCCCCCAGGAGCACCCCGTGGATTTGAAAATACGAAAACTCTGAAAAAAAATTCCACCCTACTCTTTATGGAAATCATAAATTAGGAAAAAGACCAGTATTATTCACACCCTAAAAAGCGTGTATATGTTTGTGCCCGCAGACGGCGATAGAGCTCACCCCCCATCACGTTGGGACGTAATAATCGTCAGTGAAACGCGGGTGTACCGAGTGTCGACTGTGACTTGCATTTCACAGGTCACACTCGGAAAACATCTGATACCCCCTCGGGGATTCATGTCGTGACTATCGTGTAACAGAAAGGTGTAACCATATTTGAAGAGCTTATTCAGTCAATGGTATAGAACTACTTTTACAACGAAAAAACACTATATATCGAAAAAAAAAAATGTTTGTTTCGTAGAAAAATGCAATGCCGCTCGGCTGAAATGTATGGAAGGAGAGATTTCAGGCTTAGCTCCATAGTAAAAGTTGTTCTATATCATTGACTGAATACTCTTCAAATATGGTTACACCATTCTGTTACACATTGTATACAAGGTGACTTTTTGATCATCGTCCAAATTCATACTGGTGGCTTGGTAAGTGATCAGTATCATGGATCAATAACAATTTTTGTAAACTACGTAAAATGAAATTTCAACTCCCCATAGTGATTCACTCGGAACTGGAAGTGAATTTCTATGGGAAGCCGAAATTTCATTTTACAAATTTCACAAAAATTGTTATTGATCCAAGATACTGATCACTTATCAAGCCTCCAGTATGAATTTGGACGATGATCAAAAAGTCACCTTGTATATGTGTCGTCTAATTTCAAACGCCCCTAAATCCATATAGGTTCATTTTACAGTAGAGGCATTTTATTTTGGTATTAGTTATTTTACAGTGTTATAGGAAATAAAATTAAATAAATATTTTGATAATAAAATATGCCACAAAATTTGCAAACTTACGACATTAAAGTCTAGAAAACTACATATTTATGTATCTAAAAATAGGATTTGACGGATTTTGGTAATAAGTTTTGGATTTGGTTTGGATATGGTAGGTTTTAAAAATCACAGTTTGGATGTAACGGATTTTGTTACTCAAATCTATGCGTCGCCATTAATCGCCATGACAGTTTCGGGCTAAAATCTCTTCTCTGATTGGTCGGCATTTGAAATTACAACAATCGTGAATGTAGCGGAGTTTGAAACTGAATGCAGTTTCACAGGATTTTAACAGGATTTAAAGGAGTTTGGTAAGAAACCGATTTATGAGAACATAGAGCTCAAAACTGCCGTGTCCATAGACTAAATTTTTTTTTTTAATTGTTTCTGGCGTCGTTTGAAATTAGACGACACATATTATACAAGTATATTATTTTATTTACGACCGAACTTTACAGTTACTGATTATAACATTTCTAGGTGTTAATTAATTTTGTTACAATTTGGGTTTGTTCCGCAACATGCTTCTTCTTGCTTGTCGCACCAATTTTGTATTTTTGTTAAAAGACTTTTCGTTTTACTTTACACTTACTTCGTTTTTGTTTTATTTCATACTTCACAAGAGGTATACTGTATGGCTGGGAAATTTTATGATGTGGCCACCCACAACATCGACATATCGTGCAAACTTATTTTGTTCAGTGTATCTAACGTAATTCAATGTTATGTAAAGTTACTTACTCACTCGTATCACATGTTTATGTTTTTTACAGCTACATTATGTTACTTCGTGCATTTCCGTGATTGATATGTTAAGTGTCTATGTAAGTTTCTGAGCGTCTTGATCTTTTACCGCAATATGATCTGACGACGATCCTCGGAAAATTCACCAGAGTAACTGTCGCCACTCGCCGCCAGAGCGCGCTGCGTGACCGCATTTCTTACTTATAAACGTGCGCGGGCGCACCGGCGCGCATTGCCCCGCTCGACGCAAGCGCGCTCGCACTCCTGTGACACAAAAATACATCGTGAAACCGTGTACGGACTTTGTGATTCTCAGTGCAACCAGACCATGGAAATTCTATCCTTGGACCCGACTGGACTCTACTAAAAATGGACGTCAAAACTCTAGATCCCACCGGACAGTACTGATTCATCAGAAAACATGGCCAAGAGCTTGGATCCCACGGGTCTGTATTGAACTTCCTTATTTGATTCACAAAATGGATGTCAAAGTACTGGATCCTACTGGGCAATACTAAAAATGGTTGGCCTAGACCCCACTGAAGTCTACTAATCTTCTTTCAAATTCTATGAGAAAAAAATGTGTTGCGGAAGACGAAGGATCGCTTTGACCGGCACGCAGCCCGAAGAGACCTCTTCGTGCAGAAAAAGAAGATTTAAATTTCGAACACCAACTTGACAGCTCTAAAACTGATAACGCACCTGTAAATAAATAGTTATGAATAAAGCGGGAGGGGATTGTCCCCCAAGGTCGTTGGATGGAAATCAGCTGACTCAACTATTAACTCCTCCGGAAATGCACGGCCTTAGGGGAGCAAACGCACTATACCGCATTGCATCGGGAATTTTTTTAGTAACGGAACGCAGTTTGACTCCAACTTTGATTCAAATATGGAATTCCATGTGAGTATCTCCATTATTTTGTTTTGTTATTTTTTTCATTTGTTTACTTCTCATTACATTGTGTTATTAATAAATTTTTATGTTATCAGCAATGCGAGAAAAATTTCCAAATGCAATTTTATGTTGAACTTTTAGCCAATATTTCGTTATTCGAAACAAAGAGTCATCACATCATCGGGCAGCTGGTCTCGTACACAGGCTGCATATTAAAAGTTCATTGCACATCGTAATCCCACCTATTCCTGGTTACCATATTCGGACACCCAAAAAAGAGCCGTGATCCATTTTGATTTCAGAGCACGTGAGCACGGCACGGGGTCAACCAACGCGACGAGGCGATTGTATTTTTTATTTTTTTATTGTAGACTATTTTGGCAATGATTTTCAGTTTTCTGCCAGAATTTCGGCAAGCATTGCGATTTTTATGGAGCGCGAGTTCATTGACCGGACATATTTTATTTCATCGCGCGCTTCCATATACACACACACAGATACACCTCGAACCCACACAGCTGTATCCACGCACACAGAAGAACCTTACTCATGTTGCGTTGGTCTGTTTCACGTAAACAGTCAATACATACTTAGACGCGCTCTCATATCGTAATCATTTCAATTAATTGCTTAACGATTCTATAATTAGCCATTGAAGCAAAATAAACAACTTTATCATATCATATCACTTTAGCCGCATAGTTTCTCTTGTACAGAACGCGTGCATGAAGTTGGTCACAGCGTCGCATTGCGCATTCTTGGAACTTTGACGAGGAAGGAGGAGAAAAGCGCGGGGGTATACCTACTACAGGTCACAGCTAACTTCACAACCGCCTTCTATACTGTCCCGAACTGTACGCATAAAATTTATAAAGCACCTGACCTGACACGCTAAAGAATTAGAGTACGTAGGTATTTACCTGGTACACGCTTGGTATAATATCGCGAAGATAACGAGCTGTGTGTAGGTAATACGGCTGTGTTTGCCGAATTATAGCAGTTCAACAACCCAACGCGGGCGCGCGCGCCGACCGAGTTCAAAATAGATGCGGACGCGATACGGCGGCGACCGACGACGGCGGCGCGGCGGCTATGCGCGCGGGACGCGACATTACGTTTGAGGCTTCTCCTTTATAATACTTAATTATATCATTACTATTTTATAACATTATTGTTCTATCATAAACATTAATAAGCACACTCTGTTGGGTACGGACCTCTTCCTAGCTACGCCATTCTCTCCGGTCTCCCTTCAGCCTCATCTATTGCCCTTCAGCAACCCTCATATTATAATATTTTCAAGTCAAGCCTTGATATTATGACTATGACCATTAACCATAAATCGTTGTTCCTGCCTTGACTACCAGTCTGTAGAGCCATAGAGTAAATGGCGTAGCTATCTATTCAATAAGTTTTCTTTTATCGCTTTTGACTTTTAATCATCTACAAACCCATCTAGTTTTAATTTAAATCTTGCAATTTTTTACAATTCGCTTTTAAACTTTTAACCCTTGCACTCGATTTCCTAAGGCACTCACCCTGTTAACTGTCCTGGCTTTTTATTTCTTGCTCCGAAGTTATTAATTGTAGTAATATGATAAATCATAAAGAGGAAATAGTTATTTTCAATGTTACATATCTTTACAAGATAATTAAACATTTTGAAAGTAAGGATCTTGAATAATCCAATTAATACAAAGTCATCAAAACGATATTGTGACTAACGTTTCCAACTAAACGTACTTAGGATACTTTTAAAATTTAACACAAAACCTGTTTCCCAAACGACCGTCGATTTTTTGTAGTAATTTTAAATCTTTGCATTGCGCTTTATATTCCCTGGCCTGTACATAGATATACAAGTATGTAAACTGTGTAAAGCTTGCAACCCCATTACCGCACACACCAGCAACAAATGCCTTCTTATGAAATATGACGCAACAGTGAGAACCCATAAAAATCTTAAATTCCCAATTTGAATTTTGGCACACTCCCTTCATCTTCCTTTTTATATCTCGACGAGGAACATGATGAATCAGTATCATGACGTGCCTCACACATGGTCACAGATTAATATTGCTCAATTAATAATAATTTGGCAGCTGAACCTCCTTGACCCCAGAAGCTCTCGGTTTGGCTTAAACTGGCTGCAATGCGGCCTGTTTTTGGCATTACGTCATCATAGGTAACTACCTTCCTAGCTCGCCATCGCTTTTTGCTCATAAGCTCATGCCTCGCACGTTGATTTCTTCCTTTGTACCTTCCTCCATTTTAAACTTACATTTTAGTCGCTTAATATTATTGTCTCGTTGCTAAATTATACCTCATTTGATCACTATATAAACTTGAACAGTTATGGGATGTTAAGTTTGTCTCACACAAAATTTCAAGTTGTTATTACACTTGCTTGTTTGGTAATAAGAATTGGTTGGATGTCTTGGCTGGTCTCGACAATATACTTGGCAGTTACTGGCCTGTGGTGCTCACGAACGAATTGTAGTTTAAAAATGTGCATTTTTTGCGATGCAAAGTACTGCATGTCGCAATACAAAGGTGCAGCCCAAGGTCGGACAGCTGGTCTCTCTAATTAAAGGTTTTATGCTTAAATAATTAAATGGGCACTACTCTTCTACTAGCAGGTGCTATTTTATTTATGCAAAGAATAAAATCATTATTTACCGACGTGCCAAATTGCGTACATTAATAATTTGCCAGACTTTGTATTATTGCCACTGCTCACGCCAGATAAATTATTTGTCGATTACTAATTTGAATACTTGGCCATTATGTCGGTGTCTTGGTGTATTGAATATTTTATCGACTGCCTGCAGGATGTAATGTACTCAGTACTTACATTAAATTATACCGACTTATATTGTAATGGTTCTCGTTTAAAGATGATTCCCTCACAATACCATATCTAACATTTTACTTGACACATACTTCGTGACAAACACCATCATATTTGTCACAATTACTTCATGTTGCTATAAAGTTATATTATAATCTTTTCCAGCATTACAAACAAGAGAAACTCTAATATATGCAATGTAAACAACTTTTGCAAATCCTTCTAAATAACGTTTCGTACTCGCCTATAGACGAAAATACTTTAACCTCGGCATAATCGTATCGATAAAGAAGTGTATATACATATATACAACAATAAAAAGGTAAATAAACTTATAAATATCGAAAATTCCGAAAAATATTCTCAAATAGTCAAAGAAGTCAATAAACCCGACAGGAACTGGTTTCGTGTTATTTGGAAACAAATATTTAAAGACACAAAACATATCTCTCGGATAGTCCTTATATCTATAAGTTAATCTATAGTTAGGTTAGCATATCTTCATGATGTATTTAATGCATGTAAAAACAACTAAGAGTTTAGTGCACATATCTACACATGATAGTAGTATGACTATTAAATATCTACCAAGCACGCGAAAGTAAACCTCACTGGAATGACCGCTGCTCTTGTCTAATAAATGTATATTTTTGAAAATTTTACTAGTAAGAACCAGATAATCAGCTCTCACCAGGCCAACAATAAAACTAAAAATATTAGTCCAAGCAGTTTCTTGAAAACTAAGTATTTGGAGCAACACCATCGATTCAGAAAAATGTTTGTTTACAAAACAGTTTTTTTTATGGTATTTCATTGTTGTGTTAAGTTTATGATACTATGCATTAATCCGAATTTTGATGGATTGTTTTAACACCCAATGGTGTCGATACGGCGCAACACAACTAACTTATTTGACAGGACTAACCTTAATTTGAGCGTCCCGTCTTTGTTTTTTCGATACAGAAAGAAAAAGACAGAACACTTAAATTTTGTTTAGTCCTGTCAATTAAGTCAAGTTGTGTTGCGCCGAATCGGAGTTAATATGTATAAATATTTGGAATTTGTTTATAATAATTACTAGTGCACTTGCGATTTATTGACTCTTGATTAAACCTTGTTTTAATGTGGCATAATTCAGCTATTATTTCTTTTCCCGTCGGATGAATGATTGGACATGCGCCAACGCTACATAATATGTTTTTTAGGGTTCGGTACCCAAAGGGTAACCAACGGGACCCTATTACTAAGACTCCGCTATCCGTCTGTCTGTCCGTCTGTCACCAGGCTGTATCTCATGAACCGTGATAGTTAGACAGTTGAAATTTTCACAGATGATGTATTTCTGTTGCCGCTTTAACAGCAAATACTAAAAAACAGAATAAAATAAATATTTAAGGGGGCTCCCACACAACAGACATGTTTTTTTTGTCGTTTTTATAGATAATGGTACGGGACTATTCGTGCGCGAGTCCGACTCGCACTTGAAACCCATGTTTCATTGTCGATTTGATTACTAACCGAATGCTAGAGTGGCTAGTTTATAGCTTTTTACCAACCTATGATTTTTTTAAATAAACAGCATCCGTGATAGAAGCTATCTGCAGTTGGTTGCTTTTCAGAAATAAAGTATTTTTATATCTTATCATTTCCCAAATCTCTCGCACACATACGTATTCCATTCCTAACTCCTCGAATATCTTTAACACACTATGCGCTCTTGTTTATTTTACCATTGAAAATTGCATGTAAACGGGGTTTGCGAAGCTTTCATCGATATTACCTACATTATGTTTATTCGATTTTGATTTAATTTACCAATTTATTTTCATAGATTTAAATGTAAGTAGATACACACCTAGAAAAAAATTACTTCTATTCAAATATTTTATTGGAAAATGCGTCATTACGGTACCTACATACGAACCTCTATATTTCTTAAGTTAAGAGACAAATACTCATACAATACCAGATAGTCCTCGTCAGTTTAAAAGTTTTGACCTTCATAAACTAAGTATGTAGGTCAAACATTTAACCTATTGGCTGCATTGCATGATAGATATTCTTCAATCACACCATGTCTGTCTGTCTGCATCAATACTAAAGCATGTTGCATCAGAACTAGTTGCATAACCTTACTTCACTCGTACTTATCTTAGTTATACCGTGGGATTTGTTTTTGTGGATCTTGAAATGTTGGGAAATTGATTTTCCTTTTAGCTATGTCCTAAAAGTTAAAACGGCACTATTTATGGTCCTCCAATAGTATAATTAAAGTAATAATTGATTCTATTGTGTGCGTGCGACTGCTTTAATTTTTTACTAAGTGCTGACCTATTTCTTCTGCTCGTATGTTATCATCAGAAAACGATGCTCAATCTCATATAGAATCATTGTTGCGACGCGACGCCATGATGTGACGTCACGCCCTTCTTCTGCACTGGCCCGAAATCTAAAAATATTTGACATAAAGTTAACTATTTCATACAAAATATAGCTTATTCGTGCCGCAGTCCATTTATCAAGAGAATTTTAGTACAAATAAAAAAGGGCATATCTTTTTTTTATTTAGTACCGGGTGTCCCAAAAGAAAGTTTATATTTGTTTAGCTTCCTGTGTGAACGCAAAGAATCCGGGGGGCATGGGAGTATATCAATCGGTAGCCTGGCTTCTGGGAATTTGGACACTATGGAGGTTTTCTCGAGGGTGGACCGCGCGTTCTGTGTGTTAACATTTTACAAATACCCTAAAAACAGTAATTCAGCGAAAATTTGCAGTCATTATGGGTTGAGTAAGTTAAACGATGCGCAAGTGTTCTCCTCATTCGAAAATGGATTAAAAAAAATTAAAAAGACCGCTTTAGCACTTTTTAATCCGTTTTCGAGTGAGGAGAACACTTTGCGTATCATTTAAGTTACGCAAACCACAATGACTTCAAAATTTTCTCTGTTATTTTTCACCGAATCACCGTTTTTAGGATACATGTAAAATCCTAGCACACAGAACACGCGCCCAACCCTGAGAAAACATCCATAGTGTCGAAATTCCTAGAAGCCAGACTATCGATTGACATACACCTCGCACCCCTCAGATTTTTTGCGTTTATGCAGTAAGCTTACCAAATATAAACTTTCTTTTGGGATACCTTTTAATTAATTTTGGTATGCCTTTTTTTGGAATGAGCATCGTGAAAACAACCTACCCTGTGACGGAAATTGCCGACTAGATCAACACCCTATATATAGGCTATCATTTAAACGGTTAGCTACGTCTAGTACTACATGTATAACTTAAGAGCTACGCTCTTGTCGGTGGACTTACCGCCATTCCTCTCTATCTTCTGCTAATGATTTGACTTCTTGATATGACAAAACATTAACTTTCTCCTTCACTTGAGTAAACTAGCACGCATGTAGGTTCCCATCTTTCTTTTTACTCCTCGACCTTTCCTTTTATGATATTTATCAAAAATTTGTCATGTCGAATAACTGTCCTATCATCATCACATTTCAAACGCCTCCAACTTTTTTCTGTCTCCTTGCGTTAATGTCCACGTTTCACTACCATACAATTCAATGCTCCAGATACAGACATTTATAAGGCGTTTTATAAGGACTTTTCTTGAGATTTTCGTTATGAAAGTATTTTTATACATCGTCACGACACGAATTCCCGAGAGGGTTGCAGAGGCAATCCGAGTGTGAACTGTGAAACGCAAGTCACAGTCCACACTCGGTACGCCCTCGTTTCACCGACGATTATTACGTCCTAACGCCCTATTGCCGTACTTCGGGCAAAAATATACGCTTTTTGGGGCATAACCTGCATCCTTACGATGTTTTCCTTCACCGCACCGTTCAAAAGATTTTTGTTGTTGATAAAGGCTCTTTTGGCCATTGCAATCCTTTAAACGACATCTGGATTACATCTGAATTCATTGGGGATATATATATATATATATGTTTTTAATTGTATACCTTTCCCGTTAATTATTATCTTTGCTTTCTCTATTTCTTCGCCTACCATTAAATACATGTTTCTTGAGCATATATAAAGTTCTTATATTATTCTCATCTATCTGTCTATATATTCTCCTTTCTCTGAATAATATCTTTAAATTAGATATTAAGAGAGAACATTCAGCACTGCACCCTCTTAAAGACAAGAGAAGACAATACTCTTTAATTGTGCACCATATTAAAAAAAAGTTACAGAATAAAACAATTACAATTAAGGTAAAAATTGGCGGCCTCATAGCTTAAAGCGATTTCTACCACACGACCCCTGGGTGGAAAAGAGGTCAAGGAGAGTAATCGTGAAGGCATTAAAGCAGTTTGTGAAAGTATTTAGGTATTTACAGCTTGCCAAAATTTTATAAAATCCCGCAGATATATTTAATTTCCTATCACATCAGTTTTAAGGCTGCCCAATATCATATTACTTGCTGGACAATTGAGTTATTTTTGACGACCACTAGTAGCAGCTCAATTCACTTTGTTTGCTGCCAAAATACATTTTGGAGCTGACCATAACCTCTGTAATTAGCTGACCGTTTAAATAATAGGCAAGACATATTGGATATGATATCGCCATTATTAAAGGCAAATTCTATGGCCGAATTTGGCTTCTTCACTTCCAATCTCCTTGATCTTAAATCATCTATAGATAATATGAAGATCATATATGCCACTGGTCTTCATCCTTCTGTCCAAATTCAGGAAGGCACATATATCAAAATTACAATTCTTGAATTTCCAAACTACTAGTACCCTTTTATTTGTCGGCATTAGGAAAATTACGAAAATCTTTCACCAAAGTCAAAAATAGGTAGGACAACGAGCGAAGCGAGGAGAAGCGTGCTAGGTTTACATGTAAGATAAAATAAGGAGCTGAGCGAAGTGGAGCGGAGCGAGGCGACGACGTCCCTAGTTTTAACATAATTTATGATATACACAATAAAAACCTTACCATCATCGTCTTATAATCACAAATAAAACCTTGTATCATTACATCTCACTCAATTTCATGTGCGGTCTCTTTCTATCAGCTTTCTGCTGCTTGTCTAGAAACGCTCGTCAAATATCGTTTTTGCTGAATGGACTAGTATCCAAAGCCGTAAAACAAGTTATAAAAAAAGATATTGTTTTTGTTGGTTTGATTATAGTGCGAAATATTCATTTTGTTCTGGAGAGCATTAGTTTCAAGCGTTTTAATTAATTTATAATCGTATATTTATAGGTGTATTTTTTTTGTAATGTCTTACACTTTTTTATTGTTATTTCCATAAATTTTTAAAGTAAGTATAAATGTATCCGATAAAAGTGCATCGATAGAAAAAAAAACAAGAAGTTACCTCTAGTTTTGAACTAGTTTCTATTATTTCTATGTATGCTATAAACTACCCAAAAATTAGGTAAATAATATCACGTTCATATAAACAAGGGGCCAAAGAAGGGAGTTTATAGAGGTTTTCGTGATCGTGGGTTTCTCGGTTGTCGTGTCGTAGTTAAGAGCTACGGCTCAGGGCCGCGTTCATAAACTAGGGATTGCGACACGGGTTCTAATGCTATATCTGTCGCACGCTATAAAAACTGTATATGCTATCCTGCTGTCAGTGTTGAAACCTGACGAAAGTTTTAATTTATGAACGGCTAACTGAGCGCGCAATTAAGGGGAACGAAAATACAAACAGAAATCAAATGTCAGCTTTCGGATGATTTTGTTGCAATAATTAGGTTACGTATAGCCATAAAAAAAATACATGTTTTTGGTTGAACTTTAAGGCATTCATTTTCCACAAACCACGTTAATCGATTCATATTTGTACTGTCAATGAATTTTTTTGTAACCCTCTATTGCACACTTCTTATCGATTTTGTTTCAGGTATCGCTTTCGCGATTTTGTTGGTTTTTTTTTAATAAAATTAGTGTGAATGATATCTATTCATTTTCCAAGTACCACGTTATTCGGGTCAAAAAAAGCACCCCCTTTTTCCAAAAATACGTAAATCCACTGATGCAGTCAGCGGTAGCAAGATATTGTCAGTCTACGCCTAGCGTTGGCGCCCGTAAGACGTGGAACCTGTGCCCTTTTTTGGAAGCTATAAATATCTCCCAAAAATACTTCAAAACACATTGAAATTAATTTTATAAAGTAATATTTCGAGGAGCATCATATTCCTGCCGTTAAAAACTCAACAAAATATGCGTATGAGTGATTTAGCTACATCGTGCCATAGTCATAACAACAAATTTGGAATGAATTCATACTTTTATGCGGGAAAATAATATATGTTACTCTAAAAGAATAATTTTGTGATCGTTATTGAAACCCAAATTAATTTACTTATGCTTACTGAGATCTGTAACAAAAGTCAATGACCTTTTCGTGAAATTACCCTCACCATTTCAGGTCCAATGAGTGAAGTTTTTTGCAAATTATATAGGTACACTTACTTGGGATAAATCGCCAAGCATTTAAAATATAGAAATTTATTTTGAAATATTTACAGTGCAAGGCAAAATTATTAGATCGTAGATAATCCTGTCGGTACATGTTCAGGTTCTGTTACGCAAAATGAAAACAATGAAACTCGTTTAGGATTTGTCTGTCTGTCCGTTTGTCTAGACAATTTTTTCTGGGTAAAATTAATAAATACCAATATAAACGGCCCTCTATAGAGCTGTAAAAACATACTTTTGACGTTTTTATTTATATTACGTTTTAGGTTTTTACGTTTTTTTTTTTACGTTTTTCATACAAATTTTCTCACTATGAAAATGTAGGGATGAACACTTGAGATAATATTTTGCATTTAAAAGTCAACACAGAAAGGAATTGTTGAACAAATAATGTAAAAAATATGAAAACCATGTTGTTCTATTCTAAAGGGATTAATTATCTACTGTTCAATGTGGTGATAGCTTTGTTTATTTTTTTCCTTGAAGTATTTTTTACTAAGGTAACAAATAGTTTAATACAAGGTTTTCCTTAAGAGGTCCCTTTACCCCTGTATTTTTCTTAAAATTCATACAATAGGTATAAACCGAATGTGAAGTCTACAGCTTATTTTCTTCATATCTTTTTTCATGAGTATATTCTAGTGACATCTAACTACGTCTCTATGCAGCCCAAAAAGCAAAATTTGATAAAACACCATCATAATAGCTGTCAGGATATCGTCAATATTGCCTCATTTTTACACGAAGTTTAACAAGTTTGTATATTTTTATCTATACTGGAAATAAAAAAGAGAGAAATACAGGCGTCGTTCATGTTAAGATGACTAAGTTTACACACTTTGCTAAGTATAAACAATTACCGTTTCATGGAAAACTGTTTTGACTTGAAACCATTTCACAAATTCAATTAGCAAACTTTTAACAATAAATTGTCTGAGCTAAAAGTTGTACTTTACCGTTATAATTATTTCTTAATATTTTGTTACAAATTCGGAGAAATAGCCCTTAAGGAAATCCTTGTATGAAAATATTTGTTATCTTTGTAACAAAAAAAAAAAAAAAAAAAAAACAAAGCTATCGCCACATTGAACAAACAGTAAATTATTAATCCCTTTAGAATAGAAAGATATGGTTTTATATTTTTTACATTATTTGTTCTACAGTTCCTTTCTGTGCTTTATTTCAAATGCAAAATATTATGTGAAGTGTTGATCTCTATATTTTCATTAGGAGAAAATTTGTATGAAAAAGTTAAACAAAAGGCCATAAAAACGTTATAATATGTATATTTTACAGGGCTGTAAATATTAGCATTTATTGATTTTACCCAGAAAAATTGCCTAGACAAACGGACAAACAGACAAACATAGGGACAACAAATTAATCCTAAAAGAGTTTTGTTTTTTCATTTTGCGTAAAGGGACCTGAACATTTCAAACTATGATACAAATAAATTTCTATATTTTAAACACTTGGCGATTTATCCCAAGGGTAAACAGGTATCCCAAAAGTCAACGCTTTCCTTTGGAAGGCTGGTAGGCCAGCTCATGACCGACCAGAATATCAAATTATGACCTCAGTAAAAAGTAGATAGTCTTCGAGTTGATGGTACTTTTATAAATTCGAATAGATTTTTGAGAGTCAAAGCCAACCAGTTCCAAATTCTAAGAATAAAATTTTTGTTGCGCAACTCTGAATAGACATGCTATTGATAAATTCAAAAATAAACCTTGAAATGCTGTTACATCAGGAAGAAAAATAAAAACCCAATTTATGAGCAATTTTTTGTAATTAGGTTAGTTCGATACCACACCCTGAAAAAAAATGTCCTATGTTAGTTTTGCAAATGGTCTTAAGTAACGGCTCATCAAATATTGTTTTTCAAATGATCTGGCAATTTCTGTGTATTACTTTTGAAAAAAAAGTTATTGCTATTTTACTACCAAAGGAGCTGCGTATTTTTTTAAATAATTAGAATTTAGAATGAAAGAGTGGCGGGCCGTAAAAATATTTGACGTTCATTAGAAATGGCATTTAACACGCGTTAGAGTGAGATAAATAGTGACGCTATTTAAAATGAGTTGGAATGAGATAGTAACGCAGTTAAACGTGGTTGAATGAGAGAGGCATAATTGATATAGGCTACAGTGAGATAGATAGTGACGTGGTGCATTCCTTCTGAGAATATTTGTTAGTTTCCACTTTTTGTAATAACAACTTTAGTAAAAAAAAATTGTAAAGAAATTTTTGGTCCAATTTATTTTCCCGCAAGTGTAAAACCAGCTCAACTGGCGAAAAATATTTAAAGAATGGGTAATGGTGACAATTAACCGTCACAATATTATTATGTATCTCTAAAGGAGTGTCTGAAATGTTCCGAGGGTCAACTGATAAATCAAACACTCAAAAAACCACTTTTAGCCGACCATAATAAATTTACGTCCCGACGTGATAGCAAGTAGGATCAATGCCGTGTGACGATGATCGAAATACACTAATAAATTAGATAAAATAAAATACGTATTACTTTTGACCCTGCCTCGTCCACTCTATTCGTATTTTTGCTATGGTGACGCGAGCTTAGAGACCGGGACGAATTTCCCCCCGCGCGCTATCGTAAAATAGAATAAGCCACGCCCGGAACTGGTTTTTGTTTTGGCTATGTCATACTCTTAAACAAAAAAAGACACGTCATAGAGTTCTGGTTGATGCAAAATGAGGTGCTCAATCTGTATTTATTGCGCACCCTTAAGAGGCTATGCGAATTTTATTTTTGTCACTGTCACTCCAAGCAAAAAATCGCGCAGTGCGAGAGGGGCGGGTTCAGGGCAAAAGGGAAAAAAGTTGGTTTTATATTTTTATTAAAAAAACTAAAATAGTTAGCAACATTTCAAATATCAAATCTCTAGATATTGTTGAAACACACCTAATAAAATATGTTTGAGTTCTGTATATGGTTCCTATTCGTCAAACGAGGAGAAAAAGTGTGTTTGAAGACCTCATTTCAACAATTATTTCCATCGAGGAAAATTTATCCAAATATGTTTTCCAATTTCAAATCCCTAGATTATATAGTCAAAATGCATATACCAGAAATTTATTAAAATTTTCGCATATCGCCTTAAGAGCTGCACTCTTGTCGGGAGAGTAACTAACCCGCATTCTTCTCTCCACCATCGCTAAAATAAACTTATTTGTGAATTGGTAATCTATTTGTTTATCGATACTCAATCACTTCTTAATTTTGTTTCACTTTGAACATAAGGACCTTCCTTATAATGAACAGAATGACCTTTTCTGTTAAGCTCTTTACAGTTTTCACCCTGACATTTTTTTCTTTACGGCTGGTTTAATCCAACCTTAATGATATCCAGCTAGTTAGTTTAAAAAGGGAACACATTTTGTTTATGAAGAATATATAACTTCGCAGTAAAACTTGTTCGTAATAAACGAATATACGACCGGAAAACTCCGTGAAGAAATTCTTTCTAAAATTCCTACGCTCCTATTATAATGAAGTAGATAATCCGAGAAGCAGAACAGAAGATGAAAATTACGGCCCGCGTAGACGCAGTCTAAATGACCTCTTTTCCATTTCTGCTATCCTAGTCACATCACCGTAAATACTGCTCACCAACAAAACTTTTGTTCATTTATTTTGCAAACGCAACTCAAGGAGTGTGAGGAACTACACATGCAAACATTATCCTAAAATAATCCGTATTTAGTTAATCTATGCACACAAAGTCCCTAAAGATAAGACAGTACATATTGTCTTCGTATACTAGTACTACACACGCATACCTACGATGTGCTGTATATGTTAACTGCTAGCTACGTACCTAAGTGGCAGTATCTCATACCCGTGTTAATAGCAAACCTGTGTTCTGTTTCCGCATAGTAGTTATAAGCACCGACGGAGACCGTGTGAGGCGCATCATGTGAACTTGGTCGGGACGGGAGCGACAACCTTACAAATTAGAAAAAGTCGTTTCCCTTCCCACCACCACGCTTGTGTGCGCGACATTAATTTTGATAAAAACCGAGTTTAAAATCCAGCGGGCACCGGCTAATTTTGGAAATGTAAATTCGCGTCATTACGAAACTTTATTTACTCTGATGTTTTTAAATTGGAATAAGAACTCTATAGTTAACATTAAACTCGACACAAAATACTAAATATTATTATTAACTAAGTAAAACAGTGCAGATAAAGTCAAATTTTTGGAAAAGAACACAGAATACTAACAACACAACACGCGTCAGTATGAAATCGTCAAGCTTCACGTTCAAGCGTCATTCACATACACAAAAGCAACTAAAATCAGACACACGCACACAAGCAACCACTCTGCTCAGTGCTACGTCACGAATGGTGCTCTCTTGCGCGCTACGTGCCTGGTACCGTGTCTCCCCGTAATAAGCTGAAGTAACTTGGCTTTTCTTATTATGAAGAAAGGCAGGCAACATCCGCGCTTCCTCTAAATTGATGGTCAGAAGCATTTACGTGTGTTTTTCTTTATTATTGGTTTATAATAATAATAATATATAGGTTGCATTATAAATGTTCACAATGAAATATATATGTTGTTAATTTTAAAGCCTAAACGCTGCGAATGATAAATTATGTACATACATATTTTCTGAAAATCGTACTCTATTGAAATTAAATACCTAGCAGCATTAATCAGCCAGTCTTTTGCACTATTTTTGATTGAAAGACAACATCAGTCTGTATTCGGTTCAGCTATCCATGACTATACAATACAGACACAACTTCTATTAGTTCTGCGAGCCTAGTACAAAATGTTCTAGTTGACGCTCCATACGATTCCCAGATGCCGTGAAAATGTATCAGTGTGTACAATTTAAAAAATAATATTAATAAATAGACCAACAACGTTTTAAAAAGAGCTGAAAAAATATTATTTAATGTTTGAACAAGCAGCGACATCTATTATTGAGTAGCGTCAAAAGTAACATGCAAGAGTCAAGTTTGCGCTGAAAAACTTAGCTGAGACAAGTGCAGTTTGAAGAATTATAATTTAAGGCAATGTGTCGTGTCGCCAGGTTTAATTGAACAATGACAGGTGCATAAGGCCGGGTCTAGCCAAGGATGACCACTGTGCGGCTGCCACTGGGACAAACACCGGCACATATTGCCTGTTTTTTGCCTGAGGACATCCGTAGTCACTGTGCACTTCTCTATTATAATTAGTATCTTTATCGGAAGATAATAATTGGATGCCTTATGTTAAAAACCAGATCCTTTGTCACAATGTGTCGCGGATGTCTATTACCACGCAGTATTTTATGCGGTTGTAATACCATTGCAGTAGAACAGAGCCTATGTTAATAATTTCCAAATAAACTCAATTTAAAATAATGGATTAGCAAGCAAGCGAATGCAACGCTATCATAAAAAATGGCGGCTGAAAATGGTGGCGCTAGACGTTGACTAACCATTTTTTTTATCGTGGGATATGCACATCTTATGCGCACTGATTAGTATAAAGACTAGAGAATATGCGGTGAAAAGAAAAAAATTGAATGACCACACAAGTGTTCGTCCTGTACTTATCGGATGAATTCATAAATAAAGCAAAACATCGAGTTAGTTATGCAAAAAAGACCATGACTTTTTTATGCGCTACGGCAACTTCTGAACATCCCTAAACAATAAATGATCTATACAAACACAAAAATGTTTGCCCAAAACAAAAAACACGACTTTTTGCAAGTTTCTTTGTACAATAAAAATTTGTTCGCAAAAAAATAAGATTGGAAATGTCCTTGAAATTAAACAATAATCGCAATGGACCTTTTTAAAGGGATGATTGTGGTGGTCGCTTGAATTATAAGGGATGCGTTTTTTTTATTGCGTTTATTGTTCTCTTGTTTGTTCGTAAAAGAAGTTCCAAAAGTTTTGTGCCGCGTTTCTTACGAATCTATACTAATAATACCGTAGTAAAAAAGTCGAGTCTGTGTATAGAATATATTTGCGAAGTTTTAAATGAAATGAGTTATAAACTTATTATTAAACATTGTACTGAGGCCAAAACTATATTTTTTTATTTTTGTTTCTCTGTCTGTCTGTCTGTATGAATTTATGTTCCGTTTTAACTCGAGAACCACTCAACGGATTTGGATGCGGTTTTCTTTGTTATCATCGTAGTGACCCTGGTCAACATATAGGCTTTTTAAGGGGTATCGATAAATTAACCGCCAATCCGGAATCAGGCAAAGATTAGAAAGCGTTTATTTACGTTAGTGGAGCTGCGGGCAAAAGACTAGTATCCTATATTTTTAAACTACCAAGCAATGGTAAAAGCATAGGCAGAGAGTGAGATAACTATACCTAACTAAAATTACTTTTGTGACCGGATATGGATGATATGGTGCCGACATTAAGTTGTAATATAACTCAATGGGTGCCGATGACGTATTTAGAATATGTAATTTTATTAGAGATACTATTTCAGCGGCACAACATACCTCAATCGATAGCAATTTTACGATAATTATTAAATTTTCGCCGCAACAGTTGTTTAAGTTTTCTAGAGCATCCACATGTAAAGGGTTAAAATAAAAAATATAAAAAAGGAATATGCGCACTGAGCCAGCGGCCACCTGACAACATCTGCACGAAAAACGAGATATTGGCTATTGGAAAAAATATACTTTAGACCGAGTATTATCTTACAGAGCATCATTTAATGGTCAACATACAACCAACTTAGAATTCATGCATAACTTTGCTGTACGAAACGCGTCAGATGTTTTTATACGTACTTCGTACATATAATTTTAGTGTACCTATATGTAGTTCTAGTGTGATTTGTACCAAAAATCAATAATAATGTTTTGTTTTCTTTTTTTTCAGATATCCGGCCAGCGTTTTAATTACACAACAGCACGGATGGACAACACAATTTTGACTCATCGCTACGAGTATTTTCTTATTACTTCGTTTCCAATATATTTCATGTCTTAATGGTGTCTTAATGCTAGACCGCACTAGGCGGTTGTGTACTGTAGCGGAGCGCAGCAGCACGGCGCGACTAAACCGCATTTGAACAGCAGCGGCGTCATTCGTTCTAACAACTTTTGTCAAGACGGTTTTGATGAGGACTTCATCATTTCGAGGCAAAATATCTCTGGATATTGAAATTAAATTTTATTTTATTTTGAGGTAAAACCAGAGGCAACAAAATTGATTTACGTTTCGCTTAGATCTTTCGCGTAACTGCAGTGAAGCGGCACGGCGCGACAGAGTTGACGAACGTCAACATTGCCGCTCCGCGGCGTGCCATGCCACTTCGCTGCAGTTACGTGGCCGCTAGTGAGGTATTGTTCATACAAATTCATATAAGTAATAGTAGTTTATGCTACAAGGGCGAAAAGGAATAACTTTCAGCGGGTGTTTTAAGCGTAACCGAGTAATTTATTGCCCTTACGCCCGTGTATCATACTACGTTTTTCAACGCATAGTGTGAGGAAATAAAACAAATATAATATTGTGAACTTTAAATTATGTTTGGCTCAAAAGGACTGTATCCAGAGCCGTTAAACAGTGGAAAAAACAAGTATAGCATTTATGGTACACAGGAAAGGTTGCAGGTTAGCTAACCATTGTAAATAAATTTAAAAAAAAATAATAAAGCCCTAGGGCAAAATAATCGACTTTCTGTTCGGTTTTGATGCATAAAAAGTGGGCCTTTACGAGCACTTGAATTGAAAATAATATTTTGTCGCGCCGCCGTGGTGCTCCGCTCCATTGCAGTTAAATTCCGAGTGCGATCTGATATTTATTCTTATGTACATCAAATATTATCAATACTCACTAGGACTAAGGCTGTTTTATTATGACTGATTAATTTTCACGTAAATAAGACATGTCTTCAGTGCATTTTTATTTGTTAAATATAAATTTAGTTTTAGGTAATCGCAACAACATTTTCGATCATTCAATTTAATTATTGAAATTGGTTAAATTTAAATGTATACTTTGTAATGTTATAGACATTATCTAAAAATAATCTAAAATAGGTATGCTTAATTTTAAGGGAAAATTGTAAGACAAGCACAAAGAGGCAAAAGGGTTTTTGAATGGTTTTCTTCAATCTTAGTGTACATTTCTAAAGAAGCCTTCAAAAATACTTCAAATGTATTGACTTATGTTAGGACTAAGATATTTAAGTATTGATAAACCAGCCCCCCAAAATTTTATTAACATCTTGGATTCGAGTTACCATTTTATATAATCCGCTTTTGTAAATAAAGCTTTGACTGCTTGTTTTTTTTTTTATTATTACGTTATGTACCTTGCTTCAAGTTTGAAAAATTAATGCTTTTTCATCGTTTGTATGCAGTGCAAAAAATTCGCCGTTTGTATGTATATTTATAATGCATAAATAATTGTTTATCAAATTAACAACTTTTACAATTCAGTGTTGCCAATAAAGACTGAATAAATAAATCTGCATTTAAACTACGTGCTGCAGTTATAAAATATGTTAAGTTTAAATTATAAATAAAAAGTTAAGGCCCGTAAAGGATCCCACCCTAGCGTATGTATTTCATTTGGAAGATCTAGGTATTGAGGGATAATAAAAATTACTTTATATTTTCTCGTATGAACCTGGTGTTTTCTTTTCTTCGCCCAAACATCCTAGAAACCTCCTTTTGTTGGATATCAATTGAAAATATCAGTTAATCAACCATTTTAATAACAAATTGTTACAAAACTTTTAGAGTAAATTGATTTAGTAATACTGAAGAGTAGACATCGGCAGTAAAGCTCAACATCTCAATAGACCATAAAGAAAGGTGCAATTCTTCTTTCATCTTTGCTGAAAAATAGCCAGCCGAGCATGAGCGGAGTGGAGCAACCTCTTAGTTTTAATAGAATAAATGGTATGATCAATCAGATCATGATATGGTCAATTCTATGATATGACCACAATATACAAGGTGACATTAATTTATGTAGCCAAATTCATAGTGAAGACTCGATAAGTGCTCAGTCAGTATCATTTCAAGGCACTTTTTGTGAAATTCATAAAATTTTATTTTCGTGTTCCCTACATACGGAAACCCAGCCCCGAGTCAAATACTATGGGAGGTCAATATTCTATTTTGCGAAATTAGCAAAAAGTGTTATCGATCCGTGGTACTGATCCCTTACCAAGCCTCCTGTAAGAATTACATTTCTGTCACTTTATATTATAATATTGCAGTAAAAAGTTCGCAGCGCGCGTTGATGTCTTTTTTTGCTACGATGCTCGCGCCGCAACTCGCCTGCTCGCCGACTGAACCAGCTCTACGAAATGTTCTACGAGCGAGTAGCAAGAAACAACCAACACGTTTTTTTTTTCACCCAGCACTACGTCGCGATTAAACTGAAAATTATATTTTTGTTCTATTAGACATGAAACAAATATTATAAAATAAAAATAGTTAAATATGTACTGATTAATTTTGTACGAGATTAAGAAAAAAATACTTACATACAGTATGATTGGTAATTCGACCTATTCCTTGAAAGGGGTTATACTAGAGATTATTTCCAACGAATTAAGTCCTATCAACTAGGTGTCGAAAATGAATGGTCTCCGAGTTACGAAGGTTTTTATATTATTTTTCAAACTTTCAGACTAGTAACCAAAAATAAATAATTTAAAAATAACTATTCCTCTCTCAGCACTTATTTATTATATTTCTGATCAATGATAAATGAGCGATCATTTATAAAAAAATACCTGCCCTGAATTCCCATAATCTGAGAGTTAAAAGGTCTTAAGTGTAAAGAAAACCTTTTTTATTTTGTGATTTTTGAAATATCGACGTGTTTTGAAAAAAGAAATACCATTTTAGAGCCCTAGTTGATAGGCATTATTTGTTGGAAATGATCCCTAGTATAACCCCTTTAAAGGAATAGGCCGAATTACCAAGCAACCTGTATATTCCTAAAAGGGTGTAGAAAGGGTACCCAAATGTCAACTAAACAGTTAAAATGTGTACACTTCTTAAATTCTTAGACTAAAGAGGAGATCAAGGATTGAGTACATGCTATTGCCATTGAACGCATAGTTATAGCCAAGTTCCAGAGTACTGGTATCGATTCGGCATAACACGTCTTAACTTATTTTGAGAAGACTAACCTTATTTTAAGCGTCCTGTCTTTTTCTTTCTTTATCGAAAAGACAAGGACAGAACGCTTAAATTAAGTTTCGTCCTGTCAAATAAGTTAAAATGTGCTTCACCGAATCGGTACCATTGCAAGAGATTATAATGATCACATTTTAGAAATTTTCAGTTATAATGTAATTTATTGTTTCTTCGAAAAGAGCAAAACCCAAATTTTATCAGCTCCCGAAGCCTGAAATAATTGTAACAAGCAATATTAAGTATACCTGTATATTAAATTGTTGGTGGTAGATGATGCTGGACTCGACTGTGGATTTGTGGAGGTATCACCATCTCATTCGCAAACCCCGTGAAGTTATGCGGGGGAGATTAAGAGGAAAGCTCTCAAACAGCCACTAACAGGTGGCTTACCATGCCTGCACCCGATTGATGGTGGTATATCATATCAGTTGCAAGTAAATTCTCAAAGTTACAAAATTATAGTTTCACTGGGTTAGGTTAGATCAGGGTTTCTCAAAGTGGGGTTCGCCAATTGATTGTAGGGGGTTCGTGACAAGATTTACGTTATGGCAGGTGACTGACTAGCTCGCGCGGGCAACACAAAAATTTAGCAAAATTGCTCTGAAAGTCGACTTAATTTGCGACAAGAAACAAGCCCGCCCACCTATCACATTAAACAATTAACAACATTACTTTGTAACTATATTATCTTTTATATTTAAATAAAAATCCTTTTACAGCAAGTTTGTTGTAAAGGGGTTCGCAGTCGACTGGGAAACTTTATAGGGGTACGTGGGGCTATAAGGTTGAGAAACCCTGGGTTATATTAAAAACCTAACAAAAAACTACCGTGTAATTATAATTTCACTAGCGAAACTATTTCACTGCTCTTACAATTTAACAATTTACCTGTGACATATCTATCACCAATTGCCGGCCCTTATATAAAACAGACTGGTGACGGGCAGCGGCGTCACTGGTGCAAGAGTTTCACAACCACCAACCCGCCTGCCCAGCGTTTGGACATTTCTTCCAGGAGGACCACCTAAAGTGGGAAAATCTTGAAAAGGCCTATATCCAGCAGTGGATGAACCAGGCCGATGGATGAATAGCATTTAATATTTTACTTAGAGTTTGAAGGGTTATACATAGTTTATGGTATTCTTCTTCCAGTTTCGAAGGTAAGTATTTCTATGAATCGCCGGAGGACGACTGTACAATAGGTAGATGGTGTAGCTGACTTATAAATATTACAGTTAATTGCTTAACACTAGAGTGGACGCGTGGGCTACAGGTGTAGACCAGGGTATATTATTCGTACCTTTTCTCAAACGCGTCACACTACTGCGCTGTTTTTCCGTGTATTCCTCGACTACCAGTACCAGTGGTACCAGTTTCCTTACAGTACTCTGGAACTTGGCCAAGATCCAACTTTCACTTCAAGTAATGATAGCTCTGCTTTGGATTTGACTTGTCTTGACTTGTCACCGCTCTCAGAGCACCCTACAAGCGTTGCGTGATATCATTCAGAACACCCTACAAGCGTTGCTTAGTATCATTCATTCAGAGCACCCTACAGGAGTTGCGTGGTATCATTCAGAGCACCCTACAGGCGTTGCTTGGTATCATTCAGAGCACCCTACAAGCATTGCGTGGTATCATTCAGAGCACCCTACAAGCGTTACGTGATATCATTCAGAGCACCCTACAGACGTTGCTTGGTGTCATTCAGAGCACCCTACTGGAGTTACGTGGTATCATTCAGAGCACCCTACAGGCGTTGCTTGGTATCATTCAGAGCACCCTACAAGCGTTGCGTGGTATCATTCAGAGCACCCTACAAGCGTTACGTGATATAATTCAGAGCACCCTACAAGCGTTACGTGATATAATTCAGAGCACCCTACAGGCGTTGCATGGTATCATTCAGAGCACCCTACAGGAATTGCGTGGTATTCAGAGCACTCTACAGTCGTTGCGTGATATCAATCAGAGCACCTTACAGTCATTGCTTGGTATCATTCAGAGCACCCTACAAGCGTTACGTGATATCATTCAGAGCACCCTACAGACGTTGCTTGGTGTCATTCAGAGCACCCTACAGGAGTTACGTGGTATCATTCAGAGCACCCTACAGGCGTTGCTTGGTATCATTCAGAGCACCCTACAGGCGTTGCTTGGTATCATTCAGAGCACCCTACAAGCATTGCGTGGTATCATTCAGAGCACCCTACAAGCGTTGCGTGATATCATTCAGAGCACCCTACAAGCGTTGCTTAGTATCATTCATTCAGAGCACCCTACAGGAGTTGCGTGGTATCATTCAGAGCACCCTACAGGCGTTGCTTGGTATCATTCAGAGCACCCTACAAGCATTGCGTGGTATCATTCAGAGCACCCTAAAAGCGTTGCGTGATATCATTCAGAGCACCCTACAAGCGTTGCTTAGTATCATTCATTCAGAGCACCCTACAGGAGTTGCGTGGTATCATTCAGAGCACCCTACAGGCGTTGCTTGGTATCATTCAGAGCACCCTACAAGCATTGCGTGGTATCATTCGGAGCACCCTACAAGCGTTACGTGATATCATTCAGAGCACCCTACAGACGTTGCTTGGTGTCATTCAGAGCACCCTACAGGAGTTACGTGGTATCATTCAGAGCACCCTACAGGCGTTGCTTGGTATCATTCAGAGCACCCTACAAGCGTTGCGTGGTATCATTCAGAGCACCCTACAAGCGTTACGTGATATAATTCAGAGCACCCTACAGGCGTTGCTTGGTGTCATTCAGAGCACCCTACAGGAGTTACGTGGTATCATTCAGAGCACCCTACAGGCGTTGCTTGGTATCATTCAGAGCACCCTACAAGCGTTGCGTGGTATCATTCAGAGCACCCTACAAGCGTTACGTGATATAATTCAGAGCACCCTACAGGCGTTGCTTGGTGTCATTCAGAGCACCCTACAGGAGTTACGTGGTATCATTCAGAGCACCCTACAGGCGTTGCTTGGTATCATTCAGAGCACCCTACAAGCGTTGCGTGGTATCATTCAGAGCACCCTACAAGCGTTGCGTGGTATCATTCAGAGCACCCTACAAGCGTTACGTGATATAATTCAGAACACCCTACAGGCGTTGCATGGTATCATTCAGAGCACCCTACAGGAATTGCGTGGTATTCAGAGCACTCTACAGTCGTTGCGTGATATTAATCAGAGCACCTTACAGTCATTGCGTGGTATCATTCAGAGCACCCTGCAGGCGTTGCTTTGTATCATTCAGCGCACCCTTCAGGCGTTGCATGGTATCATTCAATGGCAATGAATATTGTAATTTGAAAACACTTGTACTTATTGACTGACTTGTACTGTTTTTGAATCATAATGTTTCGTAAGATCCACCAAGTGCCCACAATCACCACCATCAACTTCGAGAATGAATACTTTAATTGAGGTGTTGTTTATTTAACAATTAAACTAATGAAATTTAAAAGAGTAAAATACATATTAAATTAAATTGTGTTTTGGGATTGCTTATAAATAATAAGTTAATACACGTACATTAACTAATTTATGGGTAAGTTTAGTTTATAGAATAATGTAGAGGTCGTGGGCGGCTCGTGAAATCTAAGGAAAATCATGTATCTTATTTATTTGTAATTTTTTTCGTTAATAATATAATAACAGTCTTTTGGTAAAAAGGTAACAGACTTCAGTAGATTTTGTGAAAGGCTCTGAGTCTGGACAGACCGATTAACACCACGCCTATTTTCACTCACCCATATTCTGGATGAGTGTTTATTAGACCCTAGAGCTCCTTAACTTTCTTACTCTAACGGTCACTTGCACCAAGAAACTTTATGTTAGGTAAGTTCGTGTCGCATCAACTGTAGAAATAAGGATATAGCGTATATTTTGCATATTTTGGTCACAGTTATCGACATGAAAAGTATAACATGTTGAAGAACATTTTAGAAGGGAAAATGGACGTAAAACGGGGAAGGGGGAGAAGGCGGATGACATGGAGTGATAACGTAAAAACTTGGACTAACATAAAAGACGCTGCCAGTCTTTGCAGACTGGCACAGAATAGAGAAGAGTTTCGTGTGGTGGTCGCCGACATCCGCTAGGATATGGCACCCCCAAGAAGAAGAAGTATATAGTTAGATAACCTGGGTTATGTTGCTTGGTACATGAGGCCTTAATAGAACTATTACGTGACAAACCTAATTTTTATACAGTATATACGAAACTAACTCATCATCCATCCATCAGCCTAGTTCGTCCACTGCTGGACATAAGGCTTGCCAGGACTTTGCCACTCCCGGTGGTCATTCTGGAAGAATTGCCCATACTCACACACGCTGGGCAGGCGGGTTGGTGAGCGCGGTGCCGGAACCCTCTCACCAGTGCCTCTGCCTGTCACCAGTCTGTTCCATATAAGGCCCGGCTATTAGGGATGGATATACCGCCATCCATCGGTCCCAGGCATTGTGGGCCTCCTGATTTTTTGCCTGTGAGCTGTCCTCTTACTCTCCCCTGAATTACTTCGAAGGGGTCTCCAAGTAAGATGGTGGTACCTCCACAGTCGAGCTTGGCATCAGCTCTACGCTACCACCTGGGTACGTAACTAACTAATCTTACATAATGCTACGGAACCCAAAGAAACCAGAAGGTGAGTTCCGTTAGCACGTCTGATATTAAAAAAAAAATGCCAAAAGTACCCGGAATAGAAGAGCTTGTATGACTAGATTGATGGATGTGGAAGAGGCGAAAGAGGTGTGTCTGGATCGTAGCAGAAGGAAATCTGTAGTCTCTGCTCACTCCTTTGGAAGACAGGCGTGAGTATATGTATGTTTGTAATAATGTACCTTATAGTTCATGGGTTAGTTATGCGGCGGTATAACCTTACGTTACGTCCCATGGCCACCACTTACAGATATCACAGTCGTACCATCATTTCTACACACATAAGTTTATTCAAAATCGACTCTAATGCCTAGCAACATGAGCTAAGAAGGGTGTCTAAAAATCACAGTGTTTCCCTGATGGATCGTATAGCGGTAAACATGTACCTAAACAACCCCGAGGATCAATCACATTAACTAGACGATTGATTACTTTATGCCAAGGGCTTAAAGTTGAAAATACATCGCCAAGTAGAGTTAATTGGAAAACATTCAAATACGACCTTAAACCGAGGTATTAAGACAGATAATGCAAAGATTGTCTAGTGTCAACTGACAGAGATTCTAATACAGTGCTATGTAGAACTGGGACCCGTTAAACGCTGGTCTAGTGATGGCTTAAACGTATGAGATTTCATCGATATATGTTATTATTTAAGTGATGTTATCTTTGAAATTGTATAGGTATTACAGATCATTTGATAGTGATGTTGGATGCTGTACATCGATTTCGATTGGTATTCGCCTCAGATATTGTAATTATCATAACATAAATAAATAAATGAGTTTATAAAAGTACTCGAACACCTAAAAAACTTTTAAAATTAAACATAAGCTACAACACATATAGTCAAAACATGTGCTTATCCCGAGATAGGGTTGCCAACTCTTGAAGGAACCAACACGGGAGATTTGAACAAATCGGTGGGACATTGAATAAAAGGTCTCGTAGAAGCATCATTCATATTTGATATGAAAAATGAAAATTAATTTCATCATTAAATTATTTATTTCGCGCGATTTATCTATTTCGTTAATGACAATTATTTTATTTTAGAAAATGTCGGAGAATTCATTGCATCCTGGGAGCTCGGAGGTTGAACAATATTCCCGGAGTCTCCCGGGCATTCCAGGAGGGTTGGGAACCCTACCCAGAGAGGATATCGGAGGTGTTTCCATTTGTGGACTGTCACCTTGAACAGTCAACACTCGTAACACCTTCTTTACACTGACGATTTCACGTCCTAACCTAACGTAATAGGAGGTAATTGTAGGCGATATGTAAAATGTCTTAGCGTCCCTGTTACACCATATGCGAAAAAAATCTCAGTGCGAGAGGGACGGATTCGGGGAAAAGTAGCAAAAATGCAATCAAAATTTAATTTAACCTGGTCCTAGATACTGTTAAAACCTATCCAATATAATTTAATCGCAGTCCATATGCGATTCTAAATTGTCAAACCAGGAGAAATGATGTCGAAAAAGGCCTCATCTTAATAAATATTTTTATCGAGCCAGATTTCTTTAATTTTTGTTTAACAGATCCCTAGAAAAACATTTCAAAAATAAATATTATTGAATCAAAATTATAGCTTTTTTACTGCAGCTGCAAGCTGTGAAAGTGTCGATATTTTTCCGTGACACCTTAACTCGAGCACAAATATATGCTTTTTAAGGCATGCGGGTTTCTTAACCGTCGGTTAGTACACAATGTTATGAAAAATTCATTGTTGCATGCTCCATCCGCAGGAATCGAACTGGGATCTCAAAATTGATAGACTTGTTGGTGTCCGGTCACTGTGCTATTGCTGCTAGAAAGATTAGATAATGTAAAAATACACATTTTAGTGTGGGTTTAAATATGCGTGTCACATTGTATGTAATGTCAATACCAGGTATTTATTTATGTCTTATTATTATTATTTTTATAAATTTGATCAAGGTAAAAAGCCGATATTCATTCGTTTTGTGCCAGCTCCATAGCGGGTCGAAATATAATATCTCGAAAATAACTTTTTATCTTTAATTTATTGTACCTTTAATTTAGTTAATAGCTCATTTTAGCAAATTATTTATACTATGTTATGTATTTCACTATTTGTAGGTAGTTCTTGAAGTCATCGATACAAAACACTTTTCAGTTTTTGGCGCTTGACCGACTTTTTGTTATTCTTAAACAAAATAATCTAAACTCAGATTTTTTTCTGGTACGACGAAATTTTTGTGACATAAGCTTTAAATATTGATATAAATTATTACTTTTGAACAGATTTTGCATTTTTTTATCTGTCTACAACTTGAACCAATATTTATCGGTGAAAATAAGAGAAGTTTTGATTGAGCTTTAATTTTAAAATTGTGTGAGATATCTTAAATACCTTATTAATATTATTATATATATTTTTTAAGAGCTTGTTTCTGTCCATACATTTCAAACTAAGATTGACAAAACTTGACAAATTTTGGGCTAATAACCCTTTTTATCCATAAGAACTATTGTGGTGGAATATTATTTTAGATTAAAGCCTGAAAACAAATTGTTGTAAGTGTGAAGAAGGTGAAACCCCAATAAAAGTTACTAAGAAATCGTAAAAAAAATACAAAATCAATTTGTCTTAGATAAATATTGTAGTGTGATATAGAAAAACTGAGTTCAGATTTGGATTTAACACACGAAAACTTACAAGAATAAAAAAAATTGAGCACCAAAAAAAGCGTGTTTTTTTCCTGTAATCTACCGAGTCGTAAGTATCGATAAGCTGCTATCCCATCACTCGTCAGGATCAGTGCTAGGGCAGTGGCTCAGTGGGTCGGCGGCCGCCTGGAATGCGGAACTCCAGGGTTCGGAGCCCGAACCGTTACACACTCTGACACATCCAAGGATCAGTCTCAAGATATGATTCGGTCAGAATTAAACGCGTCTCTTATTTCAATTTATTTATTAAAATGTTGTTTTTATTCGTTTAACAAACTTATTGTCATCGTCTTTGTAAAATTATTTTTATAAAAATATGTTAAACCAACAAGATTAAAAGAAAATAAAAGCCAATAAAATGACAGTGGGCAAATTCGGTCCAAGCGCCGCCAAGATCAAGATATATTTTAAATGAAAGGACTGCAGTGAGTGCGGGGTAATCGAAGACGTCTATCATATTTTAATGGAATGTGTACGAAATCAAGTCCAAAGAAGAACAATTTTTTTCATTCTATTTTTATATTAGGTGGCTGTAACAGCGCCTTCAATTCAGAGGAAACTAAGATACTGCTGAAATCAGCAAAAATCTGTATTAAAATAAGAAATGACTGTATATAGTTAGTAGTAAATACCTATTCTTTATATCCAAGAAAAAAAAATTAAGGATATAATCACAGTATAATCAAAGGATATGACATAATATAGTCCTCAAGCAACCAGAACCCCATCAAAATCTATCCAAAAGATTTCGAGATATGACTAATTATATTTTACAACCCCCCGTACTTCAGTTCTTGTAATTGACACGGGACCCCCGACGAAAGTTTTTGCAAATGTAAAAATCTTAACGAATACATTTTTTTTTTTTATTGGATTTTGCTTGCTTGGGGACTACACTATATCCTTTCATTTAACATATATATTAATCTTGACGGCGCTTTTACAAACTCCCATACAAGTTTGCGCTCTGTCATTTATAAAGTTAAAACGACCCGGGTCTAACAATCATAAAATATACCTATCTTTAAACTTATCCCACTTAAAGTTACCATCTGTACCACAAAGATAACGGTAACTAAATATTTAAATTGAACTCTAGGACGTTCGATGAAAAATGGACCCTTCCTAAAAAACTTGTAAAGAGTCCTGTTACTAAGGTTTACTGACCCTTAGATACAGGGTAGAATGACCCATTTACAGTGAATGGGGTCATTATAGGATAGGCGTGAGGTCGATGCCTGACTTCGTTTTTTTTCTTTTTTTAGGGAACAAGGAGGTTGTTAAACTTAGCGGTTCACTTTTTTCCTTTTTTTGGAAAGGTAACAGATTGGAGAGTATTATAATTTATTAAAATTGGATGTTGTATTGATACTCGTAACTTGTACATACGTATGTTACCTATGGTTTAACTATGTTCATTAAAAATAAAAAAAAAATAAAGTCTGTTTAATGAAAGCTGAGAGTAACTTTACCTGACACGGGTATGGAATAATTATGTTTTTTCTTACCATACCATTTGCCAGGTACATTTACTCTAAGATTTCATTAGACAGACTCTACATACATACACACATATACTCATGCCTGTCTCCCAGAGGGGTAGGCAAAGATTACAGATTTCCATCTGCTACGATCTTGACACACCTCTTTCGCCTCTTCCACATCCAACAATCCAGTCACACAAGCTCTTCTATGCCGGGTACTTTTGACATTGCCCTTCTTCAATATCTTGCCAATTTGGTCACAATACGTCCTTTTAGGGAGACTAGACGGACTCTAATGAGTTATAATCAGGGATAGGATAATCGGATCGATATATACCTAAAGTTGGTAAAACTGAGAAAGTTTGTAGATGTGGAGTCGGCTTCTTATAATATTATTTTGATAGTAAAAATCCCGGAATTACGGAATTATTTAAAACGTTACGACAGTGTTAATAGATATGTTACCGGCAATCTAAATTAATTAGTTAATTAAATAAAAAAATAGGAATGTAATAGAATTCCTAGGAAATTTATAAAATGCCAAGCTTATTTAGGCCGAATAGAGCAAAAAGCAAAACAGAAGACCGATCAAAAATAAAATAATTTAAACAAATAGATAAATCAGCTTGGCATTGTATAAATTTCCTAGGAATTGTATACAATTTCTAAATAATATAAATTTACGGCAACATCTAATAATTATAAAAGTAACGTTTTAAGCAATGCCGTAATTTGCGTAATTTTCACTATCAAAATAAATAATATTTTAAGAATCCGACTCCACACCTACAAACTTTTTCAAGGATTTTTCGCACTTTAGGCCTAGAATTTTTATCGATCTGATTATCCTATCTTTGGTTATAAACAATAACCAAGAGCTAAAACTAAAGCAAAGAGGCTGGAGGCATGGTACCCGAGGACTTGGGGTCACAAACAAACTCCATCTCTACTTCCTTCGACACAATATTATAAATACTCTGCTAAAATGTATATTTTGTAGTAGGTATATTTGAGCAACCTTTATATTAAAAACTGGCCAGTATTAGAGATGTGTACTGAGTTGGATAGGGACAGCAAAATGTAGCGATTTCGAAAGGGAACGATTTTATGTCTAAAGTCTATATTCCATAACTCAGCGCGTCACGTCACATAAACTATTGGCATTTTATGTAAATATTTAATATCGTTAATACTGAAGGTCGATCTGAAATGCAAGTAATTTTGTTTAGTAAAAAGTGAAGTTTATTTTAATATTTTAACCTCTTCTTATATTATGCATTGATTAGCATAAACCAGGGGTCTCCAAACTACGGCCCGCGGGCCAGGACCAGCACCACCAATCGGGCCCGCGGTCTCTGGCCGGACATTCCCTGTTTCTAGCCCGCTATAGTTTATTTGAAATTCACAAACATAATAATAATGCTATTTATGAATTATGATATATCAAAACTCACAACCGATATTAATAGAAACGTTATCATGCGTATTTGACTAAAAGTTGCGTTATTATAAGAATGTTTATTATAAGAAGGTCCACAGCACACGCTTCGGCTAACTCCGTCGCAATGGTTAATATACTTGATACTTGCCCGAAGTACCAACCGAAATTGCGAACGGAGCAGAGTACACCCCTGCGCCCTGCACAAGATATATCTCAATCGCTAGTCCCAATACGAAAATTCGCTTCTTGGCTCTTGGGGCTTAGTGGAGAAACAGTGTGGGCCTTAGCCTAAAAAGTTTGGAGACCCCTGGCATAAACCATTAAATAAAGAGCGAAACGAAATAATTCCACCAAGTATAAGTCTATCTACTTAAATAAAGACTTATATCTTCAATTGAAGCAAGAAATAAATGACCAAATATAAAAATAAGTACATGGAGCTCAGTTCTTTCATTATTTAGCTAAAATTATGCATAAGCCGACAGGTGCTGCCACGAATCCAAAAAAAAAAACTTTGCTTAATGTAGTCATGAAAAGGAGTGTTATAATGGCAAAATTGTTTGTGGTTAATATTGTCTGTCGTCTATAATAAAAGGGCAACTTTAAAACGAGTAGAAATAGTTTTAAAACAATGTTCTTTATAGAAATTTTAATGTATCGAGCAATGTGTCCCTGACTGCATTCCTAAAATAATACTCGGCACAGCGTCCGTGTACGACCAACAGTCGAGTCCTTACCGGTCCAATAAAAACTTCTATTAATTGTGTAAGAGTAAGTAATAAACTTTTGGATTGGTTAAAAATATCCTCGCCGCACCAGCACACCACAACTAAATATAAATTTAAAACATAAACTTTACAACAATCTTCGAACGCCTTAAATCAAACTGGAACACATTTGAAAATCGAACACATTAGACTCTAATACGAATCAAAATGGTGGACGCGCCAAATTTTTTATAAGACGTTTTTATTTAGAAATTCTTGCCTAAAATCTATGATTAGAAGTGGATTCTAGTTCTCAAAAAATAGAGTTTAATATAGTAAATATATGTCGTTGTACTTGTATCGTTATTCGTCCTTAGAAGCCAGCTAGGATATAGGTCAATGCTCCCCTAAACCTGGACTAGTCAGGGCAGTTCAAGTACTCTGATGTTTAAATTGCCCAAGTTGTGTGTATGTACCATTACAGGATCCTACCTCGAGCGATGTGTGCCGTCCACGACGTGGTCGCTCCTTGAGGTGATTACTCTTTGTTATGGGGCTTAGTATCGCTGATTGGGTACTTTCTAAAGTCTACTACTCGTCTATGGCCAAACAAAACATATTAAAAAAAAATGTATATGAATCATCAACTCCAAGACAACAAATTCAACATTTTTCTTTTTCATACCACCAAAACCTGTATATGAAAAAAAATTTCAACCGAATTGTGTTTTTTTGACTTTAATTCCCTACTGCCCCTAAGCGGGTTTGTCGTTTTAATTCATTTTTGCTTTGAGTAATTGACAAAATTAGTAGCTATAAATATAACATAGGATTATTCAATTGAACAATCACGTCCATGTGAAAAGTATTATTTTCTCCTATATCGCCCTATCAATGACGCAGCGAGCGTCGTAACGGCCACTGTGCATTGCGCGCTGATATGAACGTTATTTCAATGTTGTTTTCGTCGATATTCGTACCGACAAACACCGAGCTGCTTATTTGGCGACTTTAATCGCCATGACTGATGCATCAGACATCCACAGCTAGGGTCATGGCTAGACTTAGACTAGCTATGTATATCAATTTAGGGTATAAAAACTAAGTCCTCCTAATTTCTGCGCTGCGATTGGCCCAATTTATTATAACACTGCTAGAGAGCCAATCAACAACATAGACGAGAAATAAGTACCGACCGTATTCCTTTGATGGGACTGGAAGGTGGATACGGGATTGCATCAACGGTAAACGGTAGACCCTTCGATTTTAGGCTTATTTGATTGGTCTTGATCAGTTCGTAGGTATATAAAACATGGTGACCAGAATCTGATATTGGCACTGGAAGGTGGATACGGCAACTCTTAAATGGATAATTGAGGATTTCTGTAAAGTTTGGGTTGATGATAAAGTCATACGGCTCGAAAAATCGTGTTCCTCTGTTTACCTTATTCCACGAAAATCTAATCAACGCAGGCGGAGCCGCGGGGCAATGCTAGTAAGTAAATAGGTCGGGAAAATGTGGAAACGATGGTGGAACAGCACCGATTTGAATGATTCCTTTTTTACGTGTTCCCTAGACCTTTAAGGCGCTCTTATCCCAGAAGAGTGACTCTCTGTCTTTTTCTTTACGTGTAAGGAGTAAAGAAAATAACCACACTTTTGCACTTTTTCGTTGTTTTTATCGGTTTTTAAATTGTTTATAAATAAGGGATATGTTTATTAAAACCCACTTACGTGGTCGACCAAGAAAATTGAAATAGCAATATTACCAGATATGTTTCGTTAATAAAAGAGTGGAATTATGGAAATGGCATGATTTGAAAGGTCTTATTACATGCTCTGTTCGTGAATTATTTCTATCTAGCAATGTTTATCTGATCGTGTAACACATGCGTGGAAGACCTAGATAAAGGTTCAAACTATATTGCGTATTTCTTTTTTTAAAGATATTTTGAAGATATTTTAAGAAGATATTTTATATTAAAGATATAAGACGATATTTCAAAGTTCTATTTGACTTTGAAATTACTGATTTTGGGATAAGAGCGCCTTAACTCGAGATTGCGGCATCACTGTGTTAGGGTGCTGATTGCAGAGGGAACGCGGTTGGAAGATATCAGAAAACCAACCTGACCTTCGATCCTGGCTTCCTAGCTATAGTGACTCCTTAACGGATGACAGCATATAACTTGAGATTGTGGCGATCAGTTTGTTTTAGGATGCTGATTATTAGGACATCACTTGAAAATATGCTTACTAGACCTTTTTTTATATCGATAGCTCGTTTACTAGATATACACATATTTCACAATTTACCCTGTCAACACATGTAACTGTCCGATGGAGCCGAAATAATTCTTTTGCCGACTTCTTTGTTCCTGAAACATAATGTTATCTAGAAGTCGGCGTATTCCCTACGATATAAAAACGAATATGAGGGTGCTGACTTCTAGAGAACATATGTTTTAAGAAGAAAGTTATCGGCGTAGGTACTAGACAGTACCGAAATAACACTTACGCCGAATACTTTCTTATTATTTACAATGATTTGTATAACTTTTGAGTGAATGACTGCAGTTACATTTGAAGTCGGTTGTTATTTATTAGCACATAAATAAATGGTATTTTTTTTACATTTAGGTCAGCAAGAAAATTCGGTTAAAAGCTATTTTGACAGCATGTTTTTGTCGGTCGTATAAAAGCCACCAGCTGGTCAGCAAATAAATCAAGGATCATCAGAAAATAAGTAGATATTAGATACGATTCACTTCGCCTCCTAGGTGCTCCGGTTCTAGATGATTCAATTCCTGGTTTCATCGAAGAACAAATATCTAAATTTGAAGAATCATCTAGACATCTTAAACAAATAAATCCCCATATTATGGCTTATTTCATCATAAGATATTGCCTCTTCGTTCCTAAATTTACATATTGTAGCATTACTTTTTAAAATTAGTTTAGCTATTTTATAACCACGAGTGTAATTTGGTCGATTCGGCCTAAATTTGGACTGCCACCAGGCAAGCCTGGTGACAGCCAAAAAAAGAGGTAAATCAGGATAAAGAAACTGTATAATTTGTCTTTTGAATTAACTAAAAATAACAAAACAGAAGTAAAAAAATATGGTATAAAACACAATAATATCAACAGAGTATTGGGTACGTAGGCAAGCCTGGTGACAACCAAAAAAAGAGGTAAATCAGGATAAAGAAACTGTATAATTTGTCTTTTGAATGAACTAAAAATAACAAAACTGAAGTAAAAAAATATGGTATAAAACACAATAATATCAACAGAGTATTGGGTACGTAGGCAAGCCTGGTGACAACCAAAAAAAGAGGTAAATCAGGATAAAGAAACTGTATAATTTGTCTTTTGAATGAACTAAAAATAACAAAACTGAAGTAAAAAATATGGTATAAAACACAATAATATCAACAGAGTATTGGGTACGTAGGAACTTATAAAATCAACACACAAATTATGCCTAGTTCATCTTATTTTACGATTTTGTTTTCCTTCAGCTTAAACGACGCAATTTGTCCACAATATTATGGATTCAAATTTGGATATTGAAAATAGTTTATAGGATCCCAGAAACTAAGATTTCGCGGAAGTTTTAATAACTTCTAGTCGAGAGAAAACGTAACTTTAAGATGTTAGGAGCAATCGTTATCTAGCTTTACACTAAGGAAGAAAATAATTGATGCTGGATATCCAGACTACTGGATGCTAGGCTACAGATACAAAAACCTGATAAGGGTGTCTTCGTGACTTAGGTGTTTGCAGTCTTCCTGGGAGTAGTTGAAGAAAAATTGGGAAGACCCTTAAATAACCTGATGGGTCGCTGTAAAGAAATAAAACAACAGCGTCAAGACATGCCTATGAAATCTGGGAAAGGAAATTAACGTATTGGAAACGGGACAAAAGGGATTTTCAGAGAATGAAACCAAAATTACACAAAACTTACCAGGAAATGAAGAATAAACTGGCTTTCACAATCTTTAGAGCAAATGTGCTCTGTTTCGTGGATAAATTTTAAATTTACTGTGGCAAATTTCCTTTTCCTTGTACCACGATACTCTTTGATATGAGAAAAAATAACAAAAAATGTGACAAGATATTCCAAATTTTCGAATTTGAAAATTCAGTAAAGCAATCAACGATAAAGAAAGACTAAAAATATATGAAAAAGGTTGAATACCTGTAGCGAATGCTACAATATGTTCTGCGCTGCTCAACCATTTGGAAACATCAAAATTTACTTACTCGTTTAAATGATATAATTAAGTCGACTTTAACCGAAATCCTAAATTGGTCTTTCGAAGAACGGAATTGGACCCAGGCAACACTTCCCATCAGGTGTGGAGGTCTGGGTATCCGAAAAGTAAGCAGCGTAGCACTTCCAGCCTTCCTGTCCTCAGCCTACAGCACGATCGACCTCTTCGGTAGAATAATAAACCCATCACTTGGTGATGTTGAGGTTGCGTGCTTGACTGAGGCCAGGGACGTATGGCGTACAACCACCGGTCCCGACGAAAGTATCCCGATCAATCTGGCTTCGCAAAAGCTTTGGGACGGGCCGCTCTGCAGTCAGGTTTAAAAGAACCTACTGGAAACTTCAATAAACCCTGCAGAGCGAGCTCGTCTTCTAGCAACTAGCGAGCCAGAGTCGGGATATTGGTTAAATGCATTACCATCTGCCAATATCGGGACCCTATTGGAGAGGACTACTTTCAGTCTGGCCGTCGGTCTGAGAATAGGTGCCAAAATAAATGAGCCACATCGCTGCCGTTGTGGACACAGTGTCGATCAATTGGGCCACCACGGCCTATCTTGTCAGCATAGTGCTGGTCGTCTGTCGCGCCACGCTACCTTGAATGACGTCATTCGTCGGGCCCTTGCCAGTGCCAGTGTGCCGGCTATATTAGAGCCAAAGGGCATAGCACGCGATGACGGCAGACGGCCCGACGGAATGACGCTCATTCCTTGGAAAAACGGGCGGTCACTGATATGGGACGCAACGTGCGTTGACACATTGGCACAGTCCCATGTCCAAGTGACCGCAATAAGGGCAGGCGCGGCAGCCGCAAAAGCTGAAGTTTTAAAAAGGCGCATATATGGAGCCTTTGGCGAGGGCTTCCTATTTGTGCCTTTTGCTGTAGAAACTTTTGGGCCGTGGGGTTCGGAAGCGCGGCGACTTTATAAAGAAATTTCGTCGCGCTTGGTCGACGCTTCAGGAGACCGAAGGGCTGGAAGCTACTTTGGCCAAAGAATTAGTTTGGCCATCCAACGTGGCAACGCCGCCAGCCTTTTGAGCACCCTTCCTAACGACGGCAGCGATCTGGCCAGCATTTTCTATTTATTGTAATTATTTTAGGTTTACTTTGTTAGATTTTTTATTTTTAGGTCATCTTTAGTTAAGTTTTTAATGTTATTTAAGTTTTTAGGTAAGTTTTTCTGTAGTAATAATAGTAGATATTTGGTCAGATTGATAATGTATATGTTTGCAAAATAAATAGTCCAACTTATTATTTGGTCAGCAGGATTATACAATCAATACAATCAATAGAAAGTCAAAAATAGGTGCGACGACAAACGGAGCGTTTTAGGTTTACATGTTTATTTATTTAGGACACAAACAATCTTATAATAATATGTAACAATATACTTAATCTTATTTTAATATCGACAAGGAAGTCTCTAAAGTATTAGAATAACCATATATTTAATGTAAATACAATACATATAAATATATATTGGGAGCCGAGCGAAGCGGAGCGGAGCGAAGCGACCCTCAATAGTTCTAACAGAATTTACTATATCCCTTGCCAAAATTTCATAAAATGCTCTGTTACTAATATTGCTGCAGATATATTTAATTGCCTTTATATATTTTTTCCAATGACGTCAGTTTTAAGACTGCCCAATATCACACTACTTGGTTATCAATTTAGTTATTTTTGCCGACTACTAGAAGAAGCTCAATTCACTTTGTTTGCTGACAATAGTAGATATTGATTCTAGTGCGAGATGATAGATATTTACTTCGAGGCAAAATACTGTCGGGACGATAAATATCGACGCTTGCAAACGACGTTTTTTTATACATCTGCGAAAAATGTCATGAAACAATGACAAAATGACAAGCCGACATTACATACACAGGAAACCTTTCCTTTCTGTTTAAAGAAAAATGGAGCCCAAATAATGTAAAATCTCCTGTCCGTCGTCCATATGTCGTTTCTGAACGAAACTATTTCATAAACATACATATTTTCATACCCTTTGCGAAGCTTTGCGTGTTTCTTTTTAACTAAAATTATTTCTTCGCTATTTCTTTCACCCTTAAGAGGATAGTTTCCGCAGAACCATAATATATTCTTCCTGTTTTGAAGAGTCTAGCAATACTACATTAAAAAAAAGTATTTTTTTCGGGAATATAATACACACTCATATCGAAACAGAATCCTCAGAAGTCATTTCAATATTGAGAAATAAAGTGCCAAAGATGGCTCTAAAAAAGTTTTCATGTCAAGGTTTAAGTTCATTAAAGTAAAAACCCGTTCACATTATTTATGGATTAAATTCTGTATAAACTTTATTAAACTCTTAACGGGGCAGATATTTTATAGCAACTTTGCTTTTTTTTTAATAATAAAATTAAAAAAGTTGTCATTTTGACTTTTTTCCAGAATCTGTCCCTTTCGCACTGCGGTTCTTTCCGCATGGAGTAACAGGGTAGTATGCAAGCGGAACATATCCTCTTAAGCAGTATTGATTAAAGTGTTTTTGGTAAGGCCGCAGTCCGAGACAAGTTTGCGAAAGATACTGTTTATTCCTCTCTGGATTTGGTTTGGCGACGACGATATTTTTTATTTGTCTCTTAATAAATTTCTTGATCTCTAATTTGTTAGGCTTCAAAGACTGTCATTGCCATTGTCTGCGACACTGCGACGCTAAAATTTTACGGTGTAAATAGTAATTTGTCTGTGTAAACGATGTATATTGTATACATATATTTTACTGGCCAAACTTGATTTTAGGACAAAGTAGTTGTTTTAGGCCAAAGTAGTTCTGGGTTATTAAAAACACCACGAAGTTTATGTATGGCGATGACACGACAAATCATACCTGACCTTCTAACGTAACCTACCGGCACTCTTCTGTGCTTGTGGACTTGTGGACTTTCAAAAACAAAAGCTTGTTTGGCCTAGGCCTAGATAGTTTGTCCTAAAATCGGCTGTATAACATTTTAAGTGTATTACCACCAAGTTCGAGGTCCCTTATACAAAATCAAGGCTTATAATCGGTTTGCTTTTACAATATTAATATTCTGAAAGCATGTTGAGGATCCTTATGGCGATTATCCCGGACAAAATGTGAAATTCGACATTTTAGAATTTCGAAGACGCTGCATCCTGTCGCTTTAGAAAATTGCAGATCTGCATAAACATACGTTGATTCTTATTCTAAGACCCCTTGGAATTCGTTTTTACATAATTTATCATTTAAAGCTATAATAAGCTTCACGCGTTACTACAAAGTCATAAAAATAAGAAACTGTTTATCATCAGTTTCTCACCAAATACGGGCTAAAATGCAGAAGACGTCACATATTCAGGTATGGTTCAAAGAAGTAAAGATTCCTATGAGATTCTTTTTTTATTCAATTTGTTTTAGAAGGAAAAAGCTTGAAAATATTTAATAGCGCCTGAAAAAAAAAATACCAAAACAAGATCTAACGATTTTGATTATTGCTTTTAAATTTAATCAGGCACTTAGAGTCAAACGACACGCTCCCGTCACGCAAAAATAAAAAAAAAAATGTCTTTATTTCGGGCAATGAAAAACACATAGAAAGTGGAAAGAAAATTTTGGCTAATATCAGGTGTTTTTGTGGTAGTGTAGTGCATTTGACGATTCCGATTTTGTATCAATATTGTGAACTAGTGGTGTGTGGTGTATAGTAATGTAAATATTCCCTTTTGTTTTGTTTTTGTGCAATAAGTGTAAGTGTAATGTATAGGTTAGGTTAGTTTGCTGTATCATTTATTAAATAAACTAACATTGTAGAAGACAATAATAAATGGTAAATAATGGGTAATAAAAGAATAATAAAGTACTACGGTTCTGGTAAAGCCAAGCGAGTTTACCAAAATAAAGGTCGACGACTCCTCGGTCTCAAATAGGTACAGAGCATAAAATATAATCTTTACGTCAAAAATAAAATAAATCAAAATAAAAAACAAATAAAAGGCCAATAGAGGCAATATTATATATTTATTAAAGTATTACTCGCACATGTGATTATATTATAAACTTATGAACGAATAACTCTTTTCGAGTGCAACAACAATAAAAAGATTTTATGCAACAAAGATTGAAGAATCACGTCGAGGTGCATAATTGAAAAACTGCAGAGACGCAACCACACGTGCATTTGTCCCAAGAGCTGCAGTTGATTTCATACAGTGCATTGTGTGCGCAAGACATTCGAAGGCAGCCAGAGACTCAGAGGATTTCTCTCCATTCTTCAGAGGGCTATTGACGGTCTCCAATATCAATACGTAACTCGATGAGGACTGCTTGAAGCAGGCATATGGAACAGAACCCACACAATTATTGCTGCTCGTTTGATGGACTCTAATCTTGTGCTATATAGGTTACACTGTGTTCTTCTTACTGCCGTCTCAATATAGCGTATCCACGTTTCAAAAACATCTTTAATTATTGTTATATGCTCCTTTGTGCATTTTTGACAAATACCAAAATCTTGATCATCTGTTACAGCCTTCTGTCAAAGTCAGTATAATTTTGATGAACATAAATACTCGCAACGTGCCAGTTAATCAAATTAGAACCTTCTTACTTACATTTTAACGTAAATGAAGGAAATCGTAAATAAAATAAAAAATATAACAGCCAAACTTTCCCAATATTATACCCATTTACAGTTTTTAGGAAAATGTTTGGAAATTGGTGCAGCACCGAAAGGGCTGATACCAAAAATTGCCCTCAGTGCAATACCACCAATAATCAGAAGCAACATGATTATGGTTAACTACATGAACGCCTTACACTCTACACACATGCTCTACATACAATATATACACCTCTGCACAGATCAGAAAAATTTCGCACAAAAAACCCATCCTTCCAGAAGAGCTACAAATAAATATCCAAATACGCTACAAATAAATTTAAATATCTGCCTAACTTTGCCCGTTCAATTAGTCTTACTAAACAACCAATCAACCCAAATTTTGGATTTATTTACGTATATAGTTAACATGTGTTATTATTTTACTCTAATTAATGATTCTTTCGCTAAACTCATAAACTAAACATGAAAATCAGAGGTGCGATTGTGTAAGAAAATAGTCATGAAATCGTATTCATTTGATAGCTTAAAACTAATCATTTCACTTGTCAAACGGCCAATTTGAATTGTCTATGGTATTCATAGATGCTTTACGATTTGTATTGTTATTTTAGACAATGAGTGAATGATTTGTTAAGATTGACAGATAATTCGAATTGTCTAAGATTTTGTTAGTTCATCGCTAATGTCAAATGATTGCGGCGACTTGTTGTCTATGACAATCGTTTAACGGTAAGTGTTTTTGATTATTTTGGAATAAAATTAGGTAAAACAATTTTTATTCTACCATTAAAATCAATAAATGATGTTCAATAAATTAAAATTGTGGAGCTTTTTAGTCAAAACCCTTGGCTTTGGCACAGAAATAAGAATTGTTTTACATATGAACACAGTTTGGGGTTATATTTTTGTAGGAAAGATATTATGAAAAGGTTTAGGGCAGTTCGGCCACAGATTAAAATATTTTTTCTTACTTTTTAGGGTTCCGTACCCAAAGGGTAACCAACGGGACCCTATTACTTAGACTCCGCTGTCCGTCTGTCTGTCCGTCTGTCAACAGGCTGTATCTCATGAACCGTGATAGTAAGACAGTTGAAATTTTCACAGATGATGTATTTCTGTTGCCGCTATAACAACAAATACTGAAAAACAGAATAAAATAAATATTTAAGGGGGCTCCCATACAACAGACATGTTTTTTCGCTGTTTTTATATATAATGGTACGGAACCCTTCGTGCGCGAGTCCGACTCGCACTTGGCCGGTTTTTGTATTTTGGTTCGGTTGCTATTTCGTCATACTAATATAATAAAGAAACATACTATAAAATAAAACACCGACCGATTCAAAAATATTTTGCAGTTGCAGTTGACTTGACACTTGAATTGATTCGAAACTATGACGCGTTATTATAACTACAAAACTCGGACGAAGACAAATAATACGATAAGATATAGCGCTGTCTTTTTCAGACATCACATCTAGTAAAAAAAGGAATCCCGTGTCAAGCTCTTCAACTACATATACTGTTGAGTAGTAGTAAACTTATGCCACCACCTGGGGTCGAGCAGCTGAAACTCGGTTTTCCTTCAATTGTTGCGTTTGGTTATACGAGTTGCATGGAGATAAGTTTCGATTGAATTCTATGTTTTAAATTATAAAAATTAATTTTTGTGGTGGATTTAAAAAATGTAATCAAAAAGATCTATTATTTTTGTGTTTGACATAATTTTAAAGTAAATAAGTTATCAAATTTCATTTTACGTAGGTAGTACACAATAAAACGCAATTTCATTTCGCATTTTTTAAACCATCGGTCATTTCTAAACCTTCGGTTACTTTTCGGTCTTCATTTTATGGACAGTTTTACACAGTTCGAATTTGCCCTACACGATCCTTGACAATGGTATAGATTTATCATCTATGACCAACCTTACACAATCGCACCTCTTTACATTACCAGAATACGGACGCCTCACAGAATAAGGTTGCGGGAAGCGCGCGGGGCGACTCGCTTGCAAGTGCGCCGCGCAGCAGGAATAAGACGATAGTTTTTTTCAAATACAGACTGTTCACAGGTATTTTACCTCTGACAGCTGTTCTATGTCCAATACTTAAGAAACATTTTCGATCAGCCTAGAGGTAAAATAACTGTGAACGATCTGTACCTATCGCGGCCGCGGCCGCTAACTCAATGATTCCCTTATCGAAATAACACAAACACGTAAATGGAAAATATAATAAAAACTCAATAAAGGTTATGTTGTATTGTATATGATTAACGGCTTTCTTCAATACAGCCGTAATAAGCTTAAAAGACAAACAAGTTAATACACAATCGAAATTACAAAGTATTTCAAATTGTTTATTCAAAGTTAATCAGTTATTGTTCATCAAGGTTCATTGATACTATAGTTGTGTCCTCAGATCATAATTTACACCCAGATTCGTTGAACCAGTTATCAGCGCAAACAGATGGAGGGTAAAAAAATCTCCAGAAGAACGATTTAATATCTCAAGCGAACCTTGGCAAAAAGGTTCTAAGATCCCGAGCTAACTGGAGTTTCATTCAGGATCACGTAGTGAACCAAAACCTCTGTCTGACATTTCCGGCAAGTTCGATATTATCTTTGGAACAATCAGATGGGTCATGTTTATAAATTCGTACCTTACGATTTCGTACGAAAATGTTTATGAGATTGCATCGGAACTGGAAGCCGTTAAATTTTGAGTTTATGTGCCAAGATTTTTTAATTTTCTTGTCGTTTTTTTTTTATTAAAGCATCACTTGTCTTCATTCGCATTGCGTAAATAAATCATTTTGTTATTTAAATTATTTTATCTTAAAAACTCACTTAGCCCGTAAGCTCTTTATTAAACTTTAACTACATAGTTAATTATAATAGGGCAAAATAAATTTCTTTTACGGATAACAATGAAATCTTTACATCGAGATAGTGATTTGAGGAAACAAGAAAAGTACCTATGAACAACCTACCTTGATGAACAATAACTAATCAACTTTGATAAACATGAATTGAAATGAACAATTTGAAATACTTTGGAATTTAAATAGTGTGTCAACTTATTTGTCCTTTCAAATGATTACTGCTGACGATATACAAACAACACAACCTTTATTTGCAATTTACGTGTTTATATTGTTTCGCGTTTATATTAAAAGCGAAATTCAAAATAACAACCCAGACATATTGTAATAAAGTATTGTTTTGCTAATCTCACCATAATTAACTTGAGTAAATAGTGACAAGGGTCGCTATATTTTATCAATTGTTTTAATAAAGTTTTGTTACTTACATTTAGTAACACAACATATTAGTAACGAATACTGGAGACTGAACAATTCAGCTGCGAATTTCTTACAAATAAGCTCCATTTGATATCCCAAACATACTATCTAAAGTTTAGTTACTTACGTATATTTAGTAACACAACATATTAGTAACGAATACTGCAGACTGAACAATTCAGCTGCGAATTTCTTACAAATAAGCTCCATTTGATATCCCAAACATATTATCTACAGTTTAGTTACTTACATATATTTAGTAACACAACATATTAGTAAAGAGTACTGCAGACTGAACAATTCAGCTGTGAATTTCTTACAAATAAGCTCCATTTGATATCCCAAACATATTATCTACAGTTTAGTTACTTACATATATTTAGTAACACAACATATTAGTAAAGAGTACTGCAGACTGAACAATTCAGCTGTGAATTTCTTACAAATAAGCTCCATTTGATATCCCAAACATATTCTCTAAGTACTTGCAAAATTGTATGCTATGGACAAAGGGACGGATGGAGGATCGGAATAAAATATACTGGGTACCATGTTATGTTATGTATGACGAAGCGCTACATTTTGTTTATGTTACTATGAAATATTTTCTTGCGATGGATGGTTCGATCGTAACCTAAAATATTTCCGTGCTGTAGGGCTATTTCGGCGAGGGAATTCGTTTTTTCCCGGATAAACGTCACTTGTGTTTTATTTGTAAATAAAATAAAACACAGTAAAATAAAATTTTAGTGAGATATATTTCGAGCCATTCGGGCCTGGCATAAGTCAACGAAAATTTTACTAATACTAATACTATACTGTTTCACTAAAATTTTATACAACTGTGTTTTATCTAATGCTAATCATTTAAAAAGACAAATAGACAATATTTAATATTTATTTACATTTGTAAATAACAAGGATTAAAATTTTTACATTTATGTCATATTTCATCACTATTTCATTCTATAATCTTAATATTTCGCCCGTTCGATACACGATTACTTTCAGTGTGGCAAAGACAGGCCTAAACTATGATATAACTAACATTTCAGTTGTTTTCGACAATTCAACTTAAACCGAAATAAATATCGTACAAATATGATAATAATGTACACGGCCGTTGTATTAAAAACCCATCTCTCTGATTCAACAATAATGAATAAAAACACCTCAAAGTAGTGAGTTTTGAGCTGCCCGCTTCCACTGAGCAGGACAGACTAGTGTAAAATAAATGTGTTGGAGCAGGACTGATATCTCCGAATACCCTGCCCTCAATGCCCTTTGCACACCGACGACGCGACGCTGCGAAACACGGGGAGCGAAACGGTAACGAAACTGCGATAAATCTGTCTCAATAAAATATTTCCGATATAAAAACTATTCGTCTCGCTCTATTGGTCTATTTTCGCAGCGTCGGTGAACAAAAGGTAGATTGTTTTTTTGAGATGGAAGATTTTTCGAATTTATAATTTTTATACATAACCTAGCAGCGGTAGCTCAGGGGTAGAACGCTGGCCTCTCGATGTTGAGATCCAGGTTCGATCCCAGGTCAGGCACGCACCAATGAATTTTTTGGGATTCATGTGCATAGTATTTGTCCTACTTACCACTTGCTGAATGAACGGTGAAGGAAAACATCGTAAGGAAACCTGCATGCCCAAAAAAGCGTATATTTGTGCTTGAAGAACAGATAGGGTTCACTACTTATCACGTTGGGACGTAATAATCGTCGGTGAAACTCGACTTGCATTTCACAGTTCACACCTCTGACACCCCTTCAGGGATTCATGTCGTGACGATATATTTAAAACAAGCTGATAAAGGCAATATATATATTTTTCGATATATTTTTTATTTATATATATTTAATAACCTAAAAACAGCTATCAATAAAGCTTAAATAAATTACATTACATTGTAATAAGTAGGAATCCTAAACCGAACGCATACATTTTTTACGACGTTTATCGTACTCGTGTCGTCGACGCGAGTCTCGCCCGAGACAGCATATTGCGTTTCGCGGTCGAAAAAACCATATAAAAAACCCAGTGTTGCGTTTCCGGGTGTGAAATGTGGTCGGCCCATTTGGTTTACTAAAAAAAAGATTTTTTTCTTCCTCTAGCGGTAGGTACTTTTAGTTTTTGTTCATGTTTTGGCTCACGTGTGTCTAGGTTGGTCCTTTAGGGAGTTGACTGGTGTAAGAATCTGATGATCTGCTTGCCACTCTGACAAGAATTATACTCTGTAACCTTCTTTACCTATAAAAGCCTTTGTCACAATAAATCAGCATGAATGAAACATGAAAAAGACAGCATTGTCCAAGTTTTATTACTCAGCTTTCGAATGAGCGCAGAACAAAGGGTGTTGCAACACTTCAAATTGCTGCTGGTAACCCTATGTTGCAGTGTAATTTGCGATAACAGCTTTGTACCATTGATAAAAAGATATTTTTATCTTCATTCTTCCTAAAAAACATAGTCTAAAATCAGGAGCCCCCTCAGAGTGGGAAGGCAGGAGACAACCACTTCATTTAATCGTCTTATTCAGATGGTGATTTTTAGAGAAAATCAAGTGGAGGACATAATATGAAATCGTATTAATATTTTCTTAATTATGTTTAGTTTGAATGCAATTTAATTTTGCATTAGTTAGTTTGATTTCATTTAATATTGATTCTATTCACAATATACTATTTTTAAAGGTATTTTGGAATACAAAACCCTCGAAATTCGCGGTACTTTTGGTTACAGTGTATGGCCATGGACCATGGATAGGTGTAATTTTCTATTATGAGTTTTATGATTAACATTTTGATTCAAATAATATACACGAATACCTACAGTAACGCCTATATGTACTATCATAAGAGTTCTGTTACTTATTTATTAAATGTCAAAATGGATATTAATGTTTTATACCAAAATAATTATTGCACATTAAAAGTTTTATCCAAAAACTTTTGTATCAAAATTCACGAGATCTACTCAATAAATCATGTCTAACGGCCAGCCGCTCTTTTTGTAAATTTTTCGCGTTAACTTTAAAAAAGATATTTATCTACCAGAAAGGTGGAAGTCTTTTTTAACTATGAAATGATAAATGACGAACAAAAGTAGCAGATGATGGTGTTGTTGGTAGCACATTAGTTTGTTTTATACGTGCCAGGTTTATTATGATTACCATCGAAATAATAAAATTGCAATGTGGCTAATTCTTGGGCTATCCATTTATTTATAACATACATTTTTATATGTTTTTTCAAGGATTTCTCGAAATACATGCAATTAAATATAGCTAAACTTTATATTACCTACAATATACCTACAATTTGATATCCATATCGAGTTTTTATATAAAAAAAAAATTACTTCTTTTTTTTATATTACTCATTTGTGCTTAACTTTTTTTAAATTGCTATAGTATCCTGTGATTAGCCAGTTATGATCTATAATCGTAATTTTTTTCATATTTTTCAGTTTACCAGTTTCGTAGATAAGGGGGGAGACATATATATTTTTGTGGTTTTTTAAAGTTTCCTCGAAACCAGTGCCAGTAAATATGTGAAAGGATAAGTTTTTAAAATCAGTTTTTATAATCTGCAACATTATATCCATATTGTATTTTTAGGATAATATTTTTAATTTTTCTCACTTTTGTCTTGGAAATATTTTAAACAATTTAAAATTGTTCATATTTATTTACCGTGGGCAAATTAATGCTATTTTTGTACCAAATTTCATGTATTTATCTTTAACGGTGCTAAAATTATGAGGCTGTGACATACGGACGGACGGACAACGGAGTCTCACCATAAAGTTTCTTTTTGTACCTTTTTGGTAATACGGAACCCTAAAAACGGAAATTTTCGGTACTTATTAAAATTTCAAGTCAAATAAAATATACTGGCCAGATCGCCGCGCTGCCGTCATAGGGAAAAGTACCCAAGAGGCAGGCGGCGTTGCCTCCCTGGATAGCGAGGTTACCGGAGGCAGAGAATATAAAGTATTACTACGTAAAGAAGCGACACTCACCTCCCCGCGCGAATTTAACGTCCCCCGCGGTCCCCCGCAAGTTAGTGGAAATCTGGAGTCAGGCAGAGCTCGATTACCACTCGTTTGCTGCGCGCGTGTTTTGTTACAAAGTTTTGTAAATTATACTGATTTTTAATCAGTATGGTGCGTTATTGCAGTGTTTATGGATGCCTGGAAAACTTTTTTTCAAAAATTAGAATTGCGTGATCAAACCTTACAATTTCGTTCAGTAACGCATTTGGAACAATAAAATCAGTATTTATAACTTTCCATGTTTTGACAAGTTTTCATTTTTTTTCCAAAATTTATGTTTGAGTAGTTGTAAATTATATGATGATCATTTATGCATACGAAACTATATAGGTACCTACTAAGCTTAGGCATACTATATATATATATATATATATACTTTTAAAGTAACGAAAAAGCAGCGGTAACTCAGGGGTAGAACGCTGGCCTCTTAATCTTGAGATTAAGGTTCGATCTCCGGGCGGGCATGCACCAATGAGTTCTTCGGAATTTACATAATGTGCATAGTACTCGTATTTGCTAATAGGTACTTACCACTTGTGAACAGTGAAGGAAAACATAGTAAGGAAACCTGCATGCCCTAAAAAGAGTGTATTTGTGCCCGAAGAACGATGATAGGGCTCACCACCCATCACGTTGGGACGTAATATTTGCAGGTGAAACGCGGGTTTACCGAGTGTGGGTGGACTGTGACTTGCATTTCAAAGTTCACACTCGGAACACATCCGACACCCCCCGGGGCATTCAGGTCGTAACGATTTATATACATATATAAGGTTAAATAACATTATTTGGCAGAACTCAAAACAAAGGTAGTACAGTGGAGACCACATCAAGCTATACACTTGCAGTACGACATTAGCTCCTATAGACAAGAATATAAGATAGGTACAAAGTGCAATGTGTCTTACTTGATGCGGTCTCCACTGTACTAGTCTATATGGACAACTGTTTGTATGGGAGCTAAGCGAAATTCTTAACTTTTTTTCACTTCCTCCTGTACAAATTGCTCCGATCAGCTGACTCGTCCAGTATGGAAAGGTGAAAACGAATTTTAAGAATTTTTCACTATCCTATTAAAAAAAGTTATTCATATGGACATGTTCTACATATGTTTCAAATTTCGTCAACTAATTGAATTTAACCTTGTATATATATATATACATATATATACATATATTTTTTTAATACTGATTAATCCACGGGGAACCAGAAATTGGACTACGCTAAAATTTAGGAAGAGAATCACATAAGTTGCTGACTTATATTGTGTCCCTCTCGGGCGACGACGCTCACACGATTGCTGCCAGCCCTAGACTAGCTCACGCACACACACAAGCGTGTGGGGACAAGCCAGATGCGCGCGTGAGAGTGTAGGTAAATAACTTGAGCCTTGACTATGAAGTGTCGGGCAGAGCTGTCACATGGACCAAATATAAGCCCTAAGTTGGTCCGTTCAAATAGGACTCGGACCTGGTCCGATGGACTTTTATGGTGAGCCCTAAACTCCAGCGGACCGAACGGACTAGCCCTATTTCGGTAAAAAGCCGGTCCGGTCCGAGTTGGTCCGAAACAGTCCGTTAGATTACTTCAATAGAGTTATGCAATAAATGCTGTGCTACAATTTGATAAATAGTCGAAAAAATGTCGTGTATTTTATTGAATAATATTGAAATACCTGAAAACTTCGATTAAGAGGATGGCATACCCTAGCAACTTTTTTTTAATTTCCGTCTAGCACAATAAGTCTAATGGCAAAGACCTTATTTGCTTTTCATAGAAGCGATTATATGTTGGAAAAAAAATTGTTTTGGCCATATCTTCGGAACGGAAGGTGGTACATCCCTAGGGGTCGGACCATAGGGTGCCAAAAAAGTTTTTTTTTTTTTTTAATTCGAAACTTTAACCGCCCGTATCTCCTAGACGGCTTGAGTTAGACCCATGTTGGTGGGTGTCTAAGAAAAGGTCTCGCCGAAATCTAGCCCCCCCCAGTGTCAAAACTTTAACGGCCCGTATCTCCCAAACGGCTGAAGCTAGACCCATGTTCATGGTACTCTAAGAAAAGGGCTCGACGAGCTCTAACTGAAAATGAAAAAAAAAAAGTCGAAAAAAAATATTTTTTTTTGCCAAAACTTTGATCAGCTATATCTCCCGAACCGTAAGTCCTAGCGAGTTGCGGTTTCGACTTTAGTGATCGGTTTGCCAAGGGCTTCCTGACCGCATAAAAAAATTTGACATTTGACAGGTTTTGACATTTTTTTGACAGGTCCAAAAAAGTGCTCCGATTCGCTTGAAACTCGGTATCAAGGGGCAAGTAGGGTCGGTGATTACGAATTCATTGTTAAATTTGTCACTTTTTGATAACCGACAAGGATTTTGACACATTTTTGAAAAAAATTTGATCGGACTCGGCCTCGCTGGCGCGTTCTCCGTCCTCACATGCTCGTTTTTCGGCCTCGCTAGAAAGAGACACTTGAAGGCTCGGCCTTCGGTCTCGCCATTAGATCCGAAGAAATGTCCGATCAAATTTTTTTCAAAAAAGTGTCAAAATCCTTGTCGGTTGTCAAAAAGTGTCAAATTTAACAATGAATTCGTAATCACCGACCCCATTTGCCCCTTGATACCGAGATTCAAGAGAATCGGAGCACTTTTTTGGACCTGTCAAAAAAATGTCAAAACCTGTCAAATGTCAAATTTTTTTATGCGGTCGGGAAGCCCTCAGCAAACCGATCACTAAAGTCGAAACCGCAACTCGCTAGGACTTACGGTTCGGGAGATATAGCCGATCAAAGTTTTGGCAAAAAAATATTTTTTTTTCGTTTTTTTTTTTTTTTTTTCATTTTCAGTTAGAGCTCGTCGAGCCCTTTTCTTAGAGTACCATGAACATGGGTCTAGTTTCAGCCGTTTGGGAGATACGGGCCGTTAAAGTTTTGACACTGTGGGGGGCTAGATCTCGGCGAGACCTTTTCTTAGACACCCATCAACATGGGTCTAACTCAAGCCGTCTAGGAGATACATGCGGTTAAAGTTTTGACATTAAAAAAAAAAAAAAAACTTTTTTGGCACCCTATGGTCCAACCCCTAGGGATGTACCACCTTCCGTTCCGAAGATATGGCCAAAACAATTTTTTTTTCAGTACATCCCTTGAAAAAAAAAAGGCAATTTTTCCCATCCCTAGTGATCGAGGACATCACTCGAAAAATTTTTCAAAACTCCCATACAACGACACGTCTAACTAAAATGTCAAAAAACCATGTCAAATGTCAAAAAATGTCAAATGTCAAGGTTTTTCCCCACTCAGTATTAGACAACTGACATTGTTTTCATACATTACTACCATGTCAAAAGACTCCTTCAAACTAAACAACCATATCAGTCAGTCAGTCAGTGAGTTACCGTTTTGTAGCTTTGTATATAGTCAAAACAAAATTAAGTATGGACAATATGAAGAAAATATGAATGAATACATACCTGCAAAACATATATTTCGATTCTTAGTCGTCAACTCGTCATCACATCCTTCGAATAACATTATTTTGTCATGCTATACTTGCATAAAACCATCCATAATCATTTCGTTACAGACAACGGACCAGCAACGGACCAACGGACTGAACGGACTAACCCGAAGCCCGAAAAAGTCCGATCGGTCCGTGGTCCGCGGACTCGCTCACGGTTAAAAAAGTCCTATTTGATGATTTAGGACTTTTTATACGTTTTCGGTCTTTTACGGACTTTTTATTTGGTCCATATGACAGCTCTGGTGTCGGGGGTGTGCCGGAGGTGTCGACCAAGCGCAACAAGACTGCTTCTGGTACCCATAGCCCGAGGGTCTACGTGTAGCCCTCCTCTAGGGCTACCTATCTGCGCCTCTTGGAGCCCCACGACGATGCCCTGAGCGAGGTCGCTTGGAGTTGGGACGCTGCCATCGTATCAACAAATGTGGCGATCTCCCATTCTCCAGTTTGGTGGTAAAGTTATATTACGGAATCCTAGGTCCACGAGTCTGACTCACACTTGACCGGTTTTTTCTTCACATTGACAATATTCTTATACAAACTTTATAAGGGAAAAATAAGGGACAAGTGCGTACGTACACATATTTTTATCATTTTTTATAAGAGGACTTTTATTTATATAAGGTGAAATTTAATCAACCGCCCGAATTCATACTGGAGACTCGGTTAGTAATCAATAATAATGACCATGAAAGAGAAATTCGAAAAAAAAAATCTGATTCCGTACTGTCCCCTTCGTATACTGTCCAATTCGTAAGGGCACAATTGTTTTTTAAATAATGAAATAAAGGTCATTGAACTTTGTTCCTGATTACTTACTGAAAACATAAAAAAAATTGTTTCCATACGAACAGGGGCTCTACCGCGTAATTCTCATTTGTATCAACTTCAAGCAAATGCATGCGAAATCCAACGCGTGCAAAAGAGATGGCATGTTAGGCGGGCGTCGTCGCACGCACGTCAAATTTCAATCTCAAGTTGATGTTGATGAAAATGAGAATTACGCGGTAGACCCACTGGACTAGTTCAAGTGTAATTCCTATAAAAGGCAGAACGGGAGCAAAAAATTTATATTTTCGAATTTCATCTGAGGTGTTAAACATTGTTCCTGATCACTAACCGAGTCTCCAGTATTTCGGGCGGTAGATTAAATTTCACCTTATACATATATCTAAGTACTGTGTATTATATAACTTTACATTTAAATTTTCAGTAACCGATATTATATACATAGGTATATTTATAAATATAACTAAGTACAAGTATAATTATAATGGATTTATTTAAACATTTAAAATATTAAACTAAATGAATATAATCACTGATACTACGAGTATACTAGCTAGCTAAATATATATCCTATTAGTAAAGATTATATATTTAGTAGATATAAAAGGCAAAAACTGAAAACTGGGTTAAATCTGTGAATTATTTTTTAAACAGCCGTTTAAACGGACTTTAACGAATGGAGCAATTTAACTCTTACTTACCAGGGACGCAAATAAACTAGGCGCACAACATTGCATTTGCGTTTTGGAAAAATACTCTTGTGTCTTCGGAACTAAGTGCGTTTTTCCAATGCTACTTATTTAAGTATCGGATAAGTGCTACTTAAATTTATTGCGACTGAAATTAAAACTTAAAACTGTTGGCTTTAAAGCTATATTCGAAAATCACAGGTTATAGGTGTTTACCGAGTGGATTAAAGCCAGGCAAACTTAGGGGACGGTTACCAAGGCGTAATGAAAACATAAAGGTGTTTTGTTTGTAGCGCTATAAATAGTGAGTCTCAAATGCTCTCTGTTTATTCTTTGTATATATAACATACCACATTTTGGGTATCATTATATTAGATGACATTTTATTTATATAGCCAGATTCATACTGGAGACTCGGTACCAAATTCAAAACTCAGAATTCAAATTCAAATAGTTTATTTTGCAAAATAGGTATACAATAATACACTTTTTACACGTCTAATAAAAAATATGTAATAATAAAATAATAAATGTACATGAACTAAATTAAAGGTTTATTTAATTTATGTAGCAAGCAATATATATATATATATATATATATATATATATATGTGTGTAAGATCAAAATGATAGGTAATAATTTATATTATACAAGGTGAAAAAAGGTATAACATACCCCATAATGTGGTATGTTATATATACAAATAATAAACAGAGAGCATTTGAGACTCACTATTTATAGCGCTACAAACAAAACACCTTTATGTTTTCATTACGCCTTGGTAACCGTCCCCTAAGTTTGCCTGGCTTTAATCCACTCCCTAAACACCTATAACCTGTGATTTTCGAATATAGCTTTAAAGCCAAAAGTTTTAAGTTTTAATTTCAGTCGCAATAAATTTAAGTAGCACTTATCCAATACTTAAATAAGTAGCATTGGAAAAACGCACTTAGCTCCGAAGACACAAGAGTATTTTTCCAAAAAGCAAATACAATCTTGTGCGCCTAGTTTCTTTGCGTCCCTGGTAAGTAAGAGTTAAATTGCTCCATTCGTTAAAGTCAGTTTAAACGGCTGTTAAAAAAATAATTCACAGATTTAACCCAGTTTTCAGTTTTTACCTTTTATATCTACTAAATATATAATCTTTACTAATAGGATATATATTTAGCTAGCTAGTATACTCGTAGTATCAGCGATTATATTTATTGAGTTTAGTATTTTAAATGTTTAAATGAATTCATTATAATTATACTCGTACTTAGTTATATTTATAAATATACCTATGTATATAATATCGGTTACTGAAAATTTAAATGTAAAGTAATATAATACACAGTACTTAGATATATGTATAAGGTGAAATTTGATCTACCACCCGAATTCATACTGGAGACTCGGTTAGTGATCACGATCAGGAACAATGTTTAACACCGCAGATGAAATTCGAAAAAATAAATTTTTTGCTCCCGTTCTGCCTTTTATACTTGAACTAGTCCAATTCTTATGGAAACAATTTTTTTTATGGTTTCGAAAAAAAGTGATAATTGAACCTTGTTCTTGACCACTACCCGAGTCTCCAATATGAATTCGGGCGGTTAAATAAATTTCACCTTATATTATTTCCATACATATTCAATTTGCGTTTAATTCTAAATTCAAATGCGATAACAAACCTATTATTCTAACTAGCCTTTCGCCGGCGCACGAAGGTGAAACATCCATAAAAGCTGGTCGAAACCTAAAAACGTAAAAATTCTCGAAACACGTAAAAAATAATTTAAATTACTACCTGAATAAACAATGAAAAGGTTCACAGCAATTAGGGCTACCTGAAAAACGGGTTGTCATTTTTACATCAGTCCAAAGTTGAACTTGTTCAAAATTGGATGTGTTTACGACAATTTTAAGTCTTGCGTTTATTAATTTCTTACTCGGAAGTTTTAGTGAAAATTTGTGTTTTTGCGATGGATTCTACTCCAAAAGGTAATTATCTATTTTTTATTATTTATTTTAGATACTTAATAAATTTTTTTTAAACATTAATGCCACTAAAACGTCGTGAAAATTATTTTTTTCTGCTTAGTAATTTTCATGAAATGATAAAGTTGAATTTCCTGGCACATCCGGCTTTAATGTTAACATTGTTACAAAAATTAATCATTAGTCTTGCTAAAACCACTGAAAATTTTCCCGTCCGAAACCGTCGCCTTAAAAAAATTTTTATTTTATTAGTCATGTTTGCAAATTTTTGTTTTTTAATTGTTTTAGGATCAACTAACGAAGAAGCCTGTTTTAGCAGATACACTCTTATCAGCTATTATAGAGAGTATGCTTCTCGATAGCATCACGAAAAACGGACATACTTGCAAGAAAAGATGAAAAATGCTCTACGTGTCACCGATTTTTCACACGAAACCAAGTGGTTGTTAACAAGATTAGTGTCAGATTACAACACCAAACTCCAACAAGCACATGACAATTTTACAGGGTGCGCCGACAAAAACAAAAATTGGTTCAATGCCTATGTTACTTTCCCTGTTGTGCATTCAGCCCGCAACCAAGGAGGTGGCCGACCTTCCAAGAAGTTTGAAGAAACCAGTGATCGCTCAAAGATTTTTGGGAAAAACTTGGTCTACATAATATAGACAAACCAAGGCAGGGTGGAGGGGTGTCTACAGATGGAAACACGGCTTGAAATATGTTTCAGCATGCAGAGGAAATAACTGAAATATCTAGTATCAGCCTGAATCTCTTAAATCGGCTTCATTCAATTTTGAAGTTCATGGCAAGTGGATATAAAATAAATGCTGCCAAATTTAAGATTTTCTGCTTGAAAACAGCATGTACTTTTGTGTTCCATTATCCATGGTTTAATATGCCTACGACGTTCCACAAAATACTGTTCTATGGCTTAAGGATAATTGAAACTTCGGAAGTAGCTATTGCTCAAAAGAGCAGAAACAAAGATGTGAGAAAATACAGGGAGCAATTTTCCAATTTTTTTTTCGAAAGCAGTGTATGGTAGACACGTATCAAAGACTAATGGTGTCATCTGACCCTTTTATAAGTGATCTGAGAAAACTTTTCTACCTTTGTTTCAAAGTGTGTTAAATTTATTAGAGGATCCTGAAATTGACACTGTATAATAAACTAAACACAATTATATATATTTTTTGATTATGAAAGACTTGCATTTCATTTTTGTATATTATTTATCTGTATGAAATTAAGGGGGAAGGGAGTTAGTGTAAGAGAAAGGAGGGGATAGTTATTTTTTAACACTATTAGGTATATTTTTAGATCCATATGAATTGTTACCCAAAAGCTAACCACCCCAGCTCATTTTTGACCTATTTTAGCAGAGGTAAAAGGATATTTTGTATTTTTCTCTGCCCACACTATCCCTCTATCCCTATAATTGGACCAGGAACAATCTTTCACCCAACCTATGACAAATTTGAAAAAAATAGGTTTTGGCCAGCTTTTTTGGATTTTTCACCTCTGTGCGGCGGCTCCGCCCGTGTTTATTCAATATTTGCCCTGTTTTCGGCTTTGCGGTTATTTTATCAACACCCCGTATCTATCCTAATTATAATATAGTAGTAAAGATGTCGCTGCTACATTGAATATTTTCGCGTAATTTAAATGAAATGGGTTACAATATTATTATTTGTATTGTACTCAGGCCAAAACTACAGTTTTTAAATATTTGTTTCTGTCTATTTGTCTGTCTGTATGTATGTTCCGTTTTAACTCAAGAACTACTCAACGGATTTAGATGCGGTTTTCTTTATTATCATCGTAGTGACCCTGGTCAACATATAGGCTATAAGGAGTGTTGATAAAATGACCACCAAGCCGAAAACAGGGTAAAGATTGAATAAACGCAGGTGGAGCAGTGCGCGAAAAGTAAGAAGCTTGTATGTTGACCAGGGTCACTGCGATGATAATAAAAAACTGCATCCAAATCCGCTGAGTAGTTTCCGAGTTAAAACGGAACACAATATTATATACAGACAGACAGACAAAAATTCAAAAAATATACTTTTGACCTTAGCACAACACTTACGAGTAAGTCTTATAACCAATTTCGTTTAAAATTTCACTATAGAATTTTGTGCAACTGTAGCATAATTTGAGATATTGGGGCACGAGTGCTTCTAAATTCGTAGCGGGGGCAATGAGTCCTGCACTGACTCTCCAGGATTGTGAGTGTTGTGCACTTCGCCCCAGTCAGCTAGCTCAGCCAGGACAGCTCCTTGAAGTAGAGCCGAACGGCTTCAGTTTGCTGGAATAAAATCTGGTCCAGAGAAGGGAAGGTGGAGCTCGTTGCGATACTAGCTCTACGTCTCATATCCTCGGTGGCGGGGCAGTGAAGCAGCACATGCTCCACCGTCTCGCCCTCGCCTAAGCACCCTGAATGAAGTTAGTTTCGTAATAACTTTGCACGAGTGTCCCAATGTCTAATTATGTGAAGTTGAATTCCTGCTGTCTTTTATTTTCTTATCCCTTAGTTAAAGTAGATATAAGTCATTCCTATAGTATAAGTTTTATGTAAAAAAAAAGAAGACATGATCTCGCTAAGTTTCTTGCCCTTGTTCTTAGCAAGACTAATCGAATGGGTGGAGGTAGGCATGTGTTTATATATGTATCCTATTAGTATGTAGTACATATATAGGATGGGATTTGGTCGGCCGCCTGGATTCGTGCTGAGGGCTCGGTTGGTGATCATTGAACCTTGTTCCTGGTCGCTGGCCGGGTCTCCATTATGGGTTCGGGCGTTTGATTGGATTTCATCTTGTATAATATATATTTTACCTATCATTTTAATCGTATATATATTGCTACATAAATTAAATAAACCTTTAATCTAGTTCTAGTTCATGTACATTTAATATTTTATTACATATATTTTTATAAGATTAAATTTTGACTTGTGCTACTTTGCAAAATAAACTATTTGAATTTGCACACAATACTTTATCTACGACTATCAACAATATCGTCTTTTCAATTAACAATTTTACGAAAATGAGAAGAAGACATTCGTTCATGAACCCCGGGTGCGCCGTTCTGGTAAATCTGACTTGAAGGCCAATCAGGATAAAGGGGGTGTGGCTTAAGAAATAAGGTTGGGAATAATTTCTCGTCTCTGTTGTTGATTGGGCCTCTAGCGGGTTTATAATAAATTGGACCATTCGCAGTACAGAATTGTGGTGTTATAATTTATAGTTATCTAATAGTAGATAAATTGTTTAGTGTACAGACACGACCTTTTTACTAATTTATAAATAGATGTCGTCGGCACATCTTAGAATTGGGCATATCATATTTCTGTTAAAGTGTGTTAGGTTTACATGTACATAAACATAACATGCATGTAAATTTATTAACATGTAAATCTAACACGCTCCTCCTCGCCCCACTTAGCTCCACTTGATGTCGCGCCTATTTTTGATTTTTGGTGAAAGATGTTCCATTTTAAACTTTGCGATCTGCCCAATTCTACGATCTGCCCGCGACATTGATAAAATTAATAAAAACCGTAGTTACGTAACAAAATTACGAAGGAAAATCTTAATTGACAACCATCGCCTGACTCGGTAGCATATCTTTGGATGCGTTCCAGAACATCTACAACAATTAAGTAGCAAAGTATAACGTCTTGACATGGTCTCGGCCAATTCGCTTAGATTAGGTGTATTAATTCGAAAACCATTTCGAGATTTAGGTTTAATAAGCCGTATTTTAGAACTTGTGGTCTAAAAAATGATGATGATGATGAATATTTTTAACGAAAAAGCTGCAACTTCCATTTGCCTTTGTGTGACGTCACTTGAGGAATGGCTGTTTAGAAATGTGTCCTTTGCTATCAAGATACATTTATAATAATTTGCTTCCAACTAATTTGACAGCTGGATGACAGATGAGTAGACAGACAGAGACAGACCACTTTTTTTATAAGCAATCACACATCACAATCAGCATAATATCTAAAATTCTCAAGCGACGTCATTACGGACAATTCTTTAAAAAATCATATAAATAATGGTTAGTTTATATACCAAAATAATGAAAACCATGTCCTAAAATTACGTAAATACTCTGAAGAAAAATTTAAAAACTCTTTTAGAAATTGGGCCATGGGAATTCTTAAAAGATTTTTCAGTGAATATGCGCCATTTTAGATCAAAGTTTTCATTGTTTAATTTTTTTTTTAAGAATTTTCAGATATGGCGTCATTTGGAGCGTTTTAGGCATTATACTAATTGTGGACCTTTGCCTTGCTCATAAAAAAATGGTTTGTCACTGTCTGTCTTCCCATCTGTCAAATCAGTCATAATCAAATTATTATAAATTTATTTTGATAAAAAAAGACACATTTCTAAACAGCCTTTTCTCAAGTGACGTCACACGAAGTGAAATGGAAGTTGCAGCTTTTTTGTCTAAATATTCATCATCATCTAGATTTTTGGACCACAAGTTCTAAAATACAGCTTATTAAACCAAAACCTCGAAATTATTTTCGAATTAACACACCTTAACATAATTTAATCTAAGCGAATTATTCATCCATCCATCAGCCTAGTTCGTCCACTGCTGGACATTAACCTTTGTATTATGTACTATGTACGAATATGGACAATGTCCAATATTTTTCTATTATTATTAGAAGAAATCACTGTTAGCGAAATTGCACGTTTCGCTAAAAGTGATTTCTTCTAGTCCATTAAGTACATAATATATGTAATTTTATTGTACGCTGATGATAATATTGACAGCATCCAAAGGAGTAGGATGGGATGGGAAAAATCAAGCATCGAAAGAAATGAAATGTATGAAGTAAATAAAAATACGCCAATACTTGATCTCTATTTTTTACATATTTTCTTTATCGCTTTATTTTGGAACGCATTTAAATACTAGGTTCTACAATTCTAATGCTTAAATAACAGCTCTGGCACGTTCCAATTAATAACAAAAACAGTATAAACTCTACATCGAGTGGTGCTGGCTACACCTGCTGGAACTTACAGGTGGAACAGACTGATTTTGACAAGACTGGTCAAGTGGATGCGACCTAGGACAAGGAAAGCTGCAGAGTGGTCAACTATTTAATTTTCAACGACAGTACTATAATTTCATACAAAATTTAATCGATCGAACTCTTAAATTAGAGTACTAGACAACTAATTTAAAAAGCGTCAGTATTCAAATTTTATGTAAATTTCATTAGACCAAAACTTGTGAATTACAGTTATTAGTGAATTACATACATATTGTATATATATTTATATTGTTTCCCTTACATATAGGTAACTTTAGATGTAGAGTAATAATATGTTATATTATGGTATATAGTAGGTATATTGTACTTTATTAGTGATGCATAAAACTAGGTGCTAAGCATGGGGACAGTGGTGACCATAAGCTAAATTATTCGTGCGCTTATAACTTGGAAATAAACGGATTTAAATGTATTTTTTTTTTTATTGTCTTCTCTTTTATTTTGAAGCCTCGGGCAAAAGGCTAGTACACATATTTTGTTAATTCCGAATTAAACATATGGAACTCGTTCGGAGCCGCTGGATCATTATGGCGGTGTTAATTAAATATAATATTCGAATTGTATAAAATTTGTGCATGTTGTAAGAATTTCGAGTAAGTTACTTTTGCAGGTCAACAAACACGTTAGACTAAATAGCAATAAAACAACTAGTATATACACTCCACTACTCCTAATTATAAGGATTTCTCTGTTCGATTTATAAAAACTGTGTGACATGTGCTAAACTGCTGCTCTAATTGCGAGCTGACTTGTGCTACTACGCGCCACCTTAGTAACCACCAGCATAACACTCATGATACCTACTACACATGGTTCAAATTCCCTCGGGCTTAGGCTATTTTTGCTGATGTACAGATGGTTTCTCAGATCACCTGGTCGATCATACTAGGGTACTTAATTGTACTCAAATGAGTGCTGTATGCCTTTTATTTTTGTTTTATTTTGATCATTTTTGTCGGTTGTTTCCTTCGTGTATATTCGTGACATTCAAGATGTTTATGAAAAAAAATTGAATTGTGGGCCGCGGCGTAGGCAACAAGTGCAACAGTATTTTTTACAGAATTATCGTTTAAATTTAATCTAGTTTATGTTTCGCTTTTGACGTGTGATTTGTGATTTTTAGACGTAACTATAATATCACTTATTATTTTTATTGAAGCTTTTTGAAGTTGAATAATTTCTTCATTATTGCGTGCAAGGGTTTAATTATTGGTGCTAAAATATGAAACAGAATAATAGGTTTAAAAAATTGTTTTGCTTATTTCTCGTAAAATTTTTGTTAAGCTATTGCGCGAGTTATTTAATTTTTTTATTAGGAAATTAGTCTCAGATGCCAATTTTGAAAGCGGATTATTTTATTTCATTGACGGAATACTATACCCGTACCTACATACATATTTCTACAGTACATATTTGTATACTACATATTTGTTTGTACCACAAGCAATTCTCAGATTTTCAAAACATCCCATGGAAAGTACTAACCAGTATTTGAAACAAGTAACTACCTCGGTTTAGCAGATGAACTAAGTTTAACAAGTGATCCTTAATTTAATTAAGTACATATCGGCGATGAAGTGACAAGAACCTATCTCCAAAAACATGATTTTACAGGAAACGAAAAAAACCTTTCATTTTCTTATGTACTTACTTATGAAAAAAATATCTTACGTGGATTTATAATAATTACAACATGAATGTAGGGAATCAACTTAGCTGTGATTGCTAGTGCACGTAAAATTGCATTTTCAGTTCATCTACATGAGAAAACTCAATTTGGCCAAAATGTTAGTTAGGAGTTCTTGTCACTTCATCGTCGATAGTGGTTGGCAAATAGTAAAATTCACCATTTACAAACGGCGCCGGCGTCGTCAGTTTCTAAGCGCTCGCTGTTTCGCAATTTGCTATTCGGCAGATTGAAAAATGCCCGCCGTTTGTAAAATGACTTTATCATTTTCTAAAAAACCGAAATAGAAAGTCTTTCACCAAAAAGTGAAAAATAGGTGCGACGACGAGCGGAGCGGGAGCCGGGAGCGAAGCGGAGCGGAGTTCTAACACTATTACTATATGCCGAGGCAAATCAGAAAATGCCGAATTATACTAGAAGACGAAGACTCGTCAAATAGCAAAATAGGGAGCGTTTAGAAACTGACGAAGCTGTTTGTAAAATGCCGAATTTTACTATTTGCCTGCGACACATACATAGAAAAAACAAAAAAAAAACGGAAACGTGATTAACTTTTAGTTTGAATAACTAACAACTTGTTAATCTGTCAACACGGTGATTGTACTGTGAGTTAGGTATGTTTATGTTAAAAATATAATCGTCTCTTTCAATTCAACTTTGAAATATTTGAACCATGAGATCTTTTTTGAGATTAGTGATTTGTCGACACATGCGCTGCGGGATACTTCAAGAGCTCGCTAAGTGGTGGCAGCCGCGTCGGCCAGAGTGGCGATGGGTGACGTCACGTGACGTCGGTAGACGCTGGGTGACGTCGGGCATAACTTATGCCGCATAAGGCACGCTGCTGCCTGCTGCCGTTGGCAGAGTCTTCTACTTCTAGCTGTCTACGCGACCGGCTGGGAAACGTCATGGGACCTTCATGGTACTCTGGCTCAGTGACATCGCCCAAATGACAAAACGGTAACGTTATTCCACAACATACATGATACATACGATATGTATGTATGAAACATAAAATATATTGTGTAAGTTTTGTTGGATAGGAGTATATTATACAAGGTGAATATGTGATCATCGTCCAAATTCATACTTGAGCCTTGGTAAGTAATCAGCATCATGAACCAGTAACGATTTTTGTAAAATTCATAAAATGAAATTTCGACTTCCCATAGTGATTCACTTAGGACTGAGAGTGAATTACTATGGGAAGTCAAAATTTCGTTATACGAATTTCACAAAAATCGTTATCGGTTCATGATGCCGATCACTTACCAAGCTAGTATGAATTTGGACGATGGTCAAAAAGTCACCTTGTATATTAGGCATTATGTATATTCACTTTATTGGTTTTGATTCTTCTTTTATTTATGTATTTTGTAAATTGGTACCACATTACGTAAAATAATACTTTTTTCACCACCTGGAAGAAATCGCTTTAAGTGATAAGTCCGCCCTTGTACAACATTGTGTGTTCAAAACTCTGTACTCGATTTTTTATTTGACATTCATTCATTCATTCATTCATTCTAATCAACATCTATTGTACTTACAAGTTGAAAACTTTTCAACACAACAATAAAATTTTCGACCTTCCTTTTACTGTTGGTATCTGTAGGACGATTAAATAAATAAGTTCGTACATAACTATTAGTGACGACTTTTATTATTTGCTGTTTGCTTCAGTTTTTGAATTTTTAGTCAAACTTCTTGCTTGGAATTACGATTCCCAACTATTTGTCAACCCTGCACACATTTTTCACATTAATTTGTAAATTTTCTTAAAAAATTTAAATATTTATTATTTTTGAAAGTCCATTATATTTTGATCACTAGGTGATTTTTAGTACATTTTTATTACATTGTACATTTTAAATAGTTTTATCTGCGTAACAAAATTGCACTTAAGAGGATGGCATACCCTAGCAACTTTTTTTAATACCCGTCCAGCACAATAAGTCTAATGGCAAAGAACTTATTTGCTTTTCATAGAGGCGATTATATGTTGGCTCTTTGGCCTCTTGTTCTTGGACGCGTAATACTAGCATCCCTTCATATTTCTATTGCCCATTTTATAAAAAAAAATCAAATTGATCTCTTAACCGCGTCTTTGAAACGAACGATTGAAAACCAAAAAAAAGAGGGTGGAAAACATTTTTTTTTTTTGACCAAGGTATAAATCTTAAAACATTGTTTATAGGTGGAATCCCTAGATAAAAGATCGATAAATCAAATAAATTTTCTTCAATATGAGGAGAGACCTAGTTTCTTACAATGAACCCTTGAAAACCTGGTGTTGTTGATGTTTTAGCGTCAGGTGTCCTGTTAAACTGTACATAAATAAATAAGACGCTCGTTTTGCGATGAAGTCGCTCCACTGCTGAAGTTAAATTAACAACCTTTATCTGGTGGTGTCAATAAAAATCAATGTAACGTAAAAATGATCTTTAATTAAAAACCGGGTGACCCCGTGGGTCAGGGTTCGATCGTAATGTCAACCCTTTTGTGTCGACAACGCCTTAAATTCAACATGTTATTTTTGTTTTCCTTGTTTTCATCAAATGCATTTAATTATTTGGCAAGGTTGGCTTCTACCGGAGTCCTTGTGTGAACGAACATATACATTTATTTGTATCGAATGTTGAGATCGATCGATCGATCGATATGAACGTTCGACAGAAATAAAACAAAATAAATCGATATATTGAGATCATCAGCGAAACTATTTTTACTGAAAATTAAAGTCGAGAAGATAACCGTGAAAAATATTTTACATACAAAAAGTTTTAAATTATAGACCGGTTGATCTAGCTTTTTTTTTTAATTCTTTTCGCACCACCGTGTCAACAAGCAATGTTTTCGCTAGGCGGGGTTCTCCCGGTTTTTTTGCTTATCAAATTAATATTAAACCGTAAAATTGTAAAAATAAAATTTTGAAATCGTTAATCCTAATATTTCGGCCATTCCATACACGATTACTCACATTTTCCTTCATCCAATAAAATCGCAATGATAGGCCTAATAGTATTTCATGCTACAAGGGCGAAAAGGAATAAATTACGAGGACGATTTAAAACACGAGCTTAGCGAGTGTTTTAAATGTAACCGAGTAATTTATTGCTCTGACGCCCGTGTATCATACTACGTTTTTCAATGCATAGTGTGAGGAAATAAAACAAATATAATCTTGTGAACTTTAAATTATGATTGGCTCAAAGGGACTGTATCCAGAGCCGTTAAACAGTGGACAAAAAAGTATAACATTTATGGTATACAGGAAAGGTTGCAGGTTAGCCAACTCCTCGTAAATAAGAAAAAAAAATAGAGCCCTAGGGCAAAATAATCGACTTTTTGTTCGGTTTTGACATAAAAAGTGGGTATTTACGAGCACTTGCATTGGACAGTATATTACTCGTATAAACTTATACACATATTAAATAAAATAAAATAAAACTCATATTAAAAACACATCCCTCCAATTCCAAAACAAAAACACGCGAAATCGCGAGATTTCTGGATGGCCCTCTTCCACTGAGCAGGATAGACATGTGTAAAATGAAAGCGTTAGAGCAGGACAAATTTTTCTGGATACCCTCGCCCTTTTTAGACTAAAGGAAAATGACGATTTGATTATACCGTATACATACTACATATTATTTTTCCGTTTTTTACAGAAAATGCCAGTTCAAATCGATTGCAGCTCATTTATCGATCGAACCTTACGTATCTACGTCTTGCAAGTTAAATGTTTAATAGAATCCATTGTATTTTAAATCATTATGCACGGAGCCGTCCAGATTCGGCGGTACGGAATGATGGCTTCCATCTTCGACGGAGCTGGACTGATATGTGAAGGACTAAGATCTAGAGCTCTGAAGATAGGTAGATAAACCTTACTCTTTGAAAAGGTAGTACTTACTTTCTTTCTCTCAGTCTTGAGCCTTGGGTTTGAATCTTGTCGGCCGAGAATGCACCAATGAGTTTTTCGGAGTTTATATGCATAACTCTTATTTTATTTTTATACTTACCACTTGCCGAAAGGCCCTAGCGGATACTTATCCAGTATGGATTGGATTCGCAGGATATTCATAAAAAAACACGAAACAATAAGGAAGAGGTTTTTGTTTATGAATTAAGCCATGTTACGATCAATTCGGCCATGACGTCACTAAAGGGAGAGATTGTGATTGGTGGCATGTGCTCTGTGTGCTCTGTGATTGGTGGATCGGCGGAGTCAACCTGCCCTGTACTTCTGCCTTCCACACCGCGCAGTGTCACACAATTTTCCCTTGAGCAACTATCAGCAACTCCGCTTTTTTATTGCTCCGTGGAAAAAATCGGATCGGTTCGAAAATCCTAGGATGGTCCAAATAATCGTAGTTGAAAACTGAGTATGGAAGAGATAACTAAGATAACTACAAGGTTATAAGAATTAGGATTAGGAGAATTAGGAAGACAAAAGAATTACGGGGTCACGTTTCATGAATCGCAAGCTCTGATTAGCTGGTACAAACCTGTTTAATATTTGATGAAATCTGAAATCTGAACCTAAAATCAGCAGTAGTATGCACAGTAGGTATATTAAATATTCTAAAAGTAACGACACTCCAACTTTACATCTTTGTGCCGACAGCCGAACTCAGATCCAAAAATGCATTAGTCCGACTGTGGACAGGAATTTTCGTCAATCCCTTATATAGAGAGGACTTAGACAGGGCAAAGGGACGGTGGGTTAACGCCTTTTAGGAATTCTGGGCGAAAACGAAAGTGACATTTTCGAGGAATTTCCGACATGTAACGCCCGCGCCCCTGTTCTAGACGAAGACGAGAGTTTGAAACATTTTAAGAAAATCACTATAATCGTTGTTCCACTGAACTGCAATCTGTCAACAAAATGTCTGCCTCTGCCGTAGTTTTACTTGGTCTGCGGCCTCTGCATGTGGGGGATGGTTACGTCATCAAGCGTTTTCCGTTTTTTTTTTGGCGACCGTCAAGACCACGTCAAGTTATACACATATATTAAATAGGTTTCTCTACAAATGGTGTTGATTACTTTTATTTTGTTGGAAAAAAGTAACGTTACATTTTTATTAACATACCTAACTTATCTGTAAATTTTTTTGCATTCGACTGATGACGGCCCCATACCGAGGATCAAAATATGGGTATTACGTCTGAATGGGCCAGACTGAATGGGGCGCGGCACATTCGGACGTAAACTGAAATCGACTACGTTTGAATGGGGCGGTCTTAAAAATTTTAAACGGTACTGTCACTTACAGAATATATGAACATTTGGCAATATTATTTTTTATTATTATATCAGTAAGGTTTACTCTACATTAATTATATATTTACTTGGTTGAAATCAAACACGTACAGAAACATGATAAAAATAGATCGTCATAACCCGGTTTGCACGATCTCAGGTAGCTAGTTTTACAATGACCCTTTCTTGTCAATTAATCACAAACGAACTGCTTATCTGTGACGTCATAGGACTAGCAAAAAACATTTTCTTTGCGGTTTATTCACTGTAGTTTTTGCAACAGTCTTGTGTTTGTGAATTAAATGGGATAAAAGACTTAGCAGTAAGTACATATATATATATGCACAATAATATGCACAAGTAGTCATGATCTTGTCTAAGCAAAGTTAAAACAGCATTTTAAGTTTGTTTTGAGAAGATCATGACTAATTGTGTACACAATTTCAAACTCTTGCTTTATAAACCTCACTAATACTGAAATATTGGCGTCAAATGCCACAGACCAAAATGCTTTTAAATAAGGAAAATAAAGTTAAGTTATGCGCTTTGCGCTAAGCTACTGAAGTTTAACCTATTGCCAAATGGGTACTTTCTAAAGCCTACTCCTCGTTTATGGCCAAACCAAAAATAATGAAAAAATGTATTATGAATAAATCAACTCTTAAACAACATATGCAACATTTTTATTTTTCATACCACCAAAACTTCTACATGAATTTTTTTTTTACTTAATTGGGTTTTTTTACTTCAAATTCCCTACTGCTCCTGAGTGGCTTAGCCGATTGAATTCATCTATGATAAATAGATAAACTCTATAGCTATAAACATAACATAAGATTATTCAATCGAGTAATCACGTCCAAGTGAAAAGTATAATTTTCTCCTATTTCGCCCTATCAAGGACGCAGCGAGCGTCGTACAACCAGCCACTATGCATTGCGCGCTGATATGAACGTTATTTCAATGTCGTTTCCGTTGATATTTGTAGTGACAAATATCGAGCTGCTAATTTGGCGATGGTAATCGCCTTAATATATCTAAACGTTAAATTATACATTGAGCGAATACTGAAGTAGTTCTTCAGCATCGAAAACAATTTTCTCGAAATCACTTGATGGGCCCAGCGCGCGGCCTCGCCAAAAATAAACTTATCGCTAAATCTAAAGCTCTCATCAAACAAAACCGACATATTTATCGATCCCGAATCACCGGAGGGCTTTCCGTTTCATTTCCTTGTAAGGAAACGTCTGACGATGTGGCATTTACGTCGCATACCGTAGTACCACAGTATATGTGGTAGTACAGATGGATTCGGGTACTTTTTGTGGATAAGTTTGTGTATGAAGGACGCGTACGCACTGCGCCCGAAATTAGGCCCTGTTACATACCTAAACAGAGTTAACTTTAGGAGGACATACCCAGGATGGGATCCACGGGGTCCAACCAACCCACCGAAAATGTTATAGATACAACCACTGATATGTATTATTAGAATAATACAACACACAAATGACAAAACCCCTAAATACAGCACCAAAATGCCTTTTTTTTTCCTAATAAATTTGTGAAAATTGATTTGCTTTTTATTTCCGAGAAATTTTTACGTGTCTGCGCGATACTTGAATTATTTATCTGGACTTGGACCCCTCGAAAAAAACCCTGGATACGTGCTTGAGATTTAGCATGGAATGACTGTGCCTTAAAATACTATGGACCACTATATCCAACCCTCCCACGGAGGTTTCTACCAAATATCGGCACCTACCCATGTTTTTATAATACCTACGATTTAAATACTCAAAAATGTAGTATAGGTTTAGGTATAAGTATCGTTTCCTCTGATTGTCAGATTACATTAAAGTTAAAGTGTCATCCATACCATAATTGAAAGACGACACAATAATAAATTTTGCAGTTCACTATTTGAATCATAATTATAACCACCTCTCTAACACAAGTTACTGTAGCCGATTCTGAAGGCTTTAATTTTAGTTTTAGTGCTGTCAAAACTAAATTTTCATCGTTGCAAAATAGTTCATAAGTGTGAAGAACAGAAGTTAAATTACTTTGGAAAAATTTAAGTCTTGACAGCACTAAAACTAAAGTTAAAGCCTTCAGAATCGGCTTTATTGTATGTTTAAAATATGTTGTGCCAATTTTCGCTTGAAATCGTTAGAGTTCGGTATTTTTAATTTCAGAAGGTAGGTTGTTAAAACTTTGTATACCTATAACATATGTATATAACACATGTATCCGTAATATAGTATACCTATAACAATGATCATTGGAACGCCTTTATCACTGTACTAGAAAAGCTAACTTTAAGGCGATATGTAAAAAATATAGGTGCTTCTTTTTTGTGTATTTTGTGTATATGCATTTTGAGTATATAATCTAGGGTTTTGAACATGTTTGGATAAATTTTCCTCTATAGAAATAATTGTTGAAATGAGGTCTTCAAACACACTTTTTCTCCTCGTTTGTCGAATAGGAACCATATACAGTACTCAAACTTATTGTATTATATGTGTTTCAACAATATCTAGAGATTTGATATTTGAAATTTTGCTAGCTATTTTAGTATTTTTATACAAATTATAAAACTAACATTTTTCGCTTTCGCCCTGAATCCGCCCCTCTCGCACTGAGCGTGTTTTCGCTTGGAGTGACAATGACAAAAATAAAATTCGCATAGCCTCTTAACAGCTTAGGAAAGAGTACATTGAGATGGCGGAAAATTCCCAATTTCTCGCAGGTGGTCAAGTGTATTTCACCGAAGTTTAATCAGTTGCCAAAACCGTGTTAAATTAGAAATTGATTTGAAATATTCTTATAAATATAATGTAGGTATACATCAGATACACATATTACAGGCCGGTTTTGAATGTAAAATAAAAAACAATATAACTAAATAATCTAAAATATTTATGTAATAAAAAATCATATGGGGAAATAGATGTTTGGTCGATTAGTTTGGCAAAAAGCCATTTCAGGTTTAAGATCCGTAAACCTTCAACTTAATGAATGATTTCTACGTTAATTCTCTGCATAGCAATAAAACGAGACACACAACTTATGAGCTCGTATTTTTTTTAATTACGTACTAGTTTGCGTTTATAAAAAGAAGACCATATAAATAGGTATAATTTTTAGAATTTTGAGAGGCGTCAACAGCCTAATGGGGTACCATCTATGATTATGTCCTGAAATTAAATTAAAAGTTAAATGTAAGGTTACAGTGAATTTTATGAATAATTAATAAAGCATTTTAAAAATCAATCAATCTACATTTATTTAATTTGTAAAGTCATGAATGCTAAAAGCATAATTTTTAAAACATACTCATACGTTATGTTATCCTTATTTGTTCCCTTTTTCTCGTTTTGATTCGATAACAATATAACGAAGTTTGTTAACAGTCTGATACAATTTCTTACACATTTAATTCTACAAGATATTACCTAACTATTTAAATTTATAAATTTTATTATTTTTCATTTGCAAACAATCCAAAACCTTAAAAACCCATTTAACGCTCAAAATTTAAACAAAAATAACTTTGGCGAGTTTTGACAATCATTCCATAACGGTTTAGCAACCTATTGTTTACTAAAGATCGTCCGATATTAAAAAAGCTTATCAAACCCTTTCTATTTGCAGACATCTGCCGAAATCGATTTCGCATTTTTTTCTAAAAAAAACACGAGAGGGTTAAAAGGTGCAAAAAGGTATACCGAAATGGTTTTTGTAAGTCCTTCTGCAATGTTTGCTAAACGGTAACCCTTTGATCAAATATGGCGCGTGTAATCAGATTTCGGCATGTGTTGCTATTTTTTCGTCTAATATTTTTTTCAAGACACTCGATAGTCTTGGAGTGTGCTGGTCTTTTGTGGCTGCATGCGCTTTCGCCCCGTGCCTTCCGCATTGAAAAAAATGGCACGAGCGCCTTTATTTGTAGAGGTTTACTTATTCGCAGAGGCACTTAGAATCTTCATTGTGTCTTCCTTTCTTCGACGCATCTGATAAATGATTTGTGTAAGGGCAAGCACAGAGCTATGGGCAGACAATTTAATAAAGCGTTAAGTCATTTTTTGAGGTCTTGTCCTTGTCAAAAATCCTTGATGTATTCAGCTAAATGGCAATTTTGACCCTAAGTGCTGTCATAAAAAAATCTAATAATTGCTTTCGAAAGAATGTGTACGTATATTCGAAATACATATTAGTAAATATAAGTCGATTAATATATAATACCGAGCATTGAAGTAAGTCTGAACTTTTGCAATTTTTCTTCCCGCACGCTCTTATTAATATGTACATGTACGGATGCCAGCATGGCAGGCTACCAATAGGTATGCCAAAGGCTAATTTTAAAATCATTTACAAATAGGGGGCTTGAACTGCAGGTGACTGTACATTTGACGTTTTTGTACAACATTTCAGACATCGATCGCGCCTATCAAAGTACATATAAGTACATATGTATGTGCTACAAAATATTATCTTTCTGATTACTTGACGTTTTATTACCGGTGAACGCTAGTACTTGTTGTTACCTTCTGAATACTTTGCGCAGTAAACTGCATCCTCTCTGTAATCCATCTATAGCTATAGGCATACAATACATATATATACTAGGCAAAAGATGGTATCTATAGGCAAAAGAATACCATGACTGACTGATTGATCCATCAATCCAGACAGGGCCAATCACAGAACCTAGAAACATGAAATTTGTACTGTGGGTTCCTTTTTTACGGTAGACATTCCCTGACAAGGGATTTCAGGACATTTCTACGGGATTGGGAGAAACCAGATCGACGAAAGCAACACCGCGGGGCGGTCACTAGTGCTAAATAAATAAATATGTCCTGCGCTTTTTAGATCACGAAGTACTCAATACTTTAAAGCTAAAGTTTTATTTTGCCAGTGTTTACTTAAAGGATTTGCTGCCTACATTATTTGCTCAACAACTGTCAATTTATCATCTCTTTTGTCAATAATTTAACGTCAGCAACAGAAAAAAAATAACAGTCAGAATATTTTGATTATTATTGAGCTGTACCCGAAATAACTAATAGTAAGAAAAGGAATAATTAAATCCAAGGTTTTCGTCATCATTTCACTCATATTTTATTTAAGTGTAGTAGCTAAATTAAGTTTATTATCAGCGATCGTATTAAAGAAAACATTCCGATTTATCATTGATTTTCTTAAGTTTAGCTTAAGTTTTCTTTTTATATTTTTTTCAGAGAATATACCTTCGCCATTTTAGGTCATAGGTATATAATTTGATCGTAATTTTTTTATGATTTTTTAAAGAATTTGTGTGTATGTTGTCACTTAGGACATTTTAGGCATTATATTGATTGTGATGTGTTATAGCTTATAAAAAAAAGTGGCCTGTCTCTGTCTGTCTTCTCATCTGTCATCCATCTGTCAAATCAGTCGGAAGCAAATTACTATAAATTTATCTTGATAGCAAGGACACATTTCTAAACAGCCTTTTCTTAAGTAATGTCACACGAACACAAATGAAAGTTGCAGCTTTTTCATAAAAATATTCGTCATAATGAGGTTTTTTAGACCACAAATTCAAAAATACGACTTATTAAACCAAAATCTCGAAATGGTTTTCGAATTAACAGTCCTTAACATAATTTAATCTATGCGATTTTTTTTTAGTTACCGGAATATTATTAATGTCGTGGTGCTTGGTTTGAATATAAGTGGTATATCGGAATTTATAAGGGATTAGGGACTTTGTTTTTAGGATAAGAATAGCCTTAAGTTGGCCCACTGAGCAGCACGGACCATCCGTCTGTCTGTCAGGTGTGCAGTCACCTGTGTCACAGAAGAATCTTGTTTTGACAGGTGCGGCAGTAAGTATTGTTCCAACATGGCCGACAACATGTAAATATGGAGTGCGAACTTTAATGATAAGCTCTGTCGCTGGAAGGTGTCGCTGGTTTACATCCTCAGGAGAATTTAAGTAAAGACCAAGGTTCGGCCTGGGCACAGTTTTCATAAACGAAACCCTTGAAACTTATTTGTCAATTATTTGTAATTATTTGTCAAAAAACGGAAAATCATCCACTTTTAATCTTTAAAAACCCAAAACCTAGTCTATACAAACAACTTTAGCTATATGATATGGAGCCAACACCACAGTCTTCTTATAATAGGTCTTAATGTATGGAATTGCCGAAATTTTCTTACAGATTTATGAGGTCATAATTCCTGTAATTCAATAGCTATTTCAATTATTTGCTTTTTGTTTGAAAGTTGATTTCAAGGTTTTACATCTACGTATAAAATTTCATTTTATTTTCAGTTTGATTATAAAAATTAAATCTTCAAAAACAGTTCGTCCTAAATGCCATCCATTTCCATTCCATGATAAGATTTGTAATAATTTTTTACAGCTGACACTTTTCAAAAATTAAATTAATGTTGCTATTAGCTTAATGTTGTCTCATTTATACACATAACAAATTACATAATTTGGACTTGTCATTCCTAAAAAAAATGCAAAAATGTTTTTAAATTCTCTATAGAAAACGACAATTTCATATGTAAAATACCTAATAATTGGTACATTTTGGTGTATTGCGTATATAAGTACCTTTTACACAATTTTGTTCCTCCCTGTTCTCTATGTGTTGTTAAATATGTGTGTGAATGTACAAAAATAAATAAAAGAGTTGACTTTTTCCCCAATTCTGTGTTCCCTGAGTAAACGTCGGTTCGTATAGACGAACTCTAGTTTTATTATATTATCATATATTTTATATGAAGCTATGTTGTATTGAATTGTATGTTGTACATACTTCATTTGTAATAACTCTAGTTTTCCGTTTTTATTTTTGATAAAAGAATCCGTCTTTAGATCTCGAAAACCACAGAGACGTAAAACCGGCCTAACGTGCGACCGGCATTAAGGAAAGGACATACAGGAGACAGACAGACACCTATCAAACAATAAAGCCTTGTTGTTACAGTCACATAGCAGCAGCTTTACACTTTGCGTGGAGCTATGAGGAGCCTATACAAAATTTGTACAAAAAAAAACTCTAAAAAAGTCGTATGCGTTGTTGAGTTGTTGTTGTTGATACCTATAACTGCATGTTTTGTGCAGCTATACATCGACGTCTGCCGAACGACATTGAATGTGTCCCCAAAGTGTCCCGAATTCTTTCAGTCTGCAGATCCATCAGTATACCGACAAAAACTGCCACAAAAACGTTCGTCTCATGATTTTTATTTGAAGGAATCCCTACATAAGTATGAGGAGAAGGTTTGCAGGCCTCCGAAGGTACAGACAAACGGGCCGCGATCGGCAAAAATGTGCATAATTGGGAACCGAACGCAAGAAAAAACCCTTCAAAAAGGCGACCTAAAAATGCTTCGAAAAAGTGCACTGATACAGGGTGTTCCATGTTACTTGAGATCGTGACCTTGCTAGATTTTAAGGGTCTCTTTGTCAATCCCTTTGCAGAATAATTACAAAAAATATTTTATTAGAACTGCGTTAGCTGTATGTAGTCCTGGATTTTTTTTAAAGATCACCAGAGTGGTTCGATCAATAAGATAAAGTAACCTACTCGAAAAGACGCTTTTAGTTGATGATGGTAACATGATTTTACAATATTTTACAATTATAAAATATTTCCATAGCAAAAGCTTTATAAACCAAAACAAATTTAAAAATCCTTGTATCAATTGCTTTAACATGTGTTTTTTTACAATTTTTTATCCCTGCTTGACTCAGTACGATAAAAAGTTTTTTTTTTTTTACCTACCTATCTTTCGATGGTTTCTGTTATGTACCCGTAAGTGTCTCTATACATAAATTCATATTTACTTACAGGAATGGTATAATTTACTTAAAAGATTGTCCCAATAGAACGATACATTTAACACTTGCATAAAAATAACTACTTCAATTCGAAAGCACCAAGTACCTTTTGAAACAACCTGTATGCAAGATGCATTTCTATAAGGGATTGATTTATTCAAATCGAGGTTTTGATTGTGCCCAGGGCCTCGGGCGGACGAATTATTTGTTTTTGAATAGCAATTATATTTTATTTTATTAAATCTTTCGCATGATTCTACTAAATACCTAGTCATTCCACGAAAACCGTCTCGAAAATACATTCTTAAACGGCTTCGAATGATGTTAATGTAGATATTAGCCAATACAACGCATTTTGTGATGATTACGTGTTTATAATACAACAACTTAGCCAATGGTATACAAATTTTCTGAAATCACGCAAGTAATTCTTGTAAAACCATTATCAATTTGATATTATTATATATATATAAATATGGATATGAAAAAACTGTTAAAATAACATTCTATGTACTTATACCTAGTTTGTAGAAGCAAAGGCAACAAATAACAACATTTTGCCGGAAAAGTCCAACTGACACTAAACTATGTTCGCGAAATGCCATAAATCACATTTATTTAATATCTGTTATTCAAAAATAAGAAGAACCATCTTAAGTTGTGCGCTTCGTAGAGTATACAACTCGTTCCCCCTTAAAGGACTTATGACTCACAATGTGTTTTTTTAAATAGCGGGAGCTTTAAATTTTGTACCAGTATCGCCCAATGACACGATTTGTTGAACTTAAAATACACTCATCACGTGCACACCATCCCAGCCCCCCTATTCTGTATCGTTAATTGCCAACTGGACTAGGTGCCTATCATCAAAAACATAGCTAAAAACGGAACTTTCAAAATTGCTATTAGTGGTTATTGAACTATTTACGAACTGTGTCGTCACTTCAAGTGCGAACATATCCTTAGACAATCGGAATTCGATAGTATATCTATGTTTTTGATGATAGGCACCCAGTTCAAACGGCAACTAAAGATACGTAATAGGCCCTCTGGTCGTTGACCTCTCATAGCGTCAGTGGCACAGAACATAATTACTCAATGTGATCGGTCGGGACCGTGCTACGGGGTGAATTTACTACGTTAATAAGTGTGGGTAGCCATAGCTTAGAAAAATAATAAAATTTTTGGTGAAAATTTACGGTATATTTTTTCATCAGTATCGTGTATACTTTCATACCCTAAAGAGATTCTTGGGTTTGCATTTACAGCCTGTATTTCGACTATTTTGTGGATATAAACTACAAAATAGTCGAAATACATTTGGATAGTAATTTTAACAGTTTTTCTTAAATGCATTTATAAGTATATAATAATATCAGAAGAAAGACAAATAAATGTTAAAACATTAATTTATTTAATTATTTTTAATATTTTTGACGGAAAATCATTAAAATGTTTTTATAGAATTAAAAAAAAAAAAAAAAAAAAATGTTTTTATTCATAATTATGCAAAAATATGTAAAGAATCGTGTACATTTTATAAAAATCTACCCTCTTAATTCACATTAAAGCTACGTATATTTTTACGTATACATATACTCATGAGCTATTTCAAACCAACTTAATAACAGTTTAATATAACATGCAAAACCATCTGCCATCGTATAGACAAACCAAAAAAATATTCTCTAATAGGCAAAGTACTAAAAATCGCATGTCGCAAAAAATGTCATCTGCATACGACATCTGGTCACTATGAAAACAACGGATGAAATCGCGGCACATTTAAAAACTTGCTAAAAAGCTCTAGGAATATAAAAAGTGATCAAATAAAACGGTCGGTTTTTTGTACCGCAGATTGTGATGGTTTTTATTCGCGGCATGTGCCAAACTTCCGCTATTGGACAGAAGTTTCTACATAAAAAGTAGACGGATATCGTCTATTTTAAAATAAGTATGTATGGATGATATCTATTCATAGATAAAGTAGGTTTTTGCTTCAAACAATTTTTTTATTCATTTATAATTTCCTTGACTAAATACATTTTCTACCGCAGCATGTGTGGTATCATTCGACGCTAACGCTTTGTAACATGAAGCTCTTGGAGAAAATACTCCGGTGAAGATGGTCGCACCATTTTTCAGGAAGACGGGAAGCGACATATCTCAAAGAGAAGTGACGTTAGAAAATGCTGTTTTCAAAAAAATATTAGGTACAAACGCGCAGTCTTGGTAACCAGATTTTGAAAAATGATTGTCCCGTCCCTTTATTCTGAAAGTTGACCAGACAAATGAAATATAGAGGGATATGTAAATTATAGAGGAAATCTTTAGCGATATTCCCAAGATCATCTGAATACGAAATACGAGTACACGGGAGCGGGGTGAATTCGTACTTACCCGATTTTTTTGCATGTAGTGCACAACTTTTTTCAACTGAACTACTACGACTAATGCTACTGCTATTTACACTAAAGTGGCCCCTTCCCGCTCAGCTGAGATGTTAATGCTTTAGGTGTTTGTAACGTCCTGGTGGCTTTGATATCAATTAAACTTTGCACACATCAATAAGTAAGATATGTTTCCCTTGCCCCTCACACCGCCTTCCGACCCATCTCTCATCAAGAGGTGAGATGGCGAGATATTCAAATGGCGCCGAATTTGTGAATTAGTATCAGGTAAAAGCTGTTTTCCTGAAACTTCTTATTTATAGGTATAGAAAAGTGTATAAAATTAGTCTTCTTTATATGAACGATGGCTGTATTTCTCTCTTTTTTATTTCCAGTAGGTATAGATGAAAATTATACAAATTGCTAAACTTTGCGTAAAAACGAGGCCATATTCACGATATCCTGACAGCTTATTATGATGGTTTTTCAACAAATTTTGCTTTTTGGGGTGTATGGAGACATAGTTAAATGCAGCTAGATAATAATTATGAAAAAAAAATATTAAGATAATAAACTCCTGACTTCACGATGTGAGGCGTAACGTCGTCGCATAAACGTCTTCACGCTCCCAGATGAAGGCAGTCTAAATCTGCTGAAACTGGTCGGCTTTCCCGATCATAACACGTATTGAGGTGAGCCGTTATTATCCTCAAGTCTCATTTAATTCCTGACTTCACAAACAGTTTTTACCTTTTGTATGAATCTTAAGAAAAATCCAGGTGTGCAGGGGTCTCTTAATGTAGATGGTTACTAGATCAACCAAACAGACAACTGACAGACTATTTAGAGTTTTGCTAGTACTCAAGCAGCCAACCAAAGTTATCCAAATAAAGGGCAAGACTTGCAGCAAAGTTTTCTCAGGACGTCTGAGAACTGTAATTTCACATTTAAAACTACGTTTTTGTTTACTATACTTCAGGGTTATTTTTGTTGCATTACTTTCATCCGTGGAATTACCCATTAGCCCGATGTCCCCAGTACTGATTGTGACGCGAACAAGTGGTTGACGAGTGGTTGTACTTGGGCCGACCGTGTTTCGCCGTATTCGCCGACTTCGGGCGCAACGCTTCTCAAGTCTAGAGCCCGTAGCATAGTGTTTAATCGCGTGCGATACGACTTAGTTGAATCACAAGTGCGAGGAGCGTGACACGATGTTTAGCGATTAAACAGTACGTCACGCTCCTTGCACTTGTGATTCAACTAGTGGCGACGCGCGCGATCTAACACTATGCTACGGGCCCAGAAAGTGCACATTACAATAATTAGTTATTTCAACAGGTCTTGACCGGCAGGAATCAGAACCGCGGGTCCAAAAAATCCAGAATCTTGTGTCTTATTATTAGCCTTTTCGTTTCGTTTTGCTGTTTTTCATAGCCGAAACTTAGTACACAAGAAGAAACATGAGTACATGGCAGGCACAACTGAAAAACCTGTATTTATTCCACATCTGTTCCAAAACAATCATCAATCACATGTCCTGTTCTACACACGAGAGAGCAACATTTCACTTTATTGCGCCCAAATACAATAGAAATGCGTAAAAAAATTACAAATGGCACTGCTGTTTCCTTAAAAAATGAGAGTTTGTAGCACGAGCCGAGTTTTTATGATTAACTACGAAACCCGCCTCTTTTGACGAGAAATTGTGATCACACAATGATGAAGTAAGAAAAAAAATTTGGTCTTTGCAAACGATGTCTCGATGTGGATGAGGGCTTTTGATTCAATCTGTAAGTATAGATTTAAAAAAACATCTGCTAAGTAAATGTTACATAAAATATACATATGCATGTGGTGAATTGGTATATAGGACACAGGTATGTTTTTCAAATATCAAGTTATGAGTTTTTTCCCCAAGCACGATGCAATGTACCTAACAGTCACTTAATTTGACTCCAAAAACGAAACATTTTTAAAATGTGCATCACTAAATGTGCATCACTAAAGTGCATCACTAAATGTGCATCACTAAAGTGCATCACTAAATGTGCATCACTAAAGATTTTCCAGGGATTAGTTTTTTTATCAGTTCGCTGCGGAGATCAAAACTTCGCTATAAAGGTTTGATTTTCTCATGGGAAACAAAAAAATAATATTTATATAACATGTAATTGTAGCTACATGCATAATTTATTGAGGCGAAAAAGATAAAAAAATGTTTTTACACATACAATGTGTTTTTCACGGGCTTTTTAATATGATAAATAATCACGTCCATACTACACGCTCATCGTATTAACAAACCGCGGAAGTGCCCACAATATGGGATCTCTTCCTGTCTCTGCACCTTCCTTGCGCAATTTACTTTTTTATTTTATTTTTTATCATACAATTTGTACCTTTTTTACTGAATGATGGAAGCTTATGGCTCGTGCCATCGTCAGCTGTTTGAGACGAACTTTTGCTTTCTTGCCGATTTTACGCATGGTTTTTGCGTAAAATTAATTTTGTTATATTAAACTCGTTAATCAGTTAATTCGAGGTGGACGAGAGTGTTTTATGTGTAGCCAGACAGTTAATATGTTCGCGGTCGGGTTGTGCTGAAACCTAAGCGCGTGATTTGCTCCTTGGGGAGAAACAGAACAATATATTCATTATCTTTCATTATTATTTCAAAATCTCGACAACAATACAAACAAGGAAAGGGGTAATTGTTATTACCAGCCTTTTGTCGGCAGCTCCACCCTCGTTGAAGTTTAGAAACTAATCAAATAAGAGCTTACATGATTATAAGTTTAATTAACGGGACAACTGACGCTAGAACATCAACAACACCAGGTTTTTAAGGGTTGTTTGGAAGAAACTAGGTCTCTCCTCATATTGAAGAAAATATATTTGATTTATCAATCTTTTATCTAGGGATTCCGCCTATAACCAATGTATTAAGATTTATACTTTTGTCAAAAAAAAATGTTTTCCACCCTATTTTTCTTGGTTTTCAAACGTTCGTTTCAAAAACGCGGTTGAGTGATCAACTTGATTTCTTTTATATAAAATAGGCAATGGAAATATTAAAGGATTTTACCTAAATCCAATATTTTCTTCCCTACAAAATAATTCATTATTAGCTAAAAACACACCAATTTGTTGTTTCGCTGCGTGATCACTAGTATTACGCATCCAAGAAAAAGAGGCCAAAGAGCCAACATATAATCGCCTCTATGAAAAAGGAAATAAGGTCTTTGCCATTAGACTTATTGTGCTGGCCGGGTAATAAAAAAAGTTGCTAGGGTATGCTATCCTCTTAAATGATCACTTGTCAACTCCCCTTAGTCACGCAATCATACGTTTACCCTTAAAATTCCCTAAAAAAGCATAAGTCTCACTAGATCCGTTGCCGTATGGATCCACTTTATGGATCTCAAATTCAAATAGTTTATTTTGCAAAGTAATACAACGTGTAACAGAAAGGTGTAACCATATTTGAAGAGCTTATTCAGTCAATGGTATAGAACAACATTTACTATGGACCAAACATTATCGGTGTAACTACATAGACATTGTTTAAATCTGTTGCTGTCACTCTTTAACAATATGAAAGAAAAGGTGACAACGACAGATTTAAACATTGTCTAAAGTTAAATACCGTTTTGTAGTAACACCGTGTATCTCGAAAAAAAAAATTACTGTTTCATAGAAAAATGCAATGCCGCTCGGCCGATATGTATGGAAGAGCAGATTTTTTTTTTGAGATTTCAGGGTTGTCTCCATAGTTAAAGTTGTTCTGTTCCATTGACTGAATAAGCTCTTCAAATATGGTTACACCTTACACTGTTCTTCTTTCTGTTATATATATATACACATCTTTCTGTTATATATATACACGATTAAAATGATAGGTAAAATTTATATTATACAAGGTGAAATCCAATCAACTGCCCGAACCCATACCGGAGACCTGCCCAGGGACCAGGAACAAGGTTCAATGATCACCAACCGAGCCCCCAGCACGAATCCAGGCGGCCGACCAAATCCCATCCTATATACTAATACTACATAATAATAGGTTACATATATAAATATTTGCCTACCTCCGCCCATTCGAGGTTCTGCTGAGAATTATTGCTCGTAAACAGGGGATACAATATCAAAATCCGTGATGTTTGGGAAATATATGAAAGAAAATTTATCCCTATATAGAGACTTAGATAATCATCGCCTAACACCTTCCCGAGCAAGCCATACTATTTAACAGTAACTGCAGTAACAGTAATATTTATTAAAATCCGTTTAGCGGTTCTCTACTAATTCATATAAATGGTCTTTACATATGAAATTTCCGAAATTTTCTTACAGATTCATGAGTTCATAATTCCTGTTATTCAATAGCTATTTCAATTATTTGTTTTTATTTGAAAGTTGATTTCAAGGTTTTACATCTACGTATTAAACTTTGTTTTTATTTTCAGTTTGATTATAAAAATTAAATCTTCTAAAACAGTTCGTCCTAAATGCCATCCATTCCTTGACAAAATTCTTAATAATTTATTACAGCTGACACTTTTCAGAAATTAAATTAATGTTGCTGTTGTCTCATTGCAAAACTGTTAGTACTGAAAATTGAGGTTCCTTCAAATTCTCTATAGAAAACGGGAATTTCATATGTAAAGACCTAATATTTTACTATTACGTAACAAAACTTAATACATCTGACTAAACGAATCTAAAATTTAAATAGATTATACGAGTATATAACAGCTAGATATTTAATAAAAACAAGAATAACTTCAGTAACAAAGAATATGAAACTAAATATAAATTAAAATAACCTACCAATAAACATATGTACATCTAAAATAAAAAAGCCCTAAAACATTCTAACAAATAAAAATATTATCTAAGCCGTTGCCATTGGGTGGGGTGCCCAAGAGACTGGCAGCATTACCCCGCTGGATCGCCAGACTGATCCTCTGGCCGATGTAAACCCCAGCCCTTGGGTCTCCAGAGGCGTCGATCAAACGCGTCGACAGTTCTTTGAAAAGACCCGCGCGCTCGGACCCAACGGCCCCCGGGTTTTGACACCGAACGGCGCAAATATGTAGCCCTCTCCCAGGAACGCATACTTGCGCCACTTTAGATTTTCTGCTGACTCCGCAGCCGCATCAATCCTGGCCTCTGAGACGGGGCGAAGGTATCAGCACACGTCGCGTCCCAAACAAGCGGCCTGCCTTTTTTCAAAATTAACTAAGTCATTCCATCGGGTCGCCTGCCATCGTCACGACCAATGCCTTGAGGCTCCGAGGTAGCAGGTATATTAGCTCTGGCAAGGGCCCAACCGATGGTGTCGTTAAGGCTGGAGTGGCGCGATAGTCGTACCGCACTGAGCCTGCACAAGAGGCCAATATGCCCGAGCCGCCCGACACCTTTACCGCAACGGCAACTGTGTTTGAGCCTAGTCGGAGGCCGCAGGCTAGGCTTGACATGTTCCAGGAGGGTACCGATATTCGCCGATGGAATGGCGTTGAGCCAATATCCCGACTCACGCTCACCAGAGGCCAATTGACTAAATTGGGTAGTTATTTTGATAAATTAATTACTCTATTTAGACATTATTCATTATAGCTAGTAGGAATTGGTCAAAGTAATTAACACGGATAAATTAAATTAACAATATATCACTGCAGTATAGAAATCAAAGAAAGAAAAGTAAATCTGGATGTGAGGAGCTCTGAACCGGGAACTGCAATGATATAATGTTAATTTATATCTGCGATGGATAAATCGCCAAGTGTTCAAACATAGAAATTTATTTCTGTTATAGTTACGGATAGAGTAGTTTTGGGTTGTCACAAAAAATAACCAAGAAGGTTATGTATAGCGCTCGCGCTGCAGGACTTTCGAAAAAATATAGACTAAAATTTATTTGTGTTTATCCAAGTCTTATTGGATTGTATGTTTAATAACCAGATGATGTGATTAATTCTACTCGAATAATCACTTTGTCTAAATTGTATAGACATTTGTATATAACGGCTAGATGGTAATATATAATATCTAGATTAATTAATTAATATTACTATTGTATCTGATTCTGAAGGCTTTAATTTATATTTAGTGCTGTCAAAACTAAAATTATTCCAAAGTAATTTAGCTTATGTTCCTAGCATTTAAGGACTTTGCAATAAACGAAATTTAGTTGTGACAGCACTAAAACTAAAATTAAAGCCTTCAGAAATGCTTTAATACCTACGTAAGAATGTTATTAAAGTTTTTTGTTTATAAAAATAAAATAAATAAATAAAATAGCTTTATTGTTCAAAAACAGAGCATTAACACAAGTTGCAAGGGCCCCTGTACTAGACCTGAAAGACCTGATTTACTGGGTGCCCCGCTCTACCACCAAGACAATTAATATTTGAACTTAAATAAAAGTAGGTACAGCTTTGTTAATAATAATAATTGATAAATCTTACTCTAAATAAAATACTACAATATTAAGTTAACATATGTTTGTTTTATTGTGTGTGTGTGTGAGGGTGTGTAGAAGTGTGTGAAAAGGTGTAGAAGGGTGTGTGAGGATGTGTATGTGTGTGATGTGGAAGCGCGTGTGCGGTTTCGTACTTGTTAAGTGGGATAGGCATAGCATAATTTACTTAATAAGGTTTTCTGTTTCTTCATAATTTAGATAGTTAAGGTAAAGCGTAAGTTTCTGTTTTATTTCCGATACGGTAAACTGGTAAATTTCAATAATTCTGTTAACCTTGTTGTACATGGATGAGGATTGAAATGGGAATTGTTTTTGTGCAAATGTAGTCCTTTTTTTGTCTATATGGCAAACTATATCATTCCTGCGTTTTAACATATGCTGAGGACTGAATTTTAAACGTTTATGTTTCCTCAAAACACAACATAAAATATACAGCTGTCGCGTGGTGAGGATTTTGTATGTTGTGTGTAGTTCAAACGTTCGGAATCTAATTGGCTTGAAGAATATTACCTTCAATAGGGCTCTTTGTGCTCGTTCTAAAGTTATTAGGTGAGTCTTTGCAGCACCTCCCCAGACTGGAATACAGTAAGCCAAGACTGACTGTGCAAGAGCTTTATAGGTGGTAATTAACAAATTGCTGTTGGCAACATGTCTCAGTTTTTTAAAAACCCATATGAGTTTCCTCATTCTATCAGCGGTTTTGTTGATTTGGGGAGTCCAAGTAAGATTTTGGTCAATAATGACACCAAGGTATTTAATACTATCAGCCATAGCAATCTCTTCGCATGCGCAGCTGTCGGGGAAAGGATTTGAGCAAATATGAGCTTTAAGGCTGAAGTTATCGGGTTGCTCGTTATTGCGAATTGTAAATGTTAAACATTTGGTTTTCTTTACGTTTAATGTTAGTAAATTTCCTCTTAACCAATCAGTGACATGAGAAATTCCTGTTTCAGCAATAGTTTTAAGACTTTCCCATGTTTTTCCATGAAATACGAGGGCTGTGTCATCGGCGTAGGTATATATACTGCAGTTTTGAAGAACGTGGTTGCAGAGATCGTTAACATATATCAAAAATAGGGTGGGGCCAAGGACACTGCCCTGGGGAACACCGTAGGATATTTTACATGTGTGGCTGAAACAATCACCTAATTTAAGCTGCTGTTGACGTTCTGTAAGATAGTCTGAAAGAAGCGAGTGTGGTAGACCTCTTACACCGTACTGATGTAGTTTGTCCAGAAGGATGGGAACGGAGACGGTGTCGAACGCCTTGGCGAGGTCCAAGAAGACCCCAGCACATTTAAAGCCCTTGTCTAGATGATTGATAACTTCTTCCGTCAAAGCCAAAATAGCATCTTCCGTTGAGACACCGTTTCTAAATCCATACTGGTGTTTTGATAGAAGATCGTTATCCGATAGAAATTTTTTAAGGCGGTCGTTTATAAGTTTTTCCAAAATTTTGGACATGACAGGAAGCACAGATATTGGCCTGTAGTTGTTGACGTCGTCTCTGCTCCCACCCTTATGGACCGGAGTGACAATGGCTCTTTTAAAGATATTTGGGAATATGCCATTGTCAAAGCAGAGATTAAATATGTGGCACATGCTTGGGATAAGTATATGTTTGGCTATTTTGATGAATTTGGTGGTAATTTTATCATATCCAGGTGCAGAATTGTTAGATAAATTACAAATAATGGCATCAATTTCGAAAGGGTCTGTTTTTAGGAGGACAAAAGAGCCAGATGGAGATGCCTCCTTATACAAAGTCTTATTTACATCAGGGGGAGGAGGATTATTCAAGTTCTCAGCAAGGAGCTTGCCAATATTTGAGAAGTGGTTGTTCATAAAGTTAGCAGATTCTTGTGGTGAATTTTTAATAGATGTTAAAGTATGAGTATCATTTGTTTTGTCTTTCTGGATATTACAAACAGTTTTTATCGTGTTCCATAAAGCTTTTGGATTATTAATTGCATTGTGTATTTTATTCCTTTCATAGTTATTTTTAAGTTTTTTTACTAATTTGGTGCAATAGTTTCTGTAGCGTGTGTACGTTATTTTTAAAATTTGGTTGTCAGGATTTCTTTTTACTTTGTAATGCAACTTGTCTCGATTTCGAAGGCAACGTAAAATGCCAGGCGTGATCCATGGTTGGATGCAACGTTTTCGAATTGGAATTTTAGTAACAGTTAGGTTATTATTGATTGCTGTTGTGATTATGTTTACAAATGTTTCAGAGGCTAGATTAGGATCCGTTATTTCGAGTATACCGGGGAGATTATCTTTAATATCGTCTGTTGCTTTATCGTAATTGATGGAAGTTTTAGTTTTACAAGCAATGCGACGTTTAGGTTGAGACTGAAGGTTTAAGAGAACAGTACAGTGATCAGTAGGAGAGTTCTCCAAAACGAGACACTGTGCTGGATGGACAGTTTTGAGCATCATGTGGTCATAACACATTTTCTCACGGGTAAGTAATCTGTGAGCCGGCTGAAGTCCATGAAAAGCTAAAGTAGTAAGATAGTGTGAGCTACTTTCTTCCGTATTTTCAGGTTTAATGTCAATGTTAATGTCACCAGTGACGATAATGTTTTTATAGCGCTTGTATTTATTAATTAAGGTAGAGAGAGAAGATAAAAAATCTTTAGTATTTCTTATGGAAGGGGTACGGTAGATACCAATGACAACAGTATCTGTTAGGGTGAGTACAAGACAGGATGCGTTTGTAAGTTTAGGTTCTGAAACATTGTAGGTGAGATTATTTTTTACATATAAAACTACTCCGTCACATTGATTGATAGTGTTATTCGTGTAGTAGGTACGGTAATTATTGTTCAGTGTGGGTATGGGTTTATCTTTTGAAAGATGACATTCCGTCAGTACTAATATATCGCATTCGAACTTAATTGAATTTAAAGTAACTTGAAATTGATCTAAGTTTTTATATATACTTCTTATATTCTGAGTAAGAACGGTTAAGTGGTTCGATGTTTCAACGTAATTAGAACATTCTTCTGGATTGCACAATATAGCCTGAGAAACCTTCGTATTGTCCAAGTCCGTATTAGTTTGTAGGAGACTATACATAATGAACTAAAAATATGGTGGGTATTTCGCAACACTTGTTTAGTAAGTCAGAATGATCTATGAGAAAGGACCGCGGTTGTGAGTGTGTATCTGGGGTTTTTGTGAGTAAGAGAGTATGAAATATGTAGTTGGGTAGTTTGTGGTGTAGTAATGTAGGTAGGGAATGTACATTTGTGTTAACAACAATTGCATAGAATAATTGCAGAACAAAAAAATAAAAAATCAAGTAAATCCTAATGTAGTATAACAATTTTAAAAATATTATGCGGATATTAAAAACTAACTCTATTTGCCGTAATAGTCACTTTTCGTTGTTATAAAAGCGTTGAATTTGTGATTCATTAATAATTTTTATGATCGGGGAATTTTCATCTTTCCTCACTAAGACGTCACCTAGAGAAGTCCAGCAGAATTTGTAATGCTGGGCTTTGATCATTTCTCTTGCTAAAAAGTAAAGTCTGTTGCCTTTTTGTGTTAGGTGATTCGAAACAAAAATTCGAGTATTATTGCACTTTAGTCCTAGGTGATAGGAGTTCAGTTTGTTGTTTTTGTTGTGGATGTTGTATTTCTTGACAGCTTGCATTAGCCCGGTTTTTTGAATATACGAGGTCAGTTCAACGACAATGGGCATTTTGTCACCTTTCATTGAGGTTCTGTAGACATCCTTAATATCTTTGGGGTCAATTTCTACATTCAGCGAGGACGACAAGTGCGTTACCATATTGACAAGGCACGCCTTTGTTTCAGACTCAACCTTTGGGACGTTTTTTAGCTCGAAAGAACACTTGCGATAGGATTTTTGAAGGTCTTCGATTTTATTTTCGAGGAGGAAAATATATTCTTTGTCTTTCTTCTTTTCCATCTCGAAATGTTCCATTTTCTTCAGCATTTCATCGTATTTGTCTGAGAAAGATGAAAGCGAACTTTCGATAGTTTTTAGAGATGATGAAATTTGGGCACTTTCCTTAGTTTGTTCGGATTGCCAAGAAGAAAGCATTTCCTTAAATTCGGTCTTAACTGAATCTTTAATAGTTGATTGCAGAACATTCCTAAGTTCTTGCTGTATTATATTCCTTAACTGGTCTTCACCAACTAATACCGAGGTACTTGTATTCAACGTGGGTTTGACGGGTTTCGTTGTAAGGGTTGGCGAAGACGAATCTTCAGATGTAACACGATTTCCGCGTCGCATGTTAATGTTATCTGATGCGATATAAGTATTATTAAGGGTTTGGGCGGCATGACGGACTGGCGTGTTGGTGTTGTCACTCTTGGGTAAGGAAGATTTGCACGTAGGGCAGCTCCAGGTGGTTTTGAATGCCGGTGTTTGGACTTCGAACTCAGATTTGGAAATATTAATGCATTCAATGTCAAATATCTCATTGCACACTGAGCATTCCATAAAATTTAAGGTAAGAATGTTCTTACCGCATGCATTGCATTTTGTTCCCATTTTGTTAGCTGTCTGTCACGTAGCGGTTGGCGTGTAGAAAGCTCGTAGCGGACACAAGATGCGGGCGTAGCGGAAAGTAGATGCGGTGCGTAGCTGTCGTGGTGCGTAGCAGAGCTACCGTGCTACGTTGCCTGTCGTGGTTGGCCTGGGGTGGGGCGAGCCGGTTGGGTTCGCTGACCGCTGCGACACTCCTTGCTCGTTGACTATCTTTGTTGGGGTAGGTCAGGATTCCGCAATGACCGTTGGACAATAACTTAAAAATGTTTTTTGTTGTATCTTCCGAAATTGAAGTCGGAATGAGACACGGTTTACGGCACTGTTTTCTATGGTTTACTATCTTAAAAATGGTATGCGGCACAAACTCGATAATGCAGAGTTACAACACTAAATTAATTATATCTGTGAGACGTAATGTTACGCGTGCAACAGTTGGCGGTAAAGTGGAAGTTTAGATACATTAAATTGATATTTCACACATTAAATTGAAATACTTAATCCTATATTTCATAAAATAACATTTATGATGTCAGCAGATGTCAGCTCACTGTAATTTCAATGTCTTCTTATTTCCTTGCAGTTTTAATGCAGATTTTTTCAGTAAAAATATATACATTGCGAGTCGATAGTAGTACTAAGTGAATAATAAAAGTCTACTAAAAGAATATTACCTAGAATGTGGTTCTATCTCGACCATTTGTGATTTATTTATTACTTATTTTGGAAAACTAGCGACTATTTTAATAACAATTGTAAAAAACTTAAATTAACTCTAGCTAGTCATTTAAAGTTTCCACAGATAGACTTAGACTAGATAATACTTAATCAAACCATGACAAGTTATAAATAGATTAAAAGGGGTTTAATTAAATACACAAGAAATAGCTCTTATTCAAAGAATGGGTTAGTAAAAAGACGTCTCACCGAAGTGATACTGCTATGGAATAAGTCCATAACATTAACATTTTGAGATACTCGTAAACAATTAAAAGCTTTACAGGTTCGCCAAATATAAGAATTTTGTTTATAGTTAGTTCTTACTGTAGGCAAGAAGAAAGTTTTACAATGCCTGCGAGTTCGATTTGATCTTTTAGAGTCAGAATATCCTTATTATTAAATATCAGGAAGGCTCTTCCCAGACTTATAATACTCACAATACATAGACGAATACAGCCTACAGACTCCTCATAACAGGCGACCGATTTCTGTCAACACATCTGACTGAACCAGCAGATACAATTCGCCACTCCAAAATTATATGTTTCGGTAGGCCAAACCAAAATGGCTTCTATATTCATTACGTTAGAGTCTTCGTCTTCGGGAAAGATAAGTTTGTGGCGCTATACGTAAAATTGGAAGAGCCAATAGGATTGCAGTATCCCGTTTCGATTGTTGACATAATTATTTGTCCGCAAGATGTTGAACAATAGACGTCTTTCTGGGCTGTATTGTCTATGTCACGATAGAATAATAAAACTTTCAAGTTGCTTTGTATAACTCTTTTTATAATTTCAGTCAACTTTGAGCTGGACTGGCAGTTATTCAGACCTGACCAATCGAAATGGCTCCATTGGGTTTGTGTATAAAATGAGTAATTACTTACTACTACAGTTTTACAAGGATCTGATGGCACGTGGATGACAGTGACAAGGGGGCGCAGCATTGAAACAAGTAGTATAGTTGCGGCATTAGTTCAGATTTTAGACACAACCAATACACGCGTCATAAGATCCTGTTAGCACTGTATCTGGTACAAATTTCAAACTGCCTAAAATAAACTTTGGGGCCCCCTAGTACCAGTAGGGCTACCATGAGTTTGGGTCTCGCTACAAGTTATCGACTGCGTAAAATATTTTGTATTAAAAATTCTGATTGCTCTCGTAAACCGCTCAAGGCGCTGTACAATTTTTCAAATAAATATTTTACCCACTTCCTAGCGAGTATAGAGGCCTAGACTCATAGCATATATATATATTTATAGTGATATAAAGCAGCGGGTTGTTTTGAGATGCAACCATACATTATTTAAGCGTTTACTTCTAATGGCACCTCTTTACTCAATCACAGAGGAAGAATCAATATATGGTTCAATCGCTTACGAGGTCATTTCAATATTTTGATTATTCTGATCAAATAAGCATTAACCTGGCCCTTAAAAAAACTATCACGTTAGTATGAATTTTTTGTCTAGAATAGCTATAAATTTATTTCCCTCACATCTTTGTTTCTCAACCCTAACAGCACGGGCTAGGGACAGGCAGGCAGTCTTGATAGAAAAAACAGTGCGATCTCGTGCCAGATAATTAAGGAGGAGCTTTTTTACTATAAAATTTTCGCCTTACCTGAGCTATCAAATTTTTTTACATTTACAGAGTGTTACAAAAATATTCCTCCACTAAATTAACTATTTATAGATGGGTAACTTTTGTTTATTTAGGCAAAAACTATAAAAACTTGTCATTTAAGTAAATATAATGGTGCTTACTTTATACAGCACAATTAGGTTCATTATTATGAATTAAATAAAAAACATTAGGTTTGTAGTTTTTATTCAGATACTAGTTTGGTTACAATCAATGTTTTAATTTTTATCTGGGGCCAGAAATGTAACTGATATTGTAGGTACCTACAAAGAAAATAACTTAAGGAATATAATTAAAATTAAAGATCTCCGAATCCCTAAATTAGAATTAATTTGTCCATCATCCTGTGTAGGAGTATGTTTTGTCTAGGAGAACTAAGGCGATCAACGCTAAAGTAGTATAACTTTTCCAGACACAATGAAAAATTAATTGTGTCTGGAAAAGACAGGCACTTTAGCGCTGACCACCTCAAATATAAACAGCGCGACACACTCCCTTCCACGTCTTTTAATAACGCTATCATTCGAAAAAGTCTGCTTTGGGATCGAATTTTTCTCGGGATCTCTCGTACAAACATACATGTGACATGTATATCTCTTTTTCAGGCTGCCCTGTCCACCATACATTGACTGTGTTAGATGACAACACAGTCAACTTGGCACACATATTTTTAACGAAGCATAGCTTGTTGAAGCAACTCGCTTGCCTCAAGCTAAGCAGGGTCTACATTTTGGGTAGTTAGAAGTAGAGTAATAAGCTACTATCTTTAGTTTTAATATACTATCTTTTACTATGTTGTAACTGTTTACATTAAGCTGTAGTCATGTTTATATCTATGTAAACTATAAAGTTTGTTGGCAGCAGTGGCGTGCATAGAACTTTTTTCCGGAAAAGTAATCAGAAGGTCAAGTTTGACAATTAAAAAAATATGAAAAAATTTGAAACACTTTGAAAAAAGAAAGTTTGTATGACGCCAGGGTAGGCACTGCCTACCCTAGAAAGAATATTTTCATACAAACATATTTTTTTTTCAAAGTGTTATTTAAATATTTTCATATTTTTTTTATTGTCAAACTTGACCTTCTGATTACTTTTCCGGAAAAAAGTTCTATGCACGCCACTAGTTGGCAGCATTTTCTAAAAATGTTTATATATTTGCAGCGTGATACTATGGAATTCAGTGCATTATATTTGTTAAAATGTATTGATTCAAGATAAGTTTGACTTAATATAAAATAAATAATAAAATAAAGAATAAAATAATTACAAGGTCTTCGAACGCCGCCTATTTCAAATATTATTTCCTATTTCGTGCCTATTTCAAAGTCTTCGAACGCCACTTTAGGTAATTATTTTATTACAGGTATGTACCGACGTTATTTTGGTTGTGAAAATTAATTAATCATCCTGTATACGACCATCGCCACACAATAAACACGAACGAAATCTATCCGCTGATGCGCGATTTCAAAAAACTATGAACCCAACTTTTTTATCGCGCAGAGAAATTCTTCCATAAAAAGTTCGATTTCGCAGATGTTGGTTTTATAAATTTCTTGCACGTGTTTCTGGGTGGGTTTTTTCTTGCGGTCTCATATTGGTTATGAAATTTACTAAAATATTGGCCTTAATTAGAAATAAATTGTGCTACGAACATAATGTAGGCAGATGCCAGTTTTGGCGGTAATATTTCATTTTATTTAGTCTTGCAGTATTTTTTTCTCCCATGTTATGGTATCTTTACAGTCCACAGAGTCGTCTGTGTTCATTATCGTATCGGTTACTCTATGGGTAATTTATGCGGTCCAGCTTCCATCCTAATTGCCAGTAATACTTTGTTGCAAGCCTTCCCTAGAATGATGACGCTGCTAAGAGAATGTTTTGACTTGGCCACATTGATGTATATTGTTCTGAGCTTGGCCACCATGAGAGTGGCGTCAGGTATCGATATGATACTGATTAGCTTTTGTAAACAGGCGTTGGATTTCGTAGTATAAATATAATTGGCATAGATTAAATTATGTTAAGGTGTGTTAATTTGAAAACCATTTCGAGATTTAGGTTTGATAAGCCGTATTTTCGAACTTTTGGTCTAAAAAACCTCATGATGATGAATATTTTTACGAAAAGGCTGCAACTTCCATTTGCCCTCGTGATGTATTCTTTTTTACCTTTGACTAAAGCATACCGTTTTTTACGCTTGTATCAGTTAGATAGGTACAACTTGTATTGTTTGATGTTTTATATACATTATGTACAGTACATATGTATATACATTGGCGTAGTATGGTGGGGGCGATGGGCACGGCCCTCCGCAGAAAACCCGGTGCCCCCTAAGAAAAGTATTTTTTAAAAGTAAGTAAAGTTTTAATCAGGCAAGCATAAGTGTGACCGACTTAACATGAACAAATTTTATATTTTATAATGATTTTTGATTCATATGAAAATTCCATACTAATAAACCATAAATTTGAACAAAACCTACTTTTTGTCAAGCTGCCCCCTACTAGCCCCCCCCGTAACAAAACCCTGGCTACACCAATGCATACCATAAATATTCTCAGGAACCTTTTCATTTTCACTGTCAAAGTAAAAACAGACTTTTAGCGCCATCTTCTTGATAATTTATTAACTAGAAAACGTAGCAGCAAGGATGGGCTTACAACAGCGCAGCGCTCGAAAACCAACATCTCGTTCCATTTGTCTACCGACAATGTGGCGTTCATCATATTGACACTAGATGGCGTTTTATATTTAAGAAATACTAGATGCCCACGACTGTGGGCATTGCTGAGCTTTTATGTAAAGTTATTTTCACGAAAGAAGTCCCCAGTTTCGACAGATCGAAAGAAAACTTTTTTTATTTGTTCTATACTCATTAGCTAGCATTGCTACCGCTCTTTTTTTCTACTTTTTGACGTTTATGCGGTTTCTGTAGAAAAGCTGTATCACGAACCCAAGGCGTTGCTGATAGGGTTCGATAACTTTTCTATGGAGAAATTGTTGTGCCAATTTTGGATTTTTGGCCAAGGTCGACGAGTATTCTATAAAATGAAATCTATATACTAAAAATAAAGTAGGAACTACATTGAATAATTTCGTGAAATTTTAAATTAAATTGGTTATTGGTATTGTATTCAGGCGAAAACTACAATTTTTAGAATTTTTGTCTCTCTGTCTGTTACGTCGAGCGAGAACGACTCAACGGATTTGGATGCAGTATTTTTCGTAGTGACCCTGGGCAACAAAAGGTTAGGCAACATAAAGGCTATAGGGAGTGATATTAAAGGCAACATTAACCTAGGTAGGACAGTAGGTACCTAGGTACGAAATTTTTGTTTCCTTCGGTACTTAGCCATTTAATTCAAGAATGGATAAACAAACTTTTATTTATTTTTGGGGACATCTTACAGATAATATTATTATCCAAGCTATAATCCGTGAGCCAAAGTTACCCAAGAGTGTGAGCCAAAGTATGGCCATATTTTCTCTGAAGAATTTCAGTACCTAAACTTGTGATAAAATAATATTAGCAAATATCACTGTCCTTGTAAACACATATCTGACCCCTCACATTTCGACATGAATGTTTGCAGACGTTAAATTTGGAAGTTTTCAGTAAATGCAACTGACGCGTTGAAACATGCGAGTAGTTTGTTTAACCAATCAAAAACACATATCTATATACTAATTCGGATGCGAATTTGAACGTTGACCGTCATTGCTACGAAAATGCGGGAAGATCGAACATTTTTTCGTTTGGAGTCAAAGTCACCGCCCGCCTTAGCTAAAGAAACCTCAAATACGGTATTAAAAATGTCTGCCAACTTTGGTTTACTGTCAGCATAGACCAAACATATTACTTTTGTTATATTAATTTCACTTGTATAATTTCACGTTAGTTTTTTGTTGGGTTTTTTGTAATCGAACCTAAGTTGAGCTAGTGAAATAAAAATTTCGCGGCTTTGAAAAATTTACCTGCGACATTTCCATCTCTGCTAATCATGCGTGTGTCAGAGGTGTACGAACTTGGACGAATAAACCAGTGTACGAATAATAAACTATCGACCAAATCTTTTTTGGGTACCTGGTCTTTAAAAGGAAATATAACAGCCTCAAGATTTTCACGTAAACATAATCATATCGATTAATTAAAATTACATTTATTCATGTACTGTGTTCATATAATAATATGGTAACCTATACTAACAAATGGTGCTAAGGGAAAATATATATCGAAGGCGAACTTGCAGCACATAATATAGCACTGGAACTAAGATGAGCATCTCATGTTCACCTGCGATTTTTTCTTAATCGGTAATAGTTCGAAGAAAAGTGAAGTAGGAAAGTGATGTCTTGATTATCTGTAAAAAAATAATATTTAATTGCCTATAATACGAAATCGAACAATAATGATGAAATGATAATGACGATGACTATAATTGATGGTAACAATAACGATGATAGTGATGGAAACAATGATGATGACGGTGGCGATAGCGATGGCGATGAAGATGACTATGACGATAATAAATAGTACTTTACCGAAGCCATGGTTCTGACGCCCACGTCGGCAACGCCCATCGCCTTCACGTGTATAGGAGTTTGAACCTTGTTCAGGAAGAAAAGGACAACACGCCTGTTGCTCGTGTCCATACATTCCCAGGGCAAGCTGTACACTGCATCTTTTAGTTTCTCGCTCTGCGGAATTGATAATGTTTGTAAAGGTTTCGTAGCCAAGGTTGTATAAGGCTAAAATTTTAAATATATACCTAGGACAAGGACTAGGGCAGGGATAGCGAACCAATGGCACGCGACAAAATACTTTGGGCTCGTACGTCACCAATCGAAACATTTAAAAATTAATTGTTACTTTGAACTATTGTTCAAAGTAACAATAGTTATTTAAGATACACGTGCGGAAAGTAAAGTTTTATACGAATAAGTGCCAAATTGAAAACACGAGCGCAGCGAGTGTTTTCATTGGCACGCATTCGGATAAAAACCTTTTACGCTCAAGTATCTTACAACATTTTTCAATGCATTTTGCGAGGAAATACAACAAAAAAATAAGTATAATAAAGAATGGTGTTTATCATCATTCAATTATTGCTAGAGCGCGCATACTTATAAATAATTGTTTTTTTTTGGACAGCAAAACCTCCTTGCATCTTTGTAATTTTTTTAATATTATGACTTGCACCATGCACCACAGAGCCAAAAACTTAAAAAAATTACTTTATTTCACGCGTGAAATAAAGGATTTCAGTACTGTTTTATTTCACGCGTGAAATAAAGAGTCGGTTTCCGCATAATTTTGTTACATAAAAAAGAAAACTTTACGAGCAACTGCATTGAAAAGTTCATTACAATGTTTTTAGTTGATAGTATTTAGTTTTATTATTTTTCCAATATTAATACTAAGTCAAAATTATTTGAAGGCACGTCTGGCTTCATTAAACAAGTCGACACCATAAAGGTTCACCATGCCTAGACTAAGTTCATTGTCTAAAGCTCAGACATAGGTATAGTACGTTTCAAATACCAAGGCCCCATTGCACTTTAGACGGTCATTAGGCGTTAACAATAGGATTAGTGATAACAAAAGATACCTGGCCAGACACGCGTGCCAATTTGAACTGCTCCAAATTAGATAACAAAAGGCAAACATTATGAGCCCCATTGTTAAGTTTCTAGTGAAATAGGGCCTTGGTATTTGAAACGTACTTTATCTTTTGTTATCACTAATCCTATTGTTAACGCCTAATGACCGTCTAAAGTGCAATGGGGCCTTGGTATTTGAAACGTACTATACCTGACTAAATTAGGCTAATTTCTTTGCCTGTGCACAGGTGAATTTTTTTTTTTTCATTTTGTTTTGCCTTTATGTAAACGTGTAAGATTGTTGTTTCTGTGCATGCGCAATTGAAACGGAGATTAGAGGAGCAGAGTCCATCCGTTAAAAAGGAACAAGAAATATAATATGACTGTAAATAATCCCGAAATAATCTAGTTTGGAAATGAAATATGAAATGAAATTTGAAATGAAATGAAATGAAATATATTTATTTATGTAATGTAGGTATAGCATGCACTTTTTACATTTCGGTTTTAATGTAATAAAATAATCTATGTGTATAGGTAACAGTTTCATGTAATAAATAATTATATGGGGAAATACACAGGGAAATAATAAAGGTTGGATTTACTTAAATTTAATTTAAAAAAAAACACTTGAATAAAATAAAAATATAGGAATAATTAACAAATAATATAATAAATATATGCCTAATTCCGCCCATTCGATTAGTCTTGCTAAGAAGAAGGGCAAGAAAATTAGCAAAATCATGATCTTGGTCTTGAATGAGTAATATTAACGATCCATAATTGAAGAGCCCATAAAAAATGTCGCAAAATATATCATCCATCCATCCATCCATCAGCCCGTATTCGTCCACTGCTGGACATAGGCCTCCCCAATATTACGCCACTCTTGGCGGTCCTCAGTCATCCTCATCCAGCCGCCACCCTCAACGTCCTTCAGATCGTCAGTCCAGTGGGCACGAGGGCGGTCTGCGCTGCGCTTTGCTGTAAGTGGTCTCCATTCCAATGCCTTACGGCCCCAACGGTTATCACGTCGGCAACAAATATGGCTAGTCCACTGCCACGTCTGCCACTTCAACTTACTGATTCGGCAGGCTATGTAGGTCACCTTCGATCTCTGACGGATATCTTCGTTTCGGATTTTATCCATCAAAGATTTTTTTATCTTTGAAATATATCAATTACAATATTTTACAATTTATAAATAATACAATAATAGTTCAATATTGAATAATTAAATTTCAACATAATTGTAATTAGTCGTTATTAGGGTGCTATTTTTTTAAAATTAAGTTCCATTTATTTCTTATATACTAGGGTTCTAAACTCATGCGAGTTAGACACGTGGTTATAAACATTATTTATAATAAGTAATCTATTGAATAAGAAATAAATTAAATTAAATTAGTGAAATATTCTAAGATAAAGATGGAATTACTCGGTCAAAAAGGGCTTTAAACATGGCGGAACAGTTACCATAGTTCCGATTAGCTCGAATACGATCGACAGCTGGATTAGTTGTTGAAATAGAATTATTGTCAAAGGCCCGTAACGCGCTAGAGCCTTGGGATCCTGAAAAAAAAACGTTTTTTTTTTTACTAATATACATCACTCATCTCAGGTGTAAATGGACAGGAATGTTTAAAATTTAATGAGACCAGATAATTACACCGCACAACTTTCCTAAACAAGAGAAAATAGTAAAAAAATGGACCTGCACGCACAAAATTCTTAATTGGTTTTCAAAAGTATGTGAAATTATAAAAAGTGAAAATATGTTACTTTGAGAAAATAGATATAACTTTAAATATGTACATAAATAAAAGAAAATTTGGAACTTGAAACATATTTCGGCCCTTAGTGGGCCGTCATCAGTCATCATCACTTTGATAAAGTTATATCTACATCCTATTTAAATAAAAAGCTAATAAAAGCATATTACATACGTATACAGGGTGGAAAAAATTTAAGGGCCCTGGAGGGGAGCTACCTTAAATCGTTTAGTTAGCTCATTTTACTGAAAGGAAACATTCCTTTATTTTTTAAAAGAAACAAAACTGCATTCAAAGATATTCTGAAATTCGCTTGTCTCACCCGGGAATCGAAACAACTAAAAATAAAAAAAATAAACCCTCGCTATTTTATCATACGAATCGGTAGGATTATTGTTCAGAATAAAATTTGTCTAATAAACATTTGGCCTTACACTCATCTGTTGTACGAGATACTCATGAAATAAAATATTTATTACAAGTTCTTTGTTAACAATACCTAGTACTGTTCACTTGTAACAAGTAAATGAAACGTTCTAATTTTCTTATCTCTCTTACATCCAAAGACATCGTATGAAGTACAAGCTTGCTAATGTTATTTATCTTAAGTACCTTGTTGAAGACTTCAATAAGAAAATCGTTAGATAGTAATAATAAATGTATGCAGAGCACAATTACTTCTTGCACTAGGCGTACTGACGAAAAGTTTAAAAAAGGAACGTATTTTTTTTGCAACGCGGAGCAACAAATTTGAAGTTCGAACCATAAAATTCGTTTGAAATTAAAATTTTGTTTTGTTTTTTCCGTGCTGTCATTGTGTAATAATGGCGTATAATTATTACTTTACAAGTAAACAGTACTAGGTATTGTTAATAAAGAACTTGTAATAAATATAAAATTTCATGGGTATCTCGTACAACAGATGAGTGTAAGACTTTAGTTTAGTAGACAAATTTTACCCTGAACAATAATCCTACCAATTCGTGCAGTTTTGTTTCTTTTAAAAAATAAAGGAATGTTTCCTTTCAGTAAAATGAGCTAACTAAAGGATTTAAGGTAGTTCCCCTCCAGGGCCCTTTCATTTTTTCCACCCTGTATATTAAAGTATTACTTTGAGAAAGTCATTAAGTATGATCAGTAGATTATGTGGTGTAATTTAAAGATATCTGTACATTTGAACCCAACAAAATATAATTTAAAAAAAAACGTACATTTTGGGAGCACTCGAGCAGCAGCAAGCAACCACTAACTTGGTGAAACACATAGTACAGGCCGAGCACAGGGCCAAAGAAATTCGACATTCTTGTTGCAAAGCTTAAACAAAAATTAATATAGTAGATGCGTAGTCGTAGCTTGTATTGTATTGTACCTCTAATTTGTACAAAGGTCGAGTTGAAAATGCCCTTTTGGATAAGTAATTTAAAAATCGAACATAGCTTCTTACCAATCCTCACTCATCTCGCTACAGAGAAATTAAACAACAGTATATTAAAGCCTCGTCCTCACAGGCCCGCATAGAAGGGCCTCTTAGCATAAATATGTATATGAACTCACCAGATAAATACACCATACTATATTTTTGTTCCTCATACTACTTAGGGCCTAGCTTTTAACTTTTGATAGGAACTTTCTTTAATTTTTTGTGCTTTTGCCACTGTGACCAAATAAAAAATACACATTACGTTCTGAAACTATTAATAGCACTGTTAAATATTTTTTGTTATTGTCGCATGATGCGAAGAATAATTTGCGTGCCCACAATGATATCTCACTGCCGGGTAAGAAAAAATTACATTTTAGTTAAATCCTTGTTGGCGTTTTCTAATTCATCACCAGTATCCATGTCGACATGTCGATAAAACTCGATTTTTTTTGTCAATCTTCAAGTAACAAGGTGATCTATACAGGTTTATCTATAGGTCTAATTATTTCTCATCTGTTTATGTATTATAAATTGAGCAAGGACCTCACGATTATACACTTAACCCGAAAAAAATGCTCACAAATGGTTTATAAACATCTACTTAATTTTATTTTATTATCAAACAGAGAACCTGTTGAAAGTTGAAACTTAATTGGTTCTTAGTCTTTTTGCTACTGCTCTCTATGGAATGAATAGGACTAACATAACTTATATACACACCCTAACATACTGACATGATGATCTCTCAATCACAATACACACACCCTAAAACACACGCTCTCGTTTATTTTAAGTTTCAGTATAGGCTTTTTGTTTTGTTTTTATTTAATTTATTTGATTTCCTTTGTATATAGATTTTTTGGCACCTTTTTTGTTGCATGGGATTTTTGACACTGTTACCCTAAGTTCCAAGTTTACTTAGATAAGGGAACAGGGCTACTCCCTGGGTACAGCTTAGATTATATGTAGAAATAAGTAAAGTAAAGTAAATTAGTAAATAAGCTGTTAAATAAGTAAGTTGTTAAAGATTAATGATAAAGATTATACACAAGATCTATTTCAAGCTAAGTACTTACTCCATGATGAATCTGTGATAGTTAATTTGCTCATTCAATTTTAGGAAAACTTGTTCCATCTCTTCTTTGGAGAAGAATTCCGTGTTCCAATTGTTTATCTTACGTTCTAGCGGGCGCGGGAAGGTCACCAGATTGTAATTCAAGATCTTCAGGTGACCCCACAAGTGGAACACCATGAGAGATAATAAGAGATCGTAAATGCAGAAAGCAGCTGAACAAAAGTATGATATGTACCAGTTAAAGGTAAACACTCCTATGTAACTATTGAATTCGGTCTCATATTCAATTGGCAAATAATAGTATACGGACAGTTCGAAGGTAACGTTTGGTGGGCGATCAGAACTGAAAGCACCTAACATGAAGTTGTTCAACAAAGGGGTGGCGTTGAAGAGAAATATGCCGCCCATCATCATGGCTATCAAGTAAATTGTGAAGAAGTTAGATATTTTGTGAACTTGCAGATGTACCTAAAAAAAGAAACACACAAGATTTTAAAGAATGAACGTAAATCAAAATTCTTGGTACACAGTTCCACAAATCTATATTTTACCTTTAAGATTAAACGTCAGTCGCTAAGCGCAAAGTGCATAACTTAACTTTGTTTTAGTTGTTAAAAAATTAAAAACATTTTGGTCTGTGGCAGTTGACGCCAATAGTTCAGTATTAGTGAGGTTTATAAAGCAAGAGTTTGAAATTGTATACACAGTTAGCCATGATCTTTTCAAAACCATCTTAAAATGCTGTTTTTACTTTGTTATTTGTATTAGTCTACACTCGTACACCCACCGTTTTACCGACGATTGAAGTGAAGGGCCCTATCGCCGTACTTCAGCCACAAAGATAACAAACCTTATTTGCATATTCAGATTTCTCCTTGTGATGAAAAAGATGAAGGTCTTGAACAAAAGACCTGAAAATATCACTGTAGCCCTGAAACACTGGTAGACAAGTCCTCGTCTGAAATTCATAGTAAGTAAACATTTATAAGCGACACTATAAACATGTCAAACAATAAGTTAATAATGCAATAAAGTAAAAAATAAAAGTTCCACAGATAGATAGCATGAATACCTAACTATTACATATACTCATATTTGGTATCTTAAAATCTGAGAAAAGAAAAAAAGGAAAATAAAAAACGAAAAATTTCCACATAAAGTGTTTCCGTGAAGTGTATTCTTTTCGTCGCTTATCAGCTTCTGCATTTTTGTAATTGATAAAAATATTGTAAGAAGTTTCCCAACAATGTAGAAAATAACCAATAACTCGATTGTTTGTCTGTTTTTAATCTATATCGTAATCTACGAAGATTTTGAAGACAACCACACAACACCACGATTGCTAAAATAGCAACAACTATAGTCAGGCGCGAGGTCTCATCGTAAATTGGTGAGTCACGTAAAAAAGTTCGGCAGTCACTATTTTAGCTCAACTGTTATGTTGACTGCAACCCTTTTAATATTGACTACAACCCTTTTAATGTTGATTGCAACCTAAACTTGGCTAATAGTACCTGAAATTTTTTGTCGTTCGGTTGCGTGTATGTAAACGTTCGCTGGTCACTATTTTAGCTCAACTGTCATGTTGACTGCAAACTTTTTAATGTTGACTGCAACCTAAACTTGGCTAATAGTACCTTACTTTCTTTTTCATACGGTTGCGTGTATGTAAAAGTTAGCCGGTCACTATTTTAGCTCAACTGTTATGTTGATTGCAAACCTTTTAATATTGACTGCCACCTAAATTTGGCTACTATTAGGTACTGTTACCTAACTTTTATTATCGTTCGGTGACGTGTTTGTAAAATTTCACCAATCACTATTTTAGCTCATCTTTAGGTTGACTGCAATCGAAATTTGGCTATTATAATATACCTGACTTTTTATAGCCGTGACAATTTAAATTTTTCTACACATTTTTAAGTACATATATTAATATTATGGAAATATTGAAACCTTACCAACGCTAAGGTGTTCATAAAGCAGGTAATATACAGATGCCCCATCTGGACTAAGCCAAGTTTTCCGACATTATCTTTTATGTACAATAGTTGCACAGGCAAACATGCGAAAGATTGGAACACAAGCAATCCTTTCTGGTACTTGAGTAGCCTGGACTCTGGTTCACCGAGTTGTTTCGTCGGCCATGCGGCCATCGAGCTCAGCGTGATGCGGAGTAGCTTCATGTAACGAATGTCTTTAGACGACTCCACCCCTCTGTAATAATAATAGGGATGTATAAATGAACTTTAACGGGACACCTGACGCTAGAACATCAAAATCACCAGGTTTTCAAGGGTTCATTGGAAGAAAATAGGTCTCTCCTCATATTGAAGAAAATAAATTCGATTTATCGATTTTTTATCTAGGGATTCCACCTATAAACAATGTATTAAGATTAATACTTTTGTCAAAAAAAGTGTTTTCCACCCTCTTTTTTTTGGTTTTCAAACGTTCGTTTCAAAAACGCGATTAATAGATCAACTTGTTTTTTTTTTATAAAATAGGCAATAGAAATATGAAGGGATTTTACCTAAATCCAATATTTGTTCCCTACAAAATATTTCAGTATTAGCTAAAAACACACCAATTTGTTGTTTCGCTGTGTGATCACTAGTATTACGCGTCCAAGAAAAAGAGGCCAAAGAGCCAACATATAATCGCCTCTATGAAAAGCAAATAAAGTCTTTGCCATTAGACTTATTGTGCTGGACGGGTAATAAAAAAAGTTGCTAAGGTATGCCATCCTTTTAATAATAACGGTTCCCACTTTAAAAGGCTTAACTTTAAAATTAAAACGATTCACTATACTAATACTTCCACCTTTAAAATTTGTCTCCTTTAATCATAATTGTTTGCAGTATAATTTTAATACATTCAGCTTTAAAATTTGTCTCCTTTAATCATAATTATTTGCACTATAATTTTAATACATTCAGCTTTAAAATTTGTCTCCTTTAATCATAATTATTTGCACTATAATTTTAATACATTCAGCTTTAAAATTTGTCTCCTTTAATCATAATTATTTGCACTATAATTTTAATACATTCAGCTTTAAAATTTGTCTCCTTTAATCATAATTATTTGCACTATAATTTTAATACATTCAGCTTTAAAATTTGTCTCCTTTAATCATAATTGTTTGCACTATAATTTTAATACATTCTGCTTTAAAATTTGTCTCCTTTAATCATAATTATTTGCACTATAATTTTAATACATTCAGCTTTAAAATTTGTCTCCTTTAATCATAATTGTTTGCACTATAATTTTAATACATTCAGCTTTAAAATTTGTCTCCTTTAATCATAATTATTTGCACTATAATTTTAATACATTCAGCTTTAAAATTTGTCTCCTTTAATCATAATTATTGTCTTAAAAAATATCAACTGTTACAGAGGGAACTTTTACGCAGTACCTAGGCACCCAGGACTTACTTCTTTTAAAAAAGACAACAATTACCTAAAACTTATGTTCTCAGCTAAAAAGTTAAGTTTTGGGCGTTAAAATTTTCACTTATTTCTTACAATTTTGTAACTTTAAACTCTCGCGTTTCGTTCACAATATCGGGTCTACCTAAAAATTGATCGCGGTAGACCCGATAATATATGTAATAATTCTTATAATTTTGTTGAAAATCCGAAGATTTGGAAAGATTTTTTATAATTTTTGAAATTAATTACTTATACACAAATACCTACTTGAGATCGCTTCCATCTGTAAACAGGATAGACGGCATCTTGGATACTATTTCACATAAATACGACCTCAGTTTATATTATAGCCGCGGTAGCTTATTAAGTTATTGGAAGCAAATAATAACGAATTATACACTTACTGGGTAATGTACAATGGAAAGGAAATCTAAAATCACATTAGAAATGCAAAAGTGAGTTTGTCTGTTACCCTTCCACCCTGAAACTAGTTAACCGATTTTGCTGAAATTTTGTATAGAAGTTAATGAACGTTTCTCCGGATTGTAACAAAATATTAAGAAATAATTATAACGGCATAAAAGGAATAATTAGCTAAGACAACTATTAACAATAGTTTGCTATAAGTATAAACATATAATTAATGAATTTACAATCGCTATAAATTAATTGCCTTTTCCATAGTCGTGATACCAGCCGTAAATTCCTAAAATAATCTAATATCACGTTTATGAAAAGTCCAATTATTTTGAAGCTACCATAATGCCATCAAAATATGTATATTCATATAGCAAACTATTGTTAAAAGTTGTCTTAGCTAAAAGTTGTTTTTTGGCCGTTATAGTTATTCCTTAATATTTTGTTACAAATCAGGAGAACCAACCCTTAAAGGGGGAGAACAAACAATACAACTATCCCGAAGAAATGCGTGCCTGGTTCCCGAGGAATCTGGAAACGTTTGACATCTATCACGTTTGAATATTTCACTTTTGACATCTGTCGCTTTTGACTTGTGTAAATTCTGAAATATTTCACTTTTGATATCTGTCACTTCGGAGTAAATAAAGTCAGTCACAAAAACGATATACACGCGGGCGCAGCTATGGGCAAAAGTTAGTTAATTATAAAACGGTATTTTTTTTAATGGTAATTGATTGGTTGATTGCAAATTGACATTACCCATATAGTTAGGTAAAATTATGCTGTCAATATTAAAATTATAGGTTCAAGTCTTGATATTTCCATCAACTTATTACTCGTACTTATTGATTTGAGTTTAAATATCATAATATTATGGTAACTTTTAAACTGCTCACCTTTTTTGAAAAACTGATAATCTAAACTGCCTACAGTGCTACAAGGATCTGATCGCGCGTGGATGACAGTGATAGGGGGGCGTAGCTGTGAAACAAAGAGTATAGTAGCGGCGTTAGTTCCGATTTTGGACACAACCAATCCACGGGCCATAAGGTCCATGTAGCACTGCACTCGTGGGGAGATCACCAAAAATTGTACAAGCTTTAGAAGTGTATGCGTTGTCGCTACCGGTGCTCCAGTAACACCGGATGTGGTGCCGCCAGAGGTTACGTGACTATCACGTGATGGATTTATCGATTCAAAAAATAGAATCGTTGTTGGTGTTGTGGGTAACAGCACTAGATGCTAGTAACCAGGTTCGGGAATCCTTGTTAGAAGTTTTTCTTTATCGGTGTTAGATTTACGAAGGGTTTCCAGAAAAAATTCAAAGAAGGTGCGATGACGAGTGGAGCAAGAAGAAGCGTGTTAGGTTCAACTTTAATTAGGGAGCCGAGCGAAGCGCAGAGAAGCGAGTCGACCCTCGTAGTTTTAACAAAAATCGTGATATAATGTCGCAGGTAAATTATCAAAGCTGGCCAAACTACCGACTACACATGGTAGATTTTTGGTAGGTTTTTATAAACTAACCTAACCTAGCACAGTGAAATTATAATTTCACGGCTTTGACAATTTAAGTACGACATATCGAACCTCTGGTCCCCATGGCCCAAAGGTTTCTACCCTAAAAGGCGCAAATGTGGAGCCATCTGCTGTTAAGGCTGAATACGTGCGCATCTAGGAGGCCTCTGCTGCAGCTTCCGCCGCACCAGGCCTAGTGGCGGTTGCATTAACGCGGAACGGGGCCAGTGTACCCACACATACACCAATGACCACCCGTTCTTCCAGGCTAAAAGAGTCATGCCGTTGGGTCTCCTGCCGTCGTCGCGCACCAGACCTGGGGGTTTAAGGGTAGCTGGCACGTTAACGCTGGCAAGAGCCCGGTGAATGACGTCATTAAGGCTGGCGTGACGTGGCAGACGCCCAGCACTGCGCTGGCATGAAAGGCCATGATGACCATGCTGGTCGACACTAATTCCACAACGGCAGCGATGTGTTTGATTCATTTCGGCACCAAGATGCAGACTTACAGAAGGTCGTCCTGTCCAGTAAGGTGCCGATATTGGTTGAGGGGATCGCGTTCAACCAATATCCTGATTTACGTTCATTAGAGGCCAAGAGACGAGCCCGGTCCGCAGGGTTTTGTGCATTGTCAACTAAATTTTTTTATACTTGTGTACAGAGAGGCTCGTCCCACAGCAGATGACGTATTAAATGGTGGTGTGCCAGACCGGCTCGCGTCCAAGCGCTCTTCGCCTCAGCCAAGCCCGTGACCTCAACGTCACCGAGTGGCGGGTTAGTGATACTACCGAAGAGGTCTCGTGTGCCGTGGGCTGATGACAGAAACGCTGGAAGTGCCACACTCGAAATTTTTCTAATACCCAGGCCACCTAGCCTGACTGGTAGGCATGCCTGAGTCCAGCTGCGTTCGTCTAACGGGCAATTTAGAATTTGTGTCAACTTATTGTTTTTGTAATTTTTTTGGAGGAAAGGAAATGGTCTTTTTACAAGTAACCAATAGGAACGCCACTCGCTGCCGCAAAGACAGACTCCAAACACTAATTTTGGAGGCAGAAAACTTTTTATTTTGCACAAATAAAAAACCATTTCTGTTATAATTACAAAGATTTCTTTATTTTGGTATTACATTTCTAAAATATAATGCGAAGTTTTTCTAAAAATAATTCTTTAGAAATATTCAAATAAAATAATGTCTAAACCAAACGAACAAGATCCTTTAGAATCAAAAACCGGTCAAAGTATAGTTAATAGATATCCTTTCGATACGTTTTATCTTCACAAATATAAAATCATGATAATATAGGTTACACATGCTTATCTTATTTAGCAAAATGAACATTATTATAAGAATATGGCGTTTATGATTATGATTAATATAATGAACAATATATCGATCTTATTTTGGTCTTGTTGGGTTTTTACGCAGAGTGACAATCAGAGCTGTTTTTATTTTGTTGGGTTTTTACGCACAGTGAGTATCAGAGCTGTTTTACACCATTATCAGAGTATAATATGAAATTCGACGACACAAGTTCAGACTTAGAGAAAATCTTATCCCAGGTGGCATATCAAAACATTCAGTTCTATTTATTTGTTTCAAACTTTACATAAAAGTGTAGCCCAATTTTGAGACTAGAACCACTACTTTTGAATTACGATACCATGATCTAGTAGGCAACAACTAAAAATATTAAATTATACCATAACAGATAATCCTGACTTGTCTCGCATCCTATAGGATTTGGAGCCATGGATAAGATCAGCGGCACAGAGGCCATCAATAACAAAATTATCCACGTGATGTTGAGGTCTTGTGCTATGGGGAAGTTAAACTGGTATGGTCGCAACCGGGTCAAACCCCACCATAAAATGTAATGGCTCATCGGCAATGAGACGAGTTTCTGTCCAATAAGAACTTTTGGATAGCAGTAGCAACACAGAACGACCTTGTCTCCTTGCCTTTTCGGGACCCGAAGCTGCTATATGTTCGTTACTTATGACAAACTATCATTTGGTACGACTATAGGCCTGCGTCTAGGTACAAGGCTAACCCAGTCTCATGACTGCCCCTTCGAAGCCAACGATCGTGTCAACGCAGTGCCGGACCCTCCTCTCGCCATGTTGCCTTGAATGAAATTATCCGAAAGGCCTTTCAAGGACCACCATCAACCCACCGTCGATCCTTGAACCAACAGAGGTCTTTCGAGATGAAAGAGGCTCGACGGCATAACTCTGACAGCATGGAAACGTGGGCAGCCGCTAGTGTGGGACGCAACTTGCGTGGACACGCTGGTAGCTTCCCATGTTCAACAAAGCTGGCCCGGTGCGGCGGTGGGCTCTGCCGTAAGCAACAAAAAGCGGAACAAGTATGCCACACTGGACAGGGTGCTATATATTTGTGCCATTTGGGGTGATCTGATAGGGGCCAGTGTTGCGGCGACTGTTTAAAGAACTTTCGTCATCCCTCAGGAGTAGATAACCTCAGGTGACCGGAGGCGCTTATCCCGGGCTATCAGGCCATCTAAAGAGATTGCCACCGGGAGGCAGCGACTTCAACCGAGTTTTTATTTATAGTTTTTATATGGCGTTAGGTTTTTAATTATAAATTTAAATAGATTATAAATCTGTTTAAATAATTAAAAGGTAAAAAAGGCTTTCAAATAACATTTACTCAATTATTCCTCGCACATGCGGTTTTTAATTAAGGTAGATTTTATTAAATCTTAACTATATCTTCTGAAATATATATGAATTCATGTACTAAAAATATATATATACTGGGATTAAATTGAAATTGTAAATTAAGGTCGACTTTATCTTTGCTTAGTTTTGACGTGGTTTTGATCCTGGTTGGTCAAGAATAATATAAGTCGGTATAAAAATCATTAGAAGCTTTATCCCTTTTGCAGGTAAACTGTTTAGTGGTTACACACACTTTAAATCTCCCGTCGTATTTAACACTATTGTACTTTACTTTATACATCTTTAATTCTATCAATAACTCTCTCAGACATGCACATTGCCATGGATTATCATTGAAAAAGAGCTTTTTCATTCTCACTCCAGAATTCCTCAACTCCAAATAAAAGTTATCTTGTAAGTATGTAAATCTATTGTCTGATAAGTTCAACATTTCTATGGAAGAACCACGGAAGGAATTAGGTGAAATAAAAAATATTTTGTTGTGAGATAAATCAAGACGTCTCAAATGTATCATGTTTTCAAACTGTTGCGGTCCCAGAGATTGCAATAAATTGTTTCTCAACAGCAATATTTTCAATCTTTTTAGCGGTTTGAACGCATTTTCGCTTATATTTTCTATTTCATTCCATGTGAGATCCAATTCTTCTAGATTTTCCATGTTGACAAAAGTTGTCGGCGATCCAATAATTTTTATTTGATTTGTAGAAACAACCAATTTTTTGACCGTTCGTAAGTTTGTCTTAGTAGCAAAGCTTGGAACTTCTGTTAAAAAGCAACGATCTAATTTCAAGACTTCTAGTTCCTGATAAGCGTGTAACAGGTTCTCTAGCGCACCAGTCATTGCATTTTTTGAGAAATCCAAATATCTTATCTTTTCACAGGCATCGAAAATGTATGGACTCAAATGTTCTCCAGAGAGTAGATTGTCCGATAAATCTAAATATTTTAATTTCTTTACCGGATCAAAAAGACCCTGCGGAATGCTTTTAATAACATTTCTTCTTAAATCTAATATTTCCAAATTCGGTGTTTGATCAAAAAGTCCCAAATCCAAAGATTCCAAGAAATTAAAAGACAAATTCAGAGAAGTTACTGATTTAGCCCCATCTAGGACGCCGAGTCTCAATTTCGTTATATTATTATCTGATAAATCCAAGGACTTCAAATAAAACAGCCCGTTAAACGATTCGAGGTTTACGCTTGTTACTTTGCAGCCCCGAAGTGTAATTCCAGTAGTCCTATTATTGTCAGAGACCAGGCCTCTTCGAAGAACGTAGTCTGTAGCTCCTGCCGTACACACAACTTGAGTTTGCTGCTCATCAATTGTTCTACACGTTGGTTTGCCTTGCACTATAACGATTATAGTCCAAACAACACATCCAATAAATAAACTCATTGTCACTCCGTATTAAAAACAATCACTTGTTTTTTTTTTTAATATCTTTCTGTTACACAACACAAGTTCACACAACACAAACACAGCCCAATTTATTGTTACATTTGGTTAATTTAAAACACCAAAGATATTTTATAACTACAGTTATAACTACTTAATTTCTTAATCAAATGCCGATTAAACGAATGCAGATGCCACGGAAAATGACCAAAGACGTCATTTAGTCAACCAAGCACGTCCAAAGCCGGTTTAATTCAATGTGTGCATGATTGTAAAGCTGATATTCAGAGTCCCAAAGTTCGAACTCGAATCGAACTAAGCAGAGTTATTTGACACTTGGGAGTGCTAAACTCGAGCCTAAAGGGAACTGTGAATACAAGCCTAAGCCAGCTGTACTGGTACGCAGTAAGTAACTCGTTTAGTTTTCATTTACTGTTCATTCTAAAGTCAACTTTATGACTCGTAAATAAAGATACTATTTATTTTTACACGGATTATCATCGTTTATGGATAGGTTGCAGGGAAAATACAACATATTATTATGTCGACCTCCTTCAATGGGGTCGTCAACAGTCAAATGAAAAATTAAATATAAATTATGATGAACTGATAACATTAAAAGAGGACAAAAATAGTGACATCTTCTCGAAACAGAATATCTGTTGAAATTTACAGTGACGTAACGCAAAATGACGACAATGATTATGGAACTAAACTGGACGGCAATTCTGGCATTATTTTTCATATTTTTTATATGATGTGATATGTGAGTTGTTGTGAAGGTTAATTTACAAATGATTTCATAAAATAACACCATTAGGCTAGAAAAGCCCAATTCGCTTAGGTTAAATTATGTTAAGGTGTGTTAATTCGATAACCATTTCGAGATTTAGGTTTAATAAGCCTTATTTTAGAACTTGTGGTCTAAAAAACCTCATGATGATGAATATTTTTACGAAAAAGCTGCAACTTCCATTTGCCTTCGTGTGACGTCACTTGAAAAATGGCTGTTTAGAAATAGTGCCCTTTGTTGTCAAAATAAATTTATAATAATTTGCTTCCGACGATGAGCAGACAGACAGAGACAAACCACCTTTTTTATAAGCAATCACACATCACAAACAGTATAATGTATAAAATTCTCAAGAGATGTCATATCGAACGGTTCTTTAAAAACCCATAACAAAATAATCGTTAACTTATATACCAAAATAATGAAAACTATGTCCAAAAATGACGTATTTCCTAAAATTTTTTTTTTTTTAAATATCCTTAGGGACGCTATGGGAATTGACATTAAACTATTGCCGCTTAATGGAATTGACATTAAATTTTTTGTTGATAAATAAGAAAAAACAATCATAAGTTGTGTGTTTTTGAACGAAACCCGTCGCATCCACCTTTAGTCATTCATTGTCATTGACATACCAAACCATAAACCTCGGGTCTAGTACAAGATTTACGAAAAAAAGTGTCAATATATTAAGAAACAAAACATTTTAATTTGAATCGTATGTCATTGCTGCATGGCGCAATTTTGATTGAAGTGCGATTGACACGCTTTTTTAGTTTTCAATGGTTTTGACACTCTTTTGGTTCGGACACTTTTGAGCGCAGATCCGATCTCTACTTGTTAGTACGTCAATGTTCATTGTGATAAAGTTGAAGGTTACAAAAGAATAATCACCGGACTCTTTTTGACAGCTGGCTGGTTGCGATTGCGTATGAACTTGAAACAAGATTTTTCGTATATTTTGTATGAAGTGGGTCATCGAGTATTATAAATATATTAAATTATATCGATAATGAAAAATAATATTATTATATATTATATTACAAATAGATATCTTAATGCCAGGGCCGAAGTATGTAATTTGACCAACTGAGAGGTGGGTTTCTTGCAAAATACAACTTATCTAAGTAATAATTCCGAGCAACTTATGCCCAGTTGAAGTTCATATTGTCAAAAGACGACATAGGCACAGAACACGCAGTTGACATTTATAATACAGTCTTCGGCAAACAGCCTTCCTTAATTCCTACCTGCCTACTAAGTGGGTGAGACTCTACTAACGTGTGAAATATATATGATATAATCCAAAACATAATCATAATGTGACCCTGGCCGATTAACACCTCAGCTGATATGTCGTTGATTGAAGACAACAACAATATTTGTCAAGTGTACGTCCTACACAAATTTAAACAGGATTAGGTCACATAAGATAACATCTCGTATATCGACATGTAGATATAGCGTGTTACGGCGCTGCGGAAAAAAAAATCGACACTTTAAAGACTTGCATATTTACTTCGGTAAATTTATGTAAAGAATTCTTAAAATATACATTGTATATTTTTATTAGTAAACTTAAATAACATATAAATAATGATACTTTTTTTTTTTTATAAAACTAACTTAAATTTAAATAAAATATAAAAAGAAAAACAAATACCAACCTGTCTGTCTCATAACGGGCATTTTGATAAAATAGTATATTATTTTTGGAATCTTTTTCTAGGGATCTGGGGCTCTACCGCGTAATTCTCATTTGTATCAACTTCAAGCAAATGCATGCGAAATTCAACGCGTGCAAAAGAGATGGCATGTTAGGCGGGCGTCGTCGCACGCACGTCAAATTTCAATCTCAAGTTGATGTTGATGAAAATGAGAATTACGCGGTAGACCCGCTGTTTAAACAGAAATGCGATTGGAGAAATTCGGCTCGATAGAAATATTTATTGAAATTAGGTCTTTTTCGACACCAATTCTCCTGGTTTGACAATTTAGAATGACATATGGACTGCAATTATATTTTATTAGATGGGTTTTATTTTAACGGTATCTAGGATCTATTTAAACGAAATTTTGATAGCAACTTTAGTACATTTTATATTAATAAAAAACCGACTTTTTCCTACTTTTCCACGAATCCGACCCTCTCGCACTGAGGGTTTTTTCGCATATGGAGTAACAGGGTCACTAAAACGCCAAATAAGCAGCTCGATGTTTGTCGGTACGAATATCGACGGAAACCATACTGAAATAACGTTCATATCAGCGCGTAGTGCATAGTGGCTGTTACGACGCGCGCTGCGTCCTTGATAGGGCGAAATAGGAGAAAATAATACTTTTCACATAGACATGATTGTTTGATTGGATAATGCTATGTTGTGTTTATAGCTATTAAATTTATTTATTATTTAAAGTAAAAATTAATTAAATCGACCAAGCCGTTTAAGAGCAGTAGGGAATTCAAGCCTAAAAACACCAATCAGTTAAAAATGTTTTCATATACAAAATTTGGTACATTGAAAAATAACAATTTTACATTATGTTGTCTTAGAGTTGTAAATAAACGTTATTAATTGACTAGTTTGTCTTTAAATGTAGTTAATAAAATAAAATGCAAGTTAATGTGAGATATATTTCGGGCCCTATTCTGTGACTGATGCCGGACCCAGGATAGGGCCCGAAATATATCTCACATTAACTTGCATTTTATTTTATTAAGTTTATTTATATATCCTATACTACAGGATTGACAAGAAAAAAAAATCATCCCCACTTTACGTGTAGGGGAGGTAACCTAAAAAAATATTTTTAAAAATTTTACTGTATCACTTTATCGGCGTAATAAATATGTATACCCATGCTAGTACTAATAGTCTCTAAGCTAAGCCGCGGACAGAGAGAAAGACAGACGGAGATGGCGAAACTATAAGGGTTCTTTGTTGTTGACTACGGAACCCTAAAAAGATATAAACATTTGATTATCTAATTGCAGCAAAAAAGGACTTCTCCAGAAGAGAACTTCTTTTCTACTTAGAGATTTCATATACTCGTATATCAGTATACAAATTAGTTTTATGTATATAGTATTTATATATGTATCATCCATCCATCATCCATCAGCCTAGTTCGTCCACTGCTGGACATAAGCCTTTCCAGGACTTTGCCACTCCCGGCGGTCATCATGGAAGAATTGCCCATACTCACACACGCTGGGCAGGCGGGTTGGTTAGCGCGGTGCCGGAACCCTCGCACCAGTGACGCCGCTGCCCGTCACCAGCCTGTTCCATATAAGGCCCGCCATATACCGCCATCCATCGGTCCCAGGCATGGTTGGGCCTCCTGGTTTTTTGCCTGTGAGCTGTCCTCTTTCTCTTCCCCGAATTATTTCGAGTGGGTCTCCAAGTAAAATGGTGGTACCTCCACAGTCGAGCCCGGCATCAGCTCTACCACCTTTTATATGTATGTATACAATATTTCATTTATATGTATACAAGTATATAAAACACATTTAAATTATAGTCACTTAGACTAGTTTTTTACATATATATTTAATAATTACTTTATAAATGAATGATGCCGACTATTAAAGTCGAAATATAATTCAAAATTTAAATGTGTTTTAAACTTGTATATTTATATAAATATTAAAAGAAAAATACTATATACGAAATTATTATATCTTTATAATATTAAAGACAAATAAGTCCTGTATCCTTAATTTTTATACACAAATTAGATATTTCTAAAACTAAAACACAAAATTCGAGTCGCCTGGCGTAATCTACAAAAATCTACAAATCATAAAATTAGTCATATTATTTATTCCACAATAAAGCTCTTCTTTTAATTTTTCGATTTGACATCCATCTTATCGCCAACGTCTTGACTATCATTGATATTAAATTCAATGGAATCGTCATTTTCTGACGGAGTATCTTCAATAACTTTAGACACATTTTTTGACAGGTCCAGTTCACTTTTCAAACGTTGTATGGCTTGAACCACTTCTGATTGAAAGTTAATATTTAACTTGTAGAGCTGCTCTGAATGTTCTTTTTCTCTTCTAGATTCGTTTTTCAAATGTACGTCCTTGAATTTCTCGAATTCACTCATCACTCTAACTTTTGATTCGTAAATATGTTGCGCTATCGAAACTAACGCAAACAATTTTTCAATAACTTTTTCTTTTACCTCTGTCGATATATTTGGGTCTGATTCCAAATCCGATTTGGCATCCAGAGCTAAGTCATTTGCTGAAGATGGGAATCCAAGTAACGAAGATTTTGCACCACTCGACCCGTTACTTGTTAGATTTTTATTAACAACTGGTTTTTGTTGAGCTTTATTATTGCTTTCATGGTTGTTTTTTGATGTAAAAGCACCGTGTGTTATAATTTCTGTAAAAAAACCTCCACTTGATGAAGGTTTACTTGATTGTATTTCAGCAGTTTTTTTGTTGACTTTTACCTGTAATTCACTTTGTTTCTCCTTTTTCTTATCGTAGTGTGTCTTTTCAAGTACTTCTTCATGAACTATTGTTTCAGTTTCTGGGCTACTTCTGCTTTGGAAAGGGCTGCCAGTCCTTTTGGTAAAATCAGTAACTTGTAGTTTAGACATTGTTGCTTCTTTACCTAGGTCTCTCCTTCCTCGAAATAGGTCACTAACTGAATGGCACTTTGCACTGGTTATCTGTCCACACTGCGTGATGACGATTGGAAAACTAAATGCTGATGTATATTAAATATTGAATGGCTGGCCTCTGCATTCCATGTGTGGGTTTCGCTCCTTAGATTTGGTGCGTTGAAGCTTCCGTAGTGCTGTATTGAATTTTATAATGAGTACCTACACAAATCTTGTCTTAGCTCTTATATGATTGAAACAAGAGTTATTTTTAGATATTTATATTATATAAGAATGGTGGCCTAACTGTGTTTAGTCGATGATGTCAATAAAGCAGGTGCAGCATGCATAGTAAATATTATTTGTTTTAATTCAATTCATTCTTAATTTGCAAATAACCTTACAAATTTTATTGTTTTAACTATATAAATATTGTGAATTTACTTTTTTTACGCAACTCTATATGTTTGTAACTTTTTCGCTTATTAGAACATTTATAAACGACGCGACGTAGGAATGAATTAATCTTCCGCCTTGTATTCATATGGTTTATGCTTTTTATTTGCATGAGTAATGACAAATATTAGGTCTTTACATATGAAATTGCCGTTTTCTATAGAGAATTTGAAGGAAACTCCATTTTCAGTACTAACACTTTTTTAGACATTTTTTTTAGGAGTGACAAATCAAAATTATGTTATTTCTTATGTGTATGAATGAGACAACATTAAGCTAACAGCAACATTAATTAAATTTTTAAAAAGTGTCAATTGTAAAAAACTATTACGAATCTTATCATGGAAATGGATGGCATTTAGGACGAACAGTTTTTGAAGATAAAGTTTTAAAATTCAACTGAAAACAAAACCAAAATTTAATACGTAGATGTTAAACCTTGAAATCAAATTTCAAACAAAAAACAAATAATTGAAATAGCTATTGAATTACAAGAATTATGAACTCATGAATCTGTAAGAAAATGTCGGCAATTTCGTATGTAGAGACCTATTATTACTTTATTAGTGTATGCTATATACACTATACATATGCTTTTTAAGGAAACATGATGAAAAAATTAACTTTGCCTTGATTATCCGTAAGTATCCAATAAATGGATTGTAGTTAGATTGCTAATAGAAACGGTATAAAAAAGGAAAAAGGAAGAAACGGTATAAAAAAGGAAAAAGGAAGAAACGGTATAAAAAAGGAAAAAGGAAGAAACGGTATAAAAAAGAAACGGTATAAAATAGGAAAAAGGAAGAAACGGTATAAAATAGGAAAAAGGAAGAAACGGTATAAAAAAGGAAAAAGGAAGAAATGGTATAAAAAAGGAAAAAGGAAGAAACGGTATAAAAAAGAAACGGTATAAAATAGGAAAAAGGTAGAAACGGTATAAAAAAGAAACGGTATAAAAATGGAAAAAGGAAGAAACGGTATAAAAAAGGAATAAAAAAACGGTCATAGAGTTCCGTTATTCGACAGTTTTAGGAATTTTGTCACAAACGAAAGTTTTCGTGAATTTTGAAACCGCTATATTTTTCTTGTATTCTTTAAATAACTTTAGCACCGTTAAAGATAAAGATTTGAAATTTAGCATAAAAATACCATTAGTTTGCGCACATAACACAGTGTAAAAAAATAATTAAAATATTTACTATACAAAAGAGTAAAAACAAAATCCTAAATATACAATATGGATATCAAATCGTAGATATTAAAGAGCTGATTGTAAAAATATATACCTTAACCATATTTACAGGCACTGATTTCGAGAAAATCTTTGAAAAGTCACAAAAAAATGTATGCCCTTATCTCCTAAACTGGTGGACCGAAAAATATGAAAAACATTTCGATTATAGGTCATAGCTGGCCAATTATTTATTTTATTTTATTTTCTTAAAGATAACCAGCAGTTATAAAAAATCATATCAAACTTAAATTACTGCTAAACTCCTAACTAATTAAGGTAATCACAGCTTGAATTAAGTATTTAAGTATTGTTACATAAGAACAAAAAAAAAATTTGATTTTGTTGCCTATAATTAATATTTAAAATTATACCAAGGAAATAAATAAATCTAATTATTTAACAAAATTAGTTATTTGTGCAACAAGAGAGCAATTATATTTACATTATTTTATGGTTTTTCAAGGATTTCTCAAAATAAATGCAATTAAGTAAGTATAGCCAAACTATATATTTTTCTTTCAGCTTTTTAATACCTACAATTTGATATATCAATATCTAGATTGTACGTATGTAGATTTTATTTTTATAAAATATTTTTTTTTATTCATTTACTTTTTTTTACATTTCTCATTTGTGCTCAATTTTTTTTAAATCGCTTAGTTTTCCTGTAATTAGCCAGTTATGATCTAAAGTCGACATTTTTTTCATGTTTTTTGGTCTACCAGTTTCGGAGATAAGGGAGGGGGGACATACATATTATTGTGTTTTTTTAAAGATTTCTCGAAACTAGTGAGAGTAAATATAGTAAAAGTATATATTTTTACAATCAGCTTTTTAATATCTACAATTTGATACTCATGTTGTATTTTTAGGATAATATTTTTCATTTTTCTCACTTTTGTTTTGGAAATATTTTGAACAATTTCAAATTTTTCATATTTTTTTGTACAACCTGATATGTGGGAAAATTAATGCTACTTTGTGTCAAATTTTATGTCGTTATCTTTAACGGTGCTAAAGTTATGAGGCTGTGACATACGGACGGACAACGGAGTCTCACCATAAAGGTTCCTTTTGTATCTCTTAGGTACTACGGAACCCTAAAAATCATATAATATGTGCTTACGTAAGGATTACAGGATAAATGTAGCGGTTAAGAAACACACGATAACAAAATCACAAAATTAAATTTTTCGTCCACGATATGGGATAGGCTAGGCGAGTCTGGCTCGCACTTGAGCGATATTTTATTATATATTTTTCATATTTAATGAAAAAATAAATATGTAATTGTAAAAAACAAAATATTATTTACTGTTATCATAATATACTTTTAAGTAATATAATATTTTCTATTATAATATTTTTAATCTATTTCAATTCTATTGAATTTTAAATTTAGAATAGAATGTTTTTAAAATTTTTAAAGATATGAGACTTTTCATTGCTTAAGTCGGAGAATAACAAAATTTGATTTTTTTTCGATTTTTCACAATTGTTTAGAGTGATGTAATTTTTTTTTTTTGTATCATAGTCACATTTTGAGACCTAAATCGTTACGATAGAATACATACTGCCAGAATAATCGCCGTGTAACACTATCGCCACAGATAATAGCGCCCTGAAGAAAAAACTTATATTTAAATTGTAATTTAAATACGATATAACCGCAGATAATATCACTAGCTGAAAAAGTGCCCCTATCGCAGCGAGCGAAAAAACATTTTCAATGTTAAAAATGAAGAACTGGGTTACTCTCGGTTTTCAAAACGTTTAAAAGCAGCATAAGGCAGTGGAGGTCCTCCGTCAAGATATCATCAGTTCTATCTGAATCGCCGGGGCCCGCGGCGTCAGTAGTAGAACTGACTATACCCTTCAGGCCTTTCAACTACCCCGATGTCCCATGCTTTGAAATTTGTATTTAACCAAATTACTACAAAAACTTCGCTTTCGCGATGTAAGGTGTCTCTCTTTCTGACTTGGAATAAGAACCATTTTTCGAATTTTAATTTTTAGCTGACGCCATTTTGGTAATGCTACTAAGTTACAAAAAAGCGAACATTAAAGAACTTACACACCGACTGGTAACTATTTATTCTATCGCATAATATTATGCGACTATTATTGGGGGTAATTTTACAATTATTTTGTACATGTTTAGTGATAACTTGATAAGGTAGCTGGATATTATATTATTTGTGATAAATTGACAATACTTAGCGCGGAGATTTTGTTGATTTTATTTGTTGGGGCTGCTATTTTGAAAAATCGATGATATTCATGATTTTTCTTTAGAAAAAGACGCTTGTGGTTGTTTCGACTGTTTATGCCAGAAAACAAGGTACGTATTCTACAGTACCTACGTTCAGAGGTTTGTAGACAATTTGTTGTTTTAATAGATTTACAAGAAAAAAGCGTAACTCATTCTATAATTTTCAGGTGCCTCGGCGGTGTTGAGTACTCTAGGCCTATTTCGACGTTTTCTTTTCCCGTGACAACGAATTACTTTGTCGTTGGAAAAAGGCGATACCGCGAGCTAACTGGGAAGCCCTCGAAGGGTTCATTCGTCTGCAGTGATAGTGAAGTTATACGATGTGAAAACAAACGAAAAAGTGATGAATCCCGTGAAGTTATTCCCGTGAAAATCCCAAATTAGTAGCTGAGACAGTGCCGCATATTTTCAGGTGCAGTAGTGCATAAGCCACTAGATGGCGCTAAGTGTAATTTAGGCTGTACTTATATTGGTATCCGCGATATCTTTAGGATTAAACGAAAAAACATGTGTTTGGTATATATACCACGCAAATTTGTAATTATTATTGACCTAAAACTGTGTCATTTATTTATTACTGAAACAAGATCTTGCTGAAAAAAAAACCGGTCAAGTGCGAGTCAGACTTGTGAATGATAAATTCAATTTTGTAATTTTTTTCGTGAATTTCTCAACCGCTTTATTTTTCCTGTAATCTTTACGTGAACACACCATGATTTTTCTCATATTTTTGGTCCACCAGTTTTGGAGATAAGGGAGGACACAAAACTATGTTGTGGTTTTTTAATAGGTGCAATTAAATATAGCCAAACTATATATTTTACAATCATCTTTTTAATACCTAAAATTTGATACCCATATTGTATTTTTATAAAATATTTTTTTATTTATTTTACTTCTTTTTTTATGTTTCTCATTAGTGCTCAACTTTTTTTAAATCACTATAGTTTTCCTGTAATTGGCCAGCTATGATTTATAATCGACATTCTTTTCATATTTTTAGGTTTACCAGCTTCGGAGATAAGGGGGATATTTTTACATATACATATATATATACATATTTTTATGGTTTATTAAGATTTCTCGAAACCAGTGCCATTAAATATAGTACAAGTATATATTTTTACAATCAGCTTTTTAATATCTACAATTTGATACCCATATTGGATTTTTAGGATAATATTTTTTATTTTTCTTACTTTTGTTTTGAAAATATTTTGAACAATTTCAAATTTATCATTTTAGGTACTACGGACCTCTATTACTTTGTTCTTTAACTCATCTAAACGAAGCACTTGTCACGCACACATATATAAAGAATGTTTGTTTGTAGTAATAGGTTAATTAGTATCCTTTCTGAAAGTTATAGGTTGCGTAGTGGTTTAGACGTCTGGTGTAAATTAACTTGAGGATCATCGAAGGCGGGTTCAATAACATAATACTTTTTAACTTTTTTTTATGATATGAATAGATAGTCCGTCGATTTACCTTAAGTATATTATAATGTACTTCCCTAAATAAAACAATTATTACAATACCAATTTTTTATGCTACCTACCCTTGTTAGGTAGGTAGGTACCTTTATTAAATTTCCTTATAATAATGAAACTAGCGTTTTGCCCGCACTAAATTTTATTTTAATCTAAGCGAATTGTGCCTTCTGTAATTGGCATAGATTATGTTAGGGTGTGTTAATTCGAAAACCATCTCGAGATTTAGGTTTAATAGGCCGTATTTTCGAAGTTTTGGTCTAAAAAACACCAAGATGATGAATATTTTTACGAAAAAGCTGCAACTTCCATTTGCCTTCGTGTGACGTCACTTGAGAAATGGCTGTTTAGAAATGTGTCCTTGGCTATTAAGATAAATTTATAAAAATTTGCTGCCGACTAATTTTACAGATGGATGACAGATGAGTAGACAGACAAGACAGACCACTTTTTTTTCACAAAGGACACATTTCTAAACAGCCATTTCTCAAGTGACGTCACACGAAGGCAAATGGAAGTTGACAAAGACAGACCACTTTTTTTTATAACCAATCATACATCACAATCAGTAGAATGTCTAAAATTCTCAAGTGACATAACATTACAAGTCATATCCGACAATTCATTAAAAATCATAAAAAATATAGGTTAATGACCAATAAAAACTATGTCCGAAATAGGCGTATATTCTAAGAAAAAAAGTGAAAAGTAAAGCTTTTTGAAATTAAGCAATGGGAATTGAAGATTTTATTATAAAAAGTACTGAACCACTTCCAAAGTAAAATAATCGAAATAAAAAGAAAAAAAAACATTTCTCCATATAAAATTTTAATACGAAGTTTAGTATAATCACCAGTAGAGCGTGTGGTTAAATTTTCTGAGCACGTCATAATTACAATAAGTTGACTTTTGTTTTGTACCCACAACGCATTCATCCTCACACTTCACACACGTACCATTCACACATTACTCACCCTCATACTCATATTCATACTTTTTTCTTCTGTTTGTTATTCTACATAGTTTGCCTAATCGATAAGATTTACCTTCTTTTTGGAAAAATTAAAACCTAATGGTAATACTAACCCACTAATATGATATTATAAGATTTCTATGTACCTACTAACCACATTCCTGTTTGTATTTTTTTGTAAATAATTATTACGCTAATAATTTGATTGGTATAATTTATAAATAAGAGGAGAAACTGGCTCCTGAATCTCAGTTTTAACTTTTTGGGAAACAGTTGCTTTAATCCAATTGTACTACTAGTACATACTAATTCCATGCATATAGGTATCTGAAGTTGGTCAGAAAACTGCTGACATCTATGGACATAAAAAATGTAAAAAGTATATTTTGAATTATGAACCAGACTTTTTTAGGGAGGATTTAGTCAGCCGGCGCTAGGTGGCGTTTATTGTGCATTGGACCTGGACTGAACAAACAACACTGACTGACTGACACGACCTGACCTGACTCATAATAATGATTATTTAACAAATGACTTAAACATAAATTAATCAAATCCAAATTCACAGTTATATATAACAAAATACTCAGGACCGGAGCACTCTGCATGATAACGCCACCTAGCGCCTAGCTGACTAAATCCTCCCTAAAAACCGGCCAAGTGGGAGTCAGACTCGCATACCTACGCTTTCGTATTGTGGATGATAAATTTAACGTTGTCATTTTTTTTCGAGAATTTCTCAACCGCTTTAATTTTCCTGTAATCTTTACGTACACACATATTACCATGATTTTTTTCATATTTTTCGGTATACCAGTTTTGGAGATAAGGCCCCCCTTACATTACATACAATTTTTCATGGTTTTTCAAGGATTTCTCGAAATAGATGCTATTAAATATAGCCAAACTATATACTTTTACAGTCAGCTATAATTATTGTCAGTATTGTATTTTTATAAAATATTTTTTTAGTTATTATACTTCTTTTTTTATAGTCTTCATTTGTGCTCAATTTATTTTTTTAAATTTTCTTTTTCTCGATTTCTTTTATTTTTTTCACGAAATGTTGTTCGTATGGACGAGTACTATCGCTAGTTTCCGGCTTCATACATTATATACATATATATTGTCTATGGTGATATGAACACTTTGTGTTAAATAAGATCCTAGATAGCATTATCGTACTTTAGCAATAGAGTAAAAAACTATATAAACACAGATTCCAAACAAACTTAAAACAAAGAGGAAGGCTAAGAAGCTCAGTTGGTAGAACCTCTGCCTGGCACGCAAGCGGTCCAAGGTTTGAATTTTTGAAATTGAAAAAAAATGTATACAACCACGCCAGTGTAAAAGCCCTTTTAATTTTCGTTTCCTATAATTGTGTTCCCGAAAATGAATACGTTTTTCCTTCTATTTTTGTTATACACGTTTTGTCCGCAAAGCATTTTGGTCGAGCAGAGCTCGGTCGCCCAGGTACTAAAAATAACAGACAGACAGACAGACTGGCAGACATAACCAGATATAACCGGATCATAAGCTTCATACACTACTAACCTATTCCTATGAAATAGGAAATTGGTTGTTGCCGGAATTGTGTCCTATCAGAATACACGTGTCATACTAATCGTCTATTAGTCACAGTTATTTTATTATAAATAATTATTATATATATTAAATGTAAATATATCGTCACGACATGAATCCCTATGGGGGTGTCAGAGGTGTTCCCGAGTGTGAACTGTGAAATGCAAGTCACAGTCCTGCATGCAGGTTTCCTCACGATGTTTTCCGTTACCGTTCAGCAAGTAGCAAGTATTAGGTAATACTATATGTTGTGTGGGTAATACAAATAATGTGCATATAAATTCCGAAAAATTCATAGGAGTATGCCCGACCGGGGATCGAACCTGGTTTCAAGATTGAGAGGCCAGCGTTCATTGGCCTGAGCTACCGTCACTTTCAAACATATAATAAATATAAGGTAATCTCAAGATATATTTCGGATCCGATCTGGACCCGGCATCAGTTGAGTAGTCTTTGAAAAAAAAAAAACCGGGTCCAAATCGGATACGAAATATATCTTGATTATTACCTATATATTACCTTATATTTGTATCATCCTATTTATCAGTATATTTATAATTAAACAAAAACAAAAAACATTAAAAGCTGTTATAGTGTATTTAATAAAAAAAAATATAAGTAAATAAATACATAGTCACCACATGAATCCCCGAGGTTTTAGTTGGGAAGCTTAAAAAAGAATATTCATCGCCCTCCTACTAGATCCAAACTAAAGATGTACCGACTAGTCGGAAAAGCCGACTATCCGGCCATATTTTTAGTCGGCAATTAGTCGGCAGAAGCGCCGACTAGTATGGCTTTTATCAACCGACTAGTCGGCCAATCGGCTACATTATTATTTAAAACAACAAACACAATAAAACAATCTTAAAAATCGATCAACGCCTACACTTTCTCCGGAATCGACTCAAATATGGTAACCCCATTAGTATGCAGAGTGACATCGCTGTCCGGATCATTGGTATAACCGTTACAATAGACATTAAAATATATAGGTATATGTATTTTGTATTTGTATGTCTACTTGTTGTTTACACACTTACACGAAATGCACTTTCAAAAACAACACCCAGCGAAAGAGGTGTCAAAATCGTAGACGGAAATCTGTAATCTCTTTCTTGCCTACCCCTCTGGGAGACAGGCGTGTGTATATGTAGGTATGTTGCGGAAGCCTGGTAGTACTGGTCCATACGAGCAACTTTTATACGATAGAGATAAATCTCGAATCACCAAAAAAAAATCAGCTGTTCCATAGAAAACTTACAAATCTACCAAAATGTAACAAAAGATATTTATTTCTCGATTCCTCTTTTTTTTCACGGAAAGTTGTTCCTACGGTCTAGCACGGTGTGTAGTTTTCGACCCATGCTACCCGTTAGTAATTATGTGCATTAATGTCCAATGAATTTATGTATATTATCGAGGTTAGCAAATTAAATGTATATAAACATAAGTTAAGATAGCCCTAAGTAATATAATAATGCGCAAAATACTTCATTATGTACTTTTCCGAAATAAATTAATTCATTCATTCAGTACTATCGCCAGTTTCAGCTCCCGCAACTTCATCTTAACACCCTGTATATGTAGCCCTTCAGAAATACCGTAAGGTATAAATATAATTATTTTCTATTAAAAAGCAAGAGTAAGACTCGCGCCCTGAGGGTTCCGTAACATTTAAATCAGTTAATATATTTAAATAATTTAAACACAAATTAAAAACTAATCATTACCTACAAACTAAATTGCAAAATTAAGTTGGTTGAGTATTCGGGGACGTAACCCTAAAACTACATTATAAATCGGCGTTTTCAGTATTTGTTGTTTAAATACAGCATATAATATGGTACATAATATACAGAAATTACAAATTCCTTCATAACTTTGGTCTTTGAGTTAGATCCGGTAACAAGAATGGTCTAAAAATTACAACCTTGATAGACCCCCACTTCTTTATTTTTCTAGATAAAATGAAATCAAAATATTACTATCTCTAATTTAAAAAATAAATACTCTATAAGCTCAATGAGATGAGGCTGATTGAGGCTCCCCATAAAAAGTAATTTAATTACATTTTTAATTGAATATTCGGTTGTGGGTCAACATTTTACACAACATATAAAATTTTCAGGTCTCTATCTCATTCTGTCTAAGAGCTAGAGACCCGTGACATACGGACGGACAAACAAACAGACAGACGGACAGCAGAGTAACATTAATAGGGCTTCGTTTTGGAACCCTAAAAATGTAACAAGTAAAATCTATTGTGTTGGACGAATTCGTCCTTCTGCAAGAAAACAGGTTAGGAGGTTGAATTATCAGGTCATAAAAAAAAAATATTAAAAACTCCTTATATGATATATCCTTATATAAGAATTCTATTAAAATATAAATGTAGATTACATCTGATTACATGCTTCAAATACATATGCAAACATGATTTAAAAAAATATGACGCCATCATAGATCATCAAATTTCAGCCCTTTCCAATGCCGTGGATATACACCTGAGGGCCTATTAGGTATCTTTAGTTGCCGTTTGAACTGGGTGCCTATGATCAAAAACATAGATATACTATCGAATTCTGATTGTCTAAGGATATGTTCGCACTTGAAGTGACGACACAGTTCGTAAATAGTTCAATACCCACTAAAGGCAATTTTGAAAGTTCCGTTTTTAGCTATGTTTTTGATGATTTGGCATTTTTGGTGCCTACCTTGTACAGTTGGCAACTAAAGATACAGAATAGGGGGGCTGGTTACATTTTTTACGGAGCCCTACCCACTATTGGATCAGCAATATAACTATTTTTATGAATTAATAATAAGGACCCCATTTATAGGTATAAATGATTATGTATTGCGGTACATTATATATACATTGATTTGATATACACTGCGATACGTTAAACAGCCCCCCTATTCTGTATCTTTAGTTGCCAACTGAACGAGGTGCCTATCATCAAAAACATAGATAAAAACTGAAATTTCAAAATTGCCTTTAGTGTGTATTGAACTATTAACAATCTGTGTCGTCACTTCAAGTGCGAAAATATCCTTAGGACATCGGAATTCGATAGTATATATATGTTTTTGATGATAGACACCTCGTCCAGAAGGCAACTAGAGATACATAATAGGCCCGCTGAAGTGACAAAAACAGTTGAAACTCAAATAACTTTATTGGAAATAGTCAGTTGGGACAATTTTTCTTGCTACCCGTCTCGTATATTGATGTATTAACATGATATCTAAAATAAATATTTGTTAACATAAGGAGGGCCACCATATTAAAATGTAAAGCTCTTTAATTTTCCATCCTGTAGGTATACTACCTATACAATATATAAAAATCAAAAACAACATTAGCCGAAAAACTATTTTGGATCCACGATTTCTTAAGTTATAATGACTTAATAACTTATTTTCAACATAAATATAGAAATATTAAATTTTTTACTTAGTTTAGATCTAAATTATTTTTTCTTAAAAGTTTGTATTAATAAGTTTATTATTGTTTGATGTGAAATATCAGTAAAATTTTCAGAGTAAACAAAATAAATTAACATTTATTTACGTTACATTTCTAAGGATCGTTATCAGCAACATTCATCTCTAAAGATTCAAGTTCAATGATATCTAAACACCTCATACACGAATTTGTATGCAAAAAACATATTAGTTTAGCTACTCCTGCCCATACCAAACACCGGACCACTTCACACAATCACTCTCTCGCTTACACCTGAGGAATTGTCAATGAGAACAAACGAGACAAACAATGAGACTACCCAACTCGGAATCGGGGAACGGTGTCACAAACTACAGAAAAGGCGCCTGATACTACAAATTCAAAAACGATAGGCATTTCAAGCGAATTGGTAACACTTACGACTCTTTGGATCTGTAAAAGTAACGAGGATCATATCAAATAACTTTCCCTGGCAGGCGATAGAAGGTAGTAAGTACAACCTTGGATCCTCAATGCGTACCGGAACTACACACTTGTTCTGAATTTCAAATAGCTGTATAAAAAGCGGGGGGTTCTTTGCAGAACTATCACAATCTCGTCAACCATCGTGCAGTGAACAGCAGGAGCAAGGAAAAAATGGCGTCCTGCAAAGTTGTCTGCTTGGTGGCTCTAGCCTTGTTTGGGTGTGCAGTGGCCCAACCAGCGAAGGCAGGGTTCTGGAAGGGAACTCCCATGGATAGTATGGTCGAGGAGATGAGGTCCGGCTGTTCGGAGGGAGCTGACCCGACAGCCTGCATCAAATACAAAGTTATGTCATTGCTGGACACCATTTTTAACAAGGAAACCTTCCAGGTAATGATCTGCAATGACTTCATGTAAAAAGTCTTTCAAATACCTTCATTAGTTAATACTAATTTAATCCAATGAAGATTGTGCATACTTAATAATTATAAGTTAGTGGTTGGATATATCTTAAATTTAAAATCCTTCTTCAATTTTAATATTGTTGATACTAATTAATTTTAATGAAGATTTTGGACACTTTTTTTTTGTTTAAATTTTAAAATATTTTTACATCTATTTTCTTCTTACCAGCTTACCGATTCAGTGGAAGTGACCAAGAACGACGCCAGCAACGACGTGACCGGTCGATCCTCCGGTGACTTCTTCGACAGCATCGAGAGCTTTATTAAGTCGCATGACGTCACTTTTGCCCTCCCAATCGTCGACACCAAGGTTACCGTCAGCCCCAGAAACCTCGATCAAGAAGAACTCAGCCTGAACATTAAATTCGCTAGCGAAGGTGCGCGCGCTGTCGGGGAAGCCCGCAAAGCTAAGCTCAAGAAAATCATCGTGCCAATCTTGGTATTCGTCCTTCTCAAGGCTATGACCCTTATTCCTCTGGCCATCGGAGTCCTTGGTCTGAAGGCCTGGAACGCTCTTCAGCTGTCTTTCTTCTCTTTCGTCGTCTCCGTCGCTTTGGCCATCTTCCAGCTTTGCAAGAAGGTAAGCAGTTAAACTTTCTCTGTGTTCACACTGAATGTTAAACAGCACTTTTGTTTTGAATGCACGAAGTCACAATCGTGAAAGATTTGCACTTTAAAAGCACTCTTCACTTTTACTTATAACTTTCATTCTGAACTGTAACTCGTCAACTTATAATTATTTTTAAGAGTTGGTGCGTTATTAGAATTTGTATTCTAACCTTCTTACCTTTATTTTATCCATGTACCTAACCTTGTAGTTTACCCAGATCGCGGCAGACAACACACACCCCCAAATCGCCGCTCACGGACCTTGGGACGCCGCTGCCTACGCCACCCGCCACCGAAGAGAGGCTGAACCCAAGGAGGATGCACAGGAACTCGCATACAACGCCTACCAATAAACCGAAAACTTGTCCGGACCAAGAAACGACCTCAAGACTACGATAAAATACCCAAACGAAACGCGCGCTTTTTTTCGAATGCCGTGTCTCAATGTCGAGCAAACCAAATAGTAAAATAGGTTTCTTAAACCTCCATGTAAATACTATGTAATGAGTAATGCAATTTATTTAAAGAAACTACTACGAGTATTGTGTGTGAGAGAGTGTGATTGTAATTAATGTATGGCTGTTATTTATTTATTTATGACTTTATTTGTAATAAATTGTTGATTAAATATGTCTATTTTTTATTTCATGATCTGGGGGGCTATTTCGGAGACACAGTCGAAGCGAGATTACCAAAGCTCGACCTAAAAATGTATGGAGTTGACAGATAAAACAGGTTTTGACGGTCGACAGACTAGGAATTACGCTCCCGCTTTTGTCGTCTTTGCTTGAATTAGTTCTTATATATGTTAATAACACTTATCTCTAATTAATTATACGAATAGTAATTAATGGTTACTTTATGAAATTCAATGTTTTGTAATCACATTTCATAAAGATGTTAATCTATTGAGATTAATTGAAACTCGAAAAGAGGTACTAGGGCAAGCTATAGCTTTAAATTTTATATTCAATGAATTGTCTAGGATTTGGTAACCAGAGTTGAGTTACTTACACTACTTACTAGGGTAATTGACTTTATTACTAGGACTTCAACTACAAATACATAAAAAAAAAACTTATTATTATACTTACATGTAATATTTGTTTCAGGACTGCCTTTGCGATTTGTCTGTATTTATATTTTCTTATTGTGTTTTTTTTTTTCAAATTGTATTTTGTGTTATAAATTGCTATGACAAGTTATTTAGCGAATTTCTTACGAAAATAAATTGAACAAGATTTTTAATAGAAGATTTCAAACTTAGCGTCTCTAATGCATTTTTGTTTTTGGCTTACTAGAGATTCGTTGTATACAAGTGAAAACCTATATCGCTCATTCGGGGATATTTTGGGTATTCAGGGTGTTAAGATTGCGGAAGCCGGAAACTGGCGATAGTACTCGTCCATACAAACAACTTTTACTATGGAGCTCACCATCGAATCGCGAAAAAAAAATCAGCTGTTCCATAGAAGAGTTGCATATAGCTACCCGACCAAAATGTATGAAACAACAGATAACTTTTTCTTGATTTCTCAATTTTTAATGTATATTAACATGTAAAACTAACCCGCTCGTCGTCGTCGCTACCTATTTTAGATTTTTTTGGACTTTACCCTACTTCAGGCTTTAGCCGTAACATAATACATAAATCTCTATGTATACAATTTACAAATATTGTAGTTAAATAAAAGTGCAATAGCGAATTGAAATAAAGCAACTGCAAAACTGTATCATATATCGAAAAAATACCATTGCGAATTATCGACAATCTGTATAATCGGGTATTACGTGTAACAGAAAGGTGTAACCATATTTGAAGAGCTTATTTAGTAAATGGTAAAGAACAACTTTTACTATGCAGTCAACCCTGAAATCTCAAAAAAAATCTGCCCCTCCATACATTTCGGATGAGCCACATTGCATTTTTCTATGAAACAATTGAATTTTTTTTTTCGAGATATAGGGTTTGTTCTATAGTAAAAGTTGTGCTATATAATAATAATAATAAGCTCTTCAAATATGGTTACACATTTCTGTTACACGTTGTATAAAATAGGCATTCTATAGAACGAATAAAACGTTCAGACAATGTTTTGTTTATTCCGTACTTCACCTAGGTCTATACAAAACCGAACGCAAAATTAAATACAACCTGTTTTTTTGGTATTGGCGAAATGATTCTCAGCAGGAATATTCGAGTTATTGTAAAGAATATACCTTACGCCCGAAGTTTGTTCGCGTTCGCCACAGACTTCGAACCTATTTTTATGTATCGGCTAAATTGCTTCTGCGAAAGATTTGTATATTCTTGCGTTTCCTTACATCGATTTTGCACTACAAGATATAGATATGTTGCAGGCAAATAGTAAAATTCCTAATGGCGTGGTCAGTTTCTAAACGCTCTATATTTTGCTATTTGACGAATCTTCGTCAAATAGTTGATTCCGGCATTTTCTAATTTGCTTCGACATATAGTTATTCTTTTAGAAGTATTGAGGGTCGCCTCGCTCCACTCCGCTTCGCTCGGATCCCAATATGTACGTAAACGTAAAACGCTCGTCCTCGCTCCGCTCGCCGTTGCGCTTATTTTTTACTTTTTGGTCAAAGACTTTGTGCAAGACGAAGTCTGTTTACAAATGGCGGGCATTTTTTATTTGCCGAACGGCAAACTGCAAAACAGCAAGCGTTTAGAAACTGACGAAGCCGTTTGTAAACGGCGGAATTTTACTATTTTCCTGCCACGGATACACCATAGACCATCATTTTTTACTTTACCTAATATGTTAATGACATTATATATAATACTCGTACCTAGGTATTGCGAACAATATGTACTATATTTTACACAAATGCCTAACGAAACCGATATGTTAATCTTTAAAATACCGGGACTCCTGGGAGTTAATGGTGCCTCTGCGAGAAATCACTTTGTTTGCGAATAATTCGTTTACAGCTTCATTGATATGTCAGATGTAAGGCAAGTAGGACCCATCTTCCTAATACGATGTCCTCAAATCGAAGCCTTGAAGGCTGGTATAGATGTGAACAAAAATAATAACAGCGTGCCACAATAACGGTCTTTAGATTATACTAACAATAAAGCAAATAAAAAATAGTGTCTGTGTATTGAATACTTTCCCAAAATTTTAAAGGAAATTGGTAAATTTTAAAGGCTATTGGTATTATTGGTATATTAGGCCAAAACTACAATTTTTACATTTTTCGTCTGTCTCTCTATTCCGTCTGTCTGTCTCGAGAACCACTCAACGGATTTGAATGCTGTTTTTTTTATTATCATCATAGTGACACTATATAGGCAACAATATAACCGCCAAAAATTATCAGAAAATTATCAGGGAATCAGTCAGGGTCAGAAACTTGGTGCCTAAATATTTAGGGTCAAATAACACAACTTAACAATTTTTAGGGTTCAACACCCAAAAGGTTCCAAACAGAACCCTGTTACTAAGACCCCACACCGTCTATCTGTCTGTCTAGAGTCTACAGCTTCAATTGTATTAGACAGTCAGTTGAAATTTTACCCTGAATAATGAGAACACCTGTTAATATGGCCTCTATCACAAAAAATAATAAAAATAACAAGAAATTTAAACCCATCATACAAGTTTTCCCCGGTTTCATACAAGAAATCTCAAAAATAATGCTTTTTTCTTTGACCGATTTTTTTCACTCTATCTGAAACACGGTAATGCAGACAAGTTTCAGACTTCGTCAGATTTTAGTACATATATAGGAAACTTGCGGTAGTATTCGTAAACACGAACAACCATAGAAAAATTGTGAAAAAAAGTCTGTCATTTTATACATTTTGATTGGGTAGCTATGTAACTTATATATGGAAAAGCTGTTTTTTTTTCGCGAAATAAGGGTTGTCTCCGTTGTAAAAGTTGTTCGTATGGACGAGTATTATCGCCAGTTTCCGGATTCTGCAACTTCATCTTAACTCCCAGTATATTTTACATTATAGTATAGTACAGGGTCCTGTTTGTCACCCACTGGGTGTGGCACCTTAAAATTTGTTTAGTTGTTTTACTTGATATTGTATTTAGACACCAAGTTTGTGATCTTAAAATTATTTAGAAGCCTAAATATTATTCATAATGGCTGCTATGAAACCTAGATATTATTCATAATGGCCGCTATGAAATCCAGGTTATCGGTGGAGTTGGTTCCTATCAAAAATTAAAAGCTAAGCTCTACTATTATAAAATTATAATTAGAACACAATTAAGCTAATTAGCTCAGTACGTAGTATTTTCGATTTTATATCTCAATATTGAAATTTGCTCAAGTAACTTATAGGCTGTGTGAATTTTGTTTTTGTCACTGTCACTCCAAGCGAAAAACGCGCGGCGTGAGAGGCTTCCGGGCGAAAGAGAAAAAAGTATGTATTTTATTTTTGTTCAAAAAGCTTAAATAGCTAGCAAAATTTCGAAAATCTAGATAATATTAAAAGCCGTGGCGGTAGCTCAGGGGTAGAACGCTGGCCTCTCAATCTTGAGATCCAGGTTCGATCCCCGGTCAAGCATACACCAATAATTAGTTTTTCTGAATTTATGTGCATAGTATTTATTCTTACTTACCACTCGCTGAACGGTGAAAGAAAAACATCGTAAGGAAACCTGCATGCCCTAAAAAGCGTGTATTTGTGCCCGAAGTACGGCGATAGGGCTCACCACCCATCACATTGGGACACACCAATAATTAGTTTTTCTGAATTTATGTGCATAGTATTTATTCTTACTTACCACTCGCTGAACGGTGAAGGAAAAACATCGTAAGGAAACCTGCATGCCCTAAAAAGCGTGTATTTGTGCCCGAAGTACGGCGATAGGGCTCACTACCCATCACGTTGGGACGTAATAATCGTTGGTGAAACGCGGGTGTACTGTGGACTGTGACTTGCATTTCACAGTTCACACTTGGAACACTCCATCGGGGATTCACGTTGTGACGATATATTTACCTCAAAATGAAAATACGGAGCCCTTAGGATTACTTTGTTGTCCGTCTGTCTGTCTGTCACGATCCTTTTACTCGCGCCCCGTGTGAGATATCAAGTTAAAACTGATACCTCCTACACAAGTTTACGGCCCCATGGTGCTGTAAAAAAATCAGGCTTCTTACTCGACGCGAAAAAAAGTAATTGCACCTTACATAATCAATTTCATACAAATTTCCTCACCATGAAAATCTATAGGGCATTCCCAATTGTTTTAGACACTTTAAATTTCGTTTATAGGTATATTTTATAGCACACACATACGAAATAGTAGTTTATGCTACAAGGGCGAAAAGGAATAAATTACGAGGACGATTTAAAACATGAGCGTAGCGAGTGTTTTAAACGTAACCGAGTAATTTATTGCTCTTACGCCCGTGTATTATACTACGTTTTTCAATGCATAGTGTGAGGAAATAAAACAAATATAATCTTGTGAACTTTAAATTATGATTAACTCAAAAGGACTGTATCCAGAGCCGTAAAACAGTGGGAAAAAAAAAGTATAACATTTATGGTACACAGGAAAGGCGGCAGGTTAGACAACCATTGAAAATAAATTAAAAAAAATAATAATAATAAAGCCCTAGGGCAAAATAATAGACTTTCTGTTCGGTTTTGATGCATAAAAAGTGGGCTTTTACGAGCACTTGTATTGAAAATATCTAAAAATTACAAATATTTCATTATTCAGGCAGTTATAAAGATCCAACTTAATTAGACCCTTTAAATACATAAAGTTCAATAGACCGTAAGTGTCAAGTTAAGTTGGTCTGAATAACTGCAAGTGGAATTTTTACCATGTTTTTAGGTTATATTGTGTGGTGGCACGGAACCGTTTGTGCGCGAGTCCGACTCGCACTTGGCCGTTTTTTTTTTATTATATTATTTTTATACCCAAATCTTAATACATCTTTGAGTTCTGTACATTATTCCTATTCGTCAAACAAGGAGAAAAAGGGTGTTTGAAGGCCTTATTCCAATAATTATTTCTGCCGAGGAAAATGTATCCAAACATGTATTCCGAAAAGAAAACCCTAGATTATATAGGTAGTTAGCCAAATGCATGTACAGAAATTGATTTCAATTTTATGAGAAATTTATTTCAATTTTATGAGTTTTTCATAAAATACTTGGAAAAATAGCACCGCTATTTTGTTTACATAGCCTCTTAAGGCGCATACTCCTGCCAAATTAGCATGTGTATCGGTACAAATATCAACGGAAATGACATCGAAATAAGGTTCATATCAGCGCTCATTGCAAAGTGTCCGTTATGACGACCGCGATCACGGATAGCGCAAAATAGGACGTAAAAGCAATTACAATGGACGCGTCTTCTGTGGTGAAATATCAGTATATTTTTTATAGACTGATTAATTAGTTATAAGAAAGCATAAAACTTTTTGAATTTTTGAAATATTCCTTTTATTGTCGCAATAAATATTTATATTTTACTATTTTAGCTTTTCATTTAATTTTATACTCATAAACACAAGGAAAATCACAATTGAGTTATTTTTGATATGTATTTCGGCTCACTTTGGGGCCGGCTTCAGTCAGATGTTATTATCGTTATTAGCGATAGCGATATTTATCAATTTTAGTATGAAATCATGTCAGATCACGTCACGATACATGCCGTTAGGCTCCCTTTGATTGCCAGTAACTTCTTCATTTTTTGAGATATTGAAAAAATAATTTTACTACTGTTATTAGCTTTTTAAAGGCAATTGATTTTCACAAAAATCTTCATGTAGGGCTCATTATAATAAATATAAATTTTCAAAACTGTAACGGGGAATAATATCTTCAATTTGACTAAGTTTCAATTTGTTTCTTGGCCTGCTTAATGAATTAAATCGGATTTTAGTCTAAAATTTACTTAATTTATACCTTGTTCTGTTATTTATTTAACTAATTCGGCCATCACATTCCAGATAATGTGAAGTTTATCATATATCTTTTTTCAATTTTCATACCGACATAACATCTAAATTAAACCGGACATTAACCGCAGTTTTCAATGTCAATGTCGTGTATTATCCTCTTAATCCCTTAAATTATTCCGAGTTGGAATGTGATGGAACGTGTATCGGTATAAATACAGGGTGTTGAATTGATCAGCAACTTCCGTCACATAATGGATAAATATCTATCATTTCATTATTTTCAACAGGCTTCAAAAAGGAAGAGGTTCTCGATTGGCCTGTATTTCTTTTCTATTTTTCGTTATTTTTTCACCAGGGTGCTGATTGCAGGGTGTAATGTTTTATTATATCCACGTGACCTTCGATCCTGGCCTCATCACCACAGAACTCCTCAACGGATGACAGCACATAACTCGAGATTGCTGCTGTTACTTTGTGTTAGGGTACTGATTTACATTAAAACTGTCAAAAATGCTACTTAATACCTATTTGACTTTCATTTCATACAGCGCAAAGCGTGATTGAACAGCGCGTTTTAAAATTATGATATCGCAACACGAAAATCAATATGAATGACTTCTAGAGAACATAATGTTTCAGGAAGAAAGAAATCGGCAAAAGATCTCTTTCCCGCTTAGTTGCGGTCTTATGTACGTGCTAAGTCTACATTTATGAGAAAATTCAAAGATTTTTTTTTTGACATCATTGGAAATTATGACAATAAAGAAAAAACTGTGTGACGACATGTTTTATTTAAAAACATATAAGGCTGTGTGAAGTAAAGAAAAAGTTTAATGTTTTTTGGGAATAAACTTTTTATCGTCAAGGCATAAATAGTATGTTTGTTCGAAGTCTCTATTTATAGTACTGGAAGTATTTCAAATTATAAAGGGCGCACCGAGCGTTTGCCTTTGTCTCTGTCTTTTTCTTTACGTGTAAAGAGTAAGAAAATAACCAAACTTTTGCACTTTCTCAATGTTTTCCTTTGTTATTTCCATCATATTGTTCTTAAATAAAAAACTATCGTGTATAAACGCTCCAGTCGAGTATGATCTTTATTTTAGTAAATGAATCATAATACCAAATTACTTATTTATATAAAAAAGTAGGGATATAGATAAAAAACTTACTTGACAAGAGGTAACTTAGCGAATTTATTCTATCGAGCCAACTTTATCAAATCTTGTTTCCATCGTGTATACTGTCTAGTATATATCCCCAATAATACCATATATTTAACTAGATTTTAATCTAATTGTTTACTACTTCAAACAAGGGTTATAAAAACGTGTTTGTATGTGTAAAAAACTCGGTGCCGAGCGTAGAAAGATTAGACACCTCGCTTGTTCTCTTGTGGACGTTTGTTATCGTGGTCGTATTTATTGAATTAAACAGAAAAAAACATATTTAATTTACCAGACAAAATTTTTAAAATGTGAAACGGCCCAATTGTATTTTATAACGTTTGTGATTGTCTTGAATTGTGGTTGAGACAAAATTCGACAGTTAAGTTATTGAAATGTTATTGTAAGTTATTGTAAGTTATTTTTAATATTCGCTGCGGCGGAAGTGTAGATACATTCTCTGTGATAATAAATATATATTTTAATTATTTATCATTGAAATATTATTGAATAAATCAATTTAACAGTGACTGTCGTTTTAGATTATTTTGCTCGGCGCCCTCTTAAGAATACGTGTAGATTCAAGATTTATTTATTTAGGAGATGAAGAAATAGAGAGAAGAAAAAAGATAACCTGTTCTTTGTAGTTGACATTTTGTGTACAGTTTGTTGACATTTAGTTGACATTTTGTTTACAGATTTAATAGTATTAGTGTCAGGATCGTAGCAGATGCAAATATGTAGTCTCTGCCTACCCCTCTTAGAGACAAGCGTGAGTATATATATGTAGTGACATTTGGTGTGACACCTTGTCACTGACAAGGTTTTGTTCAGCTATCCCGTACACTTGAAAATAGTGCTAGTGATAATATCGTTATATATCTGCAATATAAAAAATAAGAAGAACCATCTTAAGTTGTGCGTTTCGTAGCGGATACGTATCGTTCCCCTTAAGATTTTAAGACATAGATTACCCCCTAATCTATGGGGTAATCTATGTTTTAAGAATGTAAACATGAGTTTAAAAAGTAGGGTCCACTTCAGAGTGAAGGAAACGGTTAGAAAATAACTATTACAACAATTTAACAACCGCCAATCTAAACTCTTGCCTAACTAGACAACGAGTAGTTATTAAAATTTAATAATAATAGATAAATAATAATTAAAATTTAAGAATAATAGGACCAGTGTCTCCAACTCGCTGTCAAAATTACGGTGTTGCTACTCTAAAAATACGGTAGATGATTAAATTTTACGGCAGATAAAAAATAAAAATACTTTAAACCCTTAATAAGTCAAAAATGCCCAAGTAAACTGAATTGTACGTATTCTAAATACTTTTAACATAGTTTATGAACCATTACAGTTAAACTTTAGTTACATACCTACGGTTTTTCAATATTTCGATACATTCATTCTTTTCACAAGCGGAACACATCGCTTTATACAGATCTTTATTCACGTAGCCACGAAGAAAAGTCCTTATTTTTCAACCACCCTGTTCAAAATTTTTGGCGTTTTTTTTTTGTGAGCTATATTTTTTTGAAAGCCATTTACTTCTATCGTCACTTGATTATCTAGAATCACTCATTTTAAAACGGAAAAACCAAATATATGTCGATGACAAACAATCACAAAATGATTAAAAACACCAAACGCAGAGTATGGCTTATTTTAATAACCAATCTTGCAGATTACTTGACAACTACTTTAAGATATTTATGAACTTCTTAATTTGGGCATAAGCTTTGTCGGCCGGCCTCCAACCATGAACTTTGCAGTATTGCCGTAGTGACATAATATGACTAAACTTTTTTAAATTGGGTTTTTTGTGTTTATTTATATAGTTAAAGGATTTTGTTAAGGCCCTATTTAAACAGTCGAAATTACGGTAGAAAGTGGCACCGCAATAACATGTCTACGGTAGGAGGTAGATCTATACAAATTACGGTAGGCCTACCGTAATTACGGTGTGGTTGGAGACACTGAATAGGACAACTGTTATGTACTGACAAAACGCCGAGACGGATGGACGAATGCGAGTCAGCCAAGCAAGACAGCAGACTAGGATTTTGCATTCAAGTCTTAAAATCTCATGGTCAAAATTAGCAACTCGATTCGTGGTGTTTAAAATTTCGAACAAAAAAATATTAAAATAAAGTTCTTATCAGCTCGCACTGCAACATGGCTGTTACGTCAGCCGCTGCGGGTGATAAGTGCAAAAATAGTGTGTTTTTAATTTATTTTACCTAAAACAAAATGAATTTCCAAGAACTAAGAAAACCATATCATTTAATATTATTTTTTCCAGAAGTTTACAAATTTTTATACTGTTTCGATAAAAACAGTATCAGTTATATTGTTACAAGTGTACAAAAAATCGAGAAATAAGGTTAAACTTAGAATTTTCTTGCTTCACTTCTGTATATTAAAATAAAATTCAGAAAAAACCACGTCACTATTTGTATCATGTAGATTACTATGTATTTTTCTTCTATTAAAAAATGCTATAGTTACCGTGTAAAATGGTTATAAAGTTACTCAGTTCAAGGTCGTTGGCGTTGGGAGAAACCTTAAGTGGGAACGATTCGTTTATAGTTTGTAAGTGTTCTTACATTGTACTATATTGGCATGATACTAACACATTGTAGCTCTTCTCTTATGACTTCCACGAGTAGCACTAAGCAATTTTTTGAAACCTCGATATCAATTTGTCACAATGTCACAATTAGTTGTTCGAATTTCACAAAAATGAGGCAAGTAGTTAAAGTACAATAATACCTGTTCAAAAAGTACAATAACGCCCGTACAATAAAGGCCCAAGTAACACAATAAGGTTTCCTGAAACATTCAAATGATAATTTCTATCTACAAATGCTACACATCGAACCTATTATCAAAATTAACTAATCAAATATAATCTTAATGTACGCACTGGCAAAAAGATAAATAAGGTAAAAGTGTAGCGGCAAAAAGACGGCAAATAATAATGAAAGAAATAATAGTAGTTTATGCTACAAGGGCGCAAAGGAATAAATTACGAGGACGATTTAAAACACGAGCGTAGCGAGTGTTTTAAACGTAACCGAGTAATTTATTGCTTTTACGCCCGTGTATCATACTACATTTTTCAATGCATAGTGCGAGGAAATGAAAACAAATATAATCTTGTGAACTTTAAATTATAATTGGCTCAAAAGGACTGTATCCAGAGCCGTTAAACATGGAAAAAAAAGTATAACGTCTATGGTACACAGGAAAGGCTGCAGGTTAGCCAACCATTGTTAACAAATTAAAAAAAATAATAATAATAAAGCCCTAGGGCAAAATAATCGACTTTTTGTTCGGTTTTGATGCCTAAAAAGTGGGCCTTTACGAGCACATGCATTGAAAAATATGTTATCTACAAAAGTAAATCATTAAGTTGTTTAATTAATCACAACTAAGTAGTACAATTAACAAACGCAGGCAACGCTAACCGACAGGCCCAGGTGGATCCCTGCCGAACGCCTGCTTGTAATTCAAAGGGGACGCTCAGGATGCGTCTGCGCATTCCACCACCTCCTGACCCACTGCTGACACATTAGCACACATACTCTATTATTTTCTTTGCCCTGAGACTCGTTGGACCCCGGAATTTTGGAACCATAAATTACTGCGGTCTGGGTGGGGCGATACGATACTGCGTAGTTGACAGCTCTTTATGTAGCCGCCTTCATAGATAGCTGTATGTTACTTTTAAAAAGTAACATATTTAGATATTCTCGGGATTCCCATTTTATTGTAAATTTTATACTTTAATAAATTACTTAGTACATTTGAAGTCTTTTGAACGCAGCAACAGCAGCACGTGCAATGCACAATCAACTAATTTGCAAGATCTTTACATAAACGATTAAATAAATTAGGTTATTTTGGTATGCATTTTGATATAAGTATGCATGAGTATTTGAACTTTTTTTGCATTTTTATCGATTATATGGCAATTTTTGTAAAATACTGTTATATCTACTCTACCACTCTCTTCATAATATATTATTAATTCCTTATATATAAGTAAGGAAAGCCTTACTATAGTTTGACTTTAGAATATAGACGCATTTTAACCATACGACATACGAATAGGTACTCAAATCTATTTTGTTTTGGTTCCAAACTAAATGTCCTATCGGGACTTTCTCAATGATAACATTTTAAGCTTATGGCGTTGAAAGTGTGTCTTCCAATACCGAGGCAACGGACATGCTCGAAATTTAGTTAAAGTGGTCTCTTAGTATGTCCCTCACGGACAAACTGTGATGGTAGAGTATGTGGGGAACTGTTATGCTGTGCAGTTACTTAATATGGATCGGTAAATAGCTCTGTGCTTTGATTGGCTCTATATAGATTTATTTATATATTCATTCAACCATAAAGAGTACAAATTAGACATTTTTGGTGAGACACTGTTGCTCGTGTACCTCTCCATCTATTGGTATATTTATGCCACAATCTCATAACCACAACCATTTAATTTAGGATAATATTAGTTTGAATGTGGCAAAAGCAGCGTTTACTTGCCTAAAGAGACAATCTAGCCGCGGTGCATGCTCTTTTGCAAATATAAACCGGGGTACTCTTTGAAACGGGGCAGTTTTAAGAAAATCTAAATTATTAGAGGTAGGAAAATATTTTGCTCAAAAGAGTAAGCTAAATGTTGAAAAAGATATTTTTTTTTCAGTTTCGGGATTCAAAAAAAGTCTGCTATTAAACCTGTAACAATTTTTTTTATTTGTAACCGTGTATTTTACGCACCGAGCGATTAATTAAATTCAAACAATAGATATGATGTATCAGATGTCATTGATCGCACTGACTGATGGAAACTATTTATTGTGTAATTAAGATCTTGTAATAATTCCTTTGATAATGCCATAAATGCGAAACCGGTCAGGAAGTTCTAAATAATTTTGTGCGATAGTACAAGTTGTTTTACTGTTCATAAAATATCATGTGTATACGTAATTTGAAATTTTAAGACATACAAAATTTTGAGGCACTTTTTGTTTTAGTTAGAATTATTGCGATTCTGATATGATTTAGAACAAGACCAAGATTTTTTTTTTATTTTGTTTCTTATCTGTCAAGAAATACCTATCAATTCCCCTTACACAAAAAATTCTGTCAGAAATATTTCATGATAGGTACAACACTCAACAGGTGGTAGAGCCGATGCCGGGCTCGACTGTGGAGGTATCACCATCTTACTTGGAGACCCCCTCGTAGTAATTCGGGGGAAAGTAAGAGGACAGCTCACAGGCAAAAAAACCAGGAGGCCCACCATGCCTGGGACCGATGGATGGCGGCATATCCATCCCTAATAGCCGGGCCTTATATGGAACAGACTGGTGACGGGCAGCGAGGGTTCCGGCACAGCGCTCACCAACCCGCCTGCCCAGCGTATGCTACTCACAAGTATGGGCAATTCTTCCAGGATGACTGCCGGGAGTGGCAAAGTCCTGGAAAGGCTCATGTCCTAAGACTTATTTTAACCAAAATCGACAGCGACCGACATTTGAGCAAATTTTTCCACCTTTAATACTTAGTTAAGGCGTCCCCATACTACCCCATCGTGATGCACGTTGGTAGTGGCACTATACGGTATTATACAAAAGGACAACACTCATAGAAATAAAGACCGGAAGAGAAACAATAAATTTCACAATCCGGAGTTGGCGGTAAAGCAGCAAACCCTAACGCATACCGAGTGTGTTGATACGAGAACGTGCTATAGTTGTTGCAGCTCCCGATGTTGTGTTGTATTGAGTTATCAGACCGTCTAGACTCTAAAGCTATTAGTTCAAACAAGTATTGCCGTCGGCAGGGGGGTGCCAGGTATTTACCCTAGGGCCAAAGGGGCCATGGCCCGTGGCGGCAGGCTGCGAGAGGCGGCAGGCTACGAGGGGCGGCAGGCTGCTAGGGGCGGCAAGCTTTATTATTTTTAAATTGCCCATCAAGAAATAATAATATTATTGAATAATTGGTGTTTATATCTTTGTATGGCCTTTTGAGTTTTTCATTATCACCATTCTCAAATTCAAATTCAAATTCAAATTCAGCCCAAATCAACACACTTCTGGGTTTAATTTTATTTTATTATTGAAATATTTTTGCTTTTTCTCGTTCATTTATAGGGCGGCAAACCTGACAGGCCCAGGGCGCTAAACCTTAAAATACGCCACTGGCCAGGTGGTGCACTTAGGAATCCTGGAATCAACATGATACCTATTATTAGTTGTGTCCGTGAACATTACATATTATCTAAATCCATGTCTAAGTCGAACGAAAAAAAACCGTCAGCGACGAAATCGGCACGATTGTATTGTCCTCGCAAGGTTCATGGAGCGTGCACCTTATAGCAAAATGGAACAGCATAACATTTGGCCACGCCCACAACTTACGGATGGTATCTCTGAGTCCGAGTTGTGTCATACCGTGATTCGAGGCAGATAGCTAGCAGTTAAAATTGTTTATTCTGTGGCATTGATTTGCACCTTAGAGTAAGTTGCTTAATCAACATGAAAAGACTGTACTGTACTGTACAATGACTGTACGCTCTTGACATTTTGCTACCGGCGCCCATGCAAACAAGCAGAGAGGTTTTCATTCAATTGGTCTTAGAAAACAGCGGGCGTAGCATAGTGTTTAATCGCGCGCGAAGCCACTAGTTGAATCACAAGTTCAAGGAGCGTGACGTACTGTTTAATCGCAAAAACATCATGTCGCGAGGAGCGTGAGACGATGTTTTTGCGATTAAACAGTACGTCACGCTCCTTGCACTTGTGATTTAACTAGTGGCGTCGCGCGCGATTAAACACTATGCTACGCCGCCAGGACATCGTTTGTATTTGGATATTTAATAAAATGGATATTGGTTCTCGTATCAAACTTATTTTAGGCCAATGTGTTCGCAAGCTCGACGCCCCATTACCGTACCTCCTGACATTTGCATTTGTGGCCGACCACTCTACGATGAAAACTATCCTTAACATATTGTCACGACATACATCCCTGAGAGGGTTTCGGAGGTGCTTGAGAGTGTGGACTGTCAAAACAACATTCAACACTCAAACCGACAATTTTCAACATGCTAATGTGGCAGAGAGTGAGCGTTTATAAAACATGCTTTTTTTTAGGGCATGAGGGTTTCTTTTACCGTTCAGGAAGTTGTAAGTCTGATACTTTACACATAAATTCTAAAAAACTCATTGGTGCATCCTTAACGGGCAGAATTCGAACCTCGGTCTCAATATCGAGAGTCTGGCGTCCTACTGAATCTACTGATTGAGCTTTTCGCTACTAAAATATCCAATTTACGTAATGAAAATTACAATGCCGGCATGCCTTTATTCAACGCTAAAACTATGCCCCATATTACATAATTTGGATTGTCCAAGTAGATACATACAGCATACGCGAGCTTTTTGTTAAATACGTGAAATAAGTTTCACTTTCTAGACGAAATGCTGCTTCACGTAACAATGTCCAAGAATTTGAATATAAGGTTACAACTATTTCGGATCTCTGTATGTACTTACTAAGTACATACATGTTACTTTATTATAGAATACATATATTAACATCACGTCGTATATTCCCGAGGGAGCGTCGGTGATATTTCCAGCAGGTGTATGTCCTTAGAACCAGTCAATACTCGTTAACTCTGAGCTGCCTTAACATCCTAACATGATGGTCTTAGGGCCCTTTTAGTGTCATGCGGATATGTTCACGCAAGCGGGATTAGCCCCCGTGCGTGACACTCACAATGCACCTTTTCATATATATGTGTTGCGGTATAGTGAGTATGTACGCGGGCCAATTACGCGTGTGTGAGGAACTCTGCTTGACACTAAAAGGGCCCTTATACTTCGGGACGAACAGGTTTTACTTCGCAGTAATTTCCTTCCCCTTCAGCATAGAATAGAAGCCGTTTATTTGTCACAAATGAATACAATATTATAAAAACAAAACACACATGACAAATCGGTCTAAGGCTCGACTTATGGCTGTTTGTTAGAAACGAAAACCCGTCGATCTTCCGCCTTAGCCTATATTAAAAAAGGGAACACGAAATAAAACAAAAAAAAATTAACAATAATCAGAAACTAAATTAAAATTACATTTAAAGAACAGGTGGAATAAAAATAATACCTAATACGTAATCGGATCCTGCAAGGTATATACCTACAAACACTATGCACATTTGTGCAGACGCTATACTCACGTGCGCTCAGTGAGCACGGGGATTTAGAAGACGAGCTACTTTAGCAAACTTCGAGTACACCAGCGCCGTACCGAAAAGGAGTCGAAGTTGTCGCCATGAAAATTGAGCCAATCATTATCATCAATTCGTCACTATGCACATAAATTCTGAAACTTATTGAAAAATCAAAATCGATTAAAGACTGGAACCTAATTCCTAAGTGAACTAGGAAAACGTGGAAGGATACAGATATAATTAGTATGAGTGGCCAAGTAGTGAAGTGAGAGCCGGTCTGAGTGGCATACCAATCGTCTGGCTTTTGATTTATCACCTTCGAGTAGGTACAGGATATTGGGAAGCATTTGTAAATATAACCTTTTGCCTATCTCCAAGAGGGGTAGGAGTGACCATAGATCGCCATTATCTGCGATTATATACCTATTTTGCTATTTTTGCTTCTCCATTCATCAGTTGACACAAACAAGCATAACTTTTTCTGTACCTTTTTTAATTAATTACATAAACCATAATTTTTTTTTCTCTCGAGTTAAGTCTTAAGCCAAGACATTCCCTCACTTCTACTCGACGAACATGACATTGTTTTTAATATTAAATTTGGCGTTTTGAGAACGTTGTATTTTCACTTAAAACACTAAAATGTTAAGGTCGTCTTCCTTATCAAACCTGCAACCACTCTCACCTCCAGGACTTTCTTAAAAGAAAATTTAAAGTTGGCAGGCGCAGCCACGTTTTAAATTCGTCACACGCGCAACTGACGCGTGCTTCGCCGCCCAAAGGATCACATATAAATACCAAGCCCATTGAAAAATTAAATCATTGTTGCTCCATTAACCGACCAGTGCACACCACTAATTAATAAAAACTAATGACAAAGTGAAATCGCAACAATGAAGTGTCTTTGCATAGTTTTGGCCGCCGCAGCGATCGTGAGTGGATATTCCATCTCGGACAATGAAGTTGTGTACACCCCACGGTTACAAACCAGTGATGAGTTACTAGACAGTGTTGTGAGTGATTGTTTTGAAGCTGAATCTACGACCGGCTGCCTGAAGACGAAGGTTCTATCCTTCTTAGACACAAAGCTTGGAGTCACACAGGAATCCGCACGAGCTTTTGAGGATGGGAACGTCGATAAGGTGATCTTCGACCGCGTTGGAAGGATCCTGAACAGCAATGAGTTCAGAGTGCAACTGCCCGAGTTCATCTTTCAAAATGCTGAGGTTTCCTACAGAGCTGATCGAGGATTCGACGTGGAATTCCCAGAAAACAACGGCGAGAACGGTGAAGGTATCATGTATAACATATATAGTTCTCACACATCAAACAATAACCCAACATATTAAATCAAACTTACCCAAAATGTTTGTTACAGCGCGAGGCATCCTCAAGAAGAAGCTTCTATTGCCAGTCCTTCTTCTCCTCAAGTTGAAGATGAAGGCGCTGATGCCTATGCTTGTGGCTATCATCGGCATCAAGGCTGTGAAAGCTCTCATCCTGAGTAAGCTCGCCATCACCTTGGTAGTCGGTTTCTTGGTCTACAATTTGCTACAAAAGAAAGGAGGTAAGAAACCGTAATTTAAACCAAAGCTCATGAATATTCATAATATTGCCATATCTGATCAAAATTAATTTCACAGCCATGCCGATGATGATGACACCAACAGATGCGCCTCCAGCTCCACAATACGGCCCCCCTGCCCCGCAGTACGGCACCCCAGTCTCCACACCTGCCGCCCCCTCCGACTCCTACAACCCTCAATGGGAGCCATCCAGCTCTGGCCCTTACGCGAGGGTTTGGGACCCGACCCAGCTCGCCTACAGCTCATACTACCCCGGCGATTCAAGCTCGAGCCAGTCGCCGAGCTACTCCAGCGTCGCTTCCATATCCTCGTCCGTCTCATCGACTTCCTCCGCAAGCAACTAAACTTAGGAACTAATCTTATGGAGCCCTGGTACCTCTCTTGTAAATAACAAAGCACAAAGGGATAGCCCTTTCGTCTACTTGTAGATAAAAAGACGCACGCACGAACGAAACGGCTAGAGTTTAAATCTAGTTATTTATTGACGATATTTATTGCTATTTATTGAACACAATAAAGAACAAGTTGTTTTTCTATGCGTGTTTATTCTTATCCCCCAGCCTTTAGTGCGAAAACCGTCATCCAAGCGAGGTCTGTCAATGCAATTACAAAAAGCATTACTCCGCTTCACAATCGTTCGCATTATTACAAATCAGGAGGCTTTTAATTTAATTAGATTTCTTATAAAATTAAATAGGTCCTTGTATTTTAAATTATCTTTATTCATATTTTGATTATTAGATTAACAGTGAAAGATATTTTAAGTAGGTATATGGATTCAGAAAGTGAATTGATTTATACTTAGACATGGTAAGATTTTCGAGTAGACAAATGTATGGAAAAGTGGAAAAATACTGTAGACAATCGTATATTGATTCAATTCTAAAGTTCAATTTATTGTCACTAGAGTACGGCTTTTACCTTTGTTGTTATTATTTGTCTTGATTCCAGTATGAAATTAATTGTAAAACTTTTATGAAGTCACTTACGAGTAACTTCACACGAAAAATACGTAACTTGAAAGCTTACATAACTACAGTACTCCCAAAGTAATAATGCGCATACAAATCTTCGCCACTGTTCGGCAAAGTTCGTATTTCCTTACACTTTCTATACAAGCAATAAGGTCACGTGGTACGTCCGGTCGCTCGGCTATAGATTTGTATGCGCATTATTACTTTGGGAGCACTGTAAATTATTTTAACAAAATCATCTAACTGTATCAAACGCATTGAATTGGCAAAACTAAACCTTCATGATCATTTTACAAATTGTATTAATAAGTTATTTAGCTTATCTATCTCCTAAATGCATCACGACTACGAGCAAAATCAATCATAATCAACTACAAACCAACGAAAGTTTAGTAGATACTTGTAAGTACACGAATCAATAAGGATCGAACCAATAAGTTACTGCCTATAAAAAAAGGGAAAGGGCCTACTAACCTACATAGTTTGAGGTATCCGTGATGGTAGCCAAAGACTTCTACTAGCCTTTGGGTACGCCAGAGAGCTAAGTGCGAGTTGTATATCGAATAACTTCACCACAGCGTGAATCGAGTTAAGGCGAGGCATCGAGTTTTCAACGGGCAGTGTCACTCCAAGCGGAAAAACGCGCAGGGCGAGAGGGACCGATTCAGGGAGAAAGACAAAAAAATTGCTTTTTTATTTATATAAAAGAAACTAAAATGACTAGAAAAATTTCCAATTACTAAAATGTAGGTATTGTTAAAACCCATGTAATAAAATATGTTTGGGGTTCGTACATGATCGTTATTTGTCAAACTATGAGAAAACGTGTGTTTGAGGACCTCATTTTAATAATTATTTCTATCGGGTGAAAGATTTATAATCGCGTTTCTGTATTCCAGAAATCTAGAAAAGGGTTCCGAAACTGTTATACTAATTTATCAAACTAGTAGCTTCTTACTGAACGTAGTAAAATGATTTCAAAAAGTGCTAATTCTTCGCGGGGTCGTCTTAAGACGGATATCCAGCGCGGGTTTTGCCCTACACACTACACAAAAACGTCTGCACAGAATAATTGTTCTCCTGCATGACTACCAGCAAAAATGTGAAGCAAGACAAAGTTTCCTGTAGACGTGTGTAGGGCAAAACACGCGCTAGCTAAGCAACTCGCACTTAGATCTCAGGTAAAACTACAGAACATATTAATGGGTAAAACAAACAAGCAAATGATTTAAGGGTCTTTTCTCCGGATTTATAATAAAATACTAATGGCCGGTATACACGGCAACATCATCACGGCACGGATCTGCACAGTTCATTTGCGCAGTTTTATCGATCGTATATACAAAAATCGGCGCAGATTTTTTGGTTGGTGCAAGCCATCGGAGCAAGGTTCAAAATCTATTCGATAAATCGTTGTCGATCGCGTTTGCACAGTTTTATCGTTGTGTGTGTACGGAAGTCGGGCCAATCATTCAGTTCGTTCGCAAAGACCTGTAGGAGCGACCTGTAGCTAAAAACCTCAGAGTTGCAGACAATCTTTTATGAGGACTTATTGCTTTTGTGCCAGTCTTTCGGGGAAAATTTCAACTCGTTTAATAAATTTATGTGAGAGTATGACTTTCTTTTAAGAAGCCAATCCTTACACCAGACACTACGTGATTTTCTTTTCTTTTTGCACAAAACAAGCCAGGCTAGCGCAAGCGCTTCATCGTCTTCCATCAGGAATGACGTGTTTATCTTCAGAGTTTCTGCCGAGAACTGACGATCGACGCAGATATCGTAGATATGTGGACGCACTACCGACGTTCGATAAACTGCGCAAATGAACTGTGCAGATCGTTTGCGCAGTTTTATCGTTGGCGTGTATACCGGCCATAAGAAATAATTATAACGGCCCTTAAACAACTTTTAGCTAAGAAAACTTGTAATTTTTAATTATATTACAATAGCTATACAACAATTGGCTTTTCCATAGTCGTGATACCAGCCCTAAATTCCTGAAATAATCAAACATCACGCTTATGGAAAATCCAATTATTTTGAAGCTACCATAATATGATTAAAAATATGTTTATGCATATAGCAAACTTTTACCAATAAGTTGTCATAGCTAAAACTTGTATTTAAGCCGTTATCGGTCGGCCATAGCTTCAGGCTTCTGGCGGCGCTTCTTGCTGCGCTTCCAGGCGGTTTTTGCGACGGGCTTTGCCCTGCCACGACACCCGGCGGCCCTTCCACCGCATCGGATGTATAGCGCGTTCGCTCGCTCAAAGCGCTCGACACTAGGTTCGTCCTATGCGCTCGATCACTGGCGCGGCTCCCCGCCTCCCCGCACACCACCGTCGAGAGAGCGCAAGTCACTCGAAGCCGGACAATACGCGCGAGATGCGACCCATGGCCGGCCCTATACAACTTCATACATTTGTTCTCTCCGCCAGCGCGCGGAAGAAGAACCGCTTGACGCGCCTCTCGAAGCCTGAAGCTATGGCCGAGGGGTTATAATTATTTGTTAAGAGCGGTTTCCAGCCGGATTGTGAAAAACCCGCCTTTTTCTAATTAATCGAAACAGAACATTTAAATAAAAAATTCCCTCAATAGTTTTACAACATTTTTGAAATTCTAATTTACAGAAACCAATGGAAACTTTGCGATGGCAACATACACAATACATAAGTAATAATGTTTTGTTGAACTATTGAGTGAATTTTTAATTTAAATGTAATGTTTCGATTAATTAAAAAAGGCGGGTTTTTCACAATCCGGCTGCGAAACCGCTCATATTTAGTTACAAATCCGTAGGATTGACCCTTAACACACGGGAAATTTAAAAAGTTTGTACGAACAGTATTATCACGAATTCTTGTTTTCAAAACCACTATAATTTTTTCAATACTACAAAATGTTGCGTTTTATTAACCAATTAATCGAGTCGCAGTAGTTGAGGCAATTTTCAAGTAAATGTTAAGCAATATGGCAACAGCGAAACAATAAGCTACAAGTTGAATTGTTGAACACATTTGTGTGATTATTTCACGTCGGCACAAGCAGATGAAGTGAGTACCATCAGAAAGATGAGAATTCGAATAAAATCATCATCTTTTCTTCATTGTTTTCCCTATACTAGTTTTCGTGGTTAAACGCTTTTACCTATTTGGAACCAACCAACAGCTCACAGTGGTGCACGTTACACTACCAAATACAATATGATTCATACATACATGGGGCTCTTATTCTAATTTGATTACAAAATACAGTACTGTACAATATAAATCTTAGGAAAGATAGAAAGTGTTTATACATTTCAAGATTTTAGGATAAAAGTAACTTTGTACTTGAAAGGTGTGATTAGTTAATGAGAAAGACTGAAGGTATGAACTACAAAAAAAAAAACAGAGTGTCTTTTTAATCCGACAATAACAGCAAGTTATTGTAAATAATAGTACATTGTTCACCGAGGGAAGAAAGGGGAATCGCACTTTCTCCCGAGTGATACATAGTGCTTTATACTACACCTGCGAGGAAATAGTATAATTTTACTTTTAATCAAGATACAATAAAAGAAACCGACTGACTCGCGTGCGATTGTCACTTTTTATTTCCTTCTTATTTTTTATTATGTGCAGGAAAAGCAAGTGGCCAGTATCATTTTTCGAGTTTTATGTACGAGTTCGCAAAATAATACTGGCCACTTGGCCACTTGCTCATTCTTTATGTTATTTAAAAAAAAAACAGCACGTTAACAATGGATTTGCATATACTTTTTCTTCCCGCTCAAGCACGTTAACAATGAATTTTCATACACTTTTGCCGCCCGCATATTTGTATGACAGTAATGACGTATTTTCTGCATCGTTTTCAACAAAGAAAGAAGGTACTTTCCGAGCAGGTGTAGTATAAAACTAATTTCTGGTAACTGTTCCACTGTTTTTTTATTAGACTAGCGACCTGTTTCGTTAAAATAACATCTTCAGGTATGTTATTAAACATGTTATTTTAACGAAACCGGTCGCTAGTCTACTAAAAAAAACCGGCCAAGTGCGATTCGGACTCGCGCACGCAGGATTCCGTACCATTATCTATAAAAACGGCAAAAAGATCACGTTTGTTGTATAAGAGCCACCTTAAATATTTACGTTATTCTGTTTTTTAGTATTTGTTGTTATAGCGGCAACAGAAATACATCATCTGTGAAAATTTCAACTGTCTAACTATAACGGTTCATGAAATACAGCCTGGTAACAGACGGACAGTGGAGTCTTAGTAACAGGGTCCCGTTGGTTACCCTTTGGGTACGAAACCCTAAAAACAGTGAAACAGTTACCAAGAATTAGTTTTATTTACAATATGTTGCAAATGTTCCATCAAGTACCAACAACGACAAGTATTAATAACAGCAAGTCATTTTTAAATTCTGTCCTATGTCAGTTCAGAATATTATATAAACAATAATTTAACATATTTTGAACGAACTTACAGGTACGATGTTTTAATTTTGAGTAATCGAAGTGTAAAGGGAGTGTGGTAACTACTTGGGAAGGTTAAAGCTTAATTCACAGCCCTCGACTCTAGGAGTGCAATAATAAATCTATGCTTAGTGAGAGATAAGGATGATTTTTATGAAGATTTGAAAGAGTGAAAATACGTGAATATTGTGTCAAGAAAAGTTTTACAGAACGTTTTTGGACGTTATTTATATATTTTGAATCCAAAATTGATCTACTATAAGTTGTATTACTAATAGCTAAGGATTTATGCATATACACTCTTGGTATCATGATGTGAAACATGTGGCGTAAATCAAAGATTTCAAAGGTAAAGATAGGCCCTTATGACAGCACCAAAATGTTGTCACCTTTAAATGGGTGACGCTCACGGATGGGTCTCATTATTTCCACTGAGAATAACCACTGACGGTTATTCTGATACTATATGTATCACTATTTCCATTGCGTTTTTAAAATCGCGACGCCGACTTCACGGTCGCTTATCAGACGCCGCAATTTCCTCTACCAATAGATAGGTACTGGCCACTGAGAATGTTTTTGATGGATTAATTGTCAATAAGTCGACAGTGATACGTAAACATTTTTTATTTATTTATAAGCAACGGAACTAACACTACCAGTAGTAGTACTGTCGTTGCCACTACCAAGCCTAATCATGAATTAAAATTACACAGTCAACACATACATTTTGAACTGTCGTAAACAGGCTTGATATTTTTTTTCGCGTCGAAGAGATTTTTTGACAATTCTATGCGTTTTCATAAATCGCTTATAATGGTAATACTGAGACGGTTTGTTAGAGAAATCGGGTATCACTATTTCCATTCGATGTTTTTCACGTCAATGGCTATTGTGAGACGGATTTGCATAAATCTGGCAGTATCATAATTTCCATTCCAATGGAAAATGGAAATAATGAGATCCACCCACGCTCACACGTTTGGAATCAGTGCTCATCTGAACACAGTGATAGTTGGACGCCTTAATGAATTTTTACGAGAAAAGGGTCTCAATATGCCGTCGTGTGCATTTTTAAAGTGCACTTACATTTCAACAAATACCAAAAAAGCCAAGTGTGACATTTCACGTTCAAAAACAATGCAATAGATTTTAGGTGCCAGGGCTCACCTAAACTTTTGAAATCTTTGGCGTAAATAATACAAATATGGCAAAACATATTTTGTATTCCATTACGCCTATGAAAGTAGGAAAGTTATGATTAGAAGATATACCTATATTTCACGAAACTAGCTTTATGGAATATCAGAAAACTGTTTTATCGTACATCATAGACGGTATATCAATATTATATTGTTATAATTTTACCAAAACTCCCTTTATTGTCCTTTGTTATGTAGGTATTTTATATACAGACCGTGGGCTCTACCGCGTAATTCTCATTTGTATCAACTTCAAGCAAATGCATGCGAAATTCAACGCGTGCAAAAGAGACGGCATGTTAGGCGGGCGTCGTCGCACGCACGTCAAATTTCAATCTCAAGTTGATGTTGATGAAAATGAGAATTACGCGGTGGACCCGCGTATTGTAGTATGAGTACATTTGTTTGCTCAAACCATAGACTAAGTATATTTAGCTTATGCTCAAACTGTTATTTTACTAACCATCAAATAATCTTTAAACGAACCATAATGATTTTCATATTAAAATTGCAGACAAACGCATGTTCTATATTAAATTTTTATGAAAAAATGACACAATTCATGCAATGGAAGTTAGCTAAGGCACCAGGGTTCATTGTACAGTCGCCTCGAAAATAAATAAAACAAAAAAATAAATAAAAAATCATTTTACTATTAAATAAATAAAACTTAAAAAACTAAATCGTCGCTACAGAACCTTTACCAAAGGTCAATATTGTTCAATATTATCAGAAAAGTTATAATTATTTGGTTTTAAATCTTGAACACTCGCAAAAATACTACTTTACGGACCATTCACATTCTACACCCGTTGATAAAATCGACTAATATTTCATTTTTTTATATCAATAACCTAGTGCATTATCAATATTCACTTAACATTTTTAGTATTGTTTCAGTCTGTAAAACAAAAGTTATTAGTATTTTTATTTCTATTACACGAATATGTATTAGGACGCATTACATTGATAATATTTATCAACAACGTCAGTACTTATAAATTAAAATATAAGTATTTAGTAAACATCAAGATTTGTTTTAAGAGAAATACCAGTTTGAAAAGAAAACCACACAGAAAAGAAAAATTACTAAGGCTAACTAACAAGCGAAGAAAAATAAAACGTAATCTAACAAACAAAGTATATTTAGTGTGCGCTTTTGAACCTCAATTCTACTTACGACGTCATCTTTTTTAAGAATATAAAATTAGTAGAATACACCGTATTAGTAAAAAACTATTTCAGATTTGAAAAAATCCTGCTAAGCGATACTTAAGCCACAGATGAACTAATCTGCCTTGAGTTTCATACTTAAGCATCTTTCTTTTATTTTTCTTTGGGACATAATTGTATAGGTAAATATATATATAAACGAGGCACAATTATAAAATATCACAATAAAATCCAAGATATATATACGTTTATTACTCCAACTGATGCCGGGCCCAGTGGGTCCCAAAATATATCTTGGATTTTATCGTTATATTTTATAATTGTACCTCATTTATATATGTATTTACCTGTATAATTATATCAATAAATATATCAAAGAAAAATACAAGAAATATACTTAAGCATCGATTTACTTGAAATTTTCAAATGAGAAATCGGGGTATATTACCTCACGCAGCAAAATAGTTTTACCTTTCATACTGCAACACTGTAACGACTTTACATATGACTCAAATAACTACGAGAAGTAGCAGTTTATTAGCTATTAGTTTATATGAATTTTCAGTATGTCTTTACAACAAAATGCATAATATAATTTCATTACTGCTTATTGTAATAAAATATTTATTTTAGTCGTCAAACCATGATTTAAAAGACAATCTACAAAAAAGTATAAATTAACTAAATACAACTGCAATTTGGGTCAGATCTAATTATATCCATAGGTATTTATTATTACATTGATTTACCCAGTTATAGATCACTTAGTTGCACTTACTACTTTATCAAAACACAGGTTATTCGATCATGATCATTCTATAAGCTGTGTTCAGTTTTCAATTGCAGTTATATTCAAAACTAAGAGTATTAAATTACGATCCTACACAAATTTCTCAAAGATACACGCGCAAGCCGGTCGTTTATCAAAATATAGTTTCAAACAATACGAGTAAAAATATATTATTTAAATAGAAATAAGCTTTAATAAAACAATCAAAAAGACAACCTTTAACCCCAAATGCATACACTCGCTCTGTCGTAGGTAAACGCAAGCAAGCAATGATTAGACCGCTTCATGAAGCAGCGATACATAATATAGACATTCCTAACTATTTACTCTATTTAGGGTTTCTGCTCGAGATTTCTCGAAGCGAGAATTCCCGAGAAATTCAGCCTTAGCGGACACGTCTTAAGTTAGGTTTATAAATCAACAGTTTAAAATAAAATGCACAATTAGTCACGATTTTGTTACAACAGGCTTAAAATGCTGTTGTAAGTTTGTTTCGATCAAATCATAACTAATTGTGCAATTAATTTAAAGCTGTTGGTTTATAAACCTAACTTTTACTGAACTATTGGCGTGAATTGCCACAGACCAATATCTTTTTCACTTTAAACATGTAAATAAGAAAAACAAAGTTAAGTTGTGCACTTTTGTTTCACCTAGGTTATTAAAACGGGCACATAATTTAATGCTATTCATGGACACCAGTCAAACTGGTTTTGATTGTGTTATATGTTAAATACGCTAATTGTTTAAAACTTAAATTAAAATTCAATCATGAAAACATTGACATATATACCTATTCCTATGCTAGGGATCCTTGTTACAATTAAAATGATGCCTTTTAATCTAACTATTGACTTGCGCGTGTATATTTCTAGGGAAAGAAATTAAACATGATCAGTTGAATTTGTGATTTCAGTGAGCAACCAATCTGGTAACCGGTTACAGTCAAAATATTTATACGAACTCAGATACATATACAAAAAGTTCACATGTCACTTCGGTATAAACTATTAGTTAATTCACATTTATGTCCAAATGCAACTCATATCACTAAACATTATCAAAATAGAATGAACAACGGCAAAAATAGCCTCAACGTTTTGTACTAGCTAATATAAACATTATAGCATTTTAAACTTTAACATACGTGAACATAAGGCTGCTTTCCATTACCCGGGTACACTTGGTGAAGCTTACAAAGTTGTTATATATTACGTTTGGACAACGTAGGTATACCCAGGCAATGACTACCCTTTTGGCTACAATTCGGACTTGTCACAATATAATATCAAAGCAAGGATCAATTTCACGTAACAATATTATGATAACTTTACATTAATATCTTTTAAATGAATACTTAGTAATAAAAAAATATTAGCACGTAACGTCAAACCAAGAGCACGACAATAAAAACTTTATATTTATTCATTTCAACATCCCGTTTTTGTCAAACCTTACAAACTTTATTCTAATGGAATTTATCGATCCATTATCTAAATATAACATTAGTACACTGATAAATTACTGGACCAGTATTACTGTTTAACGATTAAAAGTCTTGATTTTTCACATTACTCGTGTCATGGGAAGATAGTTTGCAGTCACAGACAGTGATACTGGTATCCCTGTCCGATATTATTCACTTGATATCAGGTTGATTTTTCACATTGAAATGCACTGTAAAATAAACAGTTCCCGAGCTGTGCACGTAACTCGGTAAAATTATCATTAAAAACAAATCATATATCCTAAACTATCGCTTTATAGCATTTTAGACATTATTCACTTACAAATGCGGCAGACAACCCTGTATAAAGCTCGACTCCATTATTGCAATAATATCTTGTAACTAAACTACCTCCCCACAACTGTATTTTATCTTAGTCAGTTTTAGATTAATAACACCCAAATGTCTGTAAAATATATGTAAACCGACAAAGCACTTCTCTGGCTTGTGAACAGTGTAAACGTATACGCAGTGGCAGTATCCTTGTCCTACTCGCACAAGTGTTCTATCTACTCCTCGTTCGCACAGCTGAAACACGGCTTTACGCTTCTCATTTCCCTTAACTTAGGCGTCATTAATCTATTAAGCTGTGTTGAAAACGTGCCCCCTACAAATACCTCTGTGCGACATCCCACCACGTGTCCACACGCCCCGCTATATGCTAGATGGTGCTCCAGAAGGGCAATGTCACCACGATGGGAGCGAGGCGCGACGCGAAGATGCCTGCTACGATACCCGTGACCAGGGTGGCGCCGCCGATCATGCCCGCCGTCGCCGCGTGCTCCGGCGCCACCGTGCTGAAATGTTACAATTTATTTTTATTTATTACAATACAATGAAATAGTTCTAAAGATAAAAACATACGTGTGTTGGCTTACAAATAATCCCTTTTGATTTCCCATTCAAAATTCCATCTTAAATCCTTTTTTTTTACTCAAGTCAATATGTAGACGTCAGCACTCGTAGCACAGTGTTTAATCGCGCGCGACGCCACTGTGTTGAATCACAAGTGCGAGGAGTTACAATACTTAAAATTTAAATTAGTAAATTGTAATATGTTTGAAATTACCATCTTATAAAGAGAAAAAATAATTTTATGGAAATAGAAACATAAACCGAATAAATGAAAAACAGGTACAATAAAAATGGTATAGTAATGATATAATGGTATTTTGCGGTACAAAGTTCAATCCTGCCGGTCCTGCCAGTTTATGCGCATAGTATTTGTGCACTTACCGCTTACCGACAGATTGACAGTGAAGGAAAACACTGTCAGGCAAACCTTCATGCCATGCCCTAAAAAGGTTGCTTTTGTGCCCGAAGTACCGCGATAAGACTCACCTCTTACCACGTTGGGACGTTTAAGTCGTCGGTGAAAAGAGGGTGTTGCTGACACCCGCCTGGGCATACTATATCGTAACGATGTTTTCTTATGTCTTCTCGGTCTGGCCTCTACGGTATTGGCAATAGTTATTTATTTCGCAATAGTTATTAGTTAGTTATTTCTTACGTCGAGGGCGTTATTTTGAATTCAGAACGAAGCGAAGGATTCTAAAGTAGAATCCTGAGTGTAGCGAGGAATTCAGTGTACGCCGCCCGAGAACAAAATATTACTTGGGCCCGAGTGACATTGACATAAAAGAAATCAATGGATACACACTGTTTTCATCACTGCCTATGAGTAAAACAAAAAGCTACGAGTACCTGGTATTTTGTGGTAATAATTGTTGCACCACATTAGCTACATCATTTACTATGTTTTCAAGAATTAATATATCACTATCACTACCCGAACTCATTTTTAATTACGATTTACAATAATTTACCAAAGATAAGCGTGAAAATTTCTGAGAAGAAAGAAAGAAGAATACAGTGTGCATTGCCGCCTAACCGGCCAGTAACTTCTTTATGAATTATGCGTTCGACCTCTTTGGTTAAATGACGCTAATCTATTAGATGCACGAACGCGGATCAAACAGAGGAGAGAAAGCGCAAACTACCATGGGAATAAAATTGACTTTGGCTCCCGCTATCCTCTAAAGCCAATAGTCGTTTTTCGAATAGGTGTTGTGTATGAAAGAATACCCGGACTGACTGACTGATATATCAACGCCAAACGACTGAATCTAGGAACCTCAAATTTTGAAACCTTGAAATTCCTACAAGGAACTAGCGGAATTTCCTAGTCTGACGTAGATATCCGCAAAAAAAAAAAAGGAGAAACGAGATCCACGCGAGCAACCTAGTAACCACTAAGGATGGCACTACTTGACTGCCGGCCGTCCGCAGCAAGCACACACACACACACACAAACGTGTGCGGATAGGTTGGTGCTAACATAGTACTGAAATCGGTCCGCTTGTGTTGAGTGTCGTTTGATATCGGTACTCACCCACTGACGTACATCATGCCGAGCGAGCTGCCGTGGCCGGAGCTCCAGCCCATAAGCGCGGCGCCGGTCCAGTACACCCAGTCAGACTTGATCAGTAGAGGCATCGTCCGGACTTGCGGTTTGTAGTTGCATAACAGGAAGAATGGGATGAAGAGTATGCGTAGTGTACTGAACACTACTAGCCAGCGGGCCTTGGGCTGCGAAAAGATAATGAGCTTGTTTAATGTAGCATTATTAAGAGCCAGAGTTCGAAAGGATAAATATCCGTGACAATTATCTTGACAATTGTCATGATGATTATCTTCATAAAAGTAGCTCGATACTTATCAATTGATAATAAAAAACTTTACCATCATGAAAGTGAACTGTATTCGAACGTGTATTTCCGCACTTGCGTATAACCGAACGCACGTTTTATCAACGAGCCGCGCCAGCGCCCCGCCGACGCCGCCGTGGGGATTCCCCGTACCATAAAATTCAGTTCGGATTTAGAGTGCTTTCGCGCGTTTCTGCAGCGCTACTTTAAATAATTTAAAATATAATACTAAAAATGATTTTTTATGATTAATGTTAATTTGTGTTGGATTTTTAATAAAAATCATAAAATGCATTTGTTATGAAAGAATATAACAAATTAAAAGTTAGGTGTAGAATAATTTAATTGATATTTATTTTAATCTTGTATGTTTACCAGTTTCGATGTATATTACATAGAAAAACCAGAAAAAGGGTCGATAAATTTTGATAATATGCAAAAAAATCAATAAAACTTACTTTACGAAAGAAGTAAAAGCTGAACTGATAAAACCGCAACTATGTTGTACGTACATTGAGAAATATATAATAAATATAATCTAAAAAAGTATCAAAACCAATTCACTCTACCTCGGTGCTAATCTTTCTACCTAACAATCACTACCATACTGTAGGAGCTAACCCAAGTAACT